>CM062807.1:1005806581-1006541093 GCA_031772625.1 Pinus tabuliformis | reverse complement strand
TCGATCTTCATGTTTTTGGTAGTTGTATTGATGATAAGAACAACATAATATTAAGTGAAGAAGCTAATAAAGATAATAATCAAGAAAAAGGAGCTTCTGAAATTCATGTGGCAAGTGAGGTTTTATATGTTGGGTGATGTTTTGGAAGGACGGAGCGGGAAGAGCGGAAAATCGGAAAACCAGGGTTGAGAGTTTCTGCGCGCGTTTTTCTCCATGGACGACGGTCGAGGAGGGAGCTCCACTCCCTCCTTCAGAGAGGTGGTTACCAAGGGCAAGAGTTCCCCAGAACCAGGCAGAGGTAACAAGATGGAAGGAGGAAAAGAAGGGAAGAGGAAACAGAATGTAACAAGAAGAAGGAGAATGAAGGCACAAAAGACAAGGAGGAAAATGACAAAAAACAGGGAACAAAAGACAGGAAACAAAAGGGACCGTGCAAACCTAAAGCTGAAATCACTCCCAGAGTAATCTTAAATAATCCAAAGTTGCAGGCCCACAGGGAGCACATGCAGACTTATGCAATCATATGCAAATTCATGGGACTATGGCCCACCGAAAAGGCTTTAAAAACATGGATTAGATACCACTGGAAGCCTAAAGGAAGCATCGATCTTCATCTAGGATCCAAGGGTTTTTTCACTATGGTGTTTGCAAACATTGAGGACAAAGACAGAGTGTTTGAAGGTGGGCCCTACTTCTATGCAGCAGCAGGGCTCTACATGCGGCCGTGGATGATGAACTTCGTGCCGGAGCGGGAAACCTTTACCTCAGTCCCGGTTTGGGTAAGACTCTATTCGCTACCTCTGGATTACTGGCAAATAGAATCACTAACAACCATAGGCAATAAATTAGGGAGGTATGTCAAAACTTCTGAAGCTACAAGAAGGGGTAAATACACCTCCTTTGCCAGGATCTGTGTAGAGATGGACCTATCTGGAGCACTTCCGGACGAGGTCATACTGGAGGTTCATGATGAGGAATGGGTGCAGACTGTCGACTACGAGCATATTCCATTTAGATGCCGAAAATGTCATGAACACGGACACCTTCTTAGAGACTGCCCTCTCAGCAAGGTAGAGAACAAAAGCAAACCTAACACAATGAAAGAAACAGATGGATTTCACAAGGTAGCTCGCAAAGGAAAAAATGGAAAAAAAGGGCCAAATCAACACCCAAGAGATGACCAAAAAGGGAGGCCGAATCAGTTCCATGTTCTCAAAGAGGCGGAAGATACAGCAAGTGAAAATCAGTAACGAAGGAAAGATATGATAAGCAGGAAAAGGAAGAAGAACAGGATCAGGCACAGGTAAAGGAAAAACAGAAAGGGATAATGATGAGTGAATCAGAGATGGATATGGATCAGGAAATGACTCAGAGCAAGATGGAACTGGAAGACAATGAGTTACAAGAGATTCTTGACAGAGAAAACCTAGATCTAGAAGGGTTCTTGAGTAAGGGAACAACGGGTGGGGTAGAATCTCTACCACAAGAAGAATGCAATCGAATAAAGCAATTATTCTTATGGAAAACACAGGCAAAGAGCTTGGTAGAAGATAACAGCATTGAAAGACCGGGAAATCATGGAATGAAAGCAGTAAAATCAACTCTAGTATTAGCTCCAAGAAACCCGGGGAAAAAAGGGGCTAGAAAAAAGCAGAACGAGTTGTTAATGGAATGTGGATAGCTCATGATAGACTCAGGTAAGATGAAAGATCTAACCAGTTACTCCTTTACCAATCTGTAATTATGAAGTTTACAACTTGGAACGTAAGAGGTCTAGGAAGCAAAAGAAAACAGAGAATGTTGAATAATAGAATGAAACAAGTAGCTCCGGATATAATTTTTGTCCAAGAAACGAAATGCTCTGTTCAAAAAATAAGACAAATCCATAATAGGTGGCTCAGCAGATATGAGTTTATAGAAGTCAAAGCAGAAAATACAAGAGGGGGTATCCTCATCCTCTGGAACCCCAAAAAATAGGTATTATTGATGCGGAGGCATCAAGAAATTATCTATCAGTTGTTATACAGCCTATAGGAGACAGGGACACATTTCTTGTAACGAATGTTTATGGCCCTCAAAGGTTAGATGACAAAATCAAGTTTATTGACTCCTTAGTGGACCTTCGGAGCAGATTCGCAGGGTTACCGTGGGTTATAGGAGGAGATTTCAACATGATCAGATCTCTCTCGGAGAAAAAAGGAGGGACAAGAGCACTAAACAAAGATTCCTCAGCTTTCCAATGTTTTTCAGAAAACATGAAGCTGGTAGACATTGAGACAAACAAGGGTCTTTGCACATGGAACAACAAAAGAGGAGGGGATTACCAGGTAGCTTCCAAGATAGACAGATTCATGATCTCTGAAGAGCTCCTGCTTCTAGACAAGGAAATAATAGCTGATATTCTTCCTTTTGGAGGCTCAGATCACTGGCCAATTCAAATGGAGATCAAGGGCATTAGCACCCCAAGAAACAAACCGTTTAGGTTTGAAAATATGTGGCTTTCACACCCGGATTTCATCAGCAACATTGGAAAATGGTGGGCTAAAGACCTACAGATTCAGGGAACATCTATGTTCCTGCTACATAAAAGATTAAAACACATCAAGCAGAAGCTAAAGGAATGGAACCAGAAGGAATTTGGCAATATTTTCACAAGCAAAAAAATCGTGGAAATCAATATCCTAGAGCTCAATCAAGCCTTGATCAAGAATGGCTTTGACAAAGACAAAAATGATCAAGCAGAGAAATACCACCAAGAATGGGAAAGGTTGTGCAAGCAAGAAGAATTTTTTAGAAACAAAAATCTAGAGTTCTATGGCTAAAAGAAGGAGTACACAATACTAAATTTTTCCACAGATCTACCATTGCGAACAGAACTCACAACAGAATCTCTTCGATCAAGGACGAGAATGGCCAAATTCATCAAGCCCATGAGGAGATAGAAGCAGTGTTAGTAAAGCATTTTCGGGACATTGCCAAGGAAAATTTTTCAGGAAGAGAACCTTTCATTAAGAATTTAATTAAACACATACCTAAATTGGTATCCAGAGAGGACAATGGTAATCTCAACAGACCTGTAACTGAAAAAGAGATCAGTGAGGTCCTCAAGGAAATGCAAAATGTCAAGGCACCAGGCCCAGATGGATTTAATGTGGATTTCTTCAAAGCCTGTTGGAATATTGTTAAAAGGGATATTGTAGAGATAGTAGAAGACTCCAGGCGGAACAAGACCATTTTGAAAGCTCTCAATACTTCCTTTATTGCCCTTATTCCAAAACAGGATAATGCTCAAACACCAGAGAAATATAGGCCCATCGCCTTACACAATGTTGTCTACAAAATAATCTCCAAGGTGGTGGCCAATAGACTCAAACCCCTGCTGCCCACACTTATCTCCGGGCAACAAACATGGTATGTTGAAGGAAGACAAATTCTGGACAACATAATTCAAGCTCACGAGGTGGTTCACTCATTAACTGGCAACAAGAGAGCGGGAATGATCATGCAACTAGATATAGCCAAAGCATATGACAAAGTGAATTGGATATACATCAAAAAAGTGCTCATAGCGTTTGGTTTTGATCATAATTGGGTCAGATGGGTCATGGCCCTTGTAACTTCGTCCAGCTTTTCAATTTTAGTGAATGGCTCTCCTTCTGAGCTTTTTCTCCCTTCCAGGGGTCTAAGACAGGGAGATCCGCTCTCTCCCTTTCTCTTCATCCTCATGACGAAAGGGCTGGGGCGATCCATCAAGCATGCAAGAGTAACAGGAAGAATTCGAGGTCTCCAACTTACGGAGAATGGGCAAGTTCTAACTCATCAACAGTTTGTAGATGATACCATGTTACAGGGAATTCCTACTATCAAAGAAGCACTTGCTTACAAACAGATTTTGGACAACTTTGCGAAAGCCACAGGTATGGAAGTTAACCTTACCAAATCTAAAGTCTTTTTCTTCAACACTCATATTGCCATCAGAGAAATGTCTCCAGAATTTTAGGCTTTCAAAGAGAATCTCTTCCCTCCAAGTATTTGGGAGTTCCACTCACAGCTAAAGCCGGACACAAGAGTATATGGGATCCATTAATAACTAAAATGCAAGACAAGGTCAGGAAATGGACAAACAGATCTTTAAATTTAGCTGGTAGACTGGTTCTTACTAAAGCAGTTCTCCAAGCTATCCCAATCTTCATGCTATCAGCCCTCCCAGCTCCAATAGGAGTCTTGCAGCAATTTCAGAATATTCAACGAGACTTTCTGTGGGGCAAAGAAGAAACTAGGAAAAAATGGGCTTTAGTCTCTTGGGAAAAGGTCTACAAACCCAAGAACCAAGGAGGCCTGGGTTTAGACAACCCAGAGATTCTCAACAAGGCTCTAGGAGCCAAACTTTGGTGGAGGTGGGTTAAGGATCCTAAAGCTCAATGGGCAAGCATATGGAAGGAAAAATATGCCAATGCCTGGCCGGACTCGGATATCATACGTATGACAGGAACAGTGAAAGGCTCCCCCATATGGAACAAGGCCTGGGAGAACAGAGAAGTGGTGCAAAAAAATAGTTTCTGGGAAATCAGAGAGGGAGATCTGGCTCTTTTCTGGGAAGACAAATGGCAACAGGAACCAAATCTACTAAAGGAATAATTTTTAGGCCTCAAGCAAGAGACTAACAATCAAGGATTAGTAAAAGTGAAAGACTTTTGGGAGAACTCACATAATGCAGGAAAGTGGAGAATCTGGAAAAAAATTGAGGGCAGAGAGGACAGAACCCTCAACAGTAAAGCAGAATCCCTCAAGAGACTGTTGGATCAGAGAATAATTTTAGTAATGGAAGGGCAAGACCAACTGAGATGGGGTAACAACAAAGAGGGCAACTTTAATATCAAGGAAGCTAAAGGTTTTCTCCTTGATATGGAACCCCAAGCTCCTAATAAAACTTGGCAGAAGCTTTGGAAGCACAAAGGCTGGATGAAAATCAAACTTTTCATGTGGTTAGTTCACCACAGGAAAATTTTAACATGGGACAACCTTAAAAAAAGGGGCATGCTGGGACCCTCCAGATGTCAACTCTGTGAGACCCAGGAGGAGACTATAGAGCATCTTCTCAACAGCTGCATTTTCACCAACAGGATATGGGAATTTTTTACCAACATCTTCAAACAGTCTGATAGAGACAAAGAAAGTATTGCCAACACTCTAAACAACTAGAGGAATAATTTTTCAGATAATGAAATTCTCAACTGTGTCTGGAATCTTCTGCCGAGTTTCATCATTTGGAATGTGTGGAAGGAAAGGAACAAAAGAATATTCAAAGAGGAAAAGTCTGCCCCTCTTAGCCTAGTGGAGCTGATCGTAAAACAACTAAAGGAGACAGTGGGCACCATGGTTAGGAATCTCCCCAAAAATCCTCCCTCAGTTGGAGAGTTAAGAATCCTCCAGCTGTTAGACTTGCAGGGGCTTATTCCTCAAGGTCTAGACAGGATAGCAAGCATGAGAGAAAAGGTGGAGGAATTCTGGCATCCCCCCCTGAAGGTTTTTTAAAGTACAACATTGATGGAGCTTCCAAAGGCAACCCGGGAGATGCTGGTTTTGGGGGAGTTCTAAGGGATGATACACGTAGCATAATCTCCCTCTTCCATGGTCACTTAGGAAAAGCCACTAACAACATGGCAGAACTAATGGCTTTGGAACAATGCTTAGAATTTTTGATACAGAGCAATTGCCACAATGTCATAATAGAAGCGGATTCAGAGTTAGTCATAAACGCTACCAAGAGAATCAGTAACAGAACAGGACGGAAAAGGTCACAAAACACTGGAGGTTAACTAGAGTCCTTCAGAGAATTCAAGTGCATCTATAGGAACTTCGCACTCTCAGATTTATTCATGTGAGGAGAAAGGCCAATAAATTGGCTGACATTCTAGCCAACCAAGGTGTTAGCAGCAAGGACAGCGCAATCTTAAGGAGGTGGAACACAATGGCGCAGAGTAACCTGAAAAAACTCTGCCATAACCAGGCGGAAGAGGACAAAGAAGAGTATAGGCGCAAAATGACAGAACCCAATTAGTAATGTCAGCAGTCAGAGGGCTACACCAAGGGGGACAAAAAGATGCACAATGAAAGGTAAGCCAAGGTTAGAGGTAAAGTGGACCACGATCAGGACTATTCTCAATGACAGGCATCAGAGCTTCCCGGACCATAGAAAGCAGCATCAGAAACTTCTGCATCATCCTAATTTTTCAGTGACGGAAGTCAAAACCGCCTCTGGGCGGTTTCGCAGCGATCGCACCGCTCTCAGGTTAAAAGGGGTTTCAGATTTTTGGCAGTGATGCCATAGAAATCATGCCACGTGGTGGAGGGCCCGGTACAATAACCACTTTCCCCGCGCCCTAAAGGTCGATTACTTCGGGCGTGCGATTTTCTGCTCTGCCGTCCGATGGCGCAAGGTAAATCAACGCTCAGGATCCATCGAGCAGTTTGGTAGGGCCCGGGGGTTTGGTGGGGTAGGCGGTTTCGTAGCAATCGCACCGCTTTTTTGTTAAAAGTGGTTTTTGTTTATTGGCAGCGATGCCATAGATAACTTGACACGTGGAGGAGGGCCCAGTCCTAAAACCACTCTCCCCGCGCCCTAAAGGTCGACGACTTCGGGCGCGCGATTTTTGGCTCAGCCGTCCGATGGCGCAAGGTAATTCAACGCTCTGGATTCATCGAGCAGTTTGGTGGGGCCGTGGGTTTGGTGGGGTCCGCGGTTTCTTCGAGCAGTTTTGGTGGTGCGATACTTCGGGGTGTCATCCGTTTGCATGGGGATGTGTTTACCGTCAGTTCGGTTGGTGCTTTTTTATTGGGGCCACGTGTCCTGATGGGCTTTTCGCTTGAGTTACTTGGATGTTTGTTTGCCGGAGATCAGGCCTTTGTTTTGAATGGTTCAGCCAAAAGTATGTAATGAAAGATTTTACTGTTTGTTGTAGCGGGGTGATGCTTTACTTTGGCATCATGCCCTTTGTTTCCCTGTCACCTCTTGGAATGCAGGGTTCTTGTATATTTTGTAACTTTATTCTTGATATTATGAAATAGAAGGAACTACTCTTGCTTTAGCAAAAAAAAGATAATAATCAAGAAAAAGTAAAAATACATCACAAGTAGTTATCAAGTATAAGAGAAATCACCCTAATTATAACCCTATTGATTTCTCAACATGGTATCAGAGCTAAGGTAGACAAAGGGCATGATGAAGATCACTACATCTCTGAAGAAGTCATTGGCGAAGTTTCCTATGATGGCAAGTCAACTAAGCAAGGCATCAAAGAATTTTGGAATCTCCTATTATCTATCAAGAATCATATACCAAGACTTCTACTACGAAGGACAAAGGATTATCCTCAGCACTTACAATGGAGCATCCAAACATATTGTTAATTTTTACACTGCTCTAATTTATATCAATTACTTTAGCCCAATTCAATTCTTCAAATAGCAATCTTTTTCCATTCATCAACAGTAATTGAAGATAGAACTTTAAATGCAATGACAAATAGGAGACAATCAACACATCAACAAGAGACATTAGTTTGGTCAAAGACCAAGGAAAAACCCCACAAGGGGGAAAACCCTTTGTAATTCTTCTTTTATTAGATTGTCATAAAATGTTCAACAAAGAGTACAATGAGCAATATCTATCAACAAGAATCGAAGTCAAAGGCTTTGACTATCAACCAAGTCAACTAACCATAAATCCAATATACCAATGATGAAAAGTCAAATCTAGTTAATTATCTCAAATCTGTTATTCTATCCAAGTAAACAACAGTCAAAATCTACCGTAACAAGTCCACAATGTTGATTTTTGGTAGCATCGAATGTGCTCTAGCCTTGAAATTTGGAGGAGAGGCTAAGGCACATGAGATCTCCAGACCCAGAAATCGTTTTGAGAAATTCCTCCAGGACGAGGAGTTATTAAAATAATAAATATTTTTAATGGGTATTAATAAAGATAAGGGTGAGAAGCTTCTAAGAGACAAGGATCGAGTTTGTTTTAATCTTAGTCGTTGATTAGGAAAAGTATAAGAGAAGACTTGAGGATCATTTGGAGACACACCGACAGATACTTAGTATCTCAGGGAAAATCGATTCTCAAGTAGAGGAGATCGATTTCAGAGGGAGAGTTGCAGGGTGGAGGAAGAGGAGGGCATCAGCAGCAAGCAATGACAGAGGAGGAGGTGACGCAGGGACAGTGGGAGACAACACAGAGAAAGACGCAGTCCAAAGAAGAGACGCAAAGCCTACACAAGCTGATGCAGAGGGACACAGAGCCACTCAGAGGCACGTTGGGCCACACAAAGTGACACAGGGGTGACGCAAAAGTGGGAGCAAGGTCTCCAAAGTGTCAGAAGGTCTCAAAGGGAAAGTCTTAGGTGTTTTCTTTCAGTTTCCCTGTAAAATCATTCCTTGTAAAAGAAATTGTTGTTGAAGATTAATAAAGCCCTCATCCGCTGCACCGGTTTTCCCACATTGGGTCTTTCCAGGGACAATTGTCCAAAAATAACTGTGTTGATGTGATTGGTTCTTGTGCATGTATTTTTTTCTCTGGGTAATTATGTGATATATGCAGTAGAAATTATTTTAATAACAAGGGATTTCGTTAATAACTTATTGTGAATAATAAATAGGTGAAATAAATCAGTTGCTGCAGTAGTAGAATATCAGTTTAGAAATTTTCACACACAACAGTCAACGGCCAACCCTCCACTTAACTTGGTCAAGGCAGCAATAAATGTGGCCTTGAATGCTAGTCAAGTTTAGCCCAAAACAGTCAAAGATATCCCTATCAGAATTGGTCAAAGGAGAGAGAGAAAGTTGTTGTCATAGTCTACAATTTCCCCGATCAAACTACCCAGATTTTCTCAATCTTAAGGTCAGTCAACTCGGCCTCTACAAAAAGAAATTTTCACACTCAAAGCAAGTCAAAACATGAAGGAAAACTCAGTCAAATTGTGGTCAAAATCTGCAATTTCCTGTGATCAAAGTCTGCGATAGGTCTACGGTCAAAGTGCCCAGACTTCCTCAGTTTTTGTGCCAAAAATTGCAGCCTGCCAAGACAGAAATGCCCTCAAAAGATCAAACCAAAATTTGGCCCAGAAAGTCAAAATCTATGTTGGTCAAAGTTGGTGAAAGTTGCAGTCTGCTTCAAATTTCGTCCTTCTTTTCCAACCCACATGTGTGAAGAGACCCTACAATTTGTAATTTTGTACAAACCAATGAAGAGAGGAGAGATGAGAAGTTGTGAGTTGATGTGTGTCCAAATGAGTTGGAAATCACTTGTATTTATAGGTGTTGGAGGAGGGCTAATTAGTCTCTCTAGGCCGACTTGACAATTTGTGCAACTGTGGGCTTCGCTTCAAAAATCCACTTTCGCTTGTCCTAGACAAGTGCTTCAAAAGTCAAAATTGGTCCTCTCGAAAAGAGGAATCTAGTCCTATGGCTGAAGTTGTCACAGAGCTGCCAAAAATTAACACATATGACAAGTGAGCACAAACAACTAAAGACCCTATCAAGAGGAAAGTCTTCCTACTATGTTGAACTTGGAGACAAAAAGAGCTATCCTGTAAGAGGAAAAAAAGAGGAATCTAGTCCCGTGGTTGGAAGTTGTCACTGAGATGCCAAAAATTAACACATATGATAGGTGAGCACAAACAACTAAAGACCCTATCCAGAGGAAAGTCTTCCTACTCTGTTGAACTTGGAGACAAAAAGATCTACCCTGTAAGAGGAAATGGATCAACTTCGATGGAGCTGGAAAATGGAGGAAACATACATCTCAACAACATTCTATGTGTACCACATTTGCAAAAGAATTTACTTCCTATTTCATGTCTAGAAGATAAGGGAGATAGGGCTGCCTTTAAAGATGGAAAAGTTATGGTATGGGATAAAGGTTCTAGCATCAACAGTGCAAAAGTCATTGGGATTCGTGAAGGAAGACTCTACAGGTTACTTACACCTCTTTCTCAAGCCTTGGTTCACATTGAAGTTAGCCCATGTGAGCTTTGGCATAAAAGGTTTGGACACCTTCATTACAAAATCTTACCAACTCTAAATACAATGGTGAATGGCATCCCTGAACTAAAGGAGGATCATGAAGGAGTTTGCAAGGGATGTGCATTAGGTAAAAATGTTAAGAAACCATTTGGAAGCAGTGCTTCAAGATCAAAAGAAATCCTGGATCTCATTCACTCTGATGTTTGTGGTCCTATGTCTACAAAATCTCTCGGAGGTCATCTATATTATGTAACTTTCATTGATGACCACTCAAGGAAAACTTGGATCTATTTGCTAAAGTCCAAGGATGATTGCTAAAGTCCAAGGATGAAGTATTCGAAAAAAATTTAGAATTCAAAGCAGAAGTATAAAATATTACAGAAAGAAGGATAAAAATATTGAGATCTGACAATGGAGGAGAATACACATCCAAGGAGCTCGCAGCTTTCTATGAGACAGAAATTAAGAGGGAGTTGATAGTTCCATTTAATCCAGAGCAAAACAGAGTAGCAGAAAGAAAGAATCACTCAATTGAAGAAAGTGTTAGAGATATGTTACATGATCAAGACTTAACTCAAATTTTGTGGGGTGAAGCATCTAAAACAGTTGTCTACATTCAAGTCCTCACGGATCACCTGATAAGATGACTCTTGGAGAAGCATTCACTGGGAAGAAACCATGTGTAGACCATCTCCGGATATTTGGTTGTCCTATCTACATTCACATTCCAAAAGATAAAAGAAAGAAGTTGGATCCTACAAGCATGAAAGGCATATTTGTTGGCTATAGTAACACTTCAAAGGCATATAGGATCTACATAAAGGAGGGGCACCGAATTGAAGTAAGTCGATATGTGATCTTTGATGAAAGCGTTGCATATAAGAAGTCTAAAGATCTCCCAATTGATTACGATGATGAAGAACTTCCTATATTTGAAGAATGTTCTAAGGAGGAAGAGGATTCCAATCATGAAGAAGAATGTCCCACTGAACCTATATAGCAAATCGTCATTCTTGAAAATAGAAAGAGACCTAATTGGTTGAAGTCTACTCTTCAAGATGCAGAAAGACATGCAACAACTAAGGGTATATTCAGGGAAAGCAAGAAGCCTAAAAGATATTCAAGGTATGCAACCTATATGACAAAGTTGATTGAAGCAGAACCATCTACCTTTGAAGCGGTTGTCAATCATCAAGAATGGAAAGATGTTATGAATGAAGAATATCAATTAATAATGAAGAACTGAGTTTGGGAAATCGTTCCTAGGCCGAAAGACAAATTTGTGGTAACTTCCAAGTGGCTCTATAAGATTAAACATGTGGCAGATAAAAGTATTGACAAATATAAAGCAAGGTTTGTGGCTAGGGCTTTCTCCCAACAAGAAGGCATTGATTATGAAGAGACATTTTCACCTACAACTAGATACACAACTATACGATCATTGGTCTCTTTGGCAACACTTATGGGATGGAACATCCATCAAATGGATGTCAAGGCAGCATTCCTCAATGGTACTATCGATGAAGAAGTGCATATAGAACAATCCCTAGGATTTGAAGTGAATAATAGAAAGACTCACGTCTGCAGGTTTAAGAAGGCACTTTATGGCCTTAAGCAAGCTCCAAGGGCTTGGTATGCACGGATGGACACATATCTACAAAGATTGGGTTTTTCAAAGAGTTTTGTTGATCTGAATCTCTATATCAAGGTAGTGTAGGGTGAACCCATAATCATTCTTCTATACGTGGATGATCTTATCATAACATGTGTGGAAGGTCGTATTCAAGAGTGCAAGTCTGCAAGAAGCAATTGGCTGCAGAATTCGATATGAAGGATCTAGGGTTGATGCACTATTGCTTGGGATTGGAAGTTTGGTAAGGACCTAGTGAAATATATCTAGGTCAAGGAAAATATGTGATTAAAACGCTGCAAAGATTTGGCATGATGGACTGAAAACCTATGAAAACCCCCATGATCACAAATTTGAAGAGGTTAAGAAGTTTTGATTCAAGCCTCATGGATCCTACAAGATATAGACAATTGGTTGGCTCTCTAATGTATCTTGTGAACACTCAACCAGACATTTGTTTTGTAGTGAATATTCTCAATTAGTTTCAGATAGAGCCTAAATATGACCATTAGATAGCAGCCAAGCATATACTGAGATATATGCAAGGAACAATCCATTATTGCCTGAAGTATGATAGAAAGAATGATGTCCAATTGATTGGATATATAGATTCTAATTAGGGAGGCAGTGAGACATATGGAAGAAGCACTACTGGAGGATGTTTTAGCTTGGGATCCTCTATGATATCATGGATGAGTAGAAAGCAAGAGTCAATTGCTTTGAGTAGTGCTAAAGTTGAATACATTGCAGCATGTGAAGTTAGTAGAGAAGTTGTCTGGTTGAGGAAGTTGTTGTCTGACTTGTTTGAAGGACAGATGGACCCTACAGTTATACATTGTGATGACACCAGTTGCATGAAGTTGTCTAAAGACCCAGTATTCCATGGAAAGGCAAAGCACATAAACAAGTATCATTACATATGAAAGTTGATGCAACATGGAGTATTGTAGCTACAGTATATCTCCACCAATGAGTAGGTAGCTGACATTTTGACAAAATCTCTTCCTAATAAGAAACTTGTATATTTGAGAGACAAGCTTGGATTGGTTGATATCTCCACCCTAGTTAGTAGGGAGAGATAGACACATCGTTCTTGTCTTCACTTTGCGAAGAAAGAATGACGGATTGGGTAAGCATCTAATTTTCGATACTCATTGAGGATGAGGTAGGGCATCCAATAGGTAAGAGTAGTCGAAGAGGAAATTCCTTGAGGATGTGTTATTCCAAGACACAAATTGTCCTAAAAGGACATACCTTGTGAACATCTAGGTGGGGTATGTGCCTTAAGAGACAATGATGATGGTGTCTATCAGTCATATCTCACCAGCATTGTGCTCTGATCTTGAGGAGAGATAGAGTTGTTAGTCAAGGCCTTGATATGTAACAATGCTAGTTGGTATGATGAGATGCAATGAGATACGCTGAAATAATAGCTATAAGATGGCTTACCAATCCAACTATTCTTGTGATATCTCCTTAGTATGAGAATGTCCATGTACCATTATGAATACCTCCCTAGCTCAGAGGGAGTGTTGAAATATGTAACTAGGTTTGATCTTCATAAATATGAAATGTACTCTTGATTCTTTTATATTGTAAAAAGAAAAAAAAATTATTATTGTTATTTTTTGTAGCATGGGTTTCATGCTCAAGGACATTTTATTTATAGGTCAAGCACCCATTGAGTGCTTCTAGGGTTTGTCAGAATCAAGAAGTCAATAAAGTCATTGTCATATAAAGAAGACCCCATTGGGCATCTTGTAACATGTTAAAAGAATTATTTTTGTGTTTAAAGTGTCAAAATACCCCTCTAAGACCAAGTCGGCCTCATTAGGGCATGTCGTCCTCCTTGGAAGCCTATATATAGGAGAGAACTCGAGCTCCTATGGACACTCACTCATTCCTCATCATCCAAGCAAAGAAGAGGCAGAAGAAAGACAAGCGAAGAAGGATACAAGGAAGAAGGACAAAGTTTTTGGGTTGATACCCTCTCTCTCTCCCAAATGCGAAGATAAGGCTAGGGTTTTGCAGCTACAAGGTCGAAATTGTCAAGTTGCATAAAGAAGATCGAAATTGGTGAAAGAAAGGACTTTTAGGTCACCTACTAACCCTAGAAGGAGAAGCTACCCAAGCAAAGGAGCAAGGAAGCCTTGGAAGCCCTAATTTTCCTCACACGTGTGGAAGCAGCAACTGTTGCAGAGGCAAAAAATTTCAGACCTATAGTGGAGGTCGAAATTTTGTAGCTGGGGGTCGAAATTATGCAGCTGGAAGAGATTTGACTGGATAGAAGAAGCACGTCATCCACAGTTTGAATTGCAACATGGCTGACGAAGGCTCCAAACAATGCAAGTGACACCAATGAAAAGTGTTGGTAATGCAGCACTGAAAATGGTTGAAGAGGTTAGGAGGCAATTCAACACCACTCCTGGTCTGATGGAAGGTCATGCGAAGCTAGATTATGGAACTTGTGTGTAGATATCAACTGATGCCTCGCTAAAAGAGATGATTCCTCCTGGTTGCCTTGTGATGCTTACACCTCTCATTGTTGGTACTTTATTTGGTGTGGAAACTCTATCAGGTGTCCTTGTTGGTGCTCTTGTATCTGGTGTGCAGGTTGTTATTTCTGCTTCCAATACTGGTGGTGCTTCTAATCCTGCTAAGAAGAAAAGTGTACAGTGTAATTACAGTCACAAGTTCGGCCACATGAAGAAAAATTGTTGATAGAGAATTGCTTCTGAACAGAAGAAGTAGGGAGGGTCTCATTAGAAAGCGAATGTTGCAAAACATTCCGAGCAAAAGGAATCTGCTTTTTACGCCTTTATGGCTAAGAGGTCCTCAGATCATGCCCCGTCTTCTGCCTGGTACATTGACTCTGGTGCATCACGTCATTTCTCTCACAAGCGTGACTGGTTTACAGACTTCTCATCGTTCAGTGATTTCGTGGTATTCGGAGGAGGTGAGGAGTACACAGTGGTTGGCAGAGGTACAGTTCAGATCCAGACTGATGGGCGCACACTTATATTCCTAAATGTGTACTATGTTCCTCGTATGGAAATTAATCTGTTGTCTGTCAGCCAAATTATGAGGAACTCTCCTCAGCTCGATGTGGTGTTCAGTGTGCACAAGCACTCCATTATTGACAGGGAAACTCGTCTTACATTGTTGTTGGCCTAAAGGATTATGGTCTATACAGGCTTCTTGACACCGGTGATTCTCCAGAAGTGGCTCTAGCAGCTCGTGTTTCTCCCATCAGCACTCTGTGGCATCAGAGATATGGGCATCTAAACATTCAGTATCTCTCTCAGATATCTCGGGAGGGACTTGCGTCAGGGTTACCTGATATTCAAACACAGCAGTTGGGAGTGTGCGGCGCATGTCAAGCTGGCAAGCAACATCGGTCTTCATTCAAGGATGGAGAATCTTGGCTCGCATCTAAGGTACTCCAGTTAATTCATGCTGATATTTGTGGTCCTATGAATACATATTCAGTTACTAGTTGCAAATATTTTTTGCTTATTGTAGATGATTTCGGTAGAAAGATGTGGGTGTACTTTCTAAAACATAAATCTGATGTATTTAGTATCTTTCAGAAGTTTAAGTCCTTAGTTGAAAAAGAGTCTGGTTGTAATATCATAACTCTTAGGACAGATAACGGGGGGGGGAATTTTGTTCTTCTGCTTTCTCCAACTTCTGTGATACCCATGGCATCAAACGCCAGTTAACTACACCCTACACTCCTCAACAGAACAGTGTTGTCGAACGTCGCAACCATACGACTGTTGAAATGGCTCGTTCCATGTTACAACACAGGAGTGTTCCGAACAAATTTTGGGCTGAAGCAGTGTTTACTGTTATCTATCTTCTTAACCGATCACCTACTCAGGTTGTTAAGGGGAAGACTCCAGAAGAGGTTTGGTCTGGCCGTAAGCCTAAGATCAGTCACCTCAAAGTGTTTGGCTCGATTGCATATGTTTGGATTCCAGCTGCTAAGCGCTCTAAGTTGGATTCCAAAAGCCAGAAACTCATGATGACAGGGTACAGTGATCACCACAAGGCCTATAGTCTGATAGATTTAGACATTGATCGTCTTATCTTTAGTCGGGACGTAGTATTTGATGAAGACAGAGGGTTCTTTCAATCCCCTACTTCTGAGCAATGTTCTGAGGATCAACCTCCCAATGTTCTTCTTCTGTTAGGTCCACCTGATGGGAGGGATGATGCAGCATCAGTATTTGATGATGCCCTACCTGAGTTCCCTCCGGAAAATAATCCTCCTCTCATTGCTCCTGTTGTTCCTGAGCCTCCTCCACCTACTCCAGATATTGGTTCTTCTACTCTCTGGCCTAAATGGTGGGCTAAAACTATTGGTGATCTTCGGGATAATGAGCTCCTTGAAGGTAGAACTTCCAAAAATAAGAGCAACCAGCAGCCTACAGTAAATTTTGCTCTTATGGCTAACGTACACAATGTTTTTGAGCCTCAAACCTATTCAGAGGCTAAGGGTATACCTGAGTGGGAACAGGCTATGGAAGCTAAATTCCAGAGTCTTCAGAAGAATCACACTTGGACCCTTTCTGATCTTCCTGCAGGGAAAAAGCCCATTAGCTGCAAATGGGTGTATAAAGTGAAATACAAAGTTGACGGAACCCTAGACAAGTATAAGGCTCGCCTTGTTGCTCAAGGGTTCTCATAGAAGGAAGGCATAGACTATGAGGAGACCTTTGCTCCTACAGCCAAGATGAGTACCATACGGCTCGTCCTTGCCTTAGCAGCTCAGTTCAGTTGGAAAATCCATCAGATGGATGTAAAGAGTGCTTTTCTGAATGGTGACTTACAGGAAGAAGTCTACATGACGCAGCCTCCAAGATTCAAGGCTGCCGGTCAAGAACAGAAAGTCTATAGATTAGTCAAAGCACTCTATGGTCTGAAACAAGCCCCTCGGGCTTGGTACATGAAAATTGATAAGTACCTCACATATCATGGCTTTCAGCGAAGTCCATCTGATGCAAACCTGTATATCAAACATACTGGTGATGATATTTTGTTTGTGGTTGTCTATGTGGATGACCTTATCATTATTGGCAGTTCAGCATATTTGATCCATGGGATCAAGCAAGATTTGTGCAACATTTTTGATATGACAGATTTGGGACTTCTTCATTATTGTTTGGGGGTTGAAGTCTAGTAGACTGAGAACAACATCTTTCTCTCTCAGTCCAAGTATGCCAGAAATCTTGTGGACAGGTTCAAAATGCAGGATTGCAAACCTACCACAACTCCTATGGAACCAGGGTTCAAACTTTCAGCTCAGTCATCCTCACCACTTGTGGATGAAACTTTATTCAGGCAATTAGTGGGCAGCCTCATCTACCTTACTGCCACTAGACCGATATCAGTTTTGCAGTGAGCTAGATTTCACGCTTCATGTCAGCGCCTAAGGCTGATCATTGGATAGCAGCAAAGCGTGTGTTGCGTTATGTGAGTGGCACTCCTAATTATGGACTTCTGTACACTCAGAGTTCAGATCCTACACTCAGTGGTTACACAAATTCCGACTGGGCAGGTTTGATTGATGACCGTAAATCTATAGCTGGGTATGTGTTTAGTCTGGGATCCAGCGCCGTCACATGGACTAGTAAGAAGAAGCAGGCAGTGGCTCTCTCCTCAACAGAAGCAAAGTATCGGGGAGCAGTTAAGGCATCTTGTGAGACAATTTGGCCTCAACGTATGCTTGCGGATATGCATGTTTTCCAGGCAGGTCCTACTCCCTTGTTCTGTGATAATCAGGAAGTGCTCAAACTCGTCAAGAATCCAGTCTTCCATGAATGAACAAAGCATGTGGAAACCCATTGTCACTACTTTCGACAGCGTGTTGAAGACGGATCCATTCAGTTGCTATATGTTCCCACAACGGAGCAACCAACAGACATCTTCACCAAGCCCCTTGGTCCTGATAAGTTTGTAAAATTCAGAGGGTCTATAGGTGTTGTAAATAGATTGAGCATTAAGGGAGGGTATTAGAATAATGTTATTTTAGTGTTTAATGCTCATTTATGTAGATAAGATCGTCTGTGATCTTATTAGCAGTTTCTTATTAGAAACTTGTTGTTTCTATTTTCTTAGTAGAAACTTGTTGTTTCTGTAAATACTTTTGTATTATTTATTGAACTTCATTGTTCATTGTAAATCAATTCAATTCATTCATTGATTCTGGCTTTGTCTTGGTTTAGAGCTATGTTGCACGAAACTTCTAAAAACCCGGCGTTTCAGGTCATACCCGTACCTGAAACTCTGAAACTTGGCCGAAACTCAGCCTAAACTCGTACCTGAAACTCCGAAACTTGGCCGAAACTCAGCCTAAACTCGACCATCATGTAATCATCTATGAGAGTTAATATAGACTTGTTTTTCCTTCTAAATTGTCATATATGGGTCTTATTCCCTTGTTTCTTGCAAGATAATGTGTTATTCACTTATTTATTTATATATATATATGACGTTCCAGCTAAAGTTTCAGTCGACATTCCATTTTTGGGAGGTGGCGTTTCTAAACATTCCCGTTTCGGAAACTTCGAAATGTTTAAGCATTTCGTGCAACTTAGGTTTAGATGTCTTGGAATTCGTCATTTGAAGAATCTATCAAAAGAGAATAGACTTGTGGGTTTTCCTTCCAAGAGGAGAGATTTTGGCCCTCGGTTGCAGCCTCCATCTTGAATTCTTGTGCATTATAGATCTTCATGTTTTTGGTTGTTGTTTGATGATAAGAACAACATAATAATAAGTGAAGAAGTTAATAATCAAGAAAAAATAAAAATACATCACAAGCAGTTATCAAGTATAAGGGAAATCACCCTAATTATAGCCCTATTGATTTCTCAACAAGTAAATTATTTCCTTTAGTGATTATATTTTAATTTCAACCCTTGATCTCAAGTGAGGCGAGATCTAATCTCAGTTGTCAATCACTTTTGAGATTAGGGTTAGGGATTTAGCTAAATGAAAGGCTAGGGAGAAGGAGAAGACACCATACAATAGCACGAGATCCAGAGAATGAAACAGCAAGGAGATCTAGATCAACCAAAGAGGGTTGATCAGCTGGATTAGATCCAGTGTTCTATGTAATTACTCAATTAGGCCATTTTCCTAGGAAAGGAGCCCAAGTAAGTTCAGAGCTTAATGAAGAATTAGGATTGGGCAAAATCTGAGTGCCACTTATGTGATTGAGATTAGTAAATTTGCTTTTTTTTATAATTATTTCAGCTAATACCCTAGTTGTGTTTTTACTTAGTAGATGTAATTCTCCTCAGAACTAATTACCTGATTACTAGGGTAAGAAAATTAACATGGTATAAACTCTGAGATACTGATCTCTAAATCACAGGTGCCAAGTTTGTACTGGATCATCGAGGCCAAGTTCGGTTGCAATCGTATGAGATAGAATTCTTTTAAAGGGGGGTGAAGTAAATCAACTGTATTGCTGAAGAGAAATTTTAAAAAAATAAAATAACGGGACAAGGTGTTGGAAATAATGAGAGGGGGGGTTGAATCAATATTCCATTACTATTGACAATTTTTAGCCTTTAAAACATTTGATGCACATAATTCATGAAACACAGATGTTTATATAAGAAACACTTATACAAATTTTCTTTGTAAATATTTTGTAAACTTCCTCATACAAAGTAAGCACCAACTTACAACTTTTGTAGGCACCAAACTACAGGAGATTTCAGTCCCCTAGTTGAGCACCAACTCAGAAAATTTATAGACACGAACCTATGGGAGACTTCAATTTGTCTACACTACACTTTTCATCTTCCTTTCTCTTGTTGTTGTACCCTCTTGCACTCCTAACTCAACCTCTGTCCAAGTTCTTCTTCAACTACTTATCTTTAGATGATCAACAAACACGCCACCTTTGCAAGTCATGTTTTCATCACATGACATATCGTAACCCATGTCTCCCTAGAGATCTACTGCCTACTGTCATGCAGTCTGCAATATGGCCAGTTAGTTCTCTCTATTTGAAACTACACAACACACAGTCCTTGTCTCTTGAATGCTACACCTCCCTTGGGGTGTCACCCGTGTGCAACCAACAACCTCTTCTCAACTCAAAAACACACAACCATCAATAAAGTCATCTTTCTAATGTTCATCTCTCTTGAACTTATCTTCCTCTTCACATAGCACATCTACCCACAATACAAAATTTCATGCAATTACTTTGAAGAGTACTCAAATGGTAGACCTGATGACAATGATAACCTTTTTGGTGATACACATGATGAGTCAAAACTTTTAGGTACTGAATGAATGCAATTTGACTAGGAAGAGTAATGGAGGTACTTAACAATACTATGCTCTCAACTTCTCTGAAGAAATGAGTCGTTATCCCTTCAATTATGATCACAAGGACATAAACTGGGAGCTTATCGACTACTACAGTTCTCTCTTATCTAAGACTTAACCTGATCATAGCCTTGCAATTGAGAAAATTATGCAACACATTCTAAGGTTGATCACATAAGAATATAATGATGCTCTTAGAACAAATCAATTTAGCTAAAGGAGCAAGTTGTTATGAATATTCCTAAAGGAAGCTCTCCAAGGCCGAAAGGCTTTACCATAGACTTCTTTCGATCATGTTGGCCTATCATCAGTCTAGATGTTTGGGAACTAGTAGAAGACTCTCAAAGATTCTCCAATGTTCTTCCAGCTCTCAACTCGACTTGTTGGGCCTTTGCTCCCATGATTGACAAGGCTTAAGATCCTAGCAATTTTCGGACCATTTCTTTATGTAATGTTATCTACAAAATCAAAACCAAATTTATTGCAAATAGTCTCGAACCACTCCTACCCTGCTTAATCTCCCCTAAGCAAGTAGGCTATGTGGAAGGTTGTCAAACTCTAGATGGCAACATTGTAGCTCATGAAATGATTCACTCTTTGAAATAATCTTGAAAGGCAGGTATGTTAATCAAGCTTGACATGTCTAAAGCCTTTAATAAATTGAGTGAGTGATATATCCATCTTGTTCTTTTAGCCTTTGGATTTTCCAAAGCTTGGACCAATTGGATAATGACTCTTACCTCTCTTCAGCCTTCCTCATTCTTAAAAATGGTTCACCCTCAGCTACATTTTCCCCCTCTAAAAGAATTAGGCAAGGGGATCCTCTCTCCCCCTTCCTTTTCATTTTAAATGGCAAAGGGTCTTAGTCGCTTTCTCAAGGCAATTATTGCAAAAAGTAGAATAAAAGTTTAAGAATGTTTGGAGAATCATCTGATCTCACAGCAACAATTTGTGGATGACACTATGCTCATGGCAGTGCCCACAGTTCGTGCAAATTTTTCCTTCAAGCTTCATGCCAACCTCAAGAAAATCAATCAAATATGGTCAGTCTCAACTTCTTTTCTTTCATATGCTTCCTATTGTTCAAACTCACATTTAGTTTTCAAAAAAGCTCTCTTCTAGCCAAATATCTAGAGGCTCCCCTTTGTTGATAATGTTGTTGATTTTTTTGGTGGCTACGGTCGATATTCAAGTCAGCCCTCAAAAGGAATTAAAAGGAAGAAATTTATAATTTAAATTGAAATTTAATTTGCTTCCAAAATGCTCAAGTCAGCCCCAAAAGATCTGGTTGGTTCAGCCATAAAGACACACCAATTTAAGCACCCTCAATCACTATATAAAGGCACTCGACCTCACCACTTGGAGACAAAATCGCACCATCATATATCTTCTGATTTTCCTTACAAGCACGCAAGTTAAGGAGGAGCTTCTGATGCAGTTTGACCAAGTCTGTTTTTACCTACATTAACTGAAATTTCAGGTGCACAGTTGACCGAATTGAGGCCAGTTGACTGAATTTCAAAGGCACAGTTGACCAAATTTTGAGGCTAGTTGACTGAAATTCTAAGGCCAATTGACCGAGTTTCAGAGGTTATTTACCAAGTCTCCTGAGGTTAATTTGCCCGAGTTCTTTGAGGCTTTGACCAAGTTGTTGACCAAGGTTTGACTTGTGGAATCTTGTGGTCTGTTTGATGTAATTTGACTTATGAATATCAGATTGTAATTTTGCTAAACTGAAGAATTTCTCCTAGAAAATATTGTTGGGTTTTCTCTCAAGTTGGATTTCCCAAGTAAAAATTTGTGTCTCTTTGTGTGCTTGGCTGTCTCTTTATGATCCTACTTTCATTATGGCATTACTGTTGAAATTTCCTATGTAACATTGATGAATGATGTATGTGACATAAGTGAACTTGGTTAAAGAAATCATTAGAAAGAATTATCAGTTTAGAAGATCATGATAAATCAACATGGTTTCAGAGCAAGGTTAAAGGGCAGCCATTAAAGAGGCTTGAAGAAGGCCAAGTTCTGCATGGTGAGGCCAAGTTCTTGAAGGAAACCAAGTTGTTATCATCATCAGGGTATTTGTTGAGTCAGTGATTTATTACAGAAGGGCCGAGATATTCAGCCAGCCAGATCAAGTCTCCTTATAGGCAGAATTCGTCAAGATTAAAGGTATCCTTTCTAGAATTGTATTGAGGACAAAACTAGTTGTTAAGGACCAAATGCTGAGGGCAGATCATATTTTGAAGTGCCAGAGTTCAATATTCTGTTGAGACTGATACACTTTTCTATTGGAGCCGAGATTCATCTTATCTGAAAATTGAATTGTTTGATCACTTGAAGAGGATACCGAATTTCTTCTACACCAGGAGACTGAATTGCTCAGTAGTTAGCAGGTTGAGTTATTTATTCTGGAGGTTGAGTTTTATTGGGGTCAAAAATCACCAGGAGGTCAAGTTGATGGGCCGAGAACCTGCTCCACTTAGAGGCCGAGATCCATTTCTTTGGGAGTTGACTGCATTAATTGCAGCAGGCTTATTTGGTGGTTGTAGTAATATTCTAGAAGACACACTTTGGAGGTTGAAATCCACTTGTGAAAGCTGAGTCATTTCAGAGCAGGAGTTGTCCTTATAAAAGCCAAATAGTTCCTATTTCTACAATGGTTTTGAGGAGGCCAAGCTGCTTGGTTTGGAAGGGTTGAGAGAGATCATCGAAGAATTGCCAAGTATTTTGTTTGTGCCCCAAAAGACAGAAGTTAATAATCATTCTGTAAAGGAAGTCTGGTTTGAATAGGACCATGCTCGTGCCACTTAAGGGTTGTTCCTTACACGTATATTTGGGATTGGTTGATGGAGCAAGTTCTTTTTTGAAAGATTTTCTGGAGGACATTTGAATGCCATGATCTTATTCCCTCCTTTGTAGCCATCTTACTTTCATGAAGCATTATCTATGAAAGACTTGGCTCGACCTGCAGTATTTTGCCTTTGTTGACATGATAGTAGAAAGGGATCAATAGAACTCTAGAAAGCAGATTAGCAGGGCCAAGACAAGGGCTCATGTTTAGGCCTGATTGGGTGGCTTCAAGGACAAAGTTGAAATCTGTTTAGAAAAAGACAGTCATGTATCAGAGATGCCTTGTATATGCTGCTGAAGTTTGCATTGGCTAAGATATGTTGCTAGGGTCTTGCCAGAACAAATTAAAGTTACCCCAGAGCTGGAGGGAGCTGTGGAGAAAGGCTCTTGCATATAAAGCTTCAAAACCCATAACTCTTATGCTAAAGTATGGCCCTTTCTTGGAAGAGTTGGTAGACTATGATTTAGAAAATCCCTAAGGTTTGGGGATAAAACCCTAGAACTAGACCTAGAATTGATGAATGCACTGAATGAAGAAACCCTAGTTCATGTAAATCATGCAAGGAAGGAAAGGAAAGCTACATGCATTAGTAGTTGATGACAAGGATGAACATTTCTAGCACAATGAGTTTGCATAAGGTAAGGATCAAGAGGGAGTTGACAATTCCCTACAATTCTCATATAAAAAGATAAGTACTTTCTATCTTCCCTCCTTGATTATTGCTTTATTTTTGGTCAGCCTCTTCTCTTTGTATCTTTTGCTTAGTTATAATCGTTTCTTCCATGACCTTCATGAAGGTTGCCAAGGCTCTGGTAGCAGATGAAAGCATCAAGAAGAACGAAGCAAAGTTTGTTGATTCTCCCAAGATCAAGCATAAACTCAGCTATAGTGATTTGTGTTCAAGAGGGAGAAATTGTACTAACGTCTAGAACCATGTCAAGAGCTACTAGTTCAGAGGGAGCAGGCGATTGTGCGGAGACCTAAAGGGAAGTCAATGGTAACTTCCAAGTGGATCTACATGATCATGCATGCAACAAAGAGAAGTACAAAGAGAGATTCGTGAGGGTTCTCCCACTATGAGGAGACATTTGCTCCAGTTGTTAGATACACTTCTATTAGAATTATTATTTCTATTGATTATGTTATAGATTGGAGGTTACATTAGATGGAATGGAGAGACCGCTTTCCTCAATGTAATCAAGAAGAAGTGTACATAGTGTTGCGTCAAGGTTCTGAGGTACATGAGAGGGAATCTCTTGTCTACAAATTAAAGTAAGCTTTTTATAGACCTCGAGCATGGTATTCTCGGATTGATGGATATCTGTTGAGTCTTCGTTGGTCTTGTTATTGAATGACATGTTTCTGACGGAAGCAAAAAGGACTCACGTGGCAGAGGAAGCAACAGTGACAAAAGGATTTGCTTTTGAAAAAGAGAGAGCAGTCAAGCCTTGCTTCAATGTCAGAGGGAGTTGACCTCTGAGTTTGAGGATGAAGGATCTATATTTGATGCATTACTTCCTTGGTCAAGCCCTGCTTCAGTGTCAGAGGGAGTTGACCTCTGAGTTTGAGATGAAGGATCTAGATTTGATGCATTACTTCCTTGGTCAAGCCCTGCTTCAGTGTCAGAGGGAGTTGACCTTTGAGTTTGAGATGAAGGATCTAGATTTTACGCATTACTTCCAGTATGAATATTAATGAGTTAGATAACTCTTCTTTAGATGATGATTCTTCAACACGAGATAGAACTACTACGATAACTTAAACACAGGGACAACAAAGCGGACCAAAAAGGTTCACAAAATTACTAAAAGATGTTCATGAAGATGAATAAAACAAGACAAGAACTAAAAGTTCAACTCAATTTTTTCCTTAGTCACTCATGATTCCATTCAACCAAAAACTTTTGTAGAAGCAATGAAGCATAAAGAATGGAAACAAGCCATGGTGGATGAATATGACTCAATAATTGCAAAAATGGAACACGAAAACTTGTAGATTGTCCAACAAATGTTAAACCCCTTCGGCCACAAATGGTTTTACCAAATTAAGTATAAAGAAAATGGTCAATAGAGAAGTATAAAACAAGACTTGTGGCTAAAGCCTTTTCTCAAAAAGAAGGGATTGACCATGAAGAAATGTTTGCCCCAACCAAAAAATAGAACACAAGAAGAATGGTGATAAATTTGGCTACACAATATGATTGGACACTTCATCAAATGGATGTAAAAATTTCCCTTTCTTATTGGTGATTTGGAAGAAGAATTCTATATACTCGAACACCAAGATTCGAAGTTGAAGGGAAGGAGCATAAAGTTTGTAAAAATTATCAAAGCTTTATACGACCCAGAACATGGTATGCCAAAATGAATGAATATCCCAGACACATTGGTTTTCATCGCGATGAGTCTAATGATACTCGTTATTTCAGGACGAACAAACCAAACTTGGTCACCATTGTACTTTATGATTTGATCATTACAGGCAATCATGAAGATCACATCAAGCGGGTGAAACAAGAACTACAAAAGGGATTCAAAATAACAGGCTTGGGGCCACTTTGATACTATCTTGGAATAGAAGTTTCCCAACAACATCATCAAATCTTCCTTAGTCAAACCAAGTATGCTACATAATTGTTGAAGAAGTCGACGTGGCATCCTGTAAACCCTTTCTTACTACTATGGAGGAAAACCTCAAACTTTCAAAGTTTGAAGGGGGGGACTTGGTAAACAGTACAAGCTATTGAAAATTTATTGGCATCCTCATTTACTTGACAACTACTTGTCCAAATTTGTCATATGCCATCAGCATTCTTTCTAGATTCATGCAAAAAAAGTTCTCAGGTACATAACCAATTCATCTCATGTCATGTTCATCATTAAGCAATTATATATAGAAAATCTCAACAGTAAAACAATAATTACAGTAGGATCATGAAGAGACGGCCAAACACAAGAGACACAAATTTTCCTTTGGGGAAACCCTAACAAGGGAAAAAACCCAACAAGTGCAACCTTTTCTTCGAGAAATTGTCCAATTCAACAAGAGATACAATTTGATTTTTCCAGTCAAATAAAGTCAAACTAAGAAGTAAACAAGCCCAGGTCAAAGATGGTCGAATAGAGATATTCTCGGCCTCTTGTAACAACTAGTCAACTCAGTTCAAATAGGCCAAATTTTGGCGTCCTGCAACTGCCTCAGAAGCCCTATTCAACTGTGGTCAAACTACCTGAGGCTTGTGGACAAACAACCTCTGAATTTTGGTCAAAGTGTGCCTTAGACCTACAGTCAAACATCCTTTGAAATTTGGTCAAACTACTCCATTGAAAACTTAGTCGAACTATTGGTCAACGCGAGTCAAAGGTTGGTCAAACTTAGATCTTCTTCTCTCCTCTCTCCTTCGCACATGTAAACAGAAATTAGAAGATCTTGAGGTGATCCAAATTTTTTCTTCAAGTGAGGAAGTTGATTCGCAATATATAGTGGTTTGATAAGCCCGAATTGGTGTGTCTCTTGGTTGGGCCAACTTAAGTTTGGAGGCAACTTCAAAATTTAAAATTCAAATTTTCCCCCTTTTATTTAGAGCCGACTTGAAACCAAATTTGAATTTTTCATTTTCTTTTATTTTGTGGCCTAATATGAATTATGAATACCAACTGCAACTACCAAAATTCAACACTCCCTCTTAGCTATGGGGGTATTCTCTTTGACTTCTTCAGATGCTCTCTTAATGAAAAAAATTTCCCTCCCAAGAAAACATTGAATGAGCTAGCTATGTTGATGAATCCATCCAACTCATGTTCTATTCCAAAACCATGTGGAAAGCATCATGCAAAGGGATCTAGTTACCCACTAGTCACATCTCTTTTGCAAAGGATCCAGTCGCTGACAAGCCAATTACCCATTGGATGGTCAAGTACCACCTGACACTTGGGTCACCAAGTCGTCACTTGGAACCATGTCAAGTACCCCCTGACAAATGGTGAACCCATGGGTCCATTTACCATTCCCACATGTTGTCACATGCTATTGAATGGCAAAACACTTGCCAGATGCTATAAGGCACTCACTCAACCCACTAGCTAAATAACCCTTGACAATATGGTTAGATACCTCTGACTGTGGGAGTACTCCAAGCCTTGTTGTAATTTGGGCTAATCTCCGTAGCCACATTACATGGCCCTCAATCCATACCCATGACCTGTAAATATCCTGACCTAGGGAGAATCTTTGCCCCTTGAGGCTACAACATCAACACTCCCTTTAACTAAGGGAAGCATTCTCAACCACTCCAAGCTTGTCCCTGAAATATATAAACGTCATCTTGGGAAACAGGTTTTCTGTGAATGCCAGCAACCTGCTCATCTATAGAAATGCATAAGAGCCTCGCTACTCCCTTCTATAACATGTTCCAGATGTGGTGGTACCATTATCTCAATGTCCTTTGACCTGTCATCATGATCGTCTCCTACACTTAATCAAACAACCCTGTAGTAGCTTTTGAACCCACACTGCTTCACAACTAGCCAAATTAGTTGCAATATACTCGACCTCTACAATCCTGAGTGCAACAAATGTCTGCTTCCTGCCCATTCAAGATATCAAAGTAGAATCCAAATTGAATCATCATCCTAACGCACTCTCCCTGTCTTCAACACTCTCTGCCTAATCTAAATTTGTATATCCCTACAGTTGTACTTCATCATTTGAAATATGTACCATGTCAGTAACTCAACACATGTGTCGCATGCCTCGGCTTAACCATAAACTGATAGGCTTCTTCACTAGATCCATCACCACAGTTTCTTTCTGATTTATTGTGGCAATCCTAGCTTCTCCCTCTACCACTAAGCTTCTTTAGATTAGTTGCCATGGGTGTGGACATGGACTGGTTGTTCGTCATCCCAAATCTCTAAAGGATCATAATAATATGCTTCCTTTGACCAAGGAATATCTCGCTCGACTTAGCTCCAAGAAGTAATGTATCCAACCAAGATCCTTCATCTCAAACTCAGAGGTCAACTCCCTCTGATATTGAAGCAGGGCTTGACTACTCCCTCTATCACGAAAGCAAATCCTCCTTCCACTGCTACTCCCTTAGTCACGTGAGCCCTTCTGCTCCAGTCAAAAACAAGTCGTATAATAACAAGATCAATCAGGACTCATCAGATATCCATTAATCCAAGAATACCATGCCTGAGGTTCGTACAAAGTTTTCTTTAGTCTACAGACATGAGATTCCTTCTCATGTACCTTAAAGCCCTGAGGTAGCTCTATGTACACTTATTCTTCAATTAATCCATTGAGGAAAGTAGTCTTTGCATCCATCTAATGTAATTTCCAACCCATAGTAGAAGCAACATAAATAATCATTCTAATAGAAGTGTCCTCATAAACTTCTGCCTCTTTCTTGGAGAGCTTTCTTTCCACGAATATCGCTTTGTACTCCTCTATGTTGCCATCTACCACACACTTGATCTCGTAGATCCACTTGGAAGTCGCTATTGACTTCTCATCGGCATAATTTTCTCCATCATGGCATCCTTCAAACTTGTTGGCCTACCAGCTCCCTCTAAACTGTTGGTCAAGGTTGTCATTTATGTCAATATGGCATTGTTGGAGGTGGCAAATATTCTTGTGATACATGCCTTAAACCCTTTCATGATGTTTCCCTAACTACATGACAAAACCCCAAGTACATTTATGTCGTACATTGGTGATGCATGATCTAAATGCCCATAATACTCTAGAAGATTCCTTATCCCTAACACATTAATGCAAGTCCTAATACTTATGATGCCCTTAAGATACATGAATGGAAGCCTATGTGTATGAAGCCCTAATCCTAATGAAGAAGCCCTTGCCCTAATGTCCATGAAAAGCCTTAGATCATTGATGATGAAGCCTTAAATGAAGATGCCCATGAATACATATTGAAAAGGCACCCTAATCTTGTTGATGTCCATGATACCTTTAAAGAAGCCCTAATCCTAATCAACTTGATGACCTAATTCTATAAAGAAGGAGCCCTAAACATTGGATGCCTAAAACTAAAATCCTAATGGCTGCCATAAATAAAATAATAATGACAGTCTCACAAAAATAATTTTATTGGTGGTAAAATGACCCTATTTAAGGATGGGATTGGCATAGGAGTGTAGAGGATTTTTTCCTCTTTCTAATGAGCTATTACACGCCCCCAAATTCCTTACCGTTGAAGAGAAATCAATTTTTGAAATCAGCATATGTCAAAAATTGTCAAACTGTCCAAGCCGACTTGAGTAGGCTCATAACCCTTGGCAAAGAGACGTGTCCCTTCAGAATATGGAAAAACCGCTATAAATATAAACCTAAATTCGTCCATTCAAGCTCAGATTTTTCGGTGGAGACCAAACAAGAGGTAGAGAAGCAGTTGCAACCTAGAAAAGCAAGGAAGACAAGTTTGTGGAATTGTTCTTGGGTTAAATAGTCTCCCACAGGTTCGAGCTAGGAGCAGAGAAGTTGTTGTAGTTGTCGTGGTCGAAGTTGTCGTAGTTTCCGTGGTCGAAGCTATCATAGTTGTCGTGGTCGAAGTTGCCATAGTTGTCATGGTCAAAGCTGCCGTAGTTGCCATGGTTGAAACTACAGTGGTCGAAGTTTCTGTAGTTTCCATGGTCGAAGTTGTCGCAACTGCCATAGTTGTCGTGGTCGAAGTTGTCCTAGTTGTCGTGGTCGAAGTGTTGATTTAGTTGGATTGGAAAAATAGAGCTTGTTGGAGTCTTCTCTTGAGAACAGAATAGGGCAGAGTTGGAGAACTTTGTGAAACAGCGTATTGAAGATTTGTGGAGATCATTGAAGACCATGATGCATTGAAGCCATCATGAGGTGACCTTGAAGAACTTTTGTTTGGGTAACATTAAGAGTTGTGGAGACACCTTTTGAGAAGACAAAGTTGTCATTAATGAGCTAAGAGCTTTAGAGATCAAGGGCATTGTTGACGTTGAAGATTGACAAGGCCCGTTGAAGAAGGCATTGGGAGTCGTGAAGTATAACCAAATATATCTTAACGAAGTAAAGCAAGGGTTGGAGCCCAAGAGGTTGGACCCTCAAAAAGACAAGTTGGTGCCTTGGAAGATAGGGTTGGAGCCTTAGAGGATGAGAGTCCTCGAGAAACCAAGTCGGAGCTTGAACTAGATATAGGGTTGGTGCCTCAAAATTGATAAGGTTTGAGCCTTGGAAGTCCAAGTCGGTGCCTGGCAAATACAGGTTGGAGCCTAGGAGATTGAAGATCAGTGTCTTCATCTAGGGTTGGAGCCCTAGAGATATTGTACTTGATTTATTGAAATAATTAAGAAGGCATTTATTCTTATTATTCATTTTGTGTTCTAAATATAAGAGATCTAACTAGTAAAAGTAACAATTGAAAAGGAATACTGATTCACCCCCCCTCTCAGTATTTCCAACATAAACTAGGAGCTCTTCTGGTCATCAGGTATGATTATAGATGTCAGTACAATTTCTCCCTCTTGAAAACAAATCACTGATCCTGGAAGAATCCCCTTGCTACAAGCTTTGTTTCATTCTTCCAATGCTTTCATCTACTACCAGAGCCTTGGCAGCCTTCACGATTTACCTGTAACACTCAGTAGGAGGTCATGAGAGAAACAATTGCAACCAACCAAAAGACACAAAGACAAGAGGCTAACCAAAATTAAATTAATAATAATAATCCAGGAAAGAAGATATGAAGCACTTATCTTTTGAGGATTGTAGGGAAAAGTCAACTCCCTCTTGATCTTTGCCTTCTTACAGAAATCATTGTAATCCATCTACAAACTCATCATCCTATCCTCCTCATCAGCACGTTGCTTTCCTTTCCTTCCTTGCATGAGCTAGGGTTTCTTCTTTCAGCAGAAACATCAATATAGGTCTAACTCTAGCATTTTATCCTATCCTAGAGCTTTCTTATCGAAGACTTCTAGTCTTCTAGGGTTTAGAAACCCTAGATTTCCAATTTTCATCTACACCTTTTGTAAGTCCAAGAGACATTGTCATATGCAAATTTTCTTTCCATGTCCAAATGTCCAATACCATAGAGTCCCTGTGCCTCTGCATATGCGATGAAATCCATCATGTTACCAATCAATCAAGGATGTTCCATCTTGGTGTCAGTCCAAGCAAATGTAACAAGATTAACGGTCCATTATAGATTCTGTAGGGCTTGGATTCTACCTCTTTCTAGCAATGTAAAGAAACAACAGCCTTTGACTATCATCAACAAGGACAACATATGGCAAGACGAGTCATAGTTACAAATGAAGGTAAGGAGCCTTCAAAGAAGGGAATAAGATTATGGCATTTCAATGTCCTCTATAAAATCTTACAAGAGAACCAATCTTCAATTCTGAAAATGACTCGACCTTCACAAGAGAATTTCGGTCTCCAAAAACTGATAAGGAACTTGTCCCCTTCTTCATTATAAACTTATGAATGCCCTTTCAACTACCATGTCAACAAAACTAAACTCAACCCCTGTGCATGATCAGCATAGCACAGTGATAAACATCAAAACATGAATTCTTTTGCTTTCAAATTCAAATCATGAAGCTAGTGGAGTGGGTCTATATTCAATCATCAATATGCCCTAATAGTTCATGACACTTGAAACAAGTGTATCCAATGTCCATTTTGCCTCAACAAGTGACCTCAAAAGGTTTGCTTCAAATATAGCAATGTTTATAACCAATACTCCAAGCTTCTCCTTCTTCAAACAATGATACAAGTAGTTTAATAACCTCTTCAAAGAGTTATCATTTGAAACTTTTGTCCATCAATTATGAGGCAATCACAATTTTGTATTGATAAGGGTTAAGGCCTCTTGGTCTGAAGCCTAGTTTGGCCAGCCCTTGAGGACTTTCGCCCCTCCTACAATTAGGGTTGAGGCCATTTAGCCCTAATCTAGGGCATAAGCAAAGTCAAGAACTTTAAGTCAATAAATTTAAACTTGGAGCTCGAACGGAATCAAACAAATCTAGGGCATAAACAAATTCAAGTCGACAAGGCTCGGACAAGGACTTCGGTCCTCCTTTCAGGGTTTAGATTAGGGCTTCAACCCTCCTTTAACCTTGGTCCAGACTTCGTTCTATTCAAGCAAAGCTTGGCCCTCACATGGCAGAAATACTAGGCAGACATGGATGCAAACTTGGAAGCTTCTCCTTCAACGTTTAGCCTTTCTCAAACAAGTAGCTTGGCTTTCTGCAAGTCTCTTTAATGGCTGCTCTTTAACCCAGGCTCATACCGTGTTGATTTTTCATGATTTCCTAATCTGATAATTACTTTCCAATGATTCTTTAACCAATTCATCTCATGTCACATTCATCATTAAGCAATTATACATAGAAAATCTCAACAGTAAAACAATAATGACAGTAGGATCATGAAGAAATAGCCAAACACAAGGCACAAAAAAATTTACCCTAGGAAAACCCTAACAAGGGAAAAAACCCAGCAACCTTTTCTTAAAGGTCTAATTCAACAAGAGATACAATCTAATTTTTCCAGTCAAATAAAGTCAAACTGACAAACAAACAAACCCAAGTCAAACCTGGTCAAACAAAAATACTTTCAGCCTCCTGTAATAGTTGGTAAACTCAGGTCAAATAGGCCGAATTTTGGCCTCCTACAACTACCTCAGAAACCCTAGTCAATTGCAGTCAAACTACATCAGATCTGCGGTCAAACATCCTCCCAAATTTGATCAAACTGCTCCATAGAAAACTCAGTCAAACCATTGGTCAATATGAGTCAAAGACTAGTCAAACTTTGTTGGTCATACTCGGTCAAACTCCAATATGCTTCTCTCCTCTCTCCTTTACACGTGTAAACAAAAATCAAAAGATCTTGAGGTGATCCAAATTTTTTCTTTAAGTGAGGAAGTTGAATGGCAATATATAGTGGTTTGATGAGCCCGAATTGGTTTGTATCTTAGCTGGACCGATTTAAGTTTGAAGGCAATTCAAAATTTAAAATTCAAAATTTTGACTCAACTCGAAACCAAATTTGAATTTTTCATTTTCTTTTATTTTGTGCACTAATATAAATTATGAATACCAACCACAGCTACCAAAATTCAACACATACAAGGAACAAAAGATTTTGGGCTTATCTATAAGAAGAACGAGAACTTTATACTTGTTTCATATTTAGATGGCAACCATGACAAATTTTCGATAAAGGCATAATACATTTAGCTTCGAAAGTAGCATGTGAAATTGTCTGGATACGTTGAATTTCATCTGAAATTGTCTGGATACGTAGAATTTTGAAGGATCTTGGTGCTATTCATAAAACCCCAATTACATTATTTATTGATAATCAATTAGCAATCAATGTGGCCAAGAACCCAATTTTGATAATAAGATCAAGCATGTTGACATCAAGTATCACTTCATCAAAACACTCAGCAACAACAACATCATCAAGCCAAAATATTGTGCATCTAAAAATCAAACTTCAAACATTTTCACTAAGCCATTAGGAAAATAAATTTCACCAAGCATACAAAAGAACTTGGCATTTGTAAAAATAAACTTCATGATTAAAGAGGGGGAATACTAACCTCATAATCCTAAAGTTTTTTTAGTTATTTAGTTAGATAGTTTTCTTAGATTAATAAAGTTATTCAAACATGTATTATTTCTAGAATAATAAAAGTTGATTCTAGAAATGTTGTATTACCTAGAAGATAGATAGGCCTTGACACAACTTTGCCATAGTGATTATCCTTGAGTTGTTTATCAAGGACACATGTACTGTTGAGATGAGGCTAAAGAGGTTATACAAATGCAATGCCTCTCACCCCTTATGTAATGGCTTTTTCTTTTTTTTCGTTTTCTTTTATTAATAAAATTATGTATTTGAGGACAGTTTTGCTAAATTTATCGCCAAGGCTTCGATAATAGCCTTTAGACATCAGATTTTGATAGCAGCACAACAAGAAACTGCCTTTGTAGAGGAGGCCCACCTGGAGCAAAGCTTCATCGCGCATGAGGAAACCAATGATGAGCTTGAGGATTGGATATTGGATATTGGTAATACGAGGAGTTTCAACACTAGATATTATCAAGGGGCGCGCTAAGAAGCTTGCATGCGGTCTGCTCCTAACCTATCCAGACCCTTCGGCTCCTGCGACGGCCGCCTTTGGCATGCCTAGCCCGTCTATCGATGCCCCTCACCCCCTCCCCCCATGGCAGAGCTAAACTAGAGCCACGGCGCTCTCTCTTTCAAAGACACAAACTGGTCTGTAATATCTCGTTTCAGGGATATTCCCACAAACCCCAGTAAACTCCAACCAAATACGTACAAGTGATATAGTAACCGAGAAGCTCAAAGTGATATAAATAACAGTAATGCAACATACAATAATATAAACACGGAATACAAGCAGATACTCAAGAAATGCAGAGAGAAATGCTAAGCCATTTTATTATACTGAGTAATGGAAAGAGTACAGGAGGTGATCAGAAAGATGGCACCTCGACTTGCACAAGGCAAGTGAAGAAATACACCCATAATAGCAAAGAAATGGCCTCTCTCTGAAATACGTCCAAGCTGCCAGAGAATTGTTGTGATGTTGCTACTGCATGGAATCAAGTGAGGATTTGGGGTTGTTCCCCTCCTCAAAAAATGCTAAAACTTTGGAATCAGCCTCTGCTCAATAAACCCAGGAAGCTTTTCTCAAATAGCTGACCCCTAAAAATCACCCCCTTGGGGATCTGCGTTGTCCCTCCAGGCTCTGCGCTGTCACTGAATAGAACCCTCCAAAACTTTGCCCGAAACTCTGCCAAAATCCTCCAATAAGCAAGGGTTGATCCCTTGCTCAATCTCCCAGCTCAAATCCTCCGCAAAACCCCAATCTGGAACTCCTGCCAAAAGTAACTGCGTCCCTCTCTCAAGACTGCGCAGTCATAAAATGCTCAGCTCCTCCTCAACTCCAAAGATCAATCCTCCTGCAAAAGACTGTTGAAAACTACCTTGCCCGAGCAGGCACTCGAAGTCCCCCGCCCAAGCAGGCACTCGAAGTCCCCCGGGGCTAAGGGTGAGATCTCCAAACGGAGACACTCGATGCACTAAACAGTGCTGCAGACAAGCTAAACAGCCAGCGTGCTCTAAGTCGAAGTGACTAGCTCAAATGCACATAATCGAATGACAAAATGAGGAGGCTCCTCTCTCCTTTATAGCGTTGGCCTCTCTCAATCCCAAGGCCCACCTCCTCCAACGTAGCCTTTCTCTTGCCACGTGTTCCTCTCCATCTGCGCAGTCCCTCCAAGTGTCTACGTGGGCCCCTCCTCTACGTGGTCCTTTGGCCCCCTTGGCTCCCCCTTTAAGTTACAACGTTGTGCTACTAGGGAGTGACTTTATTCCAAAAGTGAGTTATGACCCCCTTTTCTCACCTTTTATTTATAAATAACTATAGAAGGCAAAATTGAGCAAAATCAAATATTCCAATTAGCCATGGCTAATTAGGAATATTACATGGTCGCCCTCCGGACCAAGCCTACTTCTTCACTATGCTGGCCTCCAGCACAACCTTCCAAACCTCAGGAGAGAAACCTGAAGGCATAGATTCGAGACAGCAGAAAGGGAAAAAGAAAGAGACTCACTCAGCAAAGGGCACCACCTCTACCATCCCCTCTTCAACAGAGGCAACCACAGTAAAAGGTCAGGTGCAACAAGAGGAACAAAAAAAATGAGTAACTGCAACCCAATAGCCAAGAAAATTCCGGAGCTAGAAATCCAGGACTCAGGAGTAGCAATTTATAGAGAATACATGCAAGAACACGCAGTCATCTGCAAATTCATGGGCATTTGGCCGACAGAGAAAGCCCTGAACTGGTGGATACAAAACAAATGGACACCTAGGGGCGAAATCAAACTCCAGTTGGGATCTAAAGGATTCTTCACAATAATCTTCGACCTCTTAGAAGACAGAGACAGAATTTTTGAAGGAGGTCCTTACTTCTTCAATTCAGCAGGCCTATACATGAGGTTTTGGAAGGAAAACTTCACTCTAGAGAAGAAAGACTTTATAAGAGTCCAGGTCTGGGTGCGCCTCTACTCCTTGCCAACGGATTACTGGGCTCCCTCGGTCCTCAAAGGCATAGGAGACCAACTGGGGGAGTACATAAAAATGTCTGAAGGCACCAGAAACGGACACTACGTATCCTATGCCAGAATTTGCGTGTATATAGATGTCTTCGGAGCCCTCCCAAAAGCAATAAAACTAATCTTCAGGGATGAAGTATGGCTACAAAGTATAGATTATGAACACATCCCCTTTAGGTGCAAGAAGTGCCATGAACACAGCAATCTCTTCAGAGACTGTCCTCTAAGCAAAACACCTCAAAACACTGAACATGCGAGCAAGAAAAAGGACAGCGAAGGCTTCACCATAGTCAACACTAGGAACAAGAATAGCAGGAAAAAAAATAATAATCCTAGGAAGGATCAGCAAACCGCGGTAAATCAGAACTATTTCAATGCCCTAGTCAACACACAAGAACAGTTAGATCTGAACTACCAGACAGGAGATGAAGCAGGAGAAAAGAAGCAGAACAAAGCAAATGGGGAACAAGAAGATAGAGAGGCAGATCATAAAAACAGGAAAAACGAACACGCACAAGAGGATACCAAAATGGAACAAAAAGGGATTGAGGAAACCCCTGAGGAGAGCGCTATAGGAGAAGCATTGGAAGGGGTAGACCTGGCATCTATAACAGAAGAATGGAAGATAAATGGAATAGAAGCAATACCAAAACATCATTTCAAAAAATAGAAAAAGCTTACCTCCTCCAAGAGGAACTAAAACACAGTGCAATCCACCCCTCATCAGACAACAACGCATCTAAAGGCATCATGGAAAACATTCCAGCAGGAGGGTACAACCCAAAAGGATCAAGTCGAAAAAGAGGCAGAAAGACTACTAGCTAGCTCCTCCAAGAACTGGGTGCCAAGCTCATCAACGAAGGAAAGGTAAAAGCTCTTGCCCTAACCCCTTCTCCTTACCTATGAATTGCATTTCTTGGAATATAAGAGGACTTAATGGTCTTGGAAAAAAAAGAATCTTGAAAAACATATTCATGTCTGACAAACCTGACATCCTCCTCATTCAAGAAACTAAACTTGAATCAGCTCACTCTCCTCTCCTCCATAACAATTACTTCAAGCATTATAGCTTTCTAGCCAACTCAGCCATAGGATCTGCGGGAGGAATCATGACCCTATGGAAAAGCTCAAAGTTCGACCTCATCTCCTCAATGGCAACCCATCACTCCATTGCTTTGGTCTTGAAAATCATAGGTTCTAATGACAGCATCTGTATTACTAATATCTATGCCCCCCATAAGGTGAGTGATCGAATCAAGATGTTGCATTGTATCACTAATTTGATGGATTTCATTCACACACCTTACAAAATCATTGTTGGGGACTTCAATGTGATCACAAACCTAGGGGAAAAAGGGGTGGAATCCGAAAATTGGACAAAGACTCTGTTAAAATTGGAAACTAGGGCAAAACTTCATGTGGGTCATCTTATTCATGGCTGATAATATGTTCATTAGATTCCTCTCGTCGAGAGGTGTAGGATTGATATAAAGATCATCCAATTCCGATAAGTATTCATGGAGATATGAATTTATTTTGATTATGGAATTATTATCAAGCCGACCTACAACTCATGTAGGCTCAGAAGCCCAACAGTCGCATCTATTCAAACACCAACGTTGTGTATAAATATAGGAGGACTTTTCCTCATTTGGACTCACTCATCTCATCACATCTCTCTCTCTACTGCGCAGAAAAGAGTCTCTTCTCTATTGCACAGAAAAGGGTCTCTCCCTCACACATGTGAAGCCGGAAGCTGCCGAAACTGAAGCTGCAACTGCAAAAGTAAAGTTTGACCTACGTGGACTAGAAGATCTCCTCATCTGAACTGCGTTGTAGGTTCATCTGAACCTCCTCTGGAAGCTGCAACTTTTGGTGGTGGAATCAAGTCAATCCGACGGACAATTTGCAAGATATCGACTGCCCTAGTTTGAAGCCAGAAGCTGCCGAAACTAAAGCTGCAACTGCAGAAGTAAAGTTTGACCTGCGTGGACTAGAAGATCTCCTCATCTGAACTGCGTTGTAGGTTCATCTGAACCTCCTCTGGAAGCCGCAACTTTTGGTGGTGGAATCAAGCCGATCCGACGGTCGGTTTGTGAGATATCGTCTGCCCTAGTTTGATGATGAAGCCGCTAATGCTGATGCTGCTAATCTAGGGTTTGCTACTGCTGATATAAATCAGATTTATTGTATTGTTTCTCTCTATTGAATTATTGAAGATAAAAGAAGATTTGATCAAAGGGTTTCCCCACACATTGTGGGGTTTGTCCCTGGCTAGCCGCCACATCTTGTGTCTCTTGTCTTGGCTTGTTTTTTGTCGATTGTTTAATGTTCTATATGCATTTTACTTTATGTACATGTGATTGCTAATCTGAAATAATAAGAAAAAGAAGTAAACTGTTATAAGCATAGAACATACCATAACTTAACATGGCATCAGAGTTGAGGTGAAGACAAAGCCCAAGCAAGAGCAAGAGCAATCACCAAAGAGAAGATTGGCAAGGCTATCCTAAAAGAATGATGGGGTCATCAACACTCTTTCCTGCCGAAGACAAACTCCGTGAGAAAGCTGACTATCAGAGATGGAAGATGTCTATCGATCTAAACATTGAGGATCAAGGAGTGTTGGATCATGTAAGAGGCAATATTGTTGAGCCTCCATCAAATGCATCCGTTGCTGCCTGGAACAATGGAAGAACAAAGAAGTCAAAGCGAAGAAGATCATCCGGGACTCTATCGACAAGCACTTGGTGGCCTACATCTCTGAACTGAACACCTCCAAAGAAATCTACGATAGACTGGTGAGTTTATTTAAAGTTAATGATCAAATCAAGTTTTGTTTCTTAGAAATAAACTAAGGGAAATCAAGAAGGGTAAAGATGAGAGTATGCAAGCATACTTCTTAAGAATCATCGAGATCAGGAACGATCTCATATCTATTGGGGAGACTATTACTGATAGGTAAATGGCACTCATGACTCTTGGAGGATTACCATCCGAATGGTACGTGTTCAAGACTACTCTTCTGAACAATAATATAATTCCTGGTTTCGAGGAATTAACGACTAGATGCATTCAAGAAGAAACAAGGGTAGAAGAGCAAGAAATGCCCATGCCTAAAGGTCCTCCTGCTGCCTTTTCTTCTGATGCTAAGAAAAGAAATAATTTCAGGACTAAATCAAAAGGAAAGGTTGGACCTAAGGGTGGAAGAAAAGGACGATGTTACATCTGCGATAAAGTAGGTCACTATGCAAGGGAGTGCCCTGATAGAAAGGACTCACACCGGGACGATGATTAAAATCCCTCTGATGATGGAAAATTCAATAGCAAAGGTAAAAGGAATGTTGAAAATCAAGGAAGATGACAACCATTCAAGAAGGCCAGAAATTCCAGGATGTATTAAATGCACCTGACCTCAAAAAGAACTTGGTATCCATCTCGGCAATGCAAGACAACGGCTACAAGGTAACCTTCAGCGATGGCAAGGTACGTATATGGAAAAATAATGTTAAAGATGCTTTCACTCTTGGGTTTCGAGTTGATTCTTTATATCAGGTCAGTGGAAGTCCGCTAGGTGTCATGTCTTGTGACACAACTCTTCAATCCGATCTTTGGCATTGGAGGTTTGCCCACCTTCATTACAAAGTTCTACCCGATGTAAGACAGATGGTAATAGGGATGCCCGAATTCCAAGTAGAGAAAGAAGGTGTATGTCCGAGATGTGCCGAAGGAAAGCTCAAAAGGGACCATTCCCCTCAAGTCAAAGCAAGACCTCCGATATATTACAGTTGGTTCACTCAAGCATATCTGAGGCTGGCATTCAGAGGGAGACTACTACACCACATACTCCTGAGCAGAATGGTGTGGTGGAAAGGAAAAACCATACGATTGTGGAAGCTGTTCAAAGACTTCCGAAGTTTCTATGGGTTGAAACTACAAACACCGCCGAATATGTACAAAAACGATGCCCTCATCAAGCATTGGGTTCCAAGAATCCTGAAGAAATGTTCACTGGTAAGAAACCTGATGTTTCTCATTTTTTGGAAGCCCTGTATATTTTCATGTGCCGAAAGAGAAAAGAAATAAATTGGGTGCATCTGGAAAGAAAGAAATTTCGTGGGCTATGGTGAAAATACTATAGGCTATAGAATCTATGTAGCCGGTCAAAGGGAAGTCGTGATTAGTCATGATGTCACCTTTGACAAAGATATGGCTCTCAGCAAGGTGGATAATCTTCCGACTTTGAGGAGCTCTCAAGAAGCCGACACCAGGGAACCGAAAGAAAAGTATGATGAATCAATGCCTGATGTAGAAGAACCCATGGATCCAATTGATCATCATCCACATGAGCCTTCCTCTTCTAGAAAGAGGCCTTCATGGCTTAGAGGGATACTTGATGATGCTGAAGGACATGCTGCACCCTGAGGAACCTTCCGTCAAAATAAGAAACCTAACAGGTATCAGGGATACCTGACCATCATGAGCACAATCATACAAAACGAGCCTTCATCATTCTCAGATGTTGTCAAGCATCAAGTATGGAAGGATGCTATGAACATTATGAAGAATGATGTCTGGGAAGTAGTTCCCAGACCCCAAAACAAGACAGTTGCTACTTCCAAATGGCTTTACAAGATAAAGCTATAGCAGATGGAAGTACGGAATAGTATATGGCTCGTTTTGTTGCTCGTGGTTTCTCCCAGAAGGAAGGTATAGACTATGATGTGATATTTGCACCTGTTGCTAGATATACGACCATCCGCTTGATCATAGCCCTTGTGGCTTCACAAGGATGGAACCTACATCAGATGGATGTCAAGACCGCGTTCTTGCACGATTCGAACAAAGAAGAGGTCTATGTGGAGCAACCCGAAGGATTTGAGATTTATGATTGAAAATCTCATGTATGCAGGTTGAAGAAGGCTCTCTATGGGCTGAAGCAAGCACTCCAAGCATGGTATGAGAGGATCGATCGCTACTTGATGACGTTGGGATTCACTAGGAGTGACGCCGATCCTAACCTTTACTTTAAGGTTGAAGATGACAAGCCTCTCATACTGGTGTTGTATGTGGATGACCTCCTTCTAACAGGTGCATACCCTCTCATTCACAAATGTAAGAGGGAGTTGGCTTCTGAATTTGAAATGAAGAACGAAGGACTTGAAGTGTGGCAGAAGCCAAGGGAAATTTTCCTATCTCAAGGAAAATATGTGGTGAAGATTCTGAAAAGATTTGGTATGGTGGACTGCAAGCTTGTGACTACCTCAAGGATCTTAACTTTCAGAAGTTATACGGTAGTGATGTCAGACCAGATTTGGGAAATGCATATGAGTTTCAAAAACTCATTCGCGTTGATGTTCTTGGTGAACCTCCGTCCGAACATATGTTTTGCAGTTAGCATTGTGAGCTCATATTTGGTTGAGCCTCATTAGATTGGTGCCAAGAATCTTCTGAGATGACTTCAGGACACAATCTCTCATGGATTGAGATACACTGCCGGAAATATGAAACTGCATGATTATTCGAATGCTAATTAGACAGGTAGTGTGGAGGATCACTGGAGCACTTTTAGTGTTGTTTCTCTTTGGATTCTGCTTCGATATAATGGATGAGCAGGAAGCAGAAGTCGGTTGCCATAAGCACCACCGAGATTAGATACATATCTACGAGTATGATCTCGTATGAAGCTGCCTGGTTGGGGAAACTCTTCAGTGAGCTGTTTGAACACATACCACTGTGATTCTCTGTAACAACCAGAAGTGGGATTCGATTATTGAGGAATCCCGTTTTCGTCAATTGCTCTAGCAGATAGACATCATCTGGGATATGGTAAGTCGATGAGCAAGAAGGCTCCATCGCATTAAGATGATGTACAGGTCAATACACCTTGTCAAAGCCCTGAGGAAAGATCTAATTTGTGATTTTTCCAAATGACTTGGAATCATCAAGAAACCCTTGTACAAGGGTCCTGCATGTTGCATACATTGAGCTCTGAGAGCTCTGAGGGCTTGCGGTTCTTACTGGAGCAACATACGACCACAAGGTGACTCACCCTCCCCTGGTGGTGCGCACTGGAACAAGATGATTCGCTCTCTTGTGGGACAAGATGATTCACTCTCTTATGGAACAGGATTGATGTGTTCTCCTGTGAGGCCTAGATTGATGTGTTCTCCATGGCGACTGTAGCAGGATTGATGTGTTCTCATGTGAGCCCCGGATTGATGTGTTCTCCATGGCGATTGTAGCAGGATTGATGTGTTCTCCTGTGAGGCCAGGATTGATGTGTTCTCCATGGCGATTGTAGCAGGATTGATGTGTTCTCCTGTGAGGCCTGGATTGATGTGTTCTCCATGGCAATTGTAGCAGGATTGATGTGTTCTCATGTGAGGCCTGGATTGATGTGTTCTCCATAGCGATTGTAGCAGGATTGTTGTGTTCTCCATGGCAATTGTAGCAGGATTGATGTGTTCTCCTGTGAGGCCTAAATTGATGTGTTCTCCATGGCGATTGTAGCAGGATTGATATGTTCTCCTGTGAGGCCTGGATTGATGTTAGCAGGATTGATATGTTCTCCTGTGAGGCCTAGATTGATGTGTTCTCCATGGCAATTGTAGCAGGATTGATGTGTTCTCCATGGCAATTGTAGCAGGATTGATGTGTTCTCCTGTGAGGACATGATTGATTAGTTCTCCTGTCGAGGCATCCTACCCATGCAGTCTGGGACTTATGGGAAGTACCTCTCATCTGATCAATGAGCAGGGAAATGAAGTTAGGGACCATAGTAGTACCGATGGACGCATCGTTATATCTACCGTACTCCCTATGCTAGGATGACCTCCATTGATCTGGGATCAATGATACTGGTCTGGGACCAGTGGTAGGAGTTGTACCATACTATGACGCTGACTTCGGGTCTGTTGAGACTGGTCTGGGACCAGTGGTACATACTCTGAGACTGACTTTGTGTCAGTGCAATACTGGTCTGGGACTAGTGAGAGTGGTACATACTATGACGCTAACTTCGGGTCGGCTGAGACTGGTCTGGGACCAGTGGTACACTCTCTGAGACTGCGATACTGGTCTGGGACCAGTGGTGGGAGTGGTACTTACTATGAAGCTAACTTCAGGTCGATTGAGACTGGTCTGGGACCAGTGGTACACACTCTGAGACTGACTTTGAGTCAGTGGAGGATGATATTGGTCTGGGACCAGTGGAGTTGTACTCACTATGACGCTGACTTTGGGTTGGTCAACACTGGTCTAGGACTAGTGGTACATACTCTGAGACTGACTTTGAGTCAGTATGATACATCCTCGATCATTTCTTCTTCTTCATAATTCAGACAAAAGCAGAGCAGAACAATACAGATCAGTACAGGGCAGAACAAGACAAAGCAAAACAGGCAGAATAGAGCAGAGCAGGGCAAGGGTCAGGCTATACAAGGCAGTGCATTTGACGGATGAATAGTAGCGATCAATAGACAAATTGTAGATGAAGTTCTCCCTAGTTGAGAGGGAGTGTTAAAATTGGCAACTAGGGCAAAACTTCATGTGGGTCATCTTATTCATGGCTGATAATATGTTCATTAGATTCCTCTCGTCGAGAGGTGTAGGATTGATATAAAGATCATCCAATTCTGATAAGTCTTCATGGAGATATGAATTTATTTTGATTATGGAATTATTATCAAGCCGACCTACAACTCATGTAGGCTCAGAAGCCCAACAGTCGCATCTATTCAAACACCATCGTTGTGTATAAATATAGGAGAACTTTTCCTCATTTGGACTCACTCATCTCATCACATCTCTCTCTCTACTGCGCAGAAAAGAGTCTCTTCTCTACTGCGCAGAAAAGGGTCTCTCCCTCACACATGTGAAGCCGAAAGCTGTCGAAACTAAAGCTACAACTGCAAAAGTAAAGTTTGACCTGCGTGGACTAGAAGATCTCCTCATCTGAACTACGTTGTAGGTTCATCTGAACCTCCTCTAGAAGCCGCAACTTTTGGTGGTGGAATCAAGTCAATCCGACGGACGGTTTGCAAGATATCGACTGCCCTAGTTTGAAGCCGGAAGCTACCGAAACTGAAGTTGCAACTGCAAAAGTAAAGTTTGACCTGCGTGGACTAGAAGATCTCCTCATCTGAACTGCGTTGTAGGTTCATCTGAACCTCCTCTGGAAGCCGCAACTTTTGGTGGTGGAAACAAGCCAATCCGACGGTCGATTTGTGAGATATCGTCTGCCCTAGTTTAATGATGAAACCGCTAATGCTGATGCTGCTAATCTAGGGTTTGCTACTGATGATATAAATCAGATTTATTGTACTGTTTCTCTCTGCTGAATTATTGAAGATAAAAGAGGATTTGATCAAAGGGTTTCCCCACACATTGTGGTTTTTGTCCCTGGATAGCCGCCACATCTTGTGTCTCTTGTCTTGGCTTGTTTTCTGTCGATCGTTTAATGTTCTATTTGCACTTTACTTTATGTACATGTGATTGTTATCTAAAATAATAAGAAAAAGAAGTAAGAACATACCATAACTTAACAAACTCAGAGGCCTTTCTATCAACTATTGAAAGCCTCAATCTCATCGACATCCCAACAAGCAATGGTACTTTCACCTGGAACAATAGAAGAGGAGGAGAATGACAAATAGCTTCCAGGCTAGATCGTTTCCTCCTCTCAGAGGATGCATAACTCACCTCTTGGGAAACGGAAGCTCGTATTCTTCCGCAAGCTAGCTCTAATCACTGGCCTATCTCTCTTAAGTTTCATATCTCTAATGGTCCCAAGAATAAGCCTTTTAGATTCGAGGCCTTCTGGTTGGATCATCTGGATTTCCTGGGGAAAATGGAGCAATGGTGGAATAACTCTACAACTAGATCTAGTAACAAGATGTACACCTTTCTACAGAAACTAAAATACATCAAAGAGGAAATAAAAAAAATGGAACAGAGAAACATTCGGCAATATCATCACAAAAAACAAACAAAAACAAAACAAAAAAATCTAGAGCTTAAAATGGCGCTCCTCCAGCAACATATCATTGAAGAAGATATCTTAGACCACAGCAAACAAGAAGAGCAAAAATTACAACAAAGTTGGGAGGAAAGAGCCACTCAGGAAGAGAAGTTGTGGCAGCAAAAATCCAGAATAAACTGGCTAAAATGTGGGGAAAAAACACCGCTTTCTTCCACAAATTGATGATCCAACATAGAAGAAATCACAGAATTCTAGCTCTAAAAAACCGAGAGGGACACCTCATTCATTCTTGGGAGGAGATGGAAGAAGAGCTAACTCAATACTTCAGCTCTCTCCTTAAGGAGCCAAGGAATGATCAGGATGAGGACATTAAAAAAATTACCAAACACATTCCCAAGATCCTCACCGAGGATCATAACAAAATGATTGTTAGAAAAGTTTCTCTTCAAGAAGTGGAGGATGTAGTGATGAGCATGCCCAATGGGAAAGCACCTGGACCGGATGGGTTTACCATTGATTTCTTCAAATTCCGCTGGCCAATCCTAAAAAATAATGTCCATGCCCTTGTTCAAGAATCCAAAACCCAAAAGCTTGTCCTAAAAGCCCTCAACGCCACCTTTCTCACTCTCATTCCCAAGGGCGATTCTGCTGACTCCCCAGATAAGTTTAGTCCCATAGCCCTTTGCAATGTCGTTTATAAAATCATCTCCAAAGTCTTGGCCAATCGTTTGAAATTCTTCTTGCCTCTTATCATCTCACATCATCAATCAGGCTATGTGGAAGGTCAGCAAATAATGGATTGTATCATCCTCTCACATGAGCTAATCCACTCTCTCAATTTGCGAAAGAAACCGAGTATGATGATCAAATTATATATGTCTAAGGCCTTCGACAAAATAAGTTGGGCCTACATGAGAGCAGTTCTGGAAGCTTATGAGTTTCACAAAGAGAGTATCAAATGGATCATGGCAATGGTGTCTGGTGCGTTCTTCTCCATCCTCCTAAATGGTTCCCCCTCTCAGCCTTTCCACCCATCAAGAGGTATTAGGCAGGGTAACCCAATATCTCCCTTTCTCTTTGTCATAATGGCTGAATGGCTCAATCAATCCATAACTGCGACCTTGTCTGCGAATGAACTACCTGGTCTCAAGCCTCATCCTTTAGCTCCTCCTTCCACACACCAACAATTTGTGGATGACACCTTGCTAATGGGTCTCCCGACTGCCAAAGAAGCTTCCTCCTTCAAGACCATTCTGTCTGACTTCTCTGCGGCCTCTGGCACCTCCATCAATCAAGAAACATCAAAATTATTCTTCTTCAATACTCCTCTGCCCATCCGAAGAAACATTGCTAGAATCCTTGATTTTCCCATAAGTACTCTCCCCTCTAAATATCTAAGGGTTCCCCTCACAGACAGGCCACTAGCCCATGTCACTTGGGAAGCATTGATAAATAAATTAGAAAAGAGGCTGGTAAACTAGACCTTCCAATCGCTAAATTTGGCAAGTCATTTGGTTCTTGTAAAATCAGTTTTACAGGCGATGTCGCACTACCTATACTCGGCTTTGGCTGCCCCAAAAGCAATCTCCAATGCAATCAGGAATCTGCCAAGGAACTTCTTATGGAGAGGAGCAAAGAATAAGCAGAAATGGGCTCTAGTAGCATGGGAAAACATTTGTAGACCCAAAAAAGAGGTCGGCCTTGGACTCAAGGACACTGAGCTCCTAGGGAAGGCCTTGGGAGCAAAAACTCTGTGGAGATGGTTAGCAAATCCCAATTCCCCCTGGGGTATCCTATGGAAGGCAAAATACACTCCCACTCACTCGCACGAGCAATTAATAAGGCTCAATGGCAGCATAAAAGGTTCGGTAATCTGGAACCAAGTGTGGGAGAATAGGACAATCATACAAAAACATAGCTTCTGGGAGATTGGGAAAGGGGACAAAGCACTCTTCTAGGAAGATGCCTAGTAGCAAAGGCCAGAACTCAACAAGGATCAATATCATTTTATAACAATTATTAAAATTAAGTTGATGTCGGATTTCTTCGGTCGAGCGAGTTTGGAGCGAATGGAGTTCTCCCGCCCCTGGACGCCCTGATCTCTCTTGCCCGAGCTTGGCAGCCCTGCTGCCGGGCTGCAGCCCCCGCTGCGGGCCTCCTCCGCCTGTGACTTTCTTCCCTGCATCCCGGGCCTTCTGCCCCGCTTCCGTTTGGTCGCGCTGCTCCTGCGGGCAGCCCATTGCTGCTCCCTCTCCGCTGGGCCCCCTGCCCTCCCCTCCCTTTCCTCGCCTTTCGATGAGCGCCCCTGGCTCGATGGATTCACCCTCCTCTGAACAGGCTGAACTGGAGAAAGCCTTTGCAACTCTCATTCCAGAGAATAACTCAAAAAGGATCCGACCTACTGCCTCAAAATTTATCAAGAAGCTTGATGAAATCCCGGAAATCCCTCTTCCCCCAACTCTTCCAAGGAGATCCGCTGTAGCCTTGGCTGAACGCGGCCTGGTTGGACAGTTCACGGGGTTATGGCCCTCCCCTCGAACGGTTCAACGTTGGGTGGAAAGAAACTGGAATGCCATGGTCCAGGGAAAAATTGCAATAAGGTTTTGTGGAAGAGGCTTCTTCACCTTCCTCTTCGAATCAGTGGAGGATCGCAATCTTATTTTTAGGAACGGACCATACTTCATGGACACTAGAGGCCTTTATCTCAACCGCTGGACCCCGGACTTCGACCCAGAAATGGACGTTCCCAACGCAGTCCCTGTCTGGGTTCGCCTTCCGCATCTTCCGCTTCACTGCTGGGCTGATGAATCTGTCCGAGCAATTGGAAACGCAATAGGAAAATATGTGGATAGATCGGAGCCAAAAGAAAATATGCATGCATGCGCGAGGATCTGTGTTGAAGTAGATTTGGGCAAAGGTTTACCAGAGGCAGTCAAGCTCAGAGTGGATCAGTGGACGCACATTCAGCAGGTGGACTATGAGCAACTCCCCTTCAAGTGTAAGGTATGTCATGAGTACGGTCATTTTGCAAATAGGTGCTCTAAATCTAGATCAGAAGTTAATAACAACATTGAATCCCCTGGGGAAGCATGGGAAATAGTCAGGAAAAAAAAGAAGTCAAACCCTCCCCCTGAACCAGAGGTGCCCCACTCTGAAACTCCTTCCCTCTCCACCGTCCCTGCAAGCTCGGGCCACCCCATCCCCTCATCCTCCAACCCCTTTGAATCCCTAGCCTCAGAGGAACCCTCATCTCCCCCTCCTTCCCCCAAGGGCCCCAGAATCTCCCCCTCTTCCCCCCTCCAGGCTTCCCCCCCTCAAACAGTGGAAAGGATCTTAACAAGAAACAAAACAAAGGAAAACATTGCAGCCACGGATCCACCAAGGAAAGTTGGAAGAAAATCGAACAAGGAAATAAGAGATGAGAATGCAGCAAAAGAGATGACCACAGGGACTCAGCAACCAATAGACACATACCTGGACAAGAACAAGGGAAGTGGCGAGAAGATGAAGGAGAAAAGCGGGACTCACAACAAATCAGGTAAATGATGATTTTGGTCTCTTGGAACTGTAGGGGGATGGGCTCCTCCCTTAAATCAAATGCAGTCCGAGATCTCATCAAAACAGAACAACCAGACTTCCTCCTACTCCAGGAGACCAAAATCAGTGACCAAGAATTCCAAAACAGCATTTCAAAAAATAGAAAGTATGAAGGAATAGCCACGAGCGCCATAGGAGCCTCAGGAGGCATAGGAGTAATATGGAAAAAAAGCAATTGGAATCTCACAAGCAACAAACAAAACAGATGGTGGATTAGAACTGATATGCAAAGTTCAGATCAGAAGGAGGAATACACAATCTACAATGTGTATGCACCACCTCACTTCAGAGACAAAGCAACATGTTGGGAATCTTTGACAGCAGACATCGAGACCACCCAAGGGAGGAAGATCTTTCTTGGAGGAGACATGAACTTAATAAGGAATGCAGAGGAAAAACTAGGAGGGAAGTATTTCATAGACCCATTCAGAGATAAACTGGAGGATATCATCCATACTCACAATTTTATAGACATTCCTCCTCAAAATGGCCGTTATACATGGTCAAATAAAAGGACAGGCAGGAACAATATCAAAGAGAGACTCGATAGAATTCTCGTTCAGGAGAGGGCAGCAATCAACTTTCAAAGGATCCGCAGCTCAATCATACAGGGATACACTTCTGATCACAAGCCCGTGGCGCTGTATCTTGACAAAGAGGAGGATTTGGGGCCGCTACCATTCAAATACAATAAAGTCTGGGACGCCAGCGAGGACTTCAAAGCCATGATAAAAGAAACCTGGAGGACAGAGACAACAGGCTCCCCACACTTCGTTTGGGAATCAAAGATCAAACGATTAAGGATTGCCATAAAAAATTGGGCAAGAAACCATGCAAATGAGGAAAGACTGGCAAAAAACGAATTGCAAAGAAACTTGGAGAAATGGAACCAGGAAAAGGAGACAGTCCAAGAAACGGAAGAAGATCAAAAGACAGAAGGGGAGATGTACAAAGCACTATACAACCAGCACCGAAAAGAAGAGGAAGAGCTAAGGCAAAAGTCAAGATGCCTCTGGCTCAACTCGGGGGATAAAAACACCTCGTTCTTCCACAATTGTCTCAAGGTAAGGAGAGCTGGGAATAACATAGACAAGATAATGTTTAATGAGAAAGAAATAACGGAGAAAGAGGAAATCAAGGATGCCGCCTCAATCCATTTTCAATCTCTGCTCACAGCTGACCCTCATTACCAGGAAAACACAGATTTCACCAACATCATTGAGAGGAGGGTCACAGAAGCCCAAAACAGCGAATTGGACAAAGAAATATCCATAGAGGAGGTAGAATGGTCAATCAATAGCATGTCTCTTGACAAAGCTCCCGGGCCGGATGGCTTCACGGTAAGCTTCTACAAAACCCACTGGGATATCATCAAAAAAGATTTTCTCAGAATGGTGAGAAATTTCCACTTAAAAAGTAAAATGGGTAGCAGTGTCAAATCCTCATTTCTAGCTCTAATCCCAAAAGAGCCCAACCCTCAATCCTTTGATAGGTTCAGACCTATTTCATTATGCAATGTCTCATATAAAATCATCTCAAAGATTCTGGCAAATAGGCTGAAAAAAATTCTACCCTCAGTCATCTCGGACAACCAAGGAGGGTTCCTCCCCAAGAGACACATAACTGATAATGTAATTCTGGTACAAGAGGCAATACACAGCAGTATAGCTAGAAATGAGAAAGGCATGATAATTAAGCTGGATATGGCGAACGCTTTTGACAGGGTAAACCACACATTCTTGGGGACAGTGCTTGCAAAATTCGGGGTTTCAGAGCATTTCATTAATAGGGTCATGGAATGTGTCTCTCAAAATTGGACAGCTCCGCTAATCAACGGGAGGCCATGCAGAGCCTTCAAGAGCACTAGAGGCTTGAGGCAAGGCTGCCCTCTCTCTCCCTTCCTCTATATTATCATGGCAGAAACATTAAGTTTGCACTTGGAAAACAAGCGAAGGTTAAAGGAAATAACTGGAGTGGACATCATCAGAGGAGCTAAAGGGATTAATCATTCCCTATTTGCAGATGACACTCTGCTATTAGGCGGTGCTTCAAGCCTTATGGCTAGGAGATTCAAGGCCATCCTTGATCTCTTCCTTCAAGCCTCGGGGGGCAAATTAAACAACAACAAATGCAAGATATATACCTGGAACGTTCCAAGATACATAACTCAAAGGATCTCTATAATTATGGAAATCCCAGCCCAATCAAGCTGGTCACACTTTATGTATTTAGGACTACCTCTGGCAAAAGAGCCAATCAAAAGTGAAGTTTGGGTCAAACTAATTGAGAAGCTGAGAGGGAAACTTCAAGGTTGGGGGATGCACTGGCTCAATCTGGCGGGCAGAACAATCCTTATCAAATCAATCCTATCAGCCCTTCCTATCTACCAATTCGCCATAACCCTTGCCCCATCAAGCATCCACAAGCACATGGAGCTGATCCTTCGAAGCTTTCTATGGAAGGGAGGAAAGCAAGAAACGAAAAAATTCAGTCTAGTAAAATGGGAAAAGGTCATCCTTCCCATAGAAAAAGGTGGCCTAGGAATTAGAGTTCCCAGATTGGCAAACTTGGTAATGGGATTTAAGCTAATATGGAGAATCTTAATTGAGAAGGGATCCTGGTGGGCAGAGGTTCTCAAAAAGAAATATCTGAGTGGGAGCAATAGCAATATTCTCTCAGATACAATCACAGAAAGGCAATGCACCCCTGTTTGGAAGCTAATCAAAAAAACCTTGCCTCTCCTCAAGTCTTATATCTCTAAAGTCCCAGGTAATGGGAATCATATCAGCATATGGAGGGATAGAATAATGGGCCAGGAAGCCAAGGAAAAGCTCACCCACCTAAGGCCGTTGCAGCAGTGGATGTCTGATACAAACTTTAAAACCCTCTTTGACATCTCAAATTGGGATCACGATAGATGGAAAGGATGGAAAATTAGGCACCTCCCTGAAGGACTAGAGGACCTTTGGAACAACCTTAAGCTTTCACTGGCAGGAGCAGCACCTTCAAGCAGAGTGAAAGAAGACAGTTACATATGGGATCCTACTGGAGGCAATTATTCAGTCAAGGAAGGTTACAAAGCGCTCCAAAATCAAGCAGCATCTAACAATTGGCAATATCACAAGACTGCTTGGAAAATCGAAAGCCTTCCGAAGATCAAACTTTTCAATTGGACCTTGCTCCACGGCAAACTCCTAACAGCAGAAAATCTGAGAAAAAAGGGTATCCAGGGGCCTTCAATCTGTTTTATGTGCAGGAAGAAGGAGGAGAACATTAATCACCTCTTCATAGAGTGCCCAATAGCTTCGTCCTGCTGGAAACTCATAACCAGCCCTCTTGAGATAGGGGATTTACCCAATCAGGTCTCTCTCCTTCAGAAAGGCTGGGGGAAACTCTTCCCTTTTGCAAACAAAAACATGAACCTCGCCAAGAGATTTTGGACCAGCATCCCTTCTAACCTCTGCTGGCAAATATGGCTTGCTAGAAATGAAAGCATATTCAAAGACAAAAAACCTAGTGTCTCAAGCATCCTGGTTAAAACTATTGCGCTCATAACAGAAACTATAGAAGCTAATGGGATCCAACATGCAGACCCGGACTACACAGATGAGCAGGTGAAAGAATGGGTCCGAAGATTCAACTACAAGACAAAAACAAAAAGCAAGCCAATAAAAGATACAGGGCAGAAGGAATGGAAACTCAGAGGGTCAAAAGAGGAAGTCAACAGATGGATTCAAAGGCAAAAGATGTTTACGCTTCACTTTGATGGGGCCTCAAAAAACAATCCAGGCATAGCTGGAGCAGGGGGAGTAATCAGGGATCCTCAAGGGAGAACGATGGTTACTTATGAATGGAGTCTGGGGACTATGTCGAACAACAAAGCCGAAGCATACAGCCTCCTATTGGGGACCTCCATTGCGTGGAAGTTGGGCATTCACGACCTCCTAGTGTTAGGGGATTCAGCAATTCTTATAGCAGCCATGAACACTGGGAAAAACTTCAACCAATGCGCCTTGAACAGAATAAAAGAAAGAATATTGGAACAAGTCAGGGGCATGAACAACGTGATCTATAAGCACGTCCTCAGAAACCTCAATTCGACAGTTGATGAGTTGGCCAATAAGGCCACAAGAAGACCCACGGGCAAGGTGAAGGAGAACAATGAAATCTATGACCATGATATCCCATAGTCAACTTCTAATCCCTATGCATCAGACAAGAAGTCACCTCAGGCATCCTATTCGAGACAGCCGGCCAGTGCAAAGGCGATACTCTGTTCTTCAAATCCCTCTCGACTGCCAAAAATGGGGAAACAGGACATGGTATCGGCATAAGGAATCGAGCAAAGCAGGAATAAACAGAGTCTCTGTACAACACATCTCAGGAAACATCAGCAGGCGTGATCACGCCCATGCCGGCTCCAGATTACAAGGACGGAGACATATCACTTCAGATGATCCGATGATAGTCAAGATCAGATCCTCCACACCCGTTCACGAGCGGGAGAAAGCCCGATTTGGCCTTATAAATCACAGCAAGCCTCCCAGGGTCCTCACAACTCACTATAATCTCAGGAAGAAGCGGAGAGCTCGTTGGGGTCGGGGACAGCGACAAGTCGGCCTTTTACATAGCAGCAAGACCAGTATTGGAGCCAAAAGAACCTCCGAGCCCCTCTCAGTGGACGGCAATCGTCGGTCATTCCCTGCACACAGTGCCAGCTCAAACACCAAGTTTCGATTGAAGCAGAACCTTCCGTGTGGGAACTCAGTCGACATTCCCCTGCTCAGGGTAAACAAATTTCCTCATCTCTGTGTTTTTTCTAAGGCTAATACTCGGGTTTGTATTCTCAGCAGCGCCCTCAATCAGCAACAGGACTCTCTGTTACATTCTGCTCCAGCCAATCAGCTCGGCAACACAAAGGTCACGCCGCCCTCTTCCCCTGCATTTGACAAAGCAGAAAATGCTCCAAACAAGATGGCGGATCAGAACAACCAGCCTGCCAATCAGCAGCAGCCCAGGAACCCAATGGATAACATTTTCAATAACAAGGAGTGTCATATGTGCAAAGCACATGTAGTCATGATTAACGCCCTGAAGAAGCAGGTGAAAGAGCTCACGGAAGACTACCACGCGGACAGAAACTCTAAGCGCAAGAAGCTGGAGAAGAGGAAGAAAGATATTGAAGATCTAAAGGACCGTTGCATCCATATGGAAGCTGTAATAGATCACCTCCGCACCATCACTGAAAGTCAGCAAGGAGAAGCCTCAACTAGAGTGAGCAAGAGGGAACCACTCCCGGATGTCTCGGTCACTCAACATTCCCCATAATCCATATGCACTGCAAATTTAGTTGGCTAGGAGGATCTTTTGTAAGGCAATATAGCCGTTGGTTTTTAGCTTTAAGTGTAGTCAAGAGAAGCTTTGAGAACTATGGGTCTGCGAACCCAATTTTGAATCTCAGCTCTCGGAACTTCCCCCTTATTGTAATAGACTTATGAATTGCAGTTTTATAATATACAAGTAGACGACGTTGTTAAAAAAAAAATATCATTTTATCAAGTCCGAGATGCAAAACAGGGGCAAGAGCAGGGTCTGTCACTATTGGAAACCAAGCACAGAAGGGAACAGCTGGAGAGAATGGATTGATCAGAAAGAGTGGGTTCCCCCCATCAACCCTCAAGTTTGGTCTGAGCTATCAATAGAAATACAAAAGAGACAAATCCTCCACAACACCTCTGAGGACAAGATCCGTTGGGGCCAAAACCCAGCAGGGCACTTCAACATAAAGGAAGCATATAGATACATAGCTCAACATGATCAAATCCAACCAGACCCCAAATGGAAATCAATGTGGGATAGAAGACATTGGCCAAAAATTTCCATTTTCCTCTGGCTTGTCTTGCACAAGAAAATTCTAACCTGGGAAAACCTCCAAAAAAAGGGTTTTATTGGACCTTCCAGATGCCATCTATGTCAGCAAGAAGAAGAAACTTCAAATCACCTAATGAATGAATGTCCCTATGCAACTAAACTATGGGATTGGGTTAATTTGGTCTTTAGAGGATCGGATCGGGATCCCTCCTCCATCCTCAACACCATCTCTAACTGGCGTTCTTCCTTTTCCCACTATCCTTCGGTTAACAGAGCATGGAATCTCGTCCCAGGCATTATCTGTTGGGCACTCTGGAAGGAACACAATGCTAGAATATTTCAGGGTAATTCATCACAAGAGGAAATCACCTTCTCAAAGGTCAAGAATTCTATTCGTGAGCGGGTGGCCTCCTCTCTTCTTCAAGATGCCAATGGCCCTCCCAGCAGCACAAACTTGAGAATTCTTACCATGTTGGATCTCCACTTAGCCAGCGTCCCTAAGACCCCCTCAAATTCTAGAAAAAGAGGACAGAATGACAAATGGTCGCCTCTGGAACAGGGAATTATCAAGCTAAATTACGATGGTGCGGCAAAAGGTAACCCCGGGGTGGCTGGATTCGGAGGAGTCTTTAGGAATGCTCAAGGGGGAATTCTATGGATTTACGAGGGCAATATTGGTTCATCAACTAATAACGTAGCAGAATTACATGCATTGGAACATGAATCACCATCGCGAAAAGCCACAAGATCAGCCCATTGATCATTGAAGGTGATTCAACTCTCGCTACACAGGTCTACAAGAAGCTCTAGCAGGGGATGGAAGCGGCCAAGGTTTCGGATAATTGGCGCCTAAATAAAATCCTATAGAGAATTAAAAACAACATGGAATGCATGGAAGGGTTACATTTCCAGGCCATCAAAAAGAAGGGAACAAGTTGGCGGATAGGTTGGCCAACGAGGGGACAGCAGGGAGCCTACGGCTGAGATCCAGGTCATGGCACGATCTAGAAGAAGGTGATCTACGTCAGCACTGTGAAGCAATCAATGTCAGGGACAACCAGAAAAACGAACAATAATTGTTCGAGAATCCCGAGTCACATCAAGGGTGGCTCAAGGAATTGGGAGGATGGTGGTACTGTCACGTATATGCCCTGGCACGTCCTTTGTTTGACAGTCATGCTTGATATCCCACCCACGGCCCCTCTCCACTGCAGAGACGCCACCCTTCTGTCCCATCAACCCGGTGAGGCACCCTCTCCACCACCTTCCCCCTGTACCTCCCACGCTCCTACTTCTCTCCCCTTCCCTCGGCTCCTCACCCCCCGAGGCCCACCTGCCCCTATTAATTTCACCCCTCACTCTCTCCTTCCGGTCATTCCCTTTGTTTCTATTCTCTGGCCCTTTCGTCTTTCCCCTGTTCTCTATCTGTTCCGGTTCTCTTGCCCTTCCATCCTCCCCATGGCCCCAAAGTGCAGCTCCAGCCCGGCTCCGATGCAGGGGCGCAGGCGTGGGAGAGGCCTCTTGCTGGAATTCCCTTGGTTCTCCCCCCATCACCTGTGATGAATCCTCCACAAGGCGTGCCACGCTCAATTATGTTGTGGTAGTGAACCCAGAGACCCAAGAGCGAATTGCTAGCCTTGAAGCTCAAGCCAGAGCTCTTCGCAGAGGCGTTCCCTCGAAGGATGTGGATGCAGACTTCGCTTGGATACCCGACCCCACTCTTACCACAGTGCGCGAAAATCTCTATGCGCGCACCATTGACATCTGGTGGCAGATGAAGACCATTCTAGGCCTGGCTCTACAGGAGCAGGCGGAACGCTCCAGGGAGGTTGAAAACAAAATTGACAGCCTAACTGAAAAATTTGTGATCTTCGTCGAAGCGGTTCATCACTGCCACTTCATAACCCGAGAAGCTCCGCAATACACAGTTTTAAAGAAGAAGTCTACGGCCAAGGTCCATACACCTGTCAATTGTTCTCCAAGTATCAAGAAAGAAATGGCAGGGGCCTCCTCCAGCCGCCCGTCTGTCATAGCGCCACAGGAGGGGAGTACTCAAGAACAACCAATTAGTCTAGACGACAACGACCTGGCTACTGCTAATCCAGAATGACTGCTGTAAGGCCGCTGCTGCGAATGAGGTTTTGGAAATAAAGGCCCTCGGCGCTGTCTGTCAAAGCGCAACTCAATCCTCTGGTCCCTTTTTGGAGTCAAATGTCAATCAGGTTTCTGTTGGTTTACAGTGCTCTGATCTCTACAATTCCCATTGTAAACAGAACCCATTTTTTGTAAATTCGCATCGTATCTCGGTTAAGCTGATGGCTAGAACAGACAGTGTAGTTGGCTCTTGTGACAGCGACACTGTCCTGCACAATCCAACCTATGTAAATACCTCCTTTTACAGTAATATATCTTATCTTATTTACAAAAAAAACACTAGATATTATCAAATAGTTGATTATACTGGCAAACCAGGACTAGAATGGGCAAGGTATTGATGGAAAGGCCTGACGCCAATCAAGAGATTTTACCCAGCTGGATGAAGTGCAACTTTACACAAATGAAGTTGATCATATGGTCACAGTTCTAGCCAAACAGCTAGTATATTTGCAGTTTGCAGCACCCAAAGGCCACTCAAGGCAAGTACCCATTGATGTTGACCCCTCACCCTCTACATAATTCCCTATATGGACAGGCCTGTAGCATCTTTTCTTTTATTTTCTGATAAGAAAAGCAGGATTGACATCCCTCAATATAGCAATAGAACTCAGGATAGTAGTTCTATTTTGGTCTATAGTCGATATTTGTATAGTTTTGTGACTGATGTTATGGCTCAGACATTATGGAATAAAAATTTGTTCTTCTGTTTCTGATCTGGTTTCCCTAGTGGTAGACCAACAACTTTTGACTATGTATAATTTCTTCTTTAGTTAATACAAATTGAGAGCTAGCTTACAAAAAAATGGTGTGTATAGGAAGCATAGGGAAGAAAATCAGGTCAGGGATTGGTGTGCAGTGGGTACCATAACCCATATTCTGGAACTTAGGGAAACAGAGAAGGAGGTCAACACTTCCATGCAGATTCATTATCAGAAATGTCTGGAGTTAGCATCCTAAACGTGTTCTAGCATCCTAAATGTGTTCTTTGCAGTCTCTGGTTGGATGGATATCAGCCCAACTTAACGACCCCCAAGAGGTTGTCTCATCTCCTTCCCCACCAGACTTTGCATCTTTTGGTGACTCCTCCCTCTGCAGTTTTTCTCTGGCCAATGAGCAGGATATAGACATCCTGTGCTTCCCAAATCAGTAAGTGGTGGACACCATGAGTGAAAGCAGCCCTATAGCTCATTCTGATGTGGAGATGCACTCTGAAGATGCTGCAATGCAGATTCAGGTGACCTGACAGTTGAAGCCATTTAAAGTTATGATTCCTATGTTTTTACTGTATTTGGTATGTTTTGTCTAACAGTTTTTTTTTACTATTTCAATATGTAAGACAGTACACCTGCCAGAGCTTTAAAGGCTAGAACTAGAAGGTCAGAAATAGAGGATATCTGGCTGTTAAATTATGTGTTTCAGATTGTTGTCTGGTTTGGCTGCAGCTTTTTCTAATATAAAAGCAACCAGTTACAGTGAAAAAAATAGAAACTCAAGCCAGAGAGCTGACATACTACAAATTTGCCATTCACTAACCAGACATGCCTACAATAACTTCGAACAGCAGTACAAATTATTATTAATGTGTAGCTTCACATTAAATTCTTTTCACCATGCTATAGATTATATAGCAACTTTTGCACCCAATTTGGTCAAAGATAAAGTATAGCTACATTAAAATTAAGCTGGACTAATTTCTTTCATTTTCACTACCTCGCTTACAGCTCCACACTGGATTCTATCAAGGATGTGACTTAGTTTCTCTACTTTAGATTAACTCATGCTTCTACTACCTTGCTTAACTGCATCTTGTGCTATAGAAATTAAGAGCTTCAGAATGCACCCTCCGAGGTGTAATCTAGGCAATAAAGAGCAACAGCGATTGCTCCTTCCTAACTGGAAATTGTTCAATACCTTAAGAGAGGATGTAGCCAGCCTACTCTTCTCAGGCAATACTCTTCGTGACTTTAGGAGAAGTTAGCAATGTTGCAACTTAACTTATATAACTTCCTCTAACATATCTACCTGTAATTGTCCATGTTTATTTTTTCTGTTTGAACTAAAATTGGGCAAAGAAAAATGAATTTAAACAGGGATTTGATCAAGGGTGTGGCATTTTTAAGCCATCCTCAGTCTCTTAAAGCACAAGATCTTAGAAAACACTATACTAATTCTCCAGAACTCCTCATAAATTATGAAAATACATGACGAAATAACAAATATCAATCTGACAACAGCACTAACTGATTAATTCCCAATTAACCACCCTAGAAAATGAATTGTCCAACGAAGATACCTTGAACCATTGTCACCAAGCCCATGAAGCCACACAATGGTGGCCTGATGTTTCCCCTTTGGTTTGACTACATGTGTTCTCCCATACTCAAATGTGCGCCTTTGAGACCTACTTCCTGCACTCATCCATTCCTCTCATCAACACACGTACAAAAGATAAATTCCAGTTAAAAAATAGATAAAACTGTATATAACCCATTGTGATTGATCTTACAATTAGCAAGTGGCAAAAAGAGGTGGGTGAAATACTTCTTGTTAGAATGTTTTATAAGCTGGTTTTATGACAAATCTGTAGTAGCACATAAAGCTCTTCCTTGCTTTGTTATTTGGACTCTGTGAATTGCAAGAATCACAATTGTATTTCAAGGAAAGGAGAGAAATCCTATGCAGATTGCTCACGAGATATGATTCTTCTATGGTGGATCTTGGAACCCTGAAAAGGCAAATCCACAAAGAATCCTCAAAAAGCCTGAAATTGATTATTCAAAAGTGTGGGGTTTTTTGATGGACCTTGTCAAGGAATACCAGGTATGTATGGTGCACGGGGTATATTATTCTTATCTTAAAAATATATATATTTTTCCTAAGCATGCAGCAGGCCAGATATCAAATAATAGGGCTGAGTTCTATGATGTATGATTAATAATGAAAGGTACTACAGACACAGCCATTGCAGGTTTCTAGAGATTCAAAGCTCCTTGTGCACTGGGGAAATGGCATGTGCCAAATTGAGAATTGGTTCTATTTCCACTCACGAATAGAGTTCTTGATATAAGGAAAAAAAATCAGATATCTCATTCAGACATATTTACAGAGCATATTTTCAAAAATGGAGAACTCCATCTGGAAACGGTTCTTTCCCTTTACTAAATGCCATTCAATTGATCTCTGTTTTTGGAAAATGAAGTCGTGTTAAGACCCGAAAAGGCTTGTTTGCATAATTTGGTGTTCTGATGCACAAAATGAGACCTTCAATAGCTGAGAAAGACTGTAATAAGCAGACGAAGAATCTGTTCACAATCTGAGGGTCTCTTTAAAAGTAAAGTAGAGAGTCTTTTAAGGCTCAAAAGGTATCGTAAATACAGACCAATGAATATTCTGATTTCAGCTCTGAAATATCAAATATGAAAAAAATCATGGACAGACAATTAAAAAAATGCAATTGATCTATGAAAGAATTTATGATTAGAGGTTCAAAAATTGCTGTTTTGCCACAAAAATGAAGTTAATAGATGATCTGGTGGGAAGAAAAAATAATCAAATTCATTCAAATGTAAACAGCCCTTCCAATTGAATAAAAACTGATAGATAATTGTCACTTCTAGAAAGCTAAATTAATCAAATTCATTCAAATATAAATAACCCTTTTAAGTAAATGAAATATGACAGACAATTACAGTCTGCATAACTACATGTAGCTAAGATCCCAGAATTAGCAACTTCCCATAGCATAATAACCCTCGTGTTAAAAACCCTCGCGTGAGTCATAATCTTGACATTATCCAACGCTAAATTGGACAGTATCTCAGGGTAAAAAAGGGAAAAAACAAATACAGAAGCAGAATGCTTACCAGAGCTAAAATTGGAGGTACTTCCGCTACTCATTGTGAATTTCCGGATATAATTTCCCGTACTGAACAGCGAACAATAGCTCTTCTTGCCCACCTGAGATAATACAGACCTGATCTGATTTACAAAACGCAAAACCAAGAACTATATAAATAGCTTTAAATTTGTTACAAATCTAGTCCGAATCGAAGAGGGTTTGTTCGATTTCAGAGCCACTTCGGGACTGAAAACGACTCGTTTTTCACAAGCTCCCAGGGAATCAGCGCATAAAGCTGAATGACAAGCAAAGGGCCTATAATTATTGATATTCTTGTACAGGAACTGTCGAAAATAGAAAGGTTGAGAGATCATTTTTCATGTTTCGAGGAGGAATAGAATCAGAAGCATTACTGACCTGATAGCTCCCACCACCAACTAAATGTGGGCTGAGGAGCATCGTGGGTTTTGATCAAAATTAAAACCCTCCTCCAATAAAGATGGAAGTTGGGACAAATATGGTAAGGAATATGTCAAATATGGTAAACGTTAAACAAGAAACATGGGATTGTTGTTGAATTTTAATTTATATTTAAATCATTTTATTAAAGGAAGAAACCTTTGTAAATAAGCCAGCTTCAAACTCTTCACAGAATATGCTCCAGCAATCTAATCCCACTCCAACCAAGAGAATAAATCCTTTTATATTAAGAGAAAGCCCTGTTTGTGGGTGTGAAAGGGACTTCCAGCCATTGCTTACCTAGAAAGGTGAAAATTGTCCCAATGCCAAAAAGGCATCTAACTTTGGTGGACAGAGCTTACCCCGGGGTGCATTATTTTCTATCTCATGTTACCAGAGATTGAGACAGAAAGTTAAGTGTGATGGAGCCTAAAGGCGTTGCATGTTCTTCGAAGGCTGTTGTTGGAGAAATTGGTTGGTACTATCAAGGAAAGGTTATGTCAAGAATCTTATCTTTAAAGAATGGTATAAATGTGCTTTATTTGATAGTAACCAATAATAATGTTACAATTCTTAAGGTGTTTGGGGTTTAAAAGGGAATGGTATAAATTATTAAAATTATATTTTATTTTATTGTAATAATAGCAGTTTTATAATATGTAAGTTGTTAGAAGAATTTTATAGATTAGTATAAGAATATACGATATTTATTTAATTGTAATAATAATATATTGTAATGATAATATTTTATTGCCATTAATTTTAAGTTATTGTTCTCGTTTGTAATATTCCTTTTGAATCTAAGATATTTATGAAAAAAAAAATTATCTGGCTTTTTTTTCCTCAACTAAAAAGTTGTTATATTTAAATGGAATATAACGATGTATAAATGTTTTAATTTTTTTATTTTTTAATAAAATAAAATGTTAAGAAAATATAATAAAAATAATTTAAAAGTTTTTTTTACAATTGTCAAATGATTATTGAGTAGCATTTTAAGTTTTTGATTTCATTATTTTCGGATGGGGTGTCAATATTGTGAAGTGGGTGCATTGCCTCCGCTCTATCTGGCCAAGAGGTTGGAAGACGTGGTAGCATGCCCACGTAACCATGTCTTTATGACTGTCCACACAGTGAGACTCTACCTCATGCGAATTGATGGTCGGTCACTTGATCACATGCTCAATTACACTGACAACATTGAAGTCTTGCCACCATGCCAGGTTTGTCAAAGTCTTGCTCGTGTGATGTTTATTTTCCTCCTCATGTATCTCATACATGTCCCCTCCACACTACTATTCTCATCTAGAGAGTCTCGCCATTAGTCTTCTGCATCTGTAATCTCTTCCGCGCACCCTGGTAATACAATTCGCACGTACTGCCCAACCCACTTTTGTGAGCCTTGGTGAGGCCCTATTTTTCCACTCTTGATACTCAATTGTAGTTCCATAATTGGCAAGTTTACTACCCCAAGCTAGAGACCTAGGAGTGCCTTTCAATTAGTACTTTGGCATATCAATTGAGTGTTGTTGTTTCTTTCTCTATGTCGAATTGTCATGCATGTAGCAGCTTCTTATTCAAGTCCCTCATGCATGATAGCGAATAATCTTTATGGGCGTTAGACCTCCTTGGTGAGAGCCTTGGTCATCTATAGTTTACATCCCACTCACTGCATGATCCATATTCATGCTTTTGCTCATGTTACTAGTTTTCCTCTAGCCATCTTCTATGTTGGTCACTCTTCTCACATCTCTCGATTAGCTCTCAGGGCATTGTGTTTCTTCTTTGGTATATATCATGTAACCTTGTGCTTTCTTTGGCTAGCATCCTCTATAGGCCTCATGTTTTCCCTTATAACTCCTTCTTATCTTCTTCGCTTCTCTAAAACCTCGTCTTCATCTGACTTCCTTCCACCTTGCTCCTTTCCATCCTCGCGTGGCTACTCTCACTTGGTTTGTAGCTTGTTCCCCTTTCCACCTAAAATATTGGTCTTGTCTCCTTATCATGGCCTTCACCATGCCCCGACATTGTGCACATGTTTGCCAAGGGGCGACATATTATCAGGAGCGGGCTTCTTAAGGTCACTCTCGTACCCACCATCGTTGGAGGAAACAATTGTAAGGTTTTGGGATCTCCCCCCAGTCCCCATCCAAGAGGAGATAGGCCACATGGAACGCAAGGGAGCCTCCATGCATCAGCAACTTTTAGACACCAAGGTTCTCACCGAATTGGTTGATTGGGTGTCGGATATTGGACACATGCGCGACTAATTCAATCAATGATGTACGTAATCGACTTATACTAACACTTGAAGTTTCTCCTTCGGCGAATTCTGATACATTGTTTCAAGCATAGAGCAAACATTTTACACTCTCTAAAGCATTTCAATCTTCGGTTAAGAGATGTAGACTAGCGCTTTGATCACATTGGACAACACCCAGGTATTCCTCCTCTAGCAGGCAACAACCCCAGTAACAATGAAGACCCTATTCAGGTTGTTGCCACAAACTCTTATCCATTTGTTTAGCTTATGCCATGTTCTCAATTATTTTGCATTTTGATATTACAATTTGTTGTAATGGCCTATGTCGTCTATTTTTTAGGTCATATCTCATCCTTCTAGTTGTTCTGAACTTTTTAATATCATATACCTCTCTACGAATAATGCACTTTTTCCTATGGTCCAATCTTCCCAGTGGAAGATCGACCTAGTATATCCAGCACATCTATGTCCATTCCAGTTTAAAAAGCAATACAATATTTACCAAAAAATGTCTTTAATCTCATTACTAAGTTGTTATTAGAGTTTCATTTATTGGTAAAAGAAAATAGTATAAATTATTAAAATATATTTTATTTAATTGTAATAATTACAAATTATAATTCCTCAGTTTAAATATATAGATTTTCATAATTAATCATAAAGTTTTGTATTTTTAAGGCCAAAAAGTGTATAAATTTTTGAAATTTTCTAAATATTTTTTATATAATTTATCTTTAAAAAATCAAATGATATTAATAACCAATAATGTTGATTAAATACATTATACAATAAAAATAATTTATAATTTTATTGTTATGATAAAAGAGAATGTTGAATAATCAAAATAATGTTTTTTTTGTAGGCTTGGTAGTACCTTTTCATTAATTTTCGAAACTATAGCAAGTTACATCCATATGTATGAGAGTTAGGTAGCCTCAACCTGCACGAAAGGAAACCAAGTTTGTTGGCCACCTAACCGCAAAATATGCCATCCAAAAACAAAAAATAATAAGTCTAACCAACCACGTTATGTATGTATGAGAGTCTTTGTTTTTCCTATTTTCTAGATAGCTATAAACATAGTTACTAATCAGACTAGAAATTTGGAACTTTTTCATGCAAAAAATAGAAGCAAAGATGCATTGTCGCTACTCATCGTCAGTTGAATCCACCGGTGCAGGGTCCTTCACAGTGGAACTTGGCAGCTCCGTGTGGGGTATACAGGGGATATGTTGCTTTATTTGGCTGAGCCGACCATTCTGTTGTTGTAATTGAAATTGTATTTTTTGAAATTCTTTGGTGTAATCTGGGTGTCCATGGGAGGTCATAAGCATATCAAGAGGAAACTGCTCTAAAGTTTTAGCCATAATGTTCTTCATCATCCAAAATAAATGGATTGTCTGCTTGTATTGAGATGATCAACCACAAGTGTGGCATGGGTCAGGGATCACGATTTTCCATTCATCTAAATCAAGTTCAAAATCCTCCTCGGTCTGTCGAATCTCTACCTCCAAATCTGCAATAAGTTTCTCGACCAAATTGGAGCTACTAGCGTGATATGCTTGAGTCACTTCTTGAATTATTTGAGAGGTCAACTTGCATCCCCGACCCACCCCCCTGGAAGGACTGGATTGACTGGTCTGAGAAGGGGAGGCCTTCCTCTACTTCCCACGACCACGACCCCCACAGCCATTCTTACATTTACCAATGGCCCAGATCATGATTCTACTTTTTTCGAACATATGTTGACCTGTGTCTAACTCTAGAGGTCGACCCAAACAGGGTCTCAGCTAAGAAGCTCGACGCTGACAAAGGTCGCTTCGACTCTGCAGACCTGTTAAAGCAATTTTAAATGAAACCAACCAAGTAAGGAACCTGCTCTGACTCTTACAATCAATTGGCCGCCAACACAGTTTAACGGTTCCATTTCTACCATCTTGGCACCATTGCCCACTAATGGGCCTGAACTGACTAACAACATTGTTGGGTGAAACTATGTTCGTTTAATTCTGTTGTAGTACTTGCCCAACTATTTAATTTGTCAATCCGAGGTTCGTAAACTTACGAGGCACATGCACTATATATGCAGGACCGAAGTGGAACTAATTTAATCTAAATTACTGAAATCAAATTAATCTAGGAAGGCATTGAAACATTAACTATGAAAGCAAGAAATTGCATAAAGGAAAAGCAATACAACATGTGAAGAATTGAATGACAACAACATATGTGAGCTTACAACAATAAAACTATGTCAAATTATATTACAAGAACCAAATTACAAATCATGAAAGCATAATAATAAAAGATGAAAAACTAAGAATTCCTTTCCATTATTCCTTATTAAAATGAAGAGAGAGCACTCTCTTATATACATGAGGAAGATAACTTTCTCATAATTACATATCCAATATTCTTTCAAGCACTCTCAACTAATTTCCCATTATTACAAGATATGATCCCACAAACCTCTCAAGCATTTTTAACTACTTTCCCATTATTACAAAATATGATCCCTTTGAATCCTCCATAAATCTCTCACACATCTTGGATAAGATATGCCAACCAAATCCTCCATGATCTTCTCCTTAGGAATTGGATAAGATATGCCAACCAAATCCTCCATGATTTTCTCCTTAGGAATAGGCTTGCATAATTATCTCCTTAATATGGTGGAGGAGATATTAATTCTTCACATATTTCCTACACATCACAAAACTCACATATTCTTGAGATATATATAAAAATGTGTATATTTTCTAATATTTAATCATAAATTCACTTGGAATACAAAAATGAATAAAATGGAAAATAAGAAGGTGAAACCCAAACATATGTATGAAAATGATATGATAAAAGGTTAATGGGATGATGAAATGTAAGGAATAGTGAAGAAAAAGGTGGATGAAAATATGACATTTATGAGTCCCAACAAACATCATCTACATTCGAGACCCTTGAATTATCCAAGTGCATCTCATAATTTGTCGATTCAACCAATAGAGCATTACACAAAGAAAAGAAGAGGAATTTGGGCCAAAAGCTACGCTGAGCCCGCAGCCCACAAAACCCCTTACATCAAGACCCAATACAATGAACCTAGGCTGCATAAACCAATCCCGTTTGCCTATAAGCAAGCCCATATTGACAGGAAATAAGCCAAGAGCGGCCCCGTGACCAGGACCGTCCCACAACCAGACAAGAGCGCCAAACCCGACATATCCTATCTAGCAAGTCCAAACTAGCCCTAAAATGATCCAACATGGCTCTCCTAACCTCGACTCTATAACGACTAAGGTCATGGCAGAGGCTACAGACAACCAAGGCTCGAATTCGAACTCGCTCAAAGCCTGAATACTGTGGAACCAGAGAAAATTTACCACAAACCCAAACCCTTATCGTTTCATTTTTACCCAAGTAGGGAGTACCACAACATACAAAATAGTCTACCAACCAAACTCTGCAGGAACCTATGCAGGACAACCAAATTCCATACGCTGCAGACACTAGGACATACAAAACTAAAGACTCAACCCAAACCAGCAACCATTTGAGGTTGTGCTCTAGGAAGTTCCATTTCCATTCCCACCAAACCACAAAACCAAGCAGCTCATAGTTCAGAGAACAAATATATTGACCCATACATGTACGGGAAGCTAGCTTAAGGGTGGAAACATACCAATGACCACTGCCAAGACTTAGAATAGACGACGACCACGAGCCACCCAGATCGACCAGCTAAGACCAAATCCACAGAAGCCTAAGGGCGCAAACAAACTTACCCAGCAAACCGGAGGGAAACCTTGCCTTAACGTCTATCATAATAACTATGCCACCCTTAAGGATGATCATTAAACTACGCATGCACACCGCCACCTCTCCAAGTGAAGCATGCATGCGGAGAGTGGCCAGAAAAATCTAGTAGATACACATTAAACAGTGGCCCAGGACAAGCCCAATGGGGCCAGCTCACACCCTGATTGGGGGAGGTGGTTCTTGTTCACCTATTGTTGTTGACTGTCTTTTTAATCTTGCTCAAGAATACCTTGGAGAGGGAGTAGATTGTCTTCCAGAGGATATGGAGGCCATACCATTTCTAGAGTTCTCCCCGGATGTGCACAAGTCCAATTTGCCAAGAAATATGCAGCTCTATTACCTTCTCTTCAAACATGAGAAGTTAAGAGGTAGTCAAACGAAGGAAGGATCTCCCCGACATCCAGCACCAGATGTGCAATGCGCCAACTGTGACTAAGTTTTTCCCATCAGGTTCCCTGAGTTAACTTCTTGATTATGTCCACCACCAATCATGAATCTTCTTCAATCACTATCCTTTTATAACCTATTCTTTTAGCAACGAGAAGGCCATGTTTGATTGCAGTGAACTATGCTTCGTTGTTTCTAGCATAACCACAATCTATAGTGAAAACAAGTTTGGTTTTCTTCTGATAATCTCTAAAAATACTACCATACCGAGTGTTTCATGGGTTTCCTTTCGAAGCACCATCAAAGCTTAATTTGATAAAACCATGTGGTGGCCCTGTGAAATGTTGAGGTGATGAGGTGGGGGGAGTCAAAACTTTCCAGGAGCTTGGGGCTATCATACTTGCAGATAGGTTTAACAGATTAAGAATTCTTGCTTCATGAGGGGCTACTTGCCAATCATCCGGATGTCATTTTTCCGAGAGGATGGTCTCTCGAATATTCTTAATAGTCCCTGCCCAAATAACCTCTTGAGGGGTTTGTCAGTCTTTAAATATTTTTCTATTTCTTTCTTTCCAGATGGCCCATACTAGGAAGCCCAAAGCTAAATCCCATGCTCGATTTAAAACAAGGCACGATAAAATGCCTTTGCGCCATAGGAGTATATACTCCTTGATGCTTTGGGGGTCCCTGTCCAAGTGGCCAAAAAGATCCCCAAGCTGGTACCATTTTTGGATCACAAAAGGGCAAGTGTTTAACAAATATTCAAGGTGTTCATTGTGCTGACCGCGTAGGATGCAACATGAAGGGCCCTGGAAGCCTCTCTTCTGGAGCTGGTCCCAAGTAATAATTCTTCCATGACATACCAACCATCAAAATTGAACTATTTTTGGCCAAAATTTACTCGTCCAGATCTTCTTCCATAGGGGACACTGGTGATTTTGAGGTTCTTCTGCTCTAAATCTGTATGCTTCCTTAATGCTAAATGTACCCCGAGCCGAGTATCCCCATCGCAAAATGTCCTCACCCTCCTGATAAGTTATTTTCCTTGATTAAAGTTCCCGGTCCATGATTTTCCATTGCGTAGAGGGAGGAGGATCTGGCCAATGCCCAACCTCTTTCCACTTTCTCCATCTAGAACTTTGTTGCAAGGCTTTCCAGAATCGGTCAAATATATAGTAATTCCTATTAGTTTTATAAAGGAAAATGTCCCCTAGATCTGGTTGACTGAACAATTTTTCTCTGTGTTGCTAGGAGTCCTGCCAAAATAGAGTTGTGCAGCCATTTCGAATTTCCCAGAAAAAATGTTGATTTATAATATCCTTGTTCTTTGTAGCCAAGTTCCAGATTGCAGATCCTTGGGGGGGGGTCCCTATATTTGAGAATATTTTCATTTTGGATCAACATACCGTATTTTCTGGTCCAAATTTTCTTCCATAAATTAGGTTCCCCTTTTAACCATCTCCACCAGATCTTAGCTCCCATAACTAGGTTTAAGGTGTAGGGGTCCCTGAGACTTAAGCCTCCAACCATATTAGGACAGGTGAGAGTGTGCCAGGATACCAAGGCCCATTTTTTTAGCTCCTTGCCATAGAAATTTTCTAAAGATATCGACCATAGTTGAACAAGAGGTTTTAGGGGCGGCCATTTTTGATAGTTGGTATATTGGAATGGACTAAATGACAACTTTTAGGAGAACAGTTCTACCAGCCAGATTGAGAGGTCTAAATGCCCAACCACTAAGTTTTGATTGGATTTTAAGAAGGAGACCTTTCCAGCAGGAGGTCTTTAAAGAGTTATATGCTAAAGGCATACCCAAATACTTCATAGGTAAAGACCCTATACAAAACCCCAACAACTGGGTAAGGAAGGTTTGAATTATCCTTGAGGCGATAAAAAAGAAAATGTTAGATTTCTCATTATTAATCAAGGTACCCGAGGCCTTCATAAACTCCTGAAGAATTTCTTTGATTTTTCAAGCTTTTCTCAAGGAGACTTGACAGAATAACATGATTTCATCCACAAATTGTTGGTGGGTGATGGGTAAATCATTGCCCTGAGGCCTAAGACCATTAAGATGGGAAGTGCGAACAGTCTATTTTAAGAATCTACCCAAGCCCTCAGTTGTTAGGATGAAGAGGAACGAGGATACCAGATCACCTTTCCTGAGGTCACGAGAGGGATTAAAGGTTCTAGATGGGGAGCCATTAAGCATAATAGAGAAAATTGGGGTAGACACTGTCAGGTCTTGAAAATGTCATTCATTTCCATTACACTTTCACTATTATGTCCATTATATCACCTCCATTTCACTACTATGTCACCACATTCATCCCACTTTCATTATCATTGGGCCACATTTATGTTTTTCCAAACTTTATTAATTCTTAGCCTTTTTAAGTGAATTTGTGGTTAAAAATTAGAAAATAATGTGCATATGCTTATACCTAACAAGTGGGTTGAGATTGTTGACATGTGTAGGTCAAAAGGAGGCTTCTAGAAGACCTTTATGTGGCACTCTAAGGCCAAATTCGAATTTGAGTGGAAAGAATCATGGGATCATGAGGATATGTGTCACATCTCCTAATTGTATTGAAACTCTAAGAAGACATGTGTCTTATCAGTTCCTATTTTGATTAGGACTCTAGAGGTAGAGGGAGAGATTCATGGACTCTCATTAATGAGATGGTTTCTCATCTTTTTGTATAAATAGGAGATCTCTCTCCTTCATTTGTTAGCTTGTTAGTCTTAGCTTAGCTTGGCTTTGTAGTTCTTCCTTGATGGCTTTGGAAAGCTTTGGAGAGCTTTGTTGTACTTTGTAATTTTGAAGAATTTGAATAAAGCTTTGATGTTCTCAACATGGAAGGAGATGTGAAGTAGATGTCATGGAGCATATTAGAATGTAAGGTAGAGTAGATTTTGCTTTGTAATTTTGCTTTTATTTCATTCAAGTATGTCATTTTATTGCTTTCAAGTTTCATAGATTAGATTTTCCATTCATGCAATTTTAATTCATGCAAGTGTGTTCAACCGGTTGATTGTAGATTAGTTTTTCTTTACATGTTTTTACATCAAATAGTGACATGAGATTTGCCTCTCTGCTGAACTTTTTCTTAAGCTTTTCAATTTCAGTTATGCTTTGATTTCAGTCTTATTTATTTGCTGTTGTTAGTTAGTTTAGATATCAAATTCTTCATGTCATTTGACGTTATCTCCAGAGCCATGGCTTAACCCCGAAAAGCTACTTAGCGAGCTATCGGATTATGAGTGAAGTGATTTGATTTTACTTTCATCTCTGCAATTAGATATCAGGTTCTTCATGTTATTGACGTTATCTCCAGAGCCATGGCTTAACCCCGAAAAGCTACTTGGCGAGCTATCGGATTATAAGTGAAGTAATTTGATTTTTCTTTCATTAATCTGCAAGTAGGTAATTTAGATATCAAGTTCTTCATGTTATTTGACGTTATCTCCAGAGCCATGGCTTAACCCCGAAAAGCTACTTGGCGAGCTATCAGATTATGAGTGAAGTAATTTGATTTTGCTTTCATTTAGATATCAATTCTTCATGTTATTTGACGTTATCTCCAGAGCCATGGCTTAACCCGAAAAAGCTACTTGGTGAGCTATCGGATTATAAGTGAAGTAAATTGATCTTGCTTTCGTTAGTTTGCAATTTTTGGTTTGTTTGAGTGCAATAGTTTAGATTTTATTTCTGTAATTAGATGGGTAGCAGAGACAGTGATTTCATGATCAATATTTCATCTTTTGTTTGATTTAAGTAGCTGCATATTTACATTCCTGTTCAAGTATTAATTTTATCAATAGCATGTTTTGAGATCTTTTGAAGTGCTAAGTTTTGGAAGTTACCATAAGGGACATAAACCTTGTCTTGAAATCTACATCCATACTTGACATTTAAAAGTATTCTTAAGACCTTAGAATAGGATTTCCATTTGCATTAGACACTTTAGGAGATCAACAAGAACAAAACCCCAAAACAAGATAAAAACTATAAAACAACGAAGTAAGAAAAAGGTTAACTAAGCACATATGGTGCACCACACTTCATCAGTTTACGATACCCGGATTGATAATTTATGTAGAGCAATTTAAGACGTTAAATTGACTAGACAGACACCAGGGAGAAAACCCAATTCATCCATTGTTGATCAAAACCAAACGACTTTAGAACACTCATCATATAGGACCAACTAAGGTGGTCATAGTCTTTGGATAAGTCCAATTTTATCATCATACTAGGAGATTTGAGTTTCTTTAGGGAATGAACCATTTGTTAAGAGGTAATGATGCCATCCAGGATTTTGCGCCCTTCCACAAAACCAGATTGCACCGAAGAGATCAAGGCAGGCAGAAGAGGCTTCAGGCATTTGACAATTACAATAGAAATAATTTTATAGATAACATTACATAAAGTGATAGGTCTAAAACCTTAAGGATCCTCCGATTCGGTAGTTTTAGGGATTAAAGCAATAAAACTTGAATTAAGACTCGAACATACCTTCTGATTCTGTATGGATTCCTCCACCACTTCAAGTATATCCTTTCCAATAAATTTCCATGTTGCTTGATAAAATTCCGTCATGAACCCATCTGGTCCAGGAGCTTTGTTCTTAGCCATTCCTTTGACAACATCATATATTTCCTATAGAGTCATCGCCCACATTAGGGCCATGTTCTGATCTTGGGAGATTACCCGAGGGACGTGTCGTGTAATTCTTGAGATGACGCTCGATCCATCTTTTAGTCGGTCCCAAGAGGAGGGTTTGGAAATGGTTTACCACTAGATCCTCCATCTCTTCATGTTGAACCGGTTGATCCCCCTCCCCATCCTTAAGAGAGAATATGCAATTATGTTGTCTGTGTTGGATCATTGCCTTACGGAAAACCTTGAATTGCGCTCTCCCTCTCGAAGCCATTGGATTCAGGATTTTTGTTTCCATAGAATTTCCTCTTGTTTCCTTATTTCTTGTAACTGATTCAACAGGAAACCTTCAGTCTCAACCAAACTCTCTTATCTACATGCTAGAATGATTCTTTGTTGTACTGCTTGCATGTTATCTTGGAGATTTTTTTTCTCTTTCTTGATGTTTCCAAACTCTTCTTGGTTCCATTTCTTAATTTGGAGCTTGAGGTTTTTTAGCTTGAGTTGAAATGTGTTCATATGATTTCGACCTTGCATAGTACTTCCATTCCACCAGCCTTCAACTTTCTGTATAAATAACGAATGTCGTAACTAGAGGGTTTCAAAGCAGAAGGGTCAGTTATTGGGCGCCACTTTTAAATCAAGCTCCATCCTAATCGACCAATGATATGATCCCATGCCCGAGAGGATGGAAGCTTCTAAAAAGATGTCTATGCTTATAACATGTTCAGACACCAGGAATCGGTCCAAGCGTGATGCTACCTGATGAGCACCCCCCTTCTGTTATTCTAGGTGAATACTCCATTGATTGTAGGCATATCCACTAGGTGTAGTTCCGCAATTGTGTCTCGAAATGCTTCCATATCTGCATCCATCCACCGAAGCCCTCCCTTTTTTCCTCTAGTGATGCAATTACATTAAAATCACCGTCAAGAATCCATAACTCCTCCTTGTATAACCTTTTTAGTTTTCCTAAATTTTGGAGGAAAACCCCCTTTTCTCCTGGAATGTGAGGCCCATAAACCCCAGTCAAAAGATCCCAATCCTTGGATCCAATGTGGTGAAACTTACCTGATAGAATCCTGGGAAGGCTGAACCAATCTTCAAATATCACCTCCATCGGGTTCTAAAGAATAACGAGCTCACTAGCACTGCCAATGGAATCTTAGGCCATCACTTCGTATTGAAGTTTTAGGCTTCTTACAATCTCTTTCAACCTATATTCCGAGATTTTTGTTTCTTGAATAATCATGATACTTAGATGATCTTTTCTGATCTGATCTTTCAAATACCTTTGCTTGCCTCGACTATTGAGGCCTCGAACATTCCAGGATGTAATGATCATTGAGAAGGCTTGTTAAGATGGTGGAAAATCGCGGACAGTGGTACCACCCTTCCTGAGTTAACTAATAAATCGCCCACCATCTGTATGGATTCTTGTAGGTTCTTGCGTCCTCTTTTCTTGCCTCCTTTCCTGATTGTAGTTGATTCCACTCCCTGTCCTTGCTAGGATCCCAAATGATCAGGTGGATCTGTTATTATGGTTCCATGTTATGCTTGGAATCGCTAAAAGGTTTCGCAATATAGTTCCTTTTGCTCTTCAAGGATAAATCATTCATCTAGGTTCTTACATTCGTTCAAAAATCTTCTCATCACTTGTTCCTCTATGCTTAGTTATTCTTTCGAGCCATCTATTTCCATGTTTACTTTCTCTACATGCATTACTTAGGCTTCTTTCTCCTAGGGTTCCTCTTCAACTTTTTGCTTAGGATTTTGTCCACCCTTTGGTTGATTCTTAGGGTTTTTTGGGTGGGGTGGGCCACTAGATTCGTTGATACTCTCCTCCTCCTCTGCTAGAGTTTCAAAGCAGTTTCTTTGAGTTGATCCTTTCTTCGGGTGCAGATGCGTCGTGGTTATTGGAGCTTTCATGTTCCGTTTCTTTTTTTGAACCTCCTGAAACCCTTCATTGTCCTCTTGCCCTGTTACTGGATCTTTGGCTTTTGGTGAGTCTGCTGCTTCGCTTTGATTTAGAGGGAACTCCTTATAAAGGTTCCCATACTCATGACATTGTCTGCATCGAAAGGGAATGTTTTCATAATCCAAGGGTTGATGCCATACCTCGTCTTGATACTCCAGCTCTATGAACTCTAGGAGGGGTTCAGGAATATTCATGTACACACAAATTCGTGTGTAAGAGGTTCCATGATATTTAGTTAACTGTGTGCATCTTCCTTACATTCTCGGTACCACTGATAAGATTTCTCGTATTCTTAAGAAAAACAAGGTTCATACCATGTTTAAGCCTCTTAACACCATATGTAACTCCCTGAGATCAATCAAAGATTGTGTGGACCCTAAGGATTCTAACGGTGTTTACTTAACCCCTTGCTCCTATGGAATGCCCTATATTGGAGAAACGAGTTGATCGATGAAGCAAATAATTCAAGAGCATGCAACAAACATCAAGCATAATCGATCTCACTCGTCTGCCTTAGCGAAACATGCAGAAAAGACTAATTAATCATCACATTTGTATTAAAGAATCTCAGGTCATTGCAAAGATCGATCACTTCCATCTTAGGAGGTTAAGGGAGGCTATAGAAATTTAGAAGCATGCTAGCAATCTGAACAAGGATGAGTGTTGAAATATAAGCAACAGTTGGATTCATGCCCTTTCTTCCTAGTTTCCTTTTTTTGGCGCTCTCCCTTCTTTATCTTGTCATCATTTTCCTTTCTTTTTACTTATAGTTTATTATTATTATTGTTGTTGTTTATCTCCTCACATACTTTGGATTAATTATTGGTTTGTTGATTTAATGTTTTCTAACTAATTTTTGTGATATTTTTAATCTTTGATTAATTCATTTATTCTTATCTAAAGATCTTTTGTGAAGTTTTTATTTTTCTATCCCCAATGGGGGTGAGAAGCGGAGAGGATGGCGTTCCTGAGGGAATGCATGGGCGTTCATGTTAAGCATGTGGCGTTAGGTGGGTGGGTTGGCCTCCCTTCCCTCCCATAATACCTTGAGTACGGGAGAGAGTGAATTCTGGCGTGTGAGGTTTCATGTCGCCTTGGGTCTCAAGGGTGGTAGCGAGCGCCTAAACTTTATGGAGGGTGGCGGGGGTGTTCGTTGGGCATTCTGCGTCTGTGCAAGTATTGGTGTATGTGGTGTGGGATTTGTGGGAAGAAGCGGGAGTTTGAGAGGCTCCCTTGTCCGAGGGGACGACATCACCATCAATGTTTCCTTCCTTGCTTTCAGGTGTGCAACGAGGGGGGGCTTGGCTCATCATGTGTTGACGCATCATGGTGGTCATGTTCAACGACAAGTTTGTTGTGTTGAGCGATGTCGGAACTTGATTCAGTCAATTTTGGAGCGTCTGGAGACTTAAGAGCGGGTTCAATAGGAGGAGCATACTAAATTGATAGCAACTTTGAACAAAATGCATTATTTCTAGTGCCATGTCTGGGAGAGTGTAGTGGTGGTCTCTCGAGGCCAGAATTTGTTATTGGAGAAGGTTGAGAAGTTGGAGGCTTGGATGACCCATTTCGAGGAGCATGTTCAATGCTCCTTTCATCATCCACCTCCTCTTGGAACAACTTTGGACAACCCAACCTCCATCACTTCTGACGACTTGCATAGATACAGGTGTTTCTATGTTTACTAGTGCCAATGGCCTCTTAAGTTGTGGATTGTGTCTCTTTATGTTTTTTTGTTTCATTGTCATCTACTTTTAGCGGTAGTCAACAAACCTAGTCGTGGTGAGACTACCTGCATTTTTCTTTTGATGTACCTCTTTTTGGAACCATGAATAAAATATTGACCTAAAAAAAAAACCTAATTTTGTTTGTTTGTTAGTTATATATACTTTTTTCGAAATTCTATTCTATTGACATAAATTTGTTTGTTTTATTATAAGTTTGTGGTAATTCTAAATTATTAATTTATTATTATAAATTATACATAATTTATTTATTTATTTATTGTAATTTTCGGTTAGTTTGTTGAAATGGTTATTTATTTATACAACTTGAGTGGGCCTAATGGTTAAGAGCATGTGTTTCCTCGTAAGAGGTCACATGTTCAAAACCATAGGGGGTAGAGTATGTATGCCTTCGTAGACTTAGCAGTCAAATCATTGCGCTGAGGTGGGTCCCTTGTCCCACAAACAAGGGGCTCTTATACACCAATTTGGTGTGTGGCTTGGCCGTGACCTTAAAATTGCATAATAATAATATCTATTTTTTTTTATATTTTATAGTTTTTCTTATTATAGGTTTTGTTGTTGATTCTTTTAATATGAATTAAGAATTTAATGCATTATAGACTTTTTCATTGTTTTTAGTTTAGTCCTTTTAAGTAAGGGGCCTTTCTATTAATTTTACGTTTATTTTTTTTAAATTAAGATTTTTTTATTTATTTTTATTTTTTATTTTTTATAGTATCTTCTAACATTATTCTTCTTATTTTATTTTTTGTTTTTAACCTCTATATCAATTTTTGACCATTATGGTAAATAGTTTTTTTACTTTTATATTAATTTGACTCTCAAACATATTATTTTGGAATTCTCTCGAGCATCTCAACACTATTTATTTTCCTTGTTAGATCAGTGCCTCCATCTTTGTCCTAATGATGAACCTTAGTAGTGGAGTCTAAATGTTGACACCAAATAAATAATATGTAATTAATCTGAAAAAGATTTTCAATCATTTTTTTCCCATGGAAAAAAGTCGTAATTTCTATTGATATATAAGAAATTACATTTTGTAGATGCTAAGGCATATGCATATGGAGGCAGAGTTGCCTGTCAAGTTCAAAAGGAAACTTTTGACCAGAAAAAAGTAATGAAAAGTTGTATCTCCACGCAGGGAGTCTGTTATCTGTTGTACTGTATCTATGCCTGCTCTCTAACATAGAGAGAACAAGATCAAAATTGAAAGTTGTCTCTTCGCAGAGAGAGAAACTAAGTATCAAAATTTGGGTTGTATATCCAATGTCATAAATATAGACCAAAAAGAAGTAAATACAAACATGATATATACAAGATTATCAAAAAATATTATAGGGCTTATAGCCCATTTTCTCTAGGATCCACAAAAGGTCTGTGGTAATGCTAGTGGAAGGTCCCATCTATTTCCTCCTGGATCAGCCAGTCATTGCCCTGTCTAAGCGCTGCCTCTTTGGAAAGGTGATCTGCCCCTGTATTTTGCTCCCTATAAATGTGGCGACAAGCAAAGGAGTCAAAAGAAGATATCAATCTTTGTGCTTCTTCTAGTATATTCCTCAATGAAAATGCATTACAGTGGGATGCATTATTTAACCAATTACAAATGATTTTGGAATCACCAAACAGCTGTAGATTTCTACAGTTCTTTTCCAATGCAAAATGAATGAAATGTTTAACAGTGCAGAGTTCAGCATAATTATTAGTTCCCCTGCCTAAACTTATTTGGATCTTGAAACAATGTGTATCATTTAGGTAGAGAATGGCTCCGCCACCACATCCTGCCTCCTGCGCAGAGCCATCAAAGTATGCCCACGATTTTGATTTGTCTATGATTTCTGGTATAATGGTGCGGGGAGGGGCATTGGAGTCCTCCTCGGGAAGAAGATCATAATCCGCAATGGTATGGAGCAAGATGGCAGGCCAATGGGGTATTTTGTGGTTGAAGATAGAATGATTTCTAGCAATCCATAGTGACCAGCAAACTAGAAGAGGCATATTTATGGACTTTCCATTTTGACTTTGACACCATGTACTCTAGGCATCCATTATGTTGTGTCCATGCCAGATTTTTAAGCTTGGTTAGTGAGTAATGATGGAATTCCAATGTTCCTTAGTGATGGGGCAATGTAGGAAGAGATGTTCAGTACTCTCTTCGTCATTGCGACACAGGAGACACCAAAAAGGGCCATGAAAATATCTTTTCATCAGATTTGACCCTGTAGGGTTCTTATCAAACAAAATGTTCCACATCAGTAAGCAGGTACGAGGGGCCGCCTTAAGCTTCCAGAGTAATCTCCAAGTTGGGTTTATGTTTAGGGGTTTGAATGGTTCCATTAATCTCATATAACCCTCTTTTGGAAAATATGTTCCATGTTTGGCGAAGGCCCATATAATCTTGTCCGGTCCTTCTGATAGTTGGATGTGTGCCTGTGTAAGAGCATCTGTGTATTCCTGCCAATCAAGTCGCCACTGCATAGGGATGTCCAGATCACGAGCCGATTTCCATGCCTGCTGTAGGAAGGAGGAATTGTTTCTGTCACCGATGTGTTTAATGTGGGTGATACCCCTGCTGTGTAAATGCCTTATCAAGTCTGCCGGTAGTCTGTGAGCATTGCCACAACCAACCCATAGATCTGTGCCAATACGAACAGCATTGCCCTCCTTTATTCTCCACGTTAAGCCTCCACAAAGGAGTGGTAATGCATTTATAACCGCCTTCCATACACTGGAGATGTTATTACTAGTTCTGTGTTGTTGTCTGAACCAGTCCATCAGGTTCATGGGCCAGATGTATTTCACTTGTGCAACCCGGGTCCAAAGGCTGTTTGTAGTGATAAGATGCCAGCCGAGCTTTGCCGCCAAAACTTTGGCAAAAATATCAAGCCTTTTGATGCCCTATCCTCCCCATCTCTTAGGCTTTGCTATAGTGTCCCATTTGACCCAGGAAAATAACCTACCCGGTTGATTGCCTTTCCATAAGAATCTGCAACATATGCTTTGTAGCCTGTTTAATATACCTTTCGGTATCCAAGCCAGGGTCATCCAGAAAACAGGAGTGGCTTCAATCACAACTTTAATTAGGACTAATCTTCCTGCACGGGATAGGTATTTATGGTACCAAACCTGAAGGCGCTTTTCCACTTTTGCAATAAGCCATGTCCAGTCCACGATCCTGTATCCGTGAGGCTTAAGCTAAGACTGTCTTCCAGGTTCAGAGAGGTAAAAGGGAAACGCTGTGAGGTAAATATAATCTCATGTTGTGAGCAACCAAAGGAAGTAATCGTAGATTTACTATCATTTATTGTCATCCCGGTTGCCTGTTGAAAAAGATTGAAGATATTCTGGAGGACCGTGGTGTCTCCAATACTGCCATTTAAAAAAATGAGAATGTCATCAACAAATAATAGATGGGTGAGATAAAAATTCTCAGAGATCTTAATGCCAGCCAGTTGATTTCTATTGCGAGCAGATATGATGGCCCTGCTTAATCCTTCCATGATAAGTAAGAAAAGTAGGGGGGAGAGTGGGCATCCCTGCCTGAGACCCCTCTCCAAGAGGAAGAAAGATGTGGCTTCCCCATTTAATAACACACTATAAGATACATCTTTAATGCAACTCATGATCCATTTAATATATGCAAAAGGGAAGCCTAGGTGAGTCAGTAATAATCTAATGTAGAGCCAATTAGCTCTATCAAAGGCCTTTGAGAGGTCCACCTTCAGAATCATGCCTTTCTGCTTCTTCATCTACAAAGTGTGGAGGAGTTCCTGAGCTGTGGCTATAGCCTCATGAATCTGTCTGTGCTGAAGGAAAGCAAACTGCTCAAAGGATATGTGTCTAGAGAGGATAGGCTTCAGTCGGTTTGCTATGACCTAGCGATAATCTTGTACAAACAGTTGCAGAGGGAAATGGGTCGGAAGTCGTTGAAAGAGGAGGGATTGTCAGATTTTAGAATAAGGGCAATGAAGGTGGATTTGATGGCCAGGGAAATTCTTCCACTCCTTCTGCAGTCGTCCACAATCTTGAGTAAATCGTCCCCCAGGATATCAAAAAAAGCTATGTAGAACTCGATGCTCCACCCATCCGGCCCATGGCTCTTTTCTTTTTTAAACCATTTTATAGTTGCCTCAAGCTCTTCCTTCGTCACTTCCATCATCAGGTCCTCCGTGTCTTCCTGCTGTACAAATCTGGGAAAGTGTTCTGCAACCCGCATGATTTCCATAATATTCACAACTCTGGGCGCCTTGTAGATGCTTTTAAAGTGTTCAATGGCTAATCTAGCCAGATCCCGTTGAGATGATACCGATTGACCCTGATCGTTACGAAGTTCCCAAATAGTATTAATGGCCTTTCTTCCATTGGAAAATTTATGAAAGAACTTGGTATTGTCATCTCCTTCAGTGAGCCAGATTGCCCTGCTCCTGAGCCTCCAGCTCTCCTCCCTTTCCTTCAGTATTTGGGAGCGCTTCGTGATGAGGGAGGTATAATGATCTTTGCTTTCTTGTGATAGGAAAGTGCCATTAGAAGTGTCCTCATGGGTGGCAATGGCCAACTCTGCCTCCCTCAGGGTGTTGTCATCATTTTTTCATTTCTGGTGAGCCCAAATTTTGGAGATCCTCTTAAGTTCTGTCAATTTCTTGATAAAACCTTCTGTATGATCCTCGCGTTCCTGTATAGGGTTGGATTGCCAGTAATTAGAGACCATTTGAATGTAGGAAGGATCCTTGAGCCAAGAGGCGTTGAATTTGAAGGGGCTTTTAATCCTCAGGTTTGTATCGACCAATTCCAAAAATATTGGTCGATGATCAGAAATGCCTCCAGTACCAACCCACTGTCGAATACGAGGATGAGAGCTTAAGAAAGCTTCTTTGATGAGAAATCTGTCAAGTCTCCTTGCAAGGTTGTGGTCTCCACTGCGATTGTTTGTCCATGTATACTGAATCATGGCAGATGGAATGTCTACCCACTGATGCTCCTCTAGTAAGGTAGAGATAGTGTTTGTGAGGCCATCTACTTGGGCCGAGTGTCCCCAAGATTCACTGTATCCCAACAAAAAATTTAAATCTCCTCTACGAATGATGTTGTCTGCCCGTAGGAATTTTGAGTCCAGAAGGGTTCTCCAAAAGTTTGCCCTATCTGCACATGGACCATATACATTCATGATACGAACTTCAGACTCTATTGAGTGGGCATATATATCCATGCCTATAAAACCCCGACCTCCCCAAATGTTCCTGAGCTCCATAGTCTTGTTGTATAGACCAATAGCAGTACCCCCAAATCTCCCAGATGCGTCCAGGGTGTGGAAGGTCCAATTCGGCAGCCAAGAATTAAGAGTAGAGATAAGAGAATCAACCGAACAAAGAGTTTCTTGTAAGAATATAATGTCCAGCTGAGTCGAAGTGAGCAATCTTCTGAGTGCTAGTTTTTTAGGAGGGCTAGCAAACCCTCTGCAATTAAAGGTAAGGAACTTCATGGAGGGTGAGGCAGAGGGCCATTCCTAGCTCTAAGGGCCCTGTCAATTGTTTGTTGTCGCCCAAGGGCAACTTCTTCACCCGCAATGTGTCTGGCTTTAGTGAGATGAGATGGGCGACCCCTGGAGGGTTTATGGGAGGCAGGGGTAGTCTCAGGGTCCAAACCAATCGCGTCATGTCCACGATCCTTTGATCTGGAACGGAGGGAATACCGAGGGGATACGAGGGGGAGGGGATGGAAAGAGAAGGAAGGGAGGATGATGACAGAGATGGGATGTTGGGGGCAGTGATGGGAGGGGGAAGGGGAAGGGAGCAGTGAAGAGAGGAGGGAGGAGCAAATACCTGAGATCCAATTAACATCGAGGAGACTGAAAATGATAAAGTAGGAGGAGATGTAGTAATGTATGAATGGGATGCAAGAGCTTCAGTTATACCAAATACAGGAGAAGAGAGAGAGGAGGAAGTAGTTAACATACCCGACAACGAGATGTTCTCCTTTGCTGGACTGGTACACGCAGGAGGAGGAGGCGATGAAGGGTTTGTAGCAGAGTGACCCTTATCAGTGCCCACTGTCTCAGGTGTTCCCCGGGTGTCCTCTGCATCCTTGTCGATCTTTTCAGGTTCAGTATCTATATCATGCCGTGTAGGGTTTCCTCTGGGTTGCTCCGGCTCCAAACCCTGTTCAGTATCCCTGATCTTATGCAAGAGGGGGCAATCCTTGAATAAGTGCCCCACTTTGTGGCATCTATGGCAGCGATATGGAATGCCTTCATAATCGATGATCTGCTTGCGGGATGTGTCCCTCCACTGAATAGTGATGTACTCCTGTAGGCCGCCCCGAGTATCAATGTTGATAAGAATCTGAATAGAACCGGCGAGAGGCAGAACGACGGTAAAGCTGCCAAAAGGTGGAGCGGATGAAGCCTGTGGGGGGAACCGGTAGATCCGACGGTCACCGATGGGGGGATAAACTGCCGGACCGACACTCCAGATACATGGATGTCCAAACCAGGGTTAGGATATAGACAGTCAGAGACGAAACCGAGGGTAGCCGGGGAATGGGGGGGGTAGAAAGTGATGGCCAAGTAGGCAGGTCATCCGGGAGGACCACAGACTGAGACCATGACGGTTCCGCAAAGGAGTATGAAGGGTAACTTCCGGAGAGGCCAGAGCTAAGCATACCTGCAGATGTGGAATACGTGGAGTGCCAGATGGATACCCCTTCCAGCGGGTCTTTAGAGTAATCGACGGCATCGAGGTCATCCATGATGACAGCTGCTCCTTGAAACGGAGGACACCTCGAAAATGCTGGAGAAATGGAGAGTAAACCAAAACCCAAAAACGGACAGCCAGAAACAGGGAGCAGACCATCGACAGGTAAACGGTCGGGTAAAGAACGCAAACAGTAATAAACCCCCTCAAAGCCCCAACAGGTCGAAAACATGTTAACGGCGCGCTGAAAGGAGATAAGGTAAGGTACGAAGCACGACAGAAGACTGTCTAAGCAAGGTTACCGGTGACCATCCATGGTTCTGCTGAAAGCTGCAGTAACCAAAAGAAACCCTATCCGAAGCCCTCGCGAACGATTAACCGTAGAGTCTTCCGCTCCATCCTCTCCTGATAATAATAATGCACATATTCCATCAAAGATTTTCAATATATATATATATATATATATATATATATATATTCAAATTTAATAATTTATTTTATAAATTTCATTTTACTTAAACAAATTAAATATTCATAATACCTAAATTTAAATAAATCAATCAATCAAAATAAACCCAAACTCCTACATTGCTTTGGTAAATTTATCAATGTCACCTAATTAACCTCAAGGGGGAATACTAATGGAATTGGATGTTAAGAACTTTGATATTTGAAGGGTGTTAAATACGGTGTACTCGGGTTCATAACTAAACTTTAGTAAGAAAATATTACAATTTTTATTTAACTAAATAGTTAAATTTATTATAACAAAATAAATTAAATATTGATTAATTATTTTATTATCAACGAAATTTGGTTAATTAATAAAATGTACTGCTATTATTTCTTAATTGAAATTTTATTAAATATGTTGTTGTTGTTTTTTTTTAATTAGTGGATTTATATTAGTAAATTTTGTGTTGAGATAGTATAACAAAAGTACAAAACTTTGTGAGTACAATAAAAAGTGAGCTATTTCAAAAAATTTAGCTCAAAGATAACATTATATATATATATATATATATATATATATATATATATATATATATATATATATGTAGAGTAATTTGTGTGCTAAAATCCTAAAATTGAGATGGCAAAACACTTAATTCAAAGGAATTTGGGAATGGAGGAGATCGTTGGCCTGAGTAGCAGTTTTTTACTTCTCCTTGAACTTGAGTGTTCAGGTCAAGAAGAGACTAAATATCGAAAGGTGATGAAGTAGTGTCAAAATGAGTCAGAGGGGATGGCCTTTATTGAGCATCCAAATGTGTGCTCTACAATTCTCCAATCATGGAGCGAAGGGCATTAATTTCATCATTCATCCTTTAAGTGAAGTGCTCGTGCTAGATAATCATGTTGAGCAGAAGTTCAATCTCGGGTTCTAACCCCATAATTCAAATCTAGAAACTATAGTGCTAAAGCTTGAGCTCTTTAGAATCTTCCACTTGTTGTTCTCGCGTTATCCTTCTAGAGGAGGAAGCTCTGCATGCCATGAAGAAAATGATGTCGTTGCTAGGGGGTGCAGTGCAAATAAAAGTGATGATAATAAGGGAAAGCAAGAGCAACCTGGAGAAAAATAAAGTAGTGGGGGACTAACATGCTAATGGCTAGAAGGAATGGCCATAAGTGAGTGTTTCATCAAGGTTGAGGGCCTCACAATGTAATGATTAGTAAGTTAGACAAAAGGAACATCCATTGTAGAGGAGATCCATCAATTAACTAGGAAGGAGAGCGTGGGAGGTACAAAGGTGATACAATAAGCCGATGAAAGGACCTAATGGAGGGCATAAACAACTTGCATGGGGGTGATGAGGGATGACTACGTGGGAACCCTTAATGCACAGAAACCAAAGGCCATTATTCATTAAGGAATTGAGGGTGGGGAATGAGTCCCATTGAGGATTAGGACCCCCTCTACCACTTAGAGATCTTGATTGGGATGAAGGTCTGCTACCTGGTCATTGATTCAAAGGACATGATAGAAACAAATTACGCTAAAGGGACAAAGCACATCTTTGATTCAGCGAAGGATCGAGTTAAGACAGACATTCGTGGGGGAAGATCCTACATGGAAATAATGAATTGTGTTATTAACATCCCCAACGGTGGTGAGATTTTGGATAGACAACAAAACATATAGGACTCCTTAATACATTGTGTAAGTTTCAGCTATGTTGTTTCAGACTACTCCCAAATTGCATGAAAAAGATAACACTACATATAAAGACAAAATATAGTTTCTCCTTTTCATTTCAATCAGAAAATAATGTCGGATAATTTTTTTTTGCAGCAAGAGTAGTGAAGTGCTTTACAACCTAATATAGAGGAAATGTCTTCATGAACAAACATAACATAGCATTATATTAAAAAATGAAAAAGAAAATAACTAAAAACATGTATATGTATATAACAATATTTAAAGAGTTAAATCAACCTAAATCCATTTTAAATTTAAATTTATCAAATATCAATAGGGAAAAAAATTGATATATAATTTTTTTAATTATTTAATATGAAAAAATAATAAATAATTTAAAATATATACATTAACAAATTTGATTTTTTCTATTTTCAATAAATTCAAATCCCATATGAATTTAAATTATTAATTTTAAATCATCTTAATTTTAATAAATTTTTCATTACAGTTTTGAAATAATATGAACTTCAATTTTATTGAATGATGTAGGTGTAAATTCATTTTAAACTCAAAATTATTAAAAAAAAAAGGGAAAGAATATTTATATGAAAAAAATGGAAAACAAATATAAATTATAAATTTCTAAAATTCACATTAATTGATTACGATATTGTACTTTTACATTGTAAATGTCAAAACTTTTTATAATGTGAAAAGCAATTTATACTATCATCCCTTTTAAGTTAAATAATCTGATATGATATACATTACTTTTAAGTTAAATATTGATTTGATTTTTTTAAATATTATATAATTTATAAAAATTAAGGAAAAATGGATAATTAAATAATAATAATTGTTATATTATTATTTAATAATGGTTAAATAAATATTAATTTGAAAACTAATAAATATTTTTAAAATTTTCATATTATTTTATGACTGTATATTTATTTTATTTTGTTTGACATTTAAATGTTAAATATAATCTATAAAAACTAAAGGACAATAGCTTGAGTGGTAGTTAATGGGTTTAATTCCTCCCGAAACATGTTAGTTTTTGTGGTAAAAATTTGAACAAGTTGTAAATAGTGATGATTAATTCTTATGAGGCCGAAGGGATAGGAAAATTTGAATATCTTGATATTGAGGTGAATAGTGGTAGTCATTGTGATTTGATCCTAGATCTTACGTAAAATAGTCCTCCAAAGTTACCGATTCACAAAAAATAAAAATATTATTCTAAAAAAACATAAATTAACATATACACCAATTTTATAATTTAAAAATTAATATACCTTTAATGCTACATTTATTTTTTGTAAATTAATTTCTATTAACTCAAGAAAGCAAATTACATCAAATTGCAAAAATACTTCATAACATTTCAGGTGTTACACACCAAAGTTGTTCATGGATTTCTCTCTTTTGCCCTTTTTCCTATGAACGTCTACCCAACCAATAGTTTTATCATCTACAATTGAGGAGCAGACCTTATCCTCATTCTTTAGAGAGAGCTTCATCGCTTTCGGATCTATCAAACATGGAACGTCTTTATCACTAACTGAATGGTTAGACTCATGTTTGTGTTTCTGCCCGCTACTTGCTGACACAATTATTGTTGACATTGTTTCCTTATTCTTAGCCTAAAAATTCTCCTTTGTTGAGGAATGGGGTGGTGCCACATTTGACTACTTTGGATCTTAAGAAGCAAAGGAGGCGAGGGGTGTCGATTTCTTACGACTTGAAGTGGCCTTCTAGTTACGCCAACCTCTATTGGGTTTCCACTGCTCTTGGGAGCAGGATGACCCCTTTGAGGAAGGGAAAACCTTCTGCAAGTGCCCTGGTTGGTGACAATTTCAACACCTGAAAGTTGTGTTTTCATAGTCCAACGACTGAGAGAATTTATTTCCCTCCCACTTCATAATAATATTATTCGGCAGTCCTTCAGTCAGATCTATTTCAACACATATACAAACGAATGTGATGAAACCATAATCCAATCTTTTGATGCCTGTTTCGATGTAGCATCCCAACAAATTACTGATTTGTTCCAAAATGTTAGGTCGAATCCATTAGAGGGGTAAGTTTGGGAGTCTTACTAGTACCATTGTAGCTAGATATTTCATGGAAAGATGGTGATCTGGATTTAAACAGGAACACAACAAATTACAGAGATAGCCATAAACATAAAGATGCAGCAGAAATAATACTTCATTTCATTAATGTAAAATACTGAAATATGCTTACAAACAGAAATGGAAATAAACCATCTAGGGCGATGGTAGCTTATCTCTGAGAAGAGATGTGGCGGCTACATGCCTTTGAACTCCATTACAATGAGGCTCGAAGGCCTATTTATTATTAAGAAACAATGGAAAACCCTAAACATCCAAAAACCTAACCCTAGAAGATGAAACGCCAAACTGTGGGCCCCGTTTGGGTAAATTGGTACATCAACTTCCCGGGGTTGTAACTTTGGCATACGATCTTCGTTTGACGCGCACAATATCTCGTTAGAAAGATATATCCAAGAACTACAACTTTAGGAAGAGAAACATCAGTCCATGGACCCATGTTGCTCCCAGTTTTCCAAAAAAACTTCGTTTAGGGCCTCAAAACGGCTCCGAAGTTCAGGACCCGAAAAATTGCTAAAAATAGTAAATTATGCTACAATTAAGGAAACTGAAAGGCTAAAAGAAACAATGATGGGGGTCCAAGTGGACTTCGCAAGTGACCACCAATATCCACCTGGATCAGATGGTTAAAGTCTGGAAACCGTAGTTGGAGAAAGATACCCACTCTTCCCCATAACCATGGTCCTTGGTTGAAAACCCTTTGTCGGTTATCAAAAGCTGTGAAGACTACCACAAAATATCCTTTCGAACAAAACAACTCTAAATTCTGGGACCTGTTCTAATGAACCCAGTCCCGGAGAGCAAAAGTTGAGGGCCAAAAAACCATTGAAACAACATATTTTCGCCCGCTTCTTATAATTTGTTACCTTCATTATTTTTAATATCTCATTCACCTTGATCGATGGTGTGTCTGTTGAATGTTCCACTACGAAAGCCTGACCTGAGAGATTCTTTGGTGCCTGATAGAAAAAGTAGCTTTAGAACATCATTACATGACAAGGGTTTAATTGTCAGAGATGCCTCACCACCTTTGGTCCCTCCCCTCAAGCATGCCACTACAAAGATAGTGGCATCCCTCATAATTCCATAATCTTTGAGAGCATTCCTTAACTTCAGTTGTCTCCCTTTGTAGAGAAGCCTCACTTCTTTCTTCAGGATACCCATCTGTTGATAGATACTATCATCCAAAGATCCCACAACCTCTGATGCTAAGACCATAAAACATAGGGAATCACCAGACATGGACTGAACAAAAATTGGAAATTTTTGTTGCTCCAGGTCTCCAACTCCTTTAATTGTTTGTTCCAACACTGACTAGGGGATTTTGTCAAACACTTTGTATGCTTTGCCAAATCCCCTTTGAGAATTTCGTTCAGGCCTAACAACAAACACTTTGTTGACATCCTTGCACCCCTGACACTCCATGAACTCTCCATTACCAAAAATTGACAAATAGAAAAAATAAATCATTGAAGCTACCTCTAAAGCTCCACTTCCAAAGCTAGGGTGAGCTTCACTGCCTTGACCATTCTTCTCCATGAATTTTAGTACTACTGACCTATCGATGGAATTGACAAGTATTGTTGCGCTAAAACGACTCTCTCGCACATTACTATCCATCACCATATCTCTTGTGAACCTCCATTTCCTCTCTTGGTAGGTTTTCATCGGATACCACCTCAATATGTTAACCTTGGAAATGAGCCTAGGTGTTATAGGAAGAGACTTCACGACAGGAGATTTTGCCCTTTTTTCCTTGGTCGGGGCTGTAGGGGAAGAGGGTTCATCAGTGTAAGCAAACCACAGAACCCTCACGTAAGAGGCGACGACAGTTGAGGGTTTCAAATTGTCAGTGCTTAGTATCGCCATGCGGTGCTCATTTATAACATATTAATTATATTCTCCTACCTATAATGCTACATGATAGGGAACAATATGTTACTTATGGGTAGACTTTAATGAATTATGTTTTGAAAATAAAATTGAAGTTACTAAGTCAATATAGGTTGAAGTTATACATCAAATTTTTACACGTGCCGAAGGGAGAGTGTATTGTAACAATTTGGGTCAAAATGCTTTGACTCTTAATTAATTTGCAAAGTTTTAAAAACTATTTGCAAAGTTTATTTAAGTTTTGATAAAATTAAGTATTAAATTTACTTTTTTAGAAATTGAAAATTAATTTTTGAATTTTTAAAATTTGAATTTCTATTTTTGATTGGTGGGCGAATAATGTTATGTGGTTTAAAATCAATTTGTCACAATTAAAAATTGTTTAAAAAAAAACTCTAATCGCCAAGTTTCCTCATAAATTAACTATCCAAAAAAATATATATATATGGATTTTTCAATAATAAATATTTTCTTTCCATTCATTTTTTTTCCCGAAGAAAAAACGAACTTTCTATTAAGGCAATAAAAAGTTACATTTGTAGATGTAGTTAAGCATTCAATGTACTGTATGTTCAACAAATAAACATAGAGTGGATATCTGGGCTGAAAGTAAAAACATAATACTGTCCAAACCCAATATAAGCAGAGCATGAGCTGATGATTGTTCCCGGGCCTCCTCATTTATGAGGAAAACAACCCAAACAAGAACAAAATAGTTTATACAAAATTACAAAAAACAGATATTTTTATAGTGTATTTAGGTTTCTAAAAACCCCTGCATATATGATCATAAACAAAAAACGAGAATATGTTGTATCTCGATTAGGACAGTGTACCAACTTTTCAAGGAAAAAATGGAGGCTGATCTGACACACGGATCATGTCATTGTTTGTTTCTTTTATCCGCCAGTCACCCATAGCTTGTTGTAAACCCTCCTTAGATAGGAGGTCTGCTTCAGAATTTCGTTCCCTGTAAATATGGCAGACAATGATAAAATCAAAATGATGTTTCAATAGCAATACTTCTTCTAATAATGGAATCAACAAGTAGTTTTGACATCTGTGTTCTCCATTAAACCATTTTACAATATTCTGAGAATCTCCAAAGATCTGAACCGATCCCAAACCCAAATGAATAAGCCAGCAAAGTAACAGTTTTAAGGATTGTAGTTCAACATAATTATTTGTTCCAGAGCCAATGCCCACCGAAGCTTTTAAGTTTTTTTTAGTATTGGTGTGAATGACTAAGCCTGCCCCACAAGTATTCTGTGGATCTGATGCTCCATCAAAGTAAGCCCACGGGATGTCTCCCCTGATTTGTTCTACTCTTACTTCCCTAGTCTTCTTTATTGAGTTTGGTAGAGGGATAAGACCATAGATTGAGGCACATTCTACCGCAATGGGAGCATGAGAAGGGGCTAGGTCCTTGAATATGCTCCTATTCTGATCCAACCAGATGCCCCAAGAGATTATTAACGAAAGGTTTCTCATATTTTCCTCCTGGGATTCATCCCACCATCTTTGCCATGCTTCCCTGATATTTTCTCCAAACCATCCCTGGTTTTTTCCTACTAACCTCAAAGTTTCATCCCATATACTTTTACTGAAAGGGAAATGAAGAAACATGTGTTGAAACAATTCCTCATTTTTTTTGCAAAGTGTGCACCATCCAAGACCCATCTTATTCCTTTTCTAGAGATTGTCCCATGTTGGGCTTTGTTCCTTAAAATACACCAGAAAAATAGTCTTGATTTTGTAGGGATTTTTAATTTCCATAGAGGTTTGTACCACCACTCTGATGCACCCCACTCCCTTCTTGTCATTAGGTGACTATATCCATACTTTGGGGAGTATTTTCCGGATGGCGCATGTACCCATCTCAACATGTTTGGGCGATCCCTAAGACAAACATTTGTTCTTTAAAGTTCCCTATTGAAATTTTTCCATTCCTCTATCCATTGGGGCTCCATTTGCATATCCTTCGCTGATTTCCATGCTTGTTGCCATATTGTCGATTGGCCTTCCTTCTCAATCTGGTTTAGGCAGAAGCATCCTCTCAAATTTATGTGAGTTATGACCTCTCTAGATAAAGCATATCCCTCGTTACATCCTACCCAGGGATCCAAACCAAGTCTGATTTTCTCTCCATTCCCAACATGCCATGCTAACCCTTGTTCAATGATCTTGATCGATTCCAAAGTCACCTTCCACACGACTGAGGCTTGTGGGTACCTCTTATCCGAGCTCCTCAACCATTCATCCATTGGAATCGGGTCAATATATTTTCTTTTGATGATCGTTGTTCACAGGTTTTCTGTTGAAATGAGTCTCCATCCCAGTTTTTATGCTAGTGAGGGTGCAAATTCTATAAGGTATTTTAAACCCCAACACCCCCCCACCCTAACCTTCCCTCCCCCACTCCTTTGGTCTAGCTACTTTCTCCTAGGCCACTCATGGCAGCACTGAATCCTCCTTTGATTGGCCCACAGAAATCTGCTGCATAATTTCCTTATCCGAGAGAGTATTCCTTTGGGTACCCATGTTAATGCAGTCCAGTAAACAAGAATGGCCATAAGAACTGACTTAATCAGTACCAACCTTCCCACTCTCGACAACCATTTATAACTCCAATGTTTTACCCAATTTTTAATTTTTGCCACCAGCTAGTACCAATCCTAAATCCTGTAGGTATCTGGCTTAAGATGAAAACCCAGATATTTGCCCTTCATCCTCTTTATTTCAAAAGGGAGATCCTCTGTTATCCTCCTAGTTTTAGACCTTGAGAACCCTTCTAGAATCAAAGAGGATTTTTGTGCATTAATACACATTCCAGTAGCTACTAGAAATAGATCAAGAATTGATTTAATCTACCTAATATCACTCCTACTTCCATCACTGAAGAGGAGGATATCATCAAAAAACAATAAATGTGAGATATGTAGGTTTACTGCCACTTCGATACCTTTTATGTCTCCTCTTCTCCTTGCTTCTAAAATCATTTGACTAAGTCCCTCTACAACTAGAAGAAAAAGAAGGGGGGATAAAGGGCATCCCTGTCTAAGACCTCTTTGGCTATGGAAAAAAGAAGTAGCAGCCCCATTGATCAGAACAACAAAGCTAATATTTGAAATACATCCCATTACCCAATTTGTAAAGCCAATGTTAAAGCCCAAGTGAGTCATAAGCATCCTAATGTAAAGCTAACTGATTTTGTCATATGCTTTGGAAAGATCGATTTTTACAATCACTCCTTTTTTCTGACTCCTCTTAATACTATGCAGGGTCTCCTGAGCAACCCCTACAACTTCATGTATATGTCTGCCATCCAAGAACCCAAATTTCTCCTTGGAAATGTTCCTTGAGAGAATGGGCTTCAAATGAATTGCGATGAATTTTGCTATAATTTTATATATGCAATTACACAAAGAGATAGGCCTGAATTCCTCAAAATTCGAGGGGTCCTTCGACTTAGGGATTAAAGCCAAGAAAGTGGAGTTGAAAGGTTCATATACCGATCCTTTGTCCCGAGATTCCTCTACCACCCCTGTAAGTTCATCCCCTATGGTCTCAAAGAAATGTTGGAAGAACTCCACTATCCACCCATCTGGACCCGGGCTCTTGTCCTTCTGCATTGACCTTAATATCCCTTCTACCTCCCCTCTAGACATCGGGGCCATGAGAAAATCGTTCTCCTCCTCTTCAACATACCTTGGGAAGTTTTGGGCAACCCGGATCACCTCAACTATTGTAACCTCTGTTGGAGCTTTGAAAAGGTTTTTGAAATGGTTTCTTCCCAAAGAGGATAATTCATCAAAAGATTTTGCAATACCTCCTTCCTCCGTTTTTAGACCCCAGATAGTGTTTGAGTTTTTCCTCCCTTTGGCATAGTTCTGAAAGAATTTTGAATTTTCGTCCCCAACTGCCAACCAAATAGCTTTGCTTTTTAGTCTCCACTACTCTTCCCTATCATTAAGGATTTTCCTTCGTTTTGACTCCAGTTGTTTGATCCTTTCCCTCTTCTCTATTGACTCATAACCATCCTCTTCTGGGCTCTCTAGATGAGCTAATTCCTCTGCCTCTTTAGATGAGCTAATTCCTCCCCTATCCTACTAAAGTCAGCTTCTTCTATGATCTTCTTTGTTTTTTCCCATTCAATGGTTGCCTTTTTCATGCGCTTAAGATTCTCCATAAAAAGTATAGCTTTATCCCTTCCCTATTCGCCTACCATTGGCCTCCAAGTGGCTTTAAACAAAGTATTATATGATTCTTCCTTGAGCCAGGCCAGGTTAAATTTGAAGGGAGAACCTGGTTTTTTATTAGGACTTTTCATTTCCAATAGAATAGGGAAATGATACGAGTCTCCTCCTTCCCCCACCCAGTGTCTAAAAACAGGAAGTCTAGATGCCAAGTCCTCTTTGAGCAGGAATCGATCCAGTCTCTTGGCTACCCGTGCCTCCCCTACTCTCCTGTTCCTCCAAGTCGGTCTGGATTTTATCAGGTTAATGTCTATAAGCTTGCCAAAACGAATCTTGTTCAGGAAAAAGTTTGCCAGGGGGTCGGCTTGTGCTGACAGTCCCCAAGTTTCAGAAAGGCCCAAGGAGAAGTTCAGATCCCCTCCCACCACCAAGTTCAGGTTATCCATAAAGGATTTTGTAAATAGATTATTCCAGAAGGGTACCCTGTCCTGACAAGGCCCATAAATGTTCAAGAGTAATAAATTCGAGCATAACTCCAAGGAGTATACCTCTGCTCCCAGGACTTGCTCTGATCCCCATGAATTTAATAACTTTAGTCTTCCCTCTTTGACTCCCAACGCCAATCCCCCCAATCTTCCTTTGGCATCCATAGACAGGAATGTCCAACCTGGAAACATTTTTTTCAAAGCCAAACTTATCTCCTCTCCTGCTCCAAGAGTTTCTTGGAGCATTATCACATCAGGACAATAGTATTTAATCAAAGCCTTCAGCGCTAGTTTTTTTGAGGCACTAGCAAAACCTCGGCAGTTAAAAGACAACACAATCATTTGGTCACTTGGGATGGGGCTTGTGTTGCTCTAAGCACCCCTGAAAGTGATAATTGTTTCCCGTCTTCTATATCAATTTTTTCTCTTTGTTGAGCCTTTGATAGGTTGGACTTCCTTCCTCTTGTCTTTCGAGGACCCACCGAAATCGGGTGGATACCCAACCCTCCCACAACTTCCCAAGGAATGACCTTCTTCTCTCGAGGCCGAAGGTTATAATGCGGTTTCTCTATAGGTTTACCTATAGAGCAAGGGTTCACAAGGCTCAATGCTAAGGGTTGGTTTAGGTGAATCTCAGGGATAGATGTAATGATACTATCCAGGGAATTAGTCACAGATTCAACATGTAGATTTTCCTGAAAAGGAGGCCTAGAAGGACCAAGCCTCGAGATCTTATTGAGCAGAGACAACAAGGATTTATGAATAGAATGGATAGGTTCAAGAACAATACCCTCCATCTGAGGCGCAGAAACAACTTCTCCACTCTCCATTGTCTCTACCCAAACCGGCTCCCCAGGTTGCTCCTGCTCCTATTCTACCACATCCTCCATCTGCATATCCTGCATACATTCAGTTTCCCTCTACACTTGATCCCCATCCTTCCTATCCCCCAACTCCTCTACTTGGACCTTTTCCTTCTCTTCTCTCTGAGTCTGATCTGCCATTCCTGGTTCTCCAGAATCTCCTTTATGCCTTCTTCTCCTTATAAAGCCCAATGGACACTCTCTAGCGAGATGCCCATACTTGTGGCATTGATGATAATGGAAAGGAAGTTGTTCATAATCTATCATCTAAGTGAACATTAACTCTTTGTCTTTGAGGTGAATTTCCTCTGCTAGACCTTCCTTTGGGTTCAAAATTACCAGGATTTGTTCTAAACCCTTATCCATTGTTTGAAGGAAGGACGTGTATGCTTCCAGGAACTGTCCCAATGTGTTCCCGATATCTCTAAACATCGTCTCCATCCAGAAAGGATGAGGTAGTCCCGGAAGATGAACCCAAACCGAAATCTCTGCCATCTTCTCTCTCTGAGCATCAAACAAGGGATTTCATCTTTTAAACAAAATGGGGGCTCTGCCAAAACACCAGTTTCAATTCAGAACCCATTCAAGGGTTTCTCCTTTGCTAAATTTTATCATGAACCAACCCCTAGCTAGAGTGGAAACCTCAAACTATTGGTCTAGTGCCTCCTTCCATACCTTGGAAGTCCACTCTGTGACGTAATTTGCTGAATAATTTTTTTCCTTTGGCTCTCCCGACCAAAGTAACCTCTTCCACTTCCATTTCTTCATCTATCTAAATATCGACTCCAAGCACTAGGTTTGGACTTACCTCCTTTTTCTTTATCAACTTACCTTTCTTCCTCTTCTCCCCTGTAGTCTCGTTCCTCCCCCCTTCCCCTGCCTTTGTTTTGGTCTCCTTCACATTGATTCCTTCTGTAAAGTGTAGCTCTAACCGCCTCTCTGCCTAGCTACTTCAATGGATTAAGGCTTCGCCTTAAGCTGGTTGTCCCACCTCTCCCACAAGAAAAGAGATATCCCCCATCTCATGTCGTAAGGAAGTCTGGTTAAAAACTTCCTACCCCACTGAGAGAAAAGAAGGAAAGGCCCTTCTGAATTGCTCACTGTAGTCTCCCTGCCCCTCCTTAGAGCCCTCCAGTAAACTCCCTAACACCTTGGTCGATCCTTCTTCTGCTAAACCCTCCAGGATAGGTTTCCCTTTCGGACTTATGGCCTCTTCTGTCCTCTAATTTAGCAGACTCCTGCATATAGTCACATTGTCCAACCTTTTCCCCTTTATCAATTCCAAGCACCACATATCCTCTACCAGGAACGATTTCAAACCCTTCTTACCCTTATACCCGCAGCTGATAATGATATCTTCTAGCCCACCCGAAAATAGACCATGGGTTTTAGAAAAGCTACAGTTTAAAGCACTTACATGTTTTCCACCCATCACCTCTATTGAACAGGATGTCGAAGAGTGTGTTTGTTCCTGCCTCCCTACCAGTTCCCCACGCCTCTTCTTTGGAAATGCATAGGTTTTCCTCCAAAAACCCTAAGATGCTTCCCTAACTCCAACCCTCCCCCGAGCCTCTCCACTTCCTAGCTGGAAGCCCACCTAGATGAATAAACTTCTCGATGTTCTGTTAAGTGACATCCAAACCCCACATCGACAAGATGTCTCCAGGCTCGGGGTCCAAATCGACAAAATCCTGTTGGTTGACCATGGTTTCCCTCCCTGTTTGTTGTTTGAAACCTCCATGGTTTGCGATAGTTGTTCATTCCTTTTGTGGGTGCATGCAATTGATTGCAATAGACAAAACAATTAAACTGAGCAATAAAACCTCTTTCCCATCTTTCATCCACCCTAAACCTCTGTTTTCCACCGACCTCATTCCCAGTGTACCCATCCCTGGTGACAGGTACAAGCAAGTTGTCCATTGCTTTCTGACTCCTAACGCCATGCATACCGATCCCCATGCTGCACATTTACGTGATCTCTGGCATTTCCCTGTAGAGATCCAAACCCTATCATCATCAATCTCCCGAAATTCGACCTATTCTTTCCATTCATTATCACTTATTTTTAACAATAAATATTCGAGTTGTCTTTAAGTGTGAATTTTTGAAAAGTTTTCTGGTTTATATTCTGATTTAATTTGTCTAGAATCTAGCAAGGATTCATTGAAATCACAAGTTTGACGGATGGTATTTCCACAATCGAAGTGCCTTAGGGGTTTTTCAAGGTATTTAATCCATATATGCAGTCAAAAAATTAGTTTAAACAACACAAATCAAGATTTCACCACAAAATTTTCCGCCAGATTCCAGCCAAAAATCCACTAGAAACTCCAAAAAATTGCACTTAAGGACAACTCCATAAATATTTATTAACCTATAATCATTTCTTGCTTACTTTCTATTAATTGTTGTATTCTTTCTAATAACACTGTTTTTTTCTAATAACAATCTAATCGCCAAATGTCCTTATATATATATATATATATATAGATTTTTCCATAATTAGTATTTTCGTTCGGTTCATTATCACACTTATTTTTAACAATAAATATTTATTAACGTATGATTAAATTATATATATCATAGTTTAATAAATATTTATTGTTAAAAATAAGTATGGTAATGAATGGCTCAAAAATTTTAATTATGGAAATCTCTCTCTCTCTCTCTCTATATATATATATATAAATGGAAATTTCCATAATTAGTATTTTCTTTCCATTCATTATCATAATTATTTTTAACAATAAATATTTATTAACCTATAGTCATTCATTGTCTGCTTTCTATTATTCTTTCTAATAACCATGTTTTTCCATTTTCTTCCATTAATATATTTTATTAAACATAATATTTTTTTGATAGTTTAGTTATTAATTGTTGTGAACCCCTTTTTCATAAAACTATGTTATCATGTACCAATAGATTATTAGCAATTTGATTCTCCCTCCACCAAGGTTGTGGTGCTTAAATCATGCACTTAATACAACAAAGTTATATGATCACATTCACCCTAGAAGGGTTCTCTACTTTTTGCATAAGAGGCAAGGAGGTACTAAGCAACAACCTTGCATATATTTCATTTTATGTATTATTAAGTTTAAATTATAAAACTAATTTTGTATAGTTGAATATGTTAAAGTATGATAGTAATATTCATTGTAGTTTAATTGGTAATTGTTATGTTATGAAATGTTATATAAAATATGAAATTCAAGGTTCAGTTTTTTTAATTAACTTGTATATGCAAAAAGAGTGTACATAAGCACCTACATATTAAGAGGTAGTAGTTAGAAATAACCTCGTATGACTTTAATATGGAAATTGACCCATTATCATTTTTTATAACAAAAAAAAATAAAGGAGAAAAAAAATTAAATAATGATGATAACAAAATCTATGCAATTCACTTATGCCCCTCTTGGATTAAACTAGGGCACAATCTAACTTATAGACAAAATGGTCTTTCCACCAAAATTTGACAATACAATTTTTAGCAAGATTGTAAAAATTTGTCGTTTAAAATACATTTTTGAATGCATAAATGGATTCAACACCCTGAAAAACCCATGGGACACTCAAATTATATAGATTAAACAAGTTAAATTTAAGTTTTTAAAAATCTTTGTTGGATTTGGATTAAAATTAACCAGAAAAAATGTCATGGAAAAGGTCATTTCACCTATTAGTTAAACTACATGTCAAACTAGTCCCATGATTTGTACAAAACATGGCAACTTAATATGTGATTGCTTCACTTCATAACTTCGATATGACTAAGTATACTTTCATATGCTTATTTCCAAAAAAAATAGTTTTTGCATCTTTATTCATTGAATATATCATTGTTGTGGCTTGCTTTCAACTGACACCATAAAGATAACTCAAAGTGTATGAAAATAGGTGTTGGAAGTGGTTGTTGTCATGTTGTAGGTGACCATGGAAAAATCAACCCTCGTGATAATTCATACAGTCAACGTAAGGTTATTGTGAGAAAAGATGGTGCAAAACAGGTGATCGAAATGTGAAGGATCCTCGACATAGATTATTTGTATGGTAGAGAATAAGTGAGAGAGTTGTCTGGGAGATTTGTAAGCAGGGTTTAATTTAATATAATATCTTTGTGCCACTGGACTAAAAAATTGTTGGTTGTCCCCTGAAATGGCTCTTGGTGAAGCTAATAATGAACACAAAATGGGTAATGTGATGAGAGGTGTGGCAACCGAGGTGTTGGACTTAGAGGAGAACCAACTACAAGTAGGCTTTGCGCTATCTACTGATTCCTTGAAGGGTGTGGTGAATAAGACACTTTGGTCACTGGAGACTATAACAATAGGATAGGAGGTGGTGCCTACTTTTGATAACCAAGGTTTTTCTAAGGATGGTGATGGACCTAGGGTAAAGTTCCCAAATTACTTTTGTTTGTTATCTCTAGTCTCGACCTCTGAGCACGTGAAGTTTCTAATAAACCCTTGTGCGGCTAAGCATGAGGAGCCAGGGGCTTTTGACACTCACCTGGGTGGTGGTCTGGTGGGTCGAGAATGGGAACTTTAGGGTTCTGGTCAATGTCGAAAATTTCCGCCAAAATGACCCAAAGAAAATTTTCAGGGAGAAGTGGTGAGGGTTACAATACCCTCCAAACTTTTGAGAGCTCATGCTGAAAAGCCAACCCTCACTCTGGGTTGCAACGTAGACGTGAGTAGAGTGACTTGCCTGGAATCAATGGGTAAATTTAATTACATTTCCCCTAGTAATGAGAAGATTCTGAATTGGGTGTCTTAGGCTTGGAAGCCATTGCTCGGTTATGCTCCCAGTGTTAGTCTAATGAACAATTGGCTTTACTTTCATTTCCCAAGTGAAAAAGACCTTGGATTGATCCTTAAGAAACCTTGGGTGATTAGTTATGACAATCTTTGGCTGTAGAGATGGCATGTAGGTTTTAACCCATTTTTAGAGAAACCCAATTCTCAAAATATCTGGGTTAAGTTGGCAAGTTTTCCTCTGGAGCTCTGGACTCAAGGGATTGTTGCAAAAGTGGACAAAAACATCGATAGATTCATATTTGATGAATTTTCTTTTGTAGCATTCGATAAAAGGATTTTGTGGATCTTGGTTGAATTGGATCTGTTCCTAGGTCTTCCGGTGGAGTTAGAGATTTCTCAAGGGGAAAATTCATTCTATCAACCCCTGGACTTTTGGAAAGTTCCATTCAAATGTCTGCATTGTCGTCATTCGGGCCATTTAAAAGCTAACTTTTTGGTCACTCTAGGTAAGGGTTACAAAAATAAGTTTGTTCTCGACCCAAATACTAATTAAGATCCTTTTATGGGTTTTGAAGATAAATTGGCAGTTCTAGGCGAGTCAGGTCCTAAATCGGGCTTGGGGGTGAGAATATTTGATTGTGCTCAAAGTGGGAAGGTTTCTTTAGGGGGATGCCTAGACCAATGAGTCTCTCTAGTGGGGGGTTCCATGCTCTCGCTAGTAGATGCTCAATTGTCTATGGAGGATGTCGTGGTTGCCGCAAGGGAGAAAAAGTATTATAGGGTTTCTTAGGTGGCTCATTTAAATGAGTTGGAAAATCCCAAGAGGGTTTCATGTGAATTACATGAAAATATCCACAAGCGTTTTGGTGAATTTCATGTTACCAGTTCCACCATTCATTTGGGGACTTAGGTAGTGACCTCGTCTCTCCCATCAACAATGTGCCCAAATTACTCAAATTTTTGGCCTCCACACTATGCCAATATAGAGGGAAACCTCTTTGTTGTCTCAAAATTGGATGGGGTTGTAAACACTAAGAGGTTTTCGCTGACTATTCATTGGACTGTGCCTTCTCCTCGTAATGGTTTCACTACTAAGGGACTTCCTTTTCACCCTAGGCATGGATCGTCGGAGCCCCTTTCTGTTTCTAATTTTTTCCCAAAGGAGCAACCGTTGGAGCTTCACAAGACTAAATTTTTTGGGCCAAAATTTGGGGTAGAGTGTGCTCCTACATTTCATGGGAAAGAATATGATCTATTGGAAGCATTCTTAGGTAAGTTACATAAATCTTTTACTCCATAAGAGATTCTTTTGTTGGATGAAATCAAATGCAGTTCTTCCCTTTCTATTGTTACAAATACGTCTAAACATAATATTATTGATAATCCAGTTTTAAAAAAATAGACTCTAAAATGTTTGTACAATGAAGACTTCCCCCCTCTAAGCACGAAATCCATTATTCTTGTTAAGCCTTGAAGTCCCAAAGTTTTAGAGAAACGTCATAATTTGATTTTAAGATATTATGGCTCCCCCCATAGTACTTTATTTAGCTCTGGTCTTTCCAAATGTCTTGAAACCATTGGTTCCTCAAGAAGGTTTTCTAATAATCCCCCTCGCTCTGATTTATTTTCCTCTTCTCGAACTCCTCAACCTTTAAATGGTCCAATGCTAGTGGACTATGTAGATCTTTGGGCTATTCCTCATGACCCCTCCTATAGGAATTTATTAAATCTCTCCCCTCTATTCATTTTTCACTCCCCAAATTCATTGGCTTTGGAGTCCTCAGATTTGAAGACTTCCTCTAATAATGTTACCATTAGAAAGAAGAAACAAAACAAGAAAGAGTTGGCATTTGAAGGAGTTATCCAGGGAGGGATTTTTAAGGAGGTCACAAATATTACTAGTAATCATAAGGCAGTTAGGGCAGATAATCCCTCTCGATAAGGTTCCTCATGATTCCGATGTCCCTAAATATATGGGGAGCAGGGGGGCCTCCCAATAAATGTGCCCTCAGGAGACTTATTGAGCTTCATATACCTTTGGTAATTTTAATCCGTGAAAGTATGGTGCCAAGGGAAAAATCTCATGAGGAGTTTCGCAAGATTTGTCTTGGGTGGTATGTTTGTATTGTGGATGTAGCAGTGTAATCTCAGGGTCTATGGGTTATGTGGAATCCAAAGGATGTTGTCTTTAGACCCTTTCTTTTGAAGGTTGGTATTAATTTGGAAGGTAATTTACTAGTTCTGGAGAGGCCTATCCTTCTTGTTAATTATTATGGGCCATATGTGGATAGAGAAGAGTTTTGGAAACATCTACAAGATAGTGGTTTGCTACTGGACCAATCTCTCATTTCGTTTAGGGAATTGAATTTTACTGCCTCTACAAGTAAAATCTAGGGGGATAATGCTCGGATTGACCCCTTAGCTCTTGTCTTCTCTCAGCTCATTCAAGACTCAAATCTTATTGATGTTTGTCCATCTCCCCTGACCCCTACTTGGAGGAATGGGAGATCAAGAGAACAAGGTATTACTGAAAGACTTGATCGCTTATGTTAGTTCAGTCCATGGCTAATAGGATAGGTAAATTTAGTTCTTGGGTTAGTACTGAATGTATCTCTCACCACTTCTTGATCTTCCTTAATTTGGATTTTGAAGCTTATTTCATCAATTATCCTTTCAAATTCAACCACTCATGGTTTGAAGATGATTCTTTCATCTCTTTGGTGAAGTCTTGTTGGAAGGGATTGACAGCTATACCTTCTATTTCTGCCATGGGATCTTAGGTGTACAAAATTAAGGAACTCAAACATAAGGTCAAGGCATGGGAAAGATTAGAAAACAAGAGAGGGAGAGGGACTTGGGTGGGTTTTATTAAACAAGAGTAAAATAGCATATTTCAATCCTATATCACCTCAAAATTTCCTGAAGAAGTGAAATTGTACCTTTGTAAATTGGAAGAGAGAAAGTCCTAAATATTAAAAACTAAAGAGGAGGAATGGAGATTGAAAAGTAAAGAAATTTGGGCAAAGGATGGAGATGGAAACACATTTTTTTCATAATGCAAATTTTAGGATATTTTTGAATTATATTTGGGAAATTAAGGCTAAAGATGGTTTACTAGAAGCTCTCAAAAGGACTTGGAGATGGCTTCAAAGGATAACTTTTTCTAGTCTTTTTAAAGATCCTTATAGTAATATGCTTGCAACTCGACTTCAAGTTATCCAAAAATTTCCTAGGTTTTTCTCGATGGATGAATTGACTAACATTGGTGGCCTTGTAACTTTATACGAAGTTAAACAAGTCTTAAAATCATTTGCAAAGGATAAAAGTCAAGACATTTTTGGGTGAACTGTTGAACTTTACCTTTTTTTTTTTGAATTGATGGGGGAAGACATTTTGAAGGTAGTGGAGGAGGCCAAAACATATGTGATGGTTTATAGAGTGATAAATTCCACTTTTATTACTTTGATACCCAAATTCTCGAGATAAGAGACATTTAATGACTTTAGGCCGATTTTTGTGCAATATGATCTACAAAGTTATTACCAAGGTCATCTCAAACAGATTAAAAAGTAATGTCAAAGAAATGATCTCACTAGAAAAATTTGGTTTTCTCACTAGTTGACATATTCATGATGCCATTAGTGTGGCCTAAGAGTCTCTTCACTCTATTAAGCTAAAAAATCCTGAAGCCCAAATTTTAAAAATGGACTTGGTAAAATCATATAACAGAGTAAAATGGGACTTGCTAGGGCTAGTACTTCTCCAAATTGGGCTAAACTTGAAGGTCACAAACTGAATAATGGGATGTGTTCAATCAACAAATTTTTCTGTGTTAGTGAATGGCTCTCTATCTAGATTCTTTAATAGTACAAGAGGTTTGAGACAAGGATGCCCACTTTCTCCTATGTTATTCCTACTCATCATTGAATGTTTGAGTAGATTGATCATAAAAGCCAAAAGAGTTGGTTCTTTAAAATGGGTTAAGGTGTATAATCTCTTTTATATTACACATCTTCTCTTTGTGAATGATGTTTTGCTATTTGGGGAAGGTAGTGTTGCTGAATGGGAGACCTTTTCGAGTATCATTTCTCTTTTTACCAAACCTCTGGTATGGAGTTCAACATCCAAAAATATACCTTCCTGCAAAACAAAACTTGGGACGAAATCCTAGCCACTATTAACTCCATTTTCCCTATAAAGTGGAAGAATTAGAAAAAGGATTCATATATATGGGATATTACTTAAAACCTAATTGTTACCACTTGGAAGCCTAGTCCTAGTTAATAAAAAAAGGTGGAAAGTAGAATATGTAAGTAGTGTTACAAGTGGTTATCATTGGGAGGTAGAATGATCCTGATCAAGTGGGTGTTGGAGAGTATTCCAGTGTATTGACTAACGCTCTCAAAGATCTCAAAATTTATTATAAGGAAAATAAGACAAATAATTTTTAATTTCCTCTGGAAAATAAAAAAGGCAGAAGGTTTACATTTGGCTAGATGGGAACATTTATCCCAACCAAAGTGCCGTGGGGGGTGGGGTTTCAAAAATTTGCATTGGTTTGGCTTAACCCTCTCTATGAAGAGTCTTTGGAGAGCATTAACTAGTTCTCGTCTCTAGAATCTCATTATAAAGGAAAAATATATTAAAAACAGGTCTATCAGTGCTTGGATGAGATCAAATGTACAAAAGGTATATAAATATGGCTATATCATCTGAAGAGGTCTGATGGATTCTTTTCCTTGGCTCTTCTCTTGGATTTCTTGGAGCGTGGGAAAGGGTAATCAAATAATTCTTGGAAAGGATCCTTTCCTACGAGGCGTTGATTTTTATCATCTTCTTAGGATCTAATTTCCCTCTTAAACACACAAGTGTTGTGTAATTTGAGCCATGTTAATAGATCAAACTCATGTACAATCTCTTATAGATTATGGAAAATTGGATCTTCAAGGGAATTTAGCAGTTGAATGGGATCTCTTTGTATGGGGCTTGTATTCTAACGAGAACTTACTAAATGAAGAAGATGCCTCCATAGTCTGGAGTTGGAATACTTCATTAGGCCAAATAACAACTATATTAGCATATGAATCAATTTCCTTTTCCTATTTGGATCACAAAGATATTTGGAGGCACATGAAATCATGGAAGTGGAACTTGCCTCAAAAACTTAGATACTTTTGTTGGATCACTTTAGATAATCGTATTCTCATGTGGGATAACGCACAAATAAGGGGATTTGTTGGTCCAAATGTTTGTAGTCTTTGCAATACTAGGAAAAAATTTGTGGACCACCTCTTTGTACATTTCACCTTTACAAAGGATACTTGGAATGACACCATAAATGTTCCAAGTCTATAAGTCATTGAGTCTTCTTTTTCTTTTGAATCTTCTCAAAGTTTTTAGGATACAAAGTTGGAAAACCAAAAAACTCTGCCAATCTTTATAACTTGGGGAATCTCAAAAGCGCAAATTAAGCCATTTTTGAAGATCTTCCCTATAAACCTAAACAATTAATACAAAAGACTGTGGCCTATTTCAGGGAATATTTGAAAATTCCAAAATCAAAGTTTGCTAGAAATATAAGATATCCTTTGCTAAAATAGTTTTACTTAGTTGGGTTCTTGATGGTGCATCACAAGTAGCTTTATGTGGTGGGGGTGCCTTGATCAAAATCTCAGGAATTCATTCATTCAAGACTTGGATGAATATAGGACAAGGAACAAGCACTAAGGTAGAAATCATTGCTTGTTGGGCTCTTCTATCTTTTGCAACTTACAAAATGTTTTTTAAATTTACAAGCATGTGGTGATTCAAAATGTATAATTGATTGGTTGACAGGATTTTCAAATTTATAGGTGTTAAACTTATCATTCTCGAAGGACAAGATTATAGATATGAGGAAAAAAATTCAATATCTCTCTTTTCAGCATATTCATAGGGAATGGAACTCATAGGTGGATTCCTTATAAAAAGGGCACTTACCTCAGAAAAAGGTTTCATCTTTTATGAAGAATGGCAGGGCACCAAATTGACAGGAAGGGGAAAACTTCCTTTTATCACATGGTTTTAGTATTCCATTGACAAGACAAAGTCTACAATTTTGCTTTCGCATATAAAGTTATATTCAAATAGTTTTTTTAAATGTTCAGTTGGATAGTGACAACTTAGACTATTGGTGCATTTTCTAGAACATACGATTTTTTTGTTCTCATTAATACAATTGTGGAAGAGAGAATCGGTCGATCGTTGCTCTACAACCTGAGAGCCTCCGCCCCTTCCACGAGATCCGCAACCTGCGGGCTCTGAAGCCTGCGGCCCTGCCCGCGCTCTGCGGCACCTCTTCACTGCGGGCCTGTCTGCAGAAGACCAGATTCAGATCCGAGACAGCCAGCAGACTCTCTGGCTAGGGTTTGGCCATTGCTGCGGGGCTGCCCCTGTGGCGGCCGGCATCTGATCAGATCTCATGGAGTCACTGGGCCACCACACGGATCCACCCCCTGATCCGGCCTTTGATGCTTTCAATCAGCTCCTGGCCGGCTTGCCTCCGAAGAAAAGAAGTGATGCATCAAAATTCGTTAAGAAACTCGATGAAATTCCTGAGATCTCTTTGCCTCCGGAGACCCCCATTCAAGTAGCACTGTCTCTGGCGGATCGGGGACTCATTGGCCAATTCACGGGACTTTGGCCCTCTCCGAAAACCATTGAGCAATGGGTTAATAGGAACTGGGCGCCCCTGATTAATCAAAGTGTTACCTCATACTTCCTAGGGCGAGGGTATTTTCTCTTTGAATTTACCTCCAAAGAAGACAAAGACCTGATCTTCCGAAATGGACCGTATTTCATGGGCCCTCAGGGACTCTACCTGAACAAATGGACCCCAGACTTCGATCCGGCGGTCGATGTCCCCAAAGCTGTTCCAGTATGGGTTCGTCTCCCAAATCTTCCAGTCCATTGCTGGAACTGGGATTCCTTGAAGCACATTGGCAATTCCCTCGGAAAATTCATAGATCGGGCAAGCAACAAGGATCAGTACGACTGTGCCAGGATTTGTGTAGAGGTAGATCTAGAGGTGGGACTACCAGAGGCAATCAAAATCAAAGTCGGCAGCTGGTCTCATGTGCATATCTTGGATTATGAACAACTGCCATTCAAATGCAGGAAATGTCATGTTTATGGGCATTTTTCCAGAAACTGCCCGACAAATGCAAACCCAGAGAAAGGGAACGAAGAGGGTTGGAACCAAGTCAAGCGAGCAAGAGCCAATCACAAGGGGCAGAAACAGGGTGGATCCTCTGGCAAAGGCAATCCCCAGGTTAATGTCCAGCATCCCCCTCCCAAAAAGATGCAAGAAAATAAATTTGACCCTCTAAGTCAGCCGGCAGAAGACACACTGGAGGAAGAAACCCAAAAACCAGTCTCTCCAAATAAAGGCACTCCATCAGCTTCCCCCAAAGAAGCTGAAAACCCCAAAGGCATGGCCTTAGAGGATGAGGAAGATGAGCAGGAAACTGATGAGTCAGAAGAAGAAGGAGAAATAGGAGAGTCCCAAACCTCGGTAAGAAGATCTACAAGAGGCCGTAAAACAGACAAAGAAAAAAGAGAGCAGCAGACCTACAAAGACAAGCTTCAGGGCAGCCAGCCAACTTTGGAAAAATTGCTAGCCTCAAAGCCCAAGATGTTGAAAAATCAGCCCCAAGGCTCCAAGGGAGCCCACCAGAAACATAAATAATGAAGGTCATCTCCTGGAATTGCAGAGGTATGGGGAGTAAAGTTAAGGAAGAAGCAATAAGAAGCTTAATAAGAACAGAAGCTCCAGACATACTTCTAGTCCAGGAGACCAAGCTGGAAGACAAAATCTTCCTGCAAGCAAGCAAAAATCTGTGGTCCAAAAGTGAAGCAAGAGCAATCTCTGCCAGGGGTGCCTCGGGAGGGATTGGTACACTATGGAACTCCAATAAATATGCAGTCATCTTTGAAGCGAGCAACATTCACTGGTTGCTGCTAAAAATGCAGAATCTGGACACAAAGGAAACCTTCAGCCTTTTCAATGTATATTCTCCAGTTAACATCCGGGAGAAAAAGGATTGCTGGGACACTATAAGACGACAGGCAGACTTGACAAACCTGGAAAATACAATCATTGCTGGAGATCTCAACCTCACTCTTCATTCGACTGAAAAAAGGGGAGGAAGTGCAGTCCGAGACCCGGCAAGAGAATGGGTGGAGGATCTTTTGCAAGATTGGGACTTACTGGACATCAAGCCCTCATCCGGTAAGTTTTCTTGGTCTAATAAAAGAGTAGGTCCTGGACATATTGCTGCCAGGCTAGATAGATTTTTCATTCAAAGCTCTTTCCTGTTACTTGGATTAGAACCCAGAATGCACATCCTCGCTAGCAGCGTCTCAGACCATAAGCCTGTAAAGTTAGAGCTCCTTGCCCATCTAGATCTGGGACCTATCCCCTTTCGGTTTAGTCCCCTTTGGGTTAAGGAGCCTCTTTTCATGCAAACAGTCAAAGATTGTTGGAGCCAGCCTGTCAAAGGTTCACCCTTCTTCATCTGGGAGGAAAAGCTCAGAAGGGTAAAAGGAGTTCTGAAATGCTGGGCCAAAACCCTGTCCAATCCTACAACAGAAAGGAAAGCCATCAAAGACTCTCTTGCCTCTCACCAAACCCACATGGAGAGCGCTATTGTTACAAAGGAGATGATAGATCAAGAAACTCAGCTGCAACAGAGATATCATAAGGCCTGCTTAGCTGAAGAAGAATAGTGGAGATTAAAGTCACGGAACCAGTGGCTCAAAGCAGGGGACAGGATAACAGGTTTCTTTCACAAGCAGGCCCAGGCCAGGAAATGCTTCAACACCATTTCTGAGATCAAGGAAGATAATGACACGCACAAGGAATTCGCAGACATTAAGAAAGCAACCTTCTCTCATTTCCAAAACTTGTACAGTGATGATCAGGGGCCACTTCATCACCAAGAGCTGCTTGACATCATCCCTCAAGTCATCTCTCCTCGTATGAACGAGATTCTAGAGGCCAAAATTACTAAAGAGGAAGTTAAAAAGGCTCTCTTTGACATGGACCCAGACAAGGCCCCGGGGCCAGATGGCTTCTCTGCCCGGTTCCTCCAAATCTGTTGGCCGATTGTTGAAAAGGACCTTCTTAAAATGATACAAAAGTCACAAAATACTCAGAAAATAGGAGGCAGCACAAATTCCGCCTTCTTAGCCCTCATACCAAAGGAAAAAGGCGCCAACAACTTCAGCAGATTCCGCCCGATTTCATTATGCAACACTGGGTACAAATTAATCACCAAAGTCATTGCTAATAGACTGAAGCCCATATTGCCCAGAATAATCCCAGAAAAATCAAGGAGGTTTCATCCAGGGTAGGCAAATCATGGACATCTTCACTCTCATCCAAGAGGCAATACATTCAAGTCTTCTCTGAAAGGAATAAGGTATGATGATCAAACTCGATTTAGCAAATGCCTTTGATCGGGTAAACCATAGTTTTCTTTTAAACGTCATATGCAAATTTGGTTTTGGAGCAAACTTCATAAAATGGATCCGGGCATGCATCTCAGAGCCATGGATTGCCCCACTTGTAAATGGAAGAGCCACTGAATTTTCAAAGCCTCGAGAGGACTTAGGCAGGGGTGTCCCCTCTCCCCCCCGCTATTTGTCATCCAAGCCTCAGTACTCAGCTTCTTGCTTGACAAAAAGATGCAAGACCATGAAATTAATGGGCTGTGTATAGCTAGAAGGGTTAAAAACTTAAACCACGCCTTATTCGCGGATGATACCCTTCTATTAGACACTGCCTCTCTTTCCTCTGCCTCCAAATTTAAAGTTGTGCTGGACAAATTCAGTGAGGCCTCAGGCAGCATGGTAAATAAGAATAAATGTCATATTTTCAGTTGGAACACTATGCCCAGAACTCTCTCTGCTATTTCAAGATGCTTGGGCTTCGCAGCCTCCTCTTCATGGACCTCATTCAAATATTTGGGCCTTCCTGTTTTCCATAAGAAACACTCAATCAAAGATTGGCTTCCTCAGCTTGAGAAATTCAAATCCAAAATTCAAGCCTGGGGCTTTTCCTGGCTCAACGCTGCTGGCAAAGCGGTCCTAATAAAATCCGTGCTCTTCAGTCTTCCACTGTTTCAATTCACTGGGCTTCTCGCTCCGGCATTCATATTAAAAAAGATGGAAGAATTCATGCGCAGATTCTTCTGGAAGGGAGGAAAACAGAATGAAAAAAAAATTCCCCTTATCAGCTGGGAAACCATTTCCAAGCCTCTGCGAGAGGGTGGGCTAAACTTCAAGAATCTCAGTCAGCAAAATGTGGCTATGGCAGCCAAGATTGTCTGGAGGATCATCGCGCCCAAGCCAGGCTGGGCCCAACTGGCTCTCTGGAAAAAGTATTTCAGAGGCCCACGCACTCGCTGCTTAGAAAATGTGACTCAGCTGCCAAATTCGTCCTTCCTTAAATTGTATGCTAAAGCGGCTTCCTTGATCAAAGAGCACTCCTTTTGGATCCCAGGAAATGGGAAAAAAATCAACATATGGACTGATAGAATTATGAACAAGGATCCAATTAAAGACAGAGCCTCCTTAAACGATTTGCGCTGCTGGATGAACAGAGAAGGATTGAGCTCGTTGTGGGACATTTCCCAATGGAGCGACTTCATATGGGAAGGCTGGAAAAGAATCGAAATTCCGGCTTAGTTGATAAGTGAATGGAGCGCTCTGCTGGATCTTCTTCACGGACTGGATTCCACGCATATGAAGAAAAAAGACACGATAGGATGGGGGCTGAAGGAAGGTGGATACACTGTTTCTAAAGGTTACTCCAAGCTGATCGAGAAGCCACACGTCCCCCCTGACCCAGCACCTTGGCAGGGAGTCTGGCATGTCCCTTCTTGGCCCAAGATCGATTTCTTCGCTTGGCTCCTCTGCCATGGAAGAATTCTAACTTATGACACTCTGCAGAGGAAAGGCTTTCATGGCCCCTCCAGATGCCCATTGTGCACAGAAAACGCAGAAACAACATTGCACTTAATGCTTGAGTGCAATTTTTCCAAACAGATCTGGGCCTCCTTTATCAGCAATTTTGATCCCAACTTCCTTCTGCCTAGATCTATTGTAGATCTCTTCTCAAATTGGACAAACAGATACCCCGGACAGCCACCCAAAAATCAGGTTATCAAATCTGCATGGGCTATTCTTCCAAAGATCATTTGTTGGCAAATATGGCTTGAACGGAACAGAAGAATTTTCAGAAATGCCAACCAGAACCATAAGGTCTTAGAAATCAAAATCAAATGCCACATAAAGGAGTGCTTGACAGAAATAAAAGATGACTCCAATCTCAGCCAACAGGACATTGACTGGGGCTCATCCCTAGATCTGCAATTTCAACCAGCAGTCAGAACTGCCCCCAACCTTAAAGACTGGCAAATAAGGAGACCTGAAACTGAATTCCATGACTGGCTCAAATCGCACTCAAGACACTCTCTCTTCTTTGATGGAGCAGCAAAGGGTAATCCGGGCATAGCAGGAGCAGGAGGTGTTGTTGTAAATCCTCTGGGGGAAAAAATTCATTCCTTCTCTTGGGGACTTGGCCATGCTTCCAGCATACAAGTTGAGGCTTTGGCCCTCTTCCAAGGCCTAAAGATCCTCAAAGAACTAAACATAAGGGAAGCTATTGTGATAGGTGACTCGCAGGTCCTTATAAATGCAATGATCTCCAACTCCCCAGCGCTGGATCTTAATCTAGCTAGACTGGTATCCAGAATCAAAGGCCTGGGAAAAGCTTTCCAGAAGCTGAATTATTTCCATGTACTGAGAACGCATAACAAACAGGCGGACAAGGAAGCCAACAAAGCAGTCCTCCTATCTGCCGGGGTCAAGATAAAAGACGAAGAAGAAACATGGGAACCCATTCCATAAGCTGATTTCTGTCATGTTTTTCTGCCTGCTTCTAAACAAATTTGTTTGTATCTTCAAGTGGGGGAATATCTCTGAAATTGAAAAACTAGAATCCCTATCAAAGGAAAAGACTTCAAGATTTAACAACATTCTCATTTTTATCAGAGAGATGCACCAAGACATAGAAGTCTTCAATGTAATCAGATTTTCGGCTTCCAAGCCAGGATGAATATAAATACAACATAACCGTTTCTGTAAAAAAAAAAAAAAAAAAATTTTTCTCGCTGGATTTAGTACGCAGTTTAATTCTGCATATACAAAACTTTATTTCTCTTGAGTTATTTCGGTAGATTTCAACTCTATAAGGATATTCAGAAGATACTTTATAGCTTTCATGGTAATTGGTTTGTTGTTTGGACATGATGGGTATACTACCTATGCAATCTTTTTGGTGAAGCTTGGCTACCATTTTGTACATAAAATGTATGTAACCTTTGATTCTTTAATGAATAGCAAGGTACACAAATATTCATTGAAAAAAAAACAACTTAAAGTGTCACTATTAGGTAAATTTCTGCAAGGGATGTTTTTATGACTATTTTGTTAAGTGCATTAAAAAAATTTATGGCAAAATATTGGTTAAAATTGCAATAAGGATTATGGTTAAAAAATGAGACTTTTAGAGAAATTTGTTTAATTAAAATAAATCATGTGAAATTTCATCAAAAGATTGTTATTAATAGAAAAATAAAAAATAAAATTAACCCTATAAATGAGTACTTTAACAAACATTAAAGAGTTTTGTACCTTTTCTATAGAAAGGTCAAGATTTTATAAAAACTGCAAGATTACTTCCAAAGGTTTATCTTCTCATGGAGAAACGCTTAAATATTTAATTATCTCCATAAACTATGTTAAAGCAAGATCAATGTATACAATAAATTGTAGCATGTGTCATTTCTGTTAAATTTATGTAAATAATTAGGCAATTAATTTAGTATGGATAAAAAATAGAAGTTCAATTTATTGTATTATCAAAACAAAACAAAAACAGCTTACATGAAAGAGAATTCTGAATAGATTTAAAATCAAATAAAAAAAAGAGTAAATTTCATAATTTTACAATTAGTTACACAAGAGCAATGTCAAGGCTATAAAGTGTACATGAGAATCAAGTTAGATTCCTCTAGTGAAAGTGTGGGCCAAAGTTTTCATCATATGGCTATCACAACAGGTCCAAGCAGAGTAGTAGTTAGTACACTTTAACTATTTAGATTGTCATCCTTTTTACTTTGAAATCACAATTATTTAGCTACATTTTGTGGTCACTTCATGTTTTTCACTTCAATAATCTAATTGAACTTAAGACTGTACTTTGGATTTTTAACATTGAATTATTTGGTTATGTGACAGCTGTGTGTTTTTCTACTTATGTATGCAATGTAAATATTTGAAAAATAAATGGGTTGAGTCAAGGGACATGGGTTCGAGAGGGTGAGGAGGTTACTTGTTGGGGACATTTTTAAGGTTATATTACAATAGGAATATGAGCTAGTTCATGCAGCTGACAACTGTGCAAAAGGGAAAATTTGTATTTTCTTATCAACTAGAAACAAAGGACAAAAAAATGTGCTTCTTGTAGCAGAAAACAAGGAAACAAGGACACTAAATTAAAGAGGAGAAATGGGCAAGCTGCCAGCTCGTAAGGTGTGTTTTCCACCCACTACAACAAACTAACCAACAATAAACAACCTAGGGGACATACATGTCGGTGGCACCCTTTGATGGTTTGACAAGATTTTGGCAGACATAGGTAATTGTCTGAAGGATGCATAAGGGACATAATGGAAAGGAGGATTTGAGTAGTTTGGAACTGTGCAAGGGTACAAAGAAAAAAGATCATTCAAACAAGTTTTGAAGGAAAGAAAAAAAGAAAGAAAGGAACGCATAAGCAGATCTCAATGGGAAAGGAGGAACACAAAGGAGTAGAGAAATGGTTTTTTTGGTTTGCGAGAAAGCAAGAGAAATCACTCACTGGTGAGGAATAATGGCCTCTCGATTCCCTATTAGCTAGAGGATGGAGATGGTTTTTCTATGAGTTCCCTGAGGGATGGGATGGAGGATTGTTCCTTAGATTCCTGAAAGGAGAATTTTTTAAGGCTTTCCCTGTTGTAGTTGGGTTTTACAATGGGTTCTGGAGTCCCCAATATGGGTTGTTAGAAAATAAGAAAGCTAGAACTTTTTTCTTATATAGATAATTACTTGTGATTCTTTTATCTTTATGTTCTTCTTTTATCTTTTAGTTCATCAAGCAATTATCAAAACAATAGCACAAGGACAACAGATGTAGGCAGACAGCCAGGGCAAAACCCCTATCTAGGGGAAACCCAGTCATCAATTCTTCCTTCAATAGTTTCTCAAGATAATCCAAGACTCTTGACCTAGACAAAGACTTCCTCCACACCAAGTCAGCCCTCAATCCTTCTTGCAAATGATAACCCTTCAAAAGAAACTTCGACCTAGCAACATCAACATGCAGTAGTAGCTTCAACCCAGTAGCAGCAGTAGCAGCAGCTTCGACTAGACTAGGAAAACTTCGATCTCCCTTGATACACCTCAGAAGTGAGAGAGAGTTGGCCCAAAATTTCGATCTTGGTGTCTTCTATCTTCCTCCAAAAACTTGCACTCCTTTCCAGCTCTTTTCCAACTTCACACTTCCCAGCTTCCAGCTTCAGATATCGAACTATGTGTGATAGAGTGAATTGCTCTAAATGAATTCGAACTGCCTTGTATATATAGCCTTCCAGTGAAGTTGAATTACCTTCCTTGAGGTCGACTTGGTGTGGAGGAGACTAAATTCATTTTTTACTCAAAAATAATTCTTTTTACATGATTTGAAAGCCCAAGAAGGGTCTCTTTTAATGTATAATGACTCTAATGACTCAGAATAAATCCTAGAAGTCCTCAATGGGGACTTTGACCTAAAACAAGATGACCCAAGCATGAAACCCTAAACCCTAAACCCATGCTTTAATAAGTTATAATAATAATAATAATAATAATATTTTTCTTCATTCTTTTGATAAGTACATTTCATTGTGACTCAAATACTTTTATGAAGACCGAACCTAGTTACATTTTTCAACACTCCTTCTTAACTAGGGAGGTATTCACAAGTACAAGGAAGATCTCAGAACACATGAATCATGAAGAATTTAGGAACCACAATGCCTTGGACTAGATTCTTGACCAGGGAAATCTATCCAAGGTCCTCCAATAGTTTAGGCACCGCAATGCAATGGACTAGATTCCTGACTAGGGAAATCTATCCAAGTGGGACTAAGATGGACTAAAGTTTTTAACCTTTCTAGGTACCACCAGGCTTACTTACTAACCATCAACTGAGGGATTTAGTTGTGTATCCGAGGTCAGAGCTCTATGACCAATGCTACCCCCCCTACTTTGGGAATTAGACATCAACATAAAGTGTAGCCAGATGTCCTCCCAAGCAATGTGTCTCACGCACAAAGCCTCAAATTTCCCGATTATTACAATTGGTAACAAATCCTCCCCGATCAAATATATCGGTAACTACAAGTAAGACCCTCCTCCCACATCTACCTAAGTAACCTTCCAACCGAGGTAAACATGTGATGAGAGGCTAATATGATATGATTCGACCTCCTAAATCACGTTAAGGAAGTGGAATCACAAACACACCATACAGACCTTCCACAACAACAACAAGACTCTTAAGAACCATCCCCACCTCTCAGGTAACCACCCCCTGAGTCCCACTGAGTTTTTAGACCAATTAACCCCTGAACTCTCCCATGCTATGGGCATGCCAGTGTCCAGAGGGCCCGGATGCTCCCACAGCATGGCATGCCAACATGGACTATTTTTCTTAGTGTTGTTCCAGCGTCCCTGAGATTTGAGCTAGTTTTTTAGGCCTAGATCACTGCCCAAAACTAAATGAGACCTTTAGAATAGGAAGATAACAAGGGAATGATGATGTGAATGCAATTACTTAAACAAGGGCTTGATTGGACCCCTACTAGCCATGACATGAATTTAGTCAAACATATCACAAATATGTAATCTATAGGTGTAAACTACATATTTAAGCATAGGGGTCTCATACTTATCTGAGAATTGCTAAGAAGCAGTGTTCCCTTATATCATTAGCTGCATTATCGTCTATTAGGTTATAGATACATTGTTCATACATTTACCAATCAAAACATGAGGAAAGCCATACATCATCACTGTCATAATACATGCTTATAACCAATATAAAAATAACAGAAATATTAAGGATACATCAACCATAAAATCCACATATAAACCAATACATTTATACATAAGATATGAAGGAGAGAACCTCTTATTAATGAATGCAAAATCCAACCCGAGATGGTACTACCACATTCCACCCGACCATAGAATGGCTGAGCCAAATCTCTCTTCAACCATTCACCCCCGTGCCATATTCCAAGCGTGAATGTGGGACTTAAACCAAGAGAACCAACCAGGGTATCCCACGGCTAAAACACTTCACCCTTGTCAATAAAAACCAGGATTTGTTGTAATCCATCCCAGATCACTAGGCCAACACAACAAACATGCAATAACATGCTTTACCATGATCTCCACCAGATCACTAGGCCAAAACAAGCATGGATTCCACCATATTTATCCACCTACACCATGAGAAATTTTCCTGTCTCTTAGTCTCTCAAGCTTTATCGCAATCCACACTCGATCACTAGACCCTAAATCGAGACCTACTCTCCAAGCTTTGCCGCATATCCCATCCTGAGATTACTAGGCCTAATGGGGAGCACCCAACTCTAGGATTTACCTTATATCCCGCCATTCATTGGTCGAGGATTCCTAAGCCCACCGAGGCACACAATACCTGACTTTACCGCAACGCACAGTTTGGTTTAGGGGTCACTGGTCCAGTGTCGTTACTGCGATCCACAGTCTGGTTTAGGGATCACTAGGCCATGTGCTCTTTCTTTCAAAGATCCACCTCACTCAGCTTCAAATCCATCTGGCAATCCATCTCAACCAAAACATGAGAACCCTATCACACCATGGCTATCTAGAAATGGCAAGGCTAGGTTGAAAACATTGTCACTCCTGAAAAAACCCATGCCATAGCAACAAAGAACCACATGCAATACCATGCATGCTAAATCTAGCAATGAAATCACACATGCAAATCGATACGTTCAAATAATCTTGTTGTAACTGCTTGATCCTGCTCTTCCTTGCTTGCTCCTTCCTCCCTCTTGCCTTGTTTTCCTTTCTTGATCCAATGCAAAACCTGAGAAAAATCTTGTCAACTGATCCTCAAAAGCATTTTTATCAATGAGGTCTTTACTTTCTTAATTTTCCATTATTTTTCTTCATTTTCCTCCTCACATGCAACCTGTAACCTTTCACCTTCCTTTTCTCCTAATTTCCATTATTTTCATAAATAAATGTGCCAAAAATGCCTCATGCCTTTCTAAAAAGCCTTTGCCAATTTCCTTTAGTCATAAGAAATCGAATGAACACACACTATGATGTTTTGCCCAACATTCAGCTTGGAATAAGTGTCCCATCAAGCATGGTGTTATATTTTTATATTTACATGGATTTTTATCCAGGATTGTTACACTACAAATCGCTCCCAATCAAACTGATTGATAACACTAAGCATGTAAAACATGTTATCAAACCTATGAGAGATTTACCTGTACAAACTTAACACCAATCAATAACAAACTTTCAAATGTACACAAATAAACACAAACCTTTTGGGTTTGTCAGATAACTTGATGTTGCTTCTCAACTTTTCATAGTAGGACTTAGAGATTTCCAAATGAATCTTGACACAATATTCCTCAGCCATACAACTTCCTTTCCTACTTTTCATGCAACATTATATTCTACAATTGGATCCCGATTTCCTTCTTTCAGCAGCTCGTCAAAATACATTCTCCAATTTTATTCTCTCAAGGTGTCTATCGTGACTATGATATGAACTCCTTCTCAACTAGGGAGATTCCTTTCATCCAAGCTCCCTCTTAACTTAGGGAGATTCCTTCATTCAAGCTCCCTTTTAACTTATGGGGCTCAACTTATTTTCTACGACATCAAAGAATCTTTCATGGCTTCCATCCTTCTTATTAGAGTTATCATGATCATCATCATGCATATCATGCTATCATATCAACTTTACTTTACGAACGTCTTCACTATCCTGAAGATTATGTACCTACACAACGTAGATAACAAGTACAACCAAATCTATAAAAGCATGAAGTTAGCCATATCAAAATAATCGAAGCATTCAACTTTATACATCAAATATTCAAACTTAGTTACAAACAAGAGACACATACTCTTCAACTTCTTGTTAGGGTTTTTGTCATAAACCCTAGACTATATCATCAAGAATTTGACCATTTCATAATAACCTTCATTACATCTAGGGTTTCAATGTTTTTTCTAGAGGTATGACATAACCTACTACATCATATTGCAAACCCTAGAAGCAATTCAAACAAATATAGATCTATAATGTTCTAACAAATTTAGAATTCATATGTTAGACTTCCTACTAGAATTTAGTGCGAAAACCCAGATTTCATACATGAGCTTTTAACAATAAAAACCAATCACAACTCAATTCAAATTAACAACATGACTAGCTTCCACTAAGGTTTGTTGCAAACCCTATATTTCACTAAATCTCAAAAACCACAATATAATTTCAGGTTTGATCAAATTTTCATAAATCCCAGAATATCATACTGTCATCATATATGAGAGATTTTAACTTCTACTAAGGTTTAGTTACAAAACCCTAGAATTCACAAATACAATCATCCTAGAGAATCAAACTTTGACTAGGGCTTAGTTCCAAACCCTAGGACTTATTACCATTAACAATTAGGTCAACTCATACATCTAAGATTCCATCATCATGCACAAGCATATCATAACATGTGTTAGTCAAACCTAAAGACACAAATATCAATAAAAGTTAGACATATAACAAACTTGAGTAGACTAGGGTTTGATTGGACAAACACACATATACCAAGGATTTCATTCCCAGGACAATATATAAAATAAGGGCCTTGCTTATACACCCTACCAAACCTTAATGATCTAGGGTTTCAATACAAAACATAGCAAAACCCTAAATTATCAATACTTCAATGGTTCGAGATTTCAGACATTACCATTCAACCCTAACAAGTTAGGGTTTTCATAACCATACCAAAACCCCAAACATGACATTATCAAAGCATCAAGTATTTTCATCAATAACCCTAAGTAGGCTAGGGTTTCACACATTATCATCGACATACCCTTAAGTTAGGGTTTTCACAAAGAACCTTTCTAGGGTTCCACAAGAGTAATCAAAGATATGAGGATGGTAGATTTATCTAATGATGAATCACCCAATCAAGAATCTTTAAGATTCAAGAAATCTAGACACAATGATGTTAGTAATAGTTTATCAAGAATGAATATGAAGAGAGCAAAAACTTGTAGTTTAAAACATACCTCTTATTTCCTAACAAACTTTGTAATTCCAATGTTTGTCTTGTGAGGGCTTCTTCCTTGAGTCTTCAACAAGTTTTTTCATAAGCAAGGAAAACAAAAATAGAAATGTGATTAGTATTTAATGCAAGCAAAACTAGATAAGGAAAACTAAAAATTGAAAAGGTAATAAGATACTTATCTTTGGAGGTTGGTGAGGGCTCCCTCCAAGCTTCAGGGAAATCTATAACCTTGTAAAAACAAAACAAAAATGTTTTTCCAAACATATGTTAAACCTACAAATGCTAGAAATCAAACAATGAAATAACTAAGGCTCAGATCAAAGGACTTATTAGTGTAAGTCCCTTATATCCATTTCTTCGGGCTTATTCTTCTTTGGAGATCCTTCCTCAACAATGTTGGCTTGGTCTCTGCTTCTTTTCTTGTTCTTTGGATTGTCAAGAAAATTACTTCTATTATAACCCATTTTATGGCATTGTTAGAATTCTATCTTGGACATATCGACCTTCCTTCTTGGTGCTCTTGACTTCTTGGAGTTTCCTTTCTTGTGAAAAGCGGATTATGCATTTGAAAACTTTTCTTCTTCATTGTTGCATACTAATGAGATTCTCATTTCTTCTTGGGTGCAAGAATTCCATAATTGCTTGAAGGTAGGAGCTTCTTTTTGATGGTTGAGACCTAAAGCAAAATAACTCCAAGTAGGTGGTAATCCCAATAATGCAGTGATTACTAGTTCCTTTTCCGGTACAATTTCATCTATGGCTTGAAGTTCATATCTAATTATAGATATCCTCACAAAGAAGGAAGCCACGATATCATCCTTTATCATTTTGTAGTCCTTAACTCATTCTTCAAACTTGCTCCTTGACTGATGTTCTTGATAATGAATAATTTTGGCAAAGCTTCATACATTTCTTGAGCATGGTCTATATTGGAAATGTATGGGACAATATTGTCCTTTATGCTTTCTACCATTAGTGTCATAGCCAATATCTCTGACTCTCTATACTTCACCTTGTCCGCATAGTTGGATTCTTCAATAGGTCTCTTCACCTTTCCTTTGACCAAATCCAAGACCTTGTTCTTTTCAAGAATGAGGTAAATTCTCTTCTTCCAAGATTTGTAGTTTGATGCTCCTTCCAATTTGTTCTCACTATTTATTGTGTTAGACATTGTCCTTGAAGATAATGAGATTATTTTCTTATAAGAGTCCCTTATAAGATCCCTTGGTCCATCCTTTAGATTCCTTCCGAAAAATACTCAAAACTGCCTTTTTCCTCCTCTACCTTAGCTCTGATACCATGTTAGAAAATCAGAAAGGAAGAAATATTTTATTATATAGATAGTTACTTGTGATTCTTTTACGTTTATGTTCTTATTTTATTTCAAGAAATTATTAAAATAATAGCTCAAGGACAACAGATGTAGGTGACCAGCTAGGGAAAAAACCCTATCTAGGGGAAAAACCAATCAACAATTCTTCCTTCAATAGTTTCTCAAGATAATCCAAGACTCTTGACCTAGAAAAAGACATCCTCCACACTAAGTCAACCCTAAATCCATCTTGCAAATGATAACCCTTCAAAATCAACTTTAACCTAGCAGCATCAACATTCCATAGTAGCTTCGACCCAGTAGCAACAACAACAACAACTTTGACTATATTAGGAAAACTTCGATCTCCCTTGATACACCTCAAAAGTGAGAGAATTGGCCAAAATTTTTGATCTTCGTGTCTTCTATCTTCCTCCAAAATCTCACACTCCTTTCCAACTCTCCTTCCAATTCTTTTCCAACTTCGCACTTCCCAGCTTCCAACTGCAGATATCAAACTATGTGTGAGAGAGTGAATTGCTCCAAATGAATTCGAACTGCCTTGTATATATAACGTTCCAGTGAGGTCGAATTACCTTCCTTGAGGTTGACTTTATCTTCTTGAGGCTGACTTGGTGTGGAGGAGACTAAATTCATTTTTGACTAAAAAATAATTCTTTTTACATTATTCGAAAGCCCAACAAGGGTCTCTTTTAATTTACAATGACTCTAATGACTCAAAAATAAATCCTAGAAGTACTCAATGGGGACTTTGACATAAAACAAGATGACCCAAGCATCAAAACCATGATTTAATAAGTCATAATAATAATAATAATAATTTTCTTCATTCTTTTGATAAGTACATTTCATTGTGACTCAAATACTTTTATGAAGACTGAAACTAGTTACATTTTACAACATAATTCACTGTGTTGTAGCATGAAGAGTGGAGGAAACAGGACTCTAGATTCCCCTATGTTATTGTTAACTGCTTAAATAGTTGGTGGGTGGAGGTGGGAGAACCTATAGAATCCTTGTTTCAACTAGTAGTTGGATTTTAATCACTAACCAAAAGTTCCCTCGGTCTCAGGAATCTGGCTCGGGGGTGAAAACCACAAGTGAGAACTAGCTGCAACTTGTCTATGGTTGGGTGGAGAGTTGTTGTCCCAAACTCAGTTACTAATATAGTTTTTGAAATAAGTATTTCTTTTGTTCTTCAGTAGCAATGAATATATGTTTACATTTACTAATCCGAAATCATGCCATTGATGTATGAGGTATGATCTGTAATTTTGTTGTTTATATAACTAACTAGTATGTTATTGACATTGTTCTTAAAGCTACTAGAATGCTGTGATGATTTCATGTTTGAGGAACTGATTACATATATGGTGCTTAGCCTAGATGATGATCCAAATGACGTTTGTGTATATTGGTTGCCTTCTAGTAGTAACCAACAATAAAATTCTTTCGTATTTACGGTGGCATAATCTTGATTATTGCCGCAAGCTCTTACTCTCACTTTTCCATGTTTCTTAGTAGGAATACTGAATATTTCCTCCCTCCTTGGCCCTATTGACTAGTCTACTTCGTATGGCTACCTTCCCAAGTCCTCCTGGTAAAATGTGCCCAAGTTCTTGGGTCTGTGTTTCCACCTTCTCATTACTCAAGTATAAATAAAACATTGCTTCTCTATGATTTTTGAGGAGACTGTCTCATATTCATTGATAACTTGATCATATGATTCTAGTGACTGTAGAGTTGACATGATATCTACATATATGCTATATACATGATAATATATTTTTCCTCATTGATAAGTACCCTACTCTGCATGTTTCCTGGTGTTGTTTTGATAAAGAGTCTACGTTTTGTTAATCTTGGCAATTTTTTAATGTTTTAGGAAGGCTGGTCTAGAAATGTATCTTTTTCATTCTGATCAGAGACAATTTTTGATCTCTATGACATGTTAGTAACATTAATAAGTTGAGTCATGAGAGGAAGCTCGATCATCATGCCAATCCCAAATTATAGTAGTGAGACTGTAATTGTTTAATGATAGAGCTTGTATAGGTGACTTTGCAATTGCTTCATATCATAGTAATAATATCTTTGAAAGAAAGTACAATATCATATTCTGTTTCCTTAACATTCACTTTTGTTATCCTTCCTTTTTGGTCACAATTGTGGAGACTAAACATGTTTCTATTAAACTAGCTTCATGAGGAGTTGGATGCAATTATTTGTGCAACTAACCAACACTTGTTATTGAAGGGCATTGAATCAAGCATTTGTTTTGATAGTTCAACCTTGAAAACCTCTCAAAGTGAAGTGATTCAAGTAATAACCCAATGGTCTACTCTATTATGCTAATGCCTCTTGTGTTTGAATGACCTCTTTGAGGGTTGTTCGCTTGATTTTTTTCTACAGTGACATTGTATTATAGGATTTGAAATAAAGATAGACATTTAGTTTCTCAAGCACACCTAATCATAGTTGAATGCTAGCGTTATACGTTCCACATAGTGACATAACTGAGCTACTTCATCGTTTTTATAAATATAAATTTTGTGATTAAATTAAAGAATTTGGAGGCTAGTAATGTGGTTGTTTTTCACTTGCATCACTTAATGATATACTTACTACATCTGGTGGACACCACAAGAAGTATGCCCATATAACTCATCTTTCAACATGTATTATCCCTACACCTATACCACGAAATACATTCTCACAAATGACGTTGTGAAGATGTAACTAGTTTTCGTCTTCATAATTTTTGTTGCACTCATTTCAATATGTATCCTATGTAATGAAAAATAAGAAGAAAATAAAAAAGTTATTATTGATAAGCATGGGTTTCATGCTCATTTTTTATGGTCTTCTAGGTATAAGCATGTTCTTCATGCTTCTAGGATTTGTTACGTCTTAGGATTTATTGTCACGAGTCAAATAAGTCAACATCATGTTTATTAGACCCTTTCGGGAAAAATGAATTTATTTTGAGTCTAGAAAGTCCTGGAAACTCCAAAAGTACAAGTCGGCCGTGGCAACTTCAATTTGGCCTAAAGGACGGAATTCGACCACTTGGAAAGGCTATATAAAGGAGTAGTTCGACCTCATTTAGCACTCACTCACCAAGAAGTTCGATCTCTCAAGAAATAATTTGATATGTAGCTGGGAAGCTAGAAAAAGAAAGAGAGAATGTATAAAAGGCAAGATGAATTCAAGAAGGAAGTGAAATTTCTATTTTTGGGCTCCATCTCTCTCACACGTGTGAAATCTAAGGTTTCTACATCTTCCTAGAAGAGATGAAATTGCAGATTAGAGTTGCAGGTGAAACATCAGGCTGTAGGAAGAGCGAGTATTCTGTTTGGACCTCATTGACCTTAGGAAGACTTGTTTTTCTTAAAGGGGGATTACAAGAAGAGTTGTCTTAGGGTTTTTGTGCAACTTCTGCAAGATTGAAGTTGTATAAGAGTTGTAGTATTGAAGTTGGTAGGTCAAAGTTTCAGTTTTCAAGCTGGTTGGAGCAAGATCAAGGAAGGACTTGTTGGAAGGGCTGAATTGGTACATGGAGGAGGATTTGATCTAGGACTTGGGTCTTTGTGTTTCAATTGAAGTGAATTCTATAAGAAGAGAAGAGTTTTTCAGGTTTTCACCTTGCAGGGGTTTTACCCTGAGCCTAATTTTTGTGTCCTATATTTTTACTATTTTTTTCTTGATAATTGTTTGATGAAAATCTATAACTAAAGAACCTAAGAAGAATAACTAAGTTCACAAGAAAATATTAAGGTTAAGGAAAATTGAATTAATAACTGCCACTTTGAATTTTCCAACATAGAATCAGAGTGAAGGTGAACAATAAGGTAGATGGAAGGATCATCTTATGGGCACAAAGAAGGGTTTGCTTGTTAAAAGGAATCATCTGTGGAAGAGAATAAGTAGAAGACCTATTGATCTAGAAGGAGGGTTTCTATATTGAAGAAGATCAAGACTACATAAGGCTCTCATCAAAGGAAGGCTTAAGAGGAAGACTACAAGGAAGGTTGTCTCTTGAAAGAAGGAGATCTATTTGAAGGCTCACTGAAAGGAATCTTTGAAGGAAGCATCAAAAGGATCTTGGTATCATTCATCACTCTTGAAATTTGTTGCTAGAGGAATCCCATGAAACATCTTTCAAGAACATTATTGAAGTTTCTTCAAAGATCTTGAAGAAAGTTGAAGACATCATCAAGGAATAGGAGAATCTTGATCATTAAGTAAGTATCATATTATTACTCTATGTATGAATCTAAAGGTCATATGGGTTCTTTCTTCAAGGAGAGAAATAAGCTCATTGGAGAATCAAGTTACCTAGCATGGAAGAAAAGGATTGACCCGACACTTGCAAAATATGAAGTAATGGAACATGTTACTTGTGAAATTATTGAACCTAGCAAAGACAAGACATAAGAACTAGTGAAGTACAAGAAAGGGGAAGTAAGGGCATAAATGATCATCATTGAATCCACTAAGGATCCTCTCATTCCATTTGTTGCAAATTTTAAAACTTCCAAGGCTTTGTATGACGAGCTAGTAAATTTGTACTATGTAAGTACACCAAGACAAAAGATGTATTTGAGAAATAAACTGTATAAAATGAAGAAATCTAAGGATGATTACATGGCATCCTTATAATGAAGATCTCTCAACTAAGAGATCATTTGCAGGGACTTGGAGAGACAAATTCTAATTCGAAAATGACCATCTGTGTATTAAATGCATTGCCACCAGAATGGAGTAGATTTACAACAAGCATATACTCTAAGAAATATTCATTTGCTTTTGATGATTTGTGGGCTTAAAGCATTTTTGAAGAATCAAGGATTAAAGTAAAATATGACATTGGATCAGACGAGAATTCTCAAGCCTTTCTAGCTTGAGTCAAGAAGATGAAGAAAGGAAAGTTCGGGAAGTCCAAGAAAAAAGACATGTCTAAGGTTCAATGCTTTAAGTACAATGAATATGGACACTATAAGAGGGACTGTCCAAGTCAATAGGACAACAAAAGAAAAGAAATAAGTGAGTCTCATATAGTTGAGGAAACAAGAGAACCTAAGAAGAAGCTGAAGAAATAAGATGCGAAATATATTTACTAATAAAGAAGGCATCTTGTTTGACAGGTTCTTTATAAAGTTGATATTTCCTTTAAGATAATATGCATTGTTGTTTACTTTAGAAGAGTATTATCATAGAGAGAAGCATGTGGTAGTAGCATATGTAGTGTCTACTTGGTTAAGTTTCTTTGTAGAAATCATCTACTCTTTAAGAAGGTAGATAAAACATTTTGCATATTGATCATCGAGGCATTATCTTAACATTATATTAGAGGCAATCATCTTGCTTAGATGGATCATCATGATCCTAGAAGGGCCATAGTTTTGGAAGGTTCTTGCGAGAAGCATTGTGACAAGGATGGTATACATTCCATGTAATGTGGAAACAATACCATTAAAGGATGAAAGAATGCAATGGGTCAGGTTGCATGATTCTTGTGAGATATATGTATCTAGATGATGGAATAAGAAGCATAAGAATGCACGTTAAAAGTGACTCTTGGATAATATTCATGTAGAATCTTGTAAAATGTTTAGTATGATTATATGATATTTAAAAGGAAGAATTTGAATTATTTAAGGATGTATACAAGATTAAGACTTTCTCTGAAATGTTTAAAATGATGATTAACATCTAGTTTAATATTTAGAAGAAAAGGTTGTATCTTGGTAATAAAGTTCTATCCTTAGGCACTCTGACGCATGAAGGAAGATTCAAGTGGGGATGGACCATGAGGATGTTGATATCTGGACGAGAAGGCCATCATAAGGAGGTAAGTCTATTTTAATTATTGTTGTTTATCTAGTTAACATATTATTTTTCTACCTGGAAGGATGTTGTATGAATACATGATGATATTTGAGGCAAGTTCAACTGTATGGATGAAAATGTATGAACAATGTTGAGGGGAACTCAACATCTCCTACCTGGAAACTATGAAGTCAATATGTGTCCATATTGGAATTAAAAGGTAGAAATGCAAGAAGATAACCTGAAGGTCAAAGGAGATCACTTTCATAAGGAAGCTTTGGTCAACTTGAAGTTTGGAAAATCTCAATGAAATTCCTTCATATGTGATGAAAGTGATGTGCAAGAAATACCGAGTTCCTAACACAAATATTGAAGAGTGAATATGGCTCCATGATACCTTGAAAGGAAGCATGCTCAACACAAGAGATGAAAAGGAAAGAGGGAGCCATGTAGCTATGAAAAACAAGTAGTTGATACTCTTATGAAGAAAAGCTAGAAAGCTTGTGGATATGACTTCCCAAATAAAAATTAAGTCTGTGATCTCCTCTAGTTTTTAGAGGGATCAAAGGAGTCTCCTTGAAAAGGAGAAATGAGCTATTTCCTAGTAAAAAATGGATTAGGGATATCCTCTCTTGTTGAGAGGGAGTGATGTTAGACATCACATGTGCATTCTCTTCTTCAGTTGATGATGAGAGAATGGTGAAGTATTGGATAAGCATATGTGGTTTCCTTGAGGATATAGAATCCAAGAAAGGAAAGGTACCGACACTCTTTGAGGATAGGACAAGTATCCAAGAGAAGAGTGGTCAAGGAGGACCGATATTCTTTGAGGACTCATGATTGGAGGTACAAGATAAGAATAGTCTTAAAAGGACATACCTTCTGAACATTTGGATGGAGTATGTGCCTTATAGAGGTAGTGTGGTATCACACATAAAGCCTCCCAGTATAATTATATCGAATGAAGTTGAGCTTGTCAAGTTAGGCTTTAGTGACAATGCTAATTATAATGATGATGCTTACAATTTAGATTATCAATTCGACTCTTCTTATGAGAACTCCTAAGTTTGGGAATGATGTTGTATTGGTTGTACAATTATGAATACCTCCCTAGTTAAGAGGGAGTGTCGAAATGGTAAAGAGTTTCGATCTTCACAATTGTTGTTCTACTCATTTCAATATGTATCATATGTAACAAACAAAAGAAGAAAATAAAAATGTATTATTATTAAAGCATGGGTTTCATGCTCATTTTTTATGGTATTCTAGGTATAAGCATGTTCTTCATGCTTATAGGGATTGTTACGTCTTAGGATTTATTGTAATAAGTCAAAGAAGTCAACATCATGTTTATAAGACCCTTCCGGGCAATATGTAATTGGAAAAAGAATTTATTTTGAGTCTATAAAGTCCTGGAAACTTAAAAAGTACAAGTAAGCCTAAAGGAGGGAATTCGATCCCTTGGAAAGGCTAAATAAAGGAGTAGTTCGGCCTTATTTAGCACTCACTCACCAAGACGTTCGATCTCTCAAGAAAAAAAATGCTCCATAGCTGGGAAGGTCTAGAAGGCAAAAGGAATTCAAGAAGTAAGTGAAATTTTTGTTTTTGGGATCCATCTCTCTCACACATGTGAAATATAGGGTTTCTACAGTTTCCTAGAAGGGCCAAAATTGTAGATTAGAGTTGTAGGTGCAACATCAGGTGTAAGAAGAGTGAGTATTCTTTTTGGACCTTGTTGACCTTGGGAAGACTTGTTTTCTCAAAGGAGGATTGCAGGAAGAGTTTTCTTAGGGATTTTGTGCAGTTGTTGCAGGATCGAAGTTGTAGAAGAGTTGTAATATTTAAGTTGGTAGGTCAAAGTTGTAGTTTTGAAGTTGATTAGAGAAAGATAAAGGAAGGACTTGCTAGAAGGGATGACTTGGTACTTTGAGGAGGACTTTATCTAGGACTTATGTCTTTATGTCTCATTTGAAGCAAATTCTATAAGAAGAGAAGAGTTTTTCGGAGTTCCCCCTTGGAGGGGTTTTGCCCTAGTTAAGAGCCTAATTTTCATGTCCTTTATTGTTATTGTTTCATTCTTGATATTTGTTTGAGGAAAATATATAACTAAAGAACCTAAGAAGAATAACTAAGTTATGAAGAAAATATTAAGGTTAAGGAAAATTGAATTAATAATTGCCACTTTGAATTTTCCAGCATGATGGAAATGCATTGGGGAGATAAATAGTCAGGGACAATAGTGCAACCCCCCTAGACGTTAGTAGGGTTGGGGGGGTCGTTCTATTGCATATGGACCATCGGATGAGTGGCACGATGACATACCGTAAGATAATGGCCTGAAATCATGAAACAAATCCATGATAGTGGAGCCCCCACACCCCTTGTGACATCAACGAGGGAGGGGGGTCACACTTTTATTCACAACCGTTGATTGATCTGTTAAATCTAATCTGTTGATGGTAGAGGTTAGTAGGGAGCGGGGCCAATGTTAATTATTTGCGCACTGGTGGCTAATGTTTATTTCTAGAAACACGCACACACACACACACACACGCACACACGCACACACACACACACGCACGTGCACACACACACACATAAACACACACACACGCACACACGCACACACGCACACACACGCACACACACACACACACAAACACGCACACACAAACACGCACACACACACACACAACACAAGCACACATGTGTATCTAACTACACGTATGCACCTATAAGCATTAGGGCCACATGTGGCATGCCACATAGGCATGCACCCCTAAGTCTCAAGAGCCTCTGCAATGTGGAAGTGTAGTAATTATTGGGTTGTGTTATATTATTTCCACGACTAGCAGGGGGGTCACAGGGGGGGGCGGAAGCCCCTCTGTCAGTGGGTATGCAGGGGTGGATTTTTTTTTTTTTCGGACCCTTTATTACCTATGGTTTTGTGCATGGGTTTCACACATGGTTTTGGGCGCGATGGTTTTCAGTCCATGGTATTATGTAGATCGGGTCAAGGGAACTACGATTATGTTCCAATCTAGGGTTAATGGATTAAGGTTTATGGATTCTTCGGCATGTATATATATGTATTGTAACATTGAAAGGAACATAATGAAAAATCAATCTGGTAGTCCCAGTTTTGGGATCTAGGGGAAAATATCTGTGTATAATTGTTTTATGTGTTATGCTCTCGCCTTTGTTTATTTTCTGTTATTAGAATTCTTATGCAGGTAATTTCTGTATGGGGTTAAAACCAACATTTGGTATTAGAGATGTTTTGTCTTAAAGGGGATGCCTTTGTTGCTGAGGGGTTTCGCTCGGGCTTGTGGTAGACCTTGTTCAGTGGGAGATCTATAGGATCGATTCTTGTGGTGAAAGAAGATGGTGAGTAGTGGAAAGATAGAGATCAAGAAATTTATTGGTCAGAGTTTTGAGTTGTGGAAACTCAAGATGGAGGATTTGTTGGTGGACAAAGATCAGTGGATCGCGGTAGATCTAGGTACTAAACCAATGGGAGTGTCCAATGAAGTATGGAAGAAGTTGGATCGGAAGGCTAAGAGGATAATACAATTGTGTGTCTCAAATTTAGTATTACTGAATGTATCAGGGGAAGCTCCGATGAAGGATTTGTGGGACAAGTTAGGCACTTTGTACCAATGTAAGTCTCTGGTGAATAAATGGTTCCCATGGAAAAGGTCGTATAGCCTGAGGATGAAAGATGGAGACTCGGTGACAGAGCATCTGAACGCATTTAATACTGTGGTAAGCCGGTTATTGTCTATTGATATTTAAATTTCAAATGAAGATAAGTGGATTAGTTTGTTTTGTTATCTACCAGATTCGTGGGATAGTCTGGTTATTGCAATAGGTAGCAATGCAACTGCCTTGCAGTTTGATGAAATAGTCTCATCCTTGCTGACGATGAGACGAAAAAATATGGAGAGCCAGAATGGTGATGCCTTGTCTGTACGAGGACCGTCCCAGAACAGAAACAAAAATAAGTCATCGAGTGGGAGATCTAAATCGAGAGGGAGATATAAATCTTCAGGAAGATTTGTAAAGGTGCATTGGAAATGCGGAAAGGGCACTACAAAAGGGAATCTAAATCGAAAGCTCCTGACAAAGGAAAGGGATCTGATGATGCTCCTTCTATAGAGGTGAAAACTACCTTAGATGAAGGTGGGGATGTGTACTTGGCTTCTTCTTCAAGTACACATGTAGATCATGAGGCATGGTTGATTGACCCAGGTGCATCCTTTCACTTCACTCCCCATAGAGAGTGGTTATGCGAGTATGAGAAATATGATGGTGGTGATATCTTCTTAGGGGATGATAGGAAGGCTAGAATCGTTAGTCGTGGAAAAGTAAAGTTGAAGTTGCAACGTGGAAGGATTAGAACCCTTCAGGATGTTCTGCATATTCCTGCATAGGTCAGAAATCTGATTTCTGTAAGCAAGCTAGATGTTGTAGGTGTAAAAACAATGTTCGAGAAAAATACCTGCAAGATGGTTCGAGGAGCACTGGTATTGATGCAGGGAGTTCAGATTGGAACTCTGTACAAGCTGAAAGGTAGCACTATTATTGATGGGTGCAACAATTCTGTAGTTCCTGAAAGTGGAGCAGAAAATCTAGTGGTCTCTGGAGAAAGACCATGCTATGGCATGAAAGGCTTGGACATATTGGAGAGAAGGGCCTTCAAATACTTCATGGTAAAGGTATGATAGAAGGTATGAATAATATCTCTCTGGGTTTTGATTTTTGTGAAAATTGTGTATATGGGAAGCAGAATCGGGTGAGTTTCCCATCTGGTGGTAAGAGGGCGAAACAAAGATTAGAGATTGTGCACAATGATGTGTTTGGACCTGTGAAGGTTCCATCACTGGGTAAGTCTATGTACTATGTATCATTTATAGATGAATTCTCAAGGAATATATGGATATATTTCCTCAAGAAGAAATATGAAGTCTTTGACAGGTTTAAAGAATTTAAGGTTCTAGTGGAAAACTAGACAGAGAAGAAGATAAAGGTCATGAGGACAGATAATGGTGGAGAGTTTTGCAAGAAGGAATTTGAAGAGTTTTGTAAGAACTGTGGCATAGCATGACAGAAGACTAATCCATACACACCTCAGCAAAATGGAGTTGCAGAAAGAATGAACAAGACATTGATGGAAAGGGAAAGAAGCATGCTCAGTGGTGCCAGGTTAGGACAAAAATTTTGGGCAGAGGCGGTGGAGACTGCATGTTACGTGGTCAAAAGATCACCTTCATCAACGTTGGAGGATAAAACTCCTAAGAGGTATGGACTGGTAAGAAACCTTCTCTTTCACATCTGAGGGTATTTAGATGTGATGCATATGTACATGTTCCAAAGGAGAAAAGAACAAAGTTGGATAGTAAATCGGAAAAGTGCATATTTATTGGGTATAAGGATAGTTTAAAGGGTTATAAGCTTTGGAACCCAGTAACAAGGAAGGTTGTGTACACCCGATATGTGGTGTTTAGAGAGGTGAAAGATGTTATTAAACATGAAGTCCAACCAAAGGAAGTTGAGAAGATAGATTTTGATCTTAAGGAGGAAGAATCAGACTCTATAGCAGAAGAGGAATCAGAAGATGAAGAGCCACAAACTCTGGTTGTGAGAAGATTAGTTCGAGAAAGAAGGCAGCCAAAAAGGTATAGTCCATCTGATTTCTGTTCAAATTTTCCTTTATCTATTACTGATGATGGTCGCAGAACTGTGAAGGAAGCAGTAGATTCAGAGGATGGAAAACTCTGGAAAGAGGCCATGGTTGATGAAATGGAATCTTTGCACAAAAATGAGGCTTGGGATCTGGTGGAGTTGTTGGCTGGAAGGAAAGCCGTTGGAAAAAAATGGGTGTTCAAGGAGAAGATAAATGCCGAAGGAAAGGTGGAGAAATACAAAGCTCGGTTGGTAGCAAAAGGTTATTCCCAGGTGCCGGGAATTGATTTTGGTGATATTTTTTCTCGTGTTGCCAATGTAGCTTCTATTAGATTACTTTTATCTGTTGTTGCTGCTTTTGATTTTGAGGTAGTACAGATGGATGTGAAGACAACATTTCTCCACGGGGATCTGGAAGAAGAGATCTACATGAAGCAACTTGAAGGCTTTGCGGTGAAGCGTAAGAAAGAACTGGTATGCAAGTTAAAAAAGTCTCTGTATGGGTTAAAACAATTTCCAAGGATGTGGTGTCAAAAATTTGATATGTTTATATGGGGACTTCGCTTCACGAGAAGCAATGCAGATCACTATGTGTATTTTATATTTAGTTGGTGACCGTGTTATTTATCTGGTCTTGTATGTGGATGATATGTTGCTGGTTGGAAATGACAAAAAAATTATCCAGGATTTGAAGACCCAATTGTCCTCCAAATTTGACATGAAAGATCTTGGTGCTGCAAACTATATTTTGGGCATGGAAATTAAAAGATATCGGGCAAAGAGGAAGCTTTGGTTAAACCAGAGGAAGTATGTCGAGACAATACTGCAAAGGTTTAATATGCAAGATAGTAAATCGATGAAGATTCCTATTTGTGTAGGTGTAAAGTTATCCGCTGAACAGTGTCCCAAGACATAAGAAGAGGAAGATGAAATGTCCCGTGTTCCATATGTAAGTGCAGTCAGTAGCCTGATGTATACAATGGTCTATACTACACCAGACATTGCACATGCAGTGGGATTATTGAGCAGGTTTATGTCAAAACCATGGAAGGAGCATTGGACAATAGTGAAGCGGGTTTTCAGGTATTTGCGTGACACTAGTGATTATGGTTTGTGCTACCAAGGAAGACAAGGATTGGACAAAATTTTGAATATCTGTGGCTTTGTTGATGCAAACTGGGCTGGAGATCTGGATCATAGAATATCTACAAGTGGGTACGTGTTTAACCTATTTGGAGGTGCAGTCAGTTGGATGAGTAAGAAACAATATGTAGTGGCACTATCAACTACAAAGGCAGAATACATGGCAACCACTCATGCAAGCAAGGAAGTAGTGTGGTTGTAGAGATTGTGTTCAAGTATGGGTTAGTAAAGGGAGCTATAAGGATAGACTGTGACAGCCAAAGTGCAATTTTCTTGGCAAAGAACCCTGCTTATCATTCAAAGGCAAAGCACATTGATGTTTAGTATCACTTTGTGAGGGGTATGATAGAAGACAAAAAGGTGTTGCTGGTAAAGATGGACACTTTGAAGAATACTACAGATGCATTGAAAAAATCTATGAGCTCGGAGAAGTTCTCTTGGTGTAGATAAACAACGGGCATTGCAGGGCTGGATAAATAACTAAGCTCTCCTATGGCCCCATGCGGAAAGAAAACAACAAGTGGGAGAATATTGGGTTGTGTTATATTCTTTCCACAACTAGTGGGGGGGGAGTCACAGGGGGGGCGACAACCACCCTGTCATGGGGTATGCAGGGGTCTCCCCTACACGGGGTCCAGGGGGTAGCGAGGGGTGGATTTTTTTTCGGACCTTATATTACCTATGGTTTTGTGCATGGATTTCGCACATGGTTTATGTAGATCCAGTCAAGGGAACTATAGTTATGTTATAATCCAGGGTTAATGGATTAGGGTTTATGGATGCTTCAACATGTATACATATGTATTGTAACATTGAAAGGAACATAATGAAAAATCAATTTGGTAGTCCCGGTTTTGGGATCCAAGGGAAAATCTCTGTGTCTATTTGTTTTATGTGTTATGCTCTCACCTTTGTTTATTTTCTGTTATTAGAATTCGTATGCAGGTAATTTTTGTACGGGGTTAAAACTACAGTAATATGGCATGTGGAAGGAAAAGTGAGATAGTATTTTTGAACTAAGGAGACTTTAAAGGAGCATAACTTGAGATTCCAAAGTCCGATTTGGACAAAATTCATATCATCAGAGATGTCTCGCTAAGACAAATATGATGACGCACACACACAAACATACACACACACACACACACACAAGCACACACACGCGCGCACACACACACACACACATGTATATCGAACTACATGTATGCATCTATAAGCATTAGGGCCACATGTGGCACACCACGTAGGTGTGCACCCCTAAGTCTCAAGAGCCTCTGCAATGTGGCAGTGTAGTAATATGCCATGTGGAAGGAAAAGTGAGGTGGCATTTTTGAACTAAGGAGACTTTAAAGGAGCATAAATTGAGATTCCAAAGTCCGATTTGGACAAAATTCATAATATCATAAATGTCTCGCTAAGACAAATATGATGAGGGTATCCAAATTGTGTTTTGGAAGCTTGGAAGAAATAAATTATTATTATTACCCCATTCGTCTAACTGTACTAGGAAGTTGGGTAAGTATAGTGAGCACATCCTCAAGGGTAAGGGGGTGTGTTTACAAGCTGTCATTTTGACAGTGTGAATGTTTGAATTGCTTTATTTGTTTCATAGTTTGGCCTTGTTTTCGTATCATAATTATATATAGAACCTTATTATTTAAGCCCAAGGTTACTACTCATTGGTAGTATCTTGAATTGTGAAGGCAAATTTAATTTTCCAATTAAAATGAGAGCAACTTCCACTTTTTGATCTTGAAATATGGTTGTGTTAATTGAAAACATAGTAGAAATATTAGAAGATAACAAGTTACTCAAAATTAGTGATTGTCAATTGGATGAAACTAGAAACAAATCATTATGGAGTAAATAAGCTTACTTCAATTTATCTATGAGAAAGTATAACTTAGTTCATTCTCATGAATTAGATGACTTAACTTTTCCAACAAACAAGGCACAATTATTTAGTTCAGGTCTTCTCTTTTAAGAATTTTGGGTTTAAGCCTGCGGCGTAGCTCAAATGGCGATCTCCATGTTATGAAGTATTATGTAAATCATGAAATTAAAGGTTCAAATCCTTTGTGCTCAAGCCAACAAAAAAAAATAATTTTGTGTTTAATTCTGCAATTGAGGCTATAGTGGGAAATTAGCATGATTGGAGTCCAAGATATGTGGCTAAAGTTGGAAAGAAACCATTTCAAAGTGCAATCAAATGTACCTTAATTTAACAATATCAAATATATTCGATCCCATGCTCTAAATTACTCACCTTTTGCAAGAAACATAAGACAACTCTTTAGTTTGGATCTCTTTAGGAATTTTGCTTTTTTCCCACAAGCTGAAGTTCTCATTGACAGTTACTATGGGTGGATTCCAATATATGGTTGCTAAATTAAATAATATTTTGATCATTTTATCTTTTATTTGTATTTTTCTCTTGCCATGAAATCAACTTAGGAAATTTAATTACCTTACAGTTGCCACATTTAGTCATAAATATTGCATTCTTTAATCATGAATCTCACTATTAACTAAATTTTGCAAATTTAATTCTTACTCTTCTATGTATCTCTATCAAACTTCGCATTAGCTAATTTTTCAAAATATCCACAACATTTAGTTTAAGTTATTAGTAGTAAACCCATTGGATAATTTTACCATGACACCCAAATACCCTCATCACTCATTGTGGATCCCCTAATACCCACTAAACCATGTAAGAAAAAATTATGGAAAAGACAATGTGTTGAGCGTTCCTTCATGCATATTCAAGATAGATAAAAACTAACGCAAGTGAATAAAATCTATGCCAAGTTCCATTTTGAAAATCGATCGTCCATTAATACTCATGTGAGTGTGACCTAACTCTTCACCTAGAAATATTTACCGTAGCATTTGGCTTTCATGTGTTGGGTGTGGAGCCTGATTATCTTCTTTATTAAGAGGTATCACCACGTTGGACCCCAGTTCCTAACGGGGCGGCAAAACTTCCCATTTAATTTCCATCAGGGGGTCGCTAAAAATAGATCTAAAATTGCCTTGTAAAATATTGTAATATTGTAGTCAATCTAGGCCGTTCATTAGGCGGATGATCTGACGGTAGAATTTATGTTAATTTAGGGTTTTTTTCCCTAGAAGGCAACCCTCGATTTATATGAGGGAATTGTATTGCGTCTGTGTATGTGTATTTTGAGCGAGAAAGAGAGAGGAGACTGTGTGAGAGTGAAGAGGAAATTACAGTGGATATGTTGTAGGTTGTATCTCTTCATTTTGATGGATAAGATAAAAGGAAGGATTGGATGTTTTTCCGTGGACGTAGCCCAAACTAGGTGAACCATGTATATTTGTGTCTCTCTTGTTTTATGTGTTTTTTGTGTTTGTGTTTCTGCAATAATTTATGTGTACCATTGCTCTGTAATATATAATTTTGTAACAACTCGTATCAGAGCTGAAGGTATATTCGCTGATAAACTCGCAGGAGAGAAGAGTTCCTGGTTCGAGTGGGAGCAATCATGGAAGATTGTAGGTTTAGGGTTGAGAAATTTAATAGCCAAAACTACTAGCTGTGGAAGATGCAGATGGAAGATTATGTATATCAGAAAGATATGTGCCTACCATTGAGCGGAAAGACAAAGAAGCCGAGGATTATGATAGACATGGAATGGGAGCTTCTCAACATAAAGGCACTTGGAACAATACGACTATGTATGGCAGCGTCTGTAGCAGTCAACATTTCAAAGGAAACAAAAACAGAGGGTTTAAAGACGACATTGGACAAGCTATATGAAAAACCCTTGGCCTCAAACAAAGTATTTCTTGTGAAGAATTTATTTAATATGAAGATGTCAGAAGGTGGATCTGTTGCTGATCATTTAAATGAATTTAATACGGTTTCCAGTCAGTTAAGTTTTGTAGGGGTAAATTTTGATGATGAAGTTAGGGCGAAAGTTGGAATAGTTTAGTTATGGTCATAAGTAACTCTATCTATGGATCTAGTACTTTAAAGTTTGATGATGTTGTCGGTGCCATCCTAAGCGAGGAAATGTGGCGGAAAAGCTCCGGTGAGACATCAGGTAATGCTTTGACTGCAGAGACTAGGGGAAGAAAAATGGAAAGAGGAAAGAGCCCATGATATCACAGTAAGTCAAGGAAAGGTAGATCCAAGTCCAGATCGGTGATAGTGTGCTGGAAATGTGGGAAGAAAGGACACATGAAGAAACACTGTAAGTCTCGGAAGGGAAAAGAAGGAGACACAACACAAGAAAACAATCATGAAGCGAATGTGACATGTGATGTGTTGCAAGATGCTTTAATTCTTTCATTATAAAATATTATTGATGCCTGGGTGGTAGACTCAGGAGCCTCATTCCATGCCACACTTGATAGGAAACATTTTCATGATTTTGTTCAAGGAGAGATTGGACAGGTTCATCTAGGTGATGATAAACCCTGTAAAATTGTTGGAATGGGTAAGGTTTTTATAAAATAGCATAATAGTAATCAATGACTATTAAAGGAGGTAAGAAATGTCTTAGATTTGAAGAAAAATATAATTTCAACAATGCAGTTGGGACATGAAGGTTGTGTAACTACATTTTACAGATAAAACATGGAAGGTCACTAAAGGAGCCCTGGTAATAACAAAAGGAGAAAATGTTAGTACATTGCATTTATGCAATGGTATTTCTGATTTTTCTAATGCTTTAACCTCTATAGGAGCAGATGCAACATTGTGGCATCATAGGTTCGGGCACATGAGTCAAAAGGGGATGCAGATTCTTCACTCAAGAAATTCGTTGCCAGGTTTGAAGCATGTTCATTTTGATTTCTGCGAGAATTGTGTTTATGGAAAACAGAAGAGGGTCAGATTTCTTAGAGTTGGTAAAGAAAAGAAGAGAAAAACATTAGAGTTTGTGCATACAGATGTATGGGGACCTGCTTAGGTATCATCTCTCAGTGCCTCTCGCTATTATGTTGTTTTTATTGATGATGCAACCAAAAAACATGGATTTATTGTATTTGAAATAAATCTGATGTATTTGATATTTTAAAGAAATGGAAAGATTTGGTTGAGAATGAGACAGGAAAGAAATTAAAGTGTCTCAAATTAGACAATGGATGTGAATATTGCACCAAATATTTTGATAAGTACTGTTCAGAGCATGGAATTCGCAAATAGAAGACAGTTCTAGGAACACCACAGGAAAATGGTGTGTCAGAAAGGATGAACAAGACAATCATGGAGCATGTAAGGTGCATGAGATTGCATGCAGGATTGCCTTTACAATTTTGGGTAGATGTTGTAGATACTGTTGTTTATATAATAAACATAAGGCCTTCAAGTTCCTTGGATGGTGGTATTCAAGAGGAGGCATGGACAAGTAAAAAGGTAAACTACTCATTTTTAAAGACTTTCTGTTGTGAAGCCTATGTCCACATTAATAAAGAAAATATAACAAAGCTTGAGGCAAAATCAAAGAAATATAATTTTATTGGATATGGTATTAATGATTTTGGTCATCGCTTATATGATTATGAAAATCACAAAATCATTAGGAGTAGAGATTTCATATTCAATGAAATGGTCTTGAATAAGGATTTGATGTAGGAAAAATAACATGAAAAAGAAGATAGAGAATATACAGTTCTTGATGAGATCTCAGAAAAAGTAAAGGTGCCTGAAAATCATAATGGTTAGAAACCACAAAAAAACAACAATAACAACAACAAACACCTCAAATACTTAAAATTGGTGTTAGAAGATCTACTAGGATAAGTAGACCCCTTGAACGATACTCTCCTTCATTATATTATGTATTGTTGACTGATTCTGGTGAACCAAAATGCTATGAAGAAGAAATGCAGGTAGAAACTATGAAGATGTTATGAAACCAGCTCAAGAGAAGATAGAAAAGATAGATCAATGCCTTAGAATTCAACCTCTTCAAGGGGGCAACCTCCTTTACATTACATAAATGAACAATTTTTCGATGATACAAATGAAAAGACCTCCTTTCTATATATAGGAGGCTAAGGGATCATAACATAATCAGAGCCGACATAAAAATAATAATGTAAGGGCACAATAATAACAATAGTGGGCTTCTATGGGGCACAATAGTAACAATATGGGCACTACATGGGTACATCAATATAATAAGTGGGTTGTAATAATAACAATAAGGGGTTACACTAGTAGTATAGGGGCCTAACACGCCCCTCTCCTTCAAAAAGCGTTGTCCTTAATGCTTGAGTAGTTCTTGATGCTTCTGTATAAAATTCTTGTCCTCCCATGTGGAATCTTCAGCGGGTAAGTTCTTCCACTTGATGAGATACTCTGGAATTGATCGATTTCGTAGCTGTTGGGTTCTTTTTTCTGTGACTGCTCCAGGTTCTAATATGATTTTTCCTCCCTCTTCAATTTCTGGAAATATTGTTTGAATTGGGATCTTTTGCAACTTTTGAATAAGTGGCCATACTTCTTCGTCCTTCTTCCATTCATCCCTTGCTTCGTTTATCCAATCTGGTTGGATAATAGAAATAGTACAAAACAATGCTTCCACATCCTCATCCTTGAAGAGTCCTCCCATTCGGTAAGGTCGCCATTTTTTAAGTGCATGTAGTATTGCCAACATTTCCTTCTCATAAATAACTTGCTTGAGATGTAGCAATAAAAATACCTAATCACCTACATCAAAACATTTTTCACTACGATGTTGATCTACCTGTTGTTTCGTTTGATTTTGCACCGAAGTGGCGTTATCCTTTAAAAGTTGGAGAACTTGTTGTTGATGCTTGATGTGATCTTTCACTGCTTGAACCTTTTTCTTCTTGATATGTCCTTCTATCTCTAGAGTTTGAGGAGTGGCAATTTCTTCCAATCTTTTACAAGATATGGTCGGATTCATTTCTTGATGCTCGATGTGATCTTTCATTTCTTGAACATTTTTCTTCTTGATATGTCCTTCCATCTTGATAGTTTGAGGAGTGGTAATTTCGACCAATGAATTACAAGATATGGTTAGATTTATTTCTTCTTTCTCGATGTGATCTTTCACTTCTTGCACCTTTTTGTTCTTGATATGTCCTTCTATCTTGAGAGTTTGAGGAGTGGTAATTCTTGCCAATGCTTTACAAGATATGGTCTGATTCATTTCTTCTTTCTCTGGGATGGGGTCCTGGCGTATATCCTCTTCTTTTGATGTTTCTTGATCCTTTTCTTCCTCCTCATGATTCATGCTAGAGCTTTCAGGTTGCTTACTAGGTGTTTGCATTTTCTTTCCTCGGGGCATCAATTACCGATTCAAACTAATTTTTTCAAACCAAGCTTATGCAAAAATTTAAAAAAAACTACACACCTTTTTTCACTTTGTAAAAGCTTCATATTGAATCTGATGTATCTCTGTAATTTTGGATCATCCAGTTCTGAAATTGCGACCTATAGTAGCCCTTTGTTTCCTTTTTTAGAAGCTTTGTCATACCGTTAGACCTGATTATCTTTCCCAGTTTCCCTACAATACCCCTTAATTCAACTTCCTTTCCTTCCACAGAAAATTTCATGAAAAGTTCTTGAAAATTAAAAGCTATTGTACCCAAGGATTGTAGCCATTGGACTCCTAGTACAACATCAACACCTCCCATTGGAATGGAAAGAATTGGGCTAGTCAATACATATTCTCCCATGGATAGCTTGATATTATGGCACTTTCCAGAGAAATTTATTGTTCCTCCATTTGCAACCATCACTTGACACTCTGGTGCTGGATATAAGAAGCAATTCAATTCTTTTGCTACCTTACAATGAATAAAATTGTGGGTACTTTGTAGTGTTCTAGCTAGGGTACTAGACTCGACTATATTAATTATCGACCAGGATGCGTAAGCTTAGAGGCATGCGTTTAAAGTATATAGACATAAAGGATTGTTGACTAAGCGGTTATGATGTAGGTCACAGGGCTTCTTTACGGAAGGCTGGAATATGTCACCTATCATCCAAACACTCAGGTCACTCTGCTAATATACCTGATTACAATGCTATCATTAAATGCATTTATCAATTCACACACTGAAACTAAACACTGTGTATCACTGCAGCAATGATCTTAATCTCCTTACGAAGATATTACACATAAAACCCTTGTGTTCAGTAAACACCCAGTATTCACTAATATTTATACAATATCAAAATATACAAAGATCATAAAGGAATTGTGAAGTGAAAACAAAGTTTATGACAGTGCTTTGAAAAGACACACAGGGATCGAATCCCTTATAGGACGCCCTTCCAGATCTCAGTGATGACTGTCCAGCATTACCATAAACTCAAACCAACCATAAGCGCAAACCATATACGTTCAATGGAAATCAAAAGCTATGGAAATCGAAACCCAAATAATTGTAACTGCTGTGCAAACCATATAATACGTATTGAAATCGAAATCAAACCATACGATAACCTAAGTGCAAATAAAATGAAAGAACAGTATACCGGTTGAGTGCAGGGCCCGTCCGCACTCCAGAGGTACACTGGACTATAATCGACTGAAGATCAAATCAATGCACGAGACACCAATCGGAACTGTAACTGGTTCTTAGTATTAAGTTTCAAAACAGAGTCTTTGGAATGATACAACGATTAACCTCTATCCATTACTTGGACTGTATTTACATAACCATGTCATTAATGAATGTACATTCAGAATTCGGCTGTTGCCGCTTTTATTACATCGAGTTTTTTTTCAAAATGTTTCTATCCTAACTAATTTCAAAAATAACAAAAACTAAATCAAGGTAGAATGAGCTGATCTTTCTGCCTTTGTCGCCAGTGTGCCATGCTTTGACCTGAGTTGACCGCGCATGTAGGAGGGTCGATTCGGCTGTATGATAGGTGTTTGTCCATCCTTGGACATTCTATTTTTCACCCATGCCTTTCGCTCCAGTCCAGCTGCTGTGACACATGTCAAACAATGAGCTGATTACAGGATGTTGAAACTTCCTGTAACCATTTCACCAAAAACTTCTAATTCTTCAACATAAGATTCCTAAATCAATTTCTATGCATTTTAATAACTATAAGACTATTAATAATTAATTTTCAAGGATTCTAAGGAATATATGATGAAAAGGAATGGGTAAATGACATGTTTTTAGGAGGAAAAAGGGGTCTTGGGATGATACCAACATCTCTCCCCGACTTAAGGAATTAGCATGTCCTCATGCTATCCCCGAAGTGCTTCCCTTGAACTCTGTCCCTGACTGGATCTCTGCTGCCTTGAGCAATGTGTCCACATTCTTTTTCACCTGGTTTTCCTTCTGACCCTTGAGCTCCTGCTTTAACTTTTTGTATTTTTCTTTGAGGGTCTTCTTCTGATTGTACCACTTAGTGGCCCAGTTAGAAATCTCAGTTTGCTCAGCCTCCAGTTCACTGATTCTCTCCTTCAACTTTTCATTCTTCTTCTGAGTTTCTTTACTTTGCGCCCGGAGCATTTCATTTTCCCTCTTGATAACTTTTTCTAACATATTAGCTGCCATGAGCTCTTCCTTTAATTCTTCAATTTGTTTTTCCAATTTCTTCTGTCTCTTAATGGGAGGTGGTGAACATTTTTCCTGCTGATTATTGCTTTCTACCTCTACATCAACTTCTGGTCCTGGTAGTGAGTGGTCACCACTCTCAACATCCATTTGTGCAGGTGCATTGGATTCAAGCTGGTCTTCTTGCAACTGGGCTTTTGGTGTCCTCCTTGTTCTCCGTGAGTAAGTGGTGAAAATTTTATCTTTCTCGGCCCTCTTAGCATCTTCCTTTTTCATGTTCCTGGTCCTTATGCTGCCCACAGGTAGAGGTGCCTTGCTGGCTTTGGATACTGGAATTTCTTCATCAATGTCCTTCATGAACCCTGAGTCCTCTTGCACTTCTTCTTTGTCTTCCTCATCTCTAATTTGATTAACAGCTAGAAATTCTTTCCATGGCTTCCCTCTTCTCTGCAATTCATGCTCAATGAGAATTTTAATTAAGCCAAAATGATACAGGCTCTTGTCTTCATTCCCCTTCTGCTTCTGGATAGTCTTGGACATCTTGGTTAAACTTTGTAGCAGAAAATATGGTATACTGATAACACATTGTTTCTTCAAGTGGAGGAGTAGTTTAATGTGGTATAGATAGACAATACTGTAGCGGCCTTCACAGGTTATGAATTTTTGAAGGATGTAGACCATCTCATCCCAAGGATGCATCAACCAGCTTCTTGGAACACCCTTCTTCCAGTTCACTGATGAGACTCTAGATCTAGACATAAACTGTGTCCACGATTTTTCTTTAAATTGCTTGGTTTTAAAATATTTCTCCCCTTCTGGACTAATCCCTGTTGCCTGAGCTATAGTATCCTCTGAAACCCTGAATGAGAAGTTACCTATCAGGGCTTTTTCTCCATTGAAAGTGAAAGCAAATTGCTTGGTAACTTCCTCATTGCTTCCATGGAATTTCTCTAGGAATGGTAACCACTGTATTTCTCTAAGTTTCGATGCAATCCTCATGATATTGTGAACTGTCGAACACACTCGGTTCGACCCTATTAGTCATGGTGGCAAAGGGTCGTGCTTCTAACCCTTCTCTGTTTATGTTCTTACAATTTTAACAAAGAAATTTCAAACTGGTTACCTGGTATATCGCTTTCCTTAGTCCTCAATATGATGCTCGGTTGGTCGACTGTATGATGACTGTGGTGGAAATCGCAACAGGGTGGTTATACTTTCTCTTTAAGCGCTCACTGCTCCCATTCCTCACTGAGTAAATCGGACCCAAATGATAATAATCGAACCTAAATGATAATGCTTCTTCCGGCGCTCACTGCTCCCGATTATACTTTGAAAATTATGGGAATCAAGTGCGAGAATGACTGTGGGGTAACCGGCTGTACTCACTTCACAGCATATTCATTCATTTGAAAACAGAGGAGTGCTGTACACTTACACAGATGTCACCACAGGAACGCTCGGAGCATGTATATATGATGCTGGGTATGGTTTCGGGAAGTCCCTTGAATCATTGGGTACGTTGGGTGGTGGAATTATGATTTGGCTGTGTGGAATGAAATAGATAGGCCGCTTTACATTTGTCCCTTTCCTTTGTATTTAAAAACATAATCCGCCACGTGTCCCATTCCAGATGGTATTCGGTCGGATGGAGGATGTTGGTATGACTGTGGGATGTATGACAAGGATGATGTGTTGATAATGGGTTTTGGAAGTATGAATGGGTTGATGTTATGAGAATGATGAGAATCGGTGGAATAAGGGATGATAGGAAATGTAGATGTCCTTGAAATCAATCATAACAGTTCACAGTTATCAAAGTTACATTAAAAATCAATCTTAAGAAATCAAATGTTTAAGAACAAGAAACATATTACTCTTTTGTCGGTCATTGTTGTATTGACATGCTGAGTAGCTAGTCCCTTTTTGACTGTTCTTTGCTTGTTGTAACAGGTCCTCTAAGGAAGATTAAATGCACAGGTCCTTTGAGAAAAATTTGAAGATATAACAGGTCCCTTGAGAAAGATTGAATGTAACAGGTCCCTTGAGAAAAATTGAAAATGTTCATGCAGCTCCTTATATTGATACAGGTTCACTGAGCTTGTGCCTTTGATGGAGTCTTGATGCCCAAATCCTTGTAGAAACTTGATGAAATTCTGTTGAAGTAGCCCTTGGTGTCAATTTCTTTAACAGGTCCCTTCTGAATGTCTTAAACAGGTCCCTTACTGCTGGTGTTGATAGCATAGTTGTCTGGACAAAACAGGTCCCCCTGCATAATGTTTATAACCAGGTCCCTCTGAGATAAAACAATGACAAAACAGCTTATTTATTGAAGTCTGGAATGCTGGAACAAGCTGCTTTGGAAATTTACAGTGAAGATATAGAATAAGAAATCTTTAAGAATTTACAATGGAGAGATAAAAGAACAAAGTGCTGATGCCTCTCTCCCCGACTAAAAGTTTGACTTGTCCTCAAGTCATGAGTCAACTGATAAAGCAAACTGTAAACAAAAGAAAGAGAATTCATACCCGCCAGAGACTGGTTTTCAAGTATGAATTCGAGGTTAGAGTGTGCCAGAGACTAGTTTTCACATCTAACCCATTTTTTTTTTTTTTATATATTCTTTTTTTTGTTTTTTTTTTTTTATATATATATATTTTTTAGTTTTTGTTTTATATTTTTTTTCTTTTTGACTCTGAAATTGAAAGGAAATGAAATTAAGGCAGTGATACTGCAGCTGAGGGCTGCAGTACCTCAACCTCTCTTTGCTGAGATAGTGTATGGAGAAAATCTTGCTTGCTGATGGGCTTGGTGTAGAGTTTCAGGCGATGACCATTGACTGTGAAGGAATGACCTTCTCCATCAATAGTTTTGAGCTTGACTGAACCATTGTCATAAGCCTGAACAATTTCATAGGGGCCCATCCAATGGGTGGTGAACTTAGCTTTATGATCTCTGAACTTTGAATCAAAAAGTAAAGCCTAGTCACCTTCCTTAAACTGCTTTGTTTTAATATGTGCATCATGCCACTGCTTCCTATGTTTTTGCATGAGGATGGTGGTTTCTTCTGCTTGCTGCCTCATCTCATCCAGCTGGTTCAACTGCTGAATTCTTTCTTTTTGTGCTTGGTCCAAATCAATATGTAAATCTGCAGCCAGTTTAAAAGTGTGTATTTGGAACTCAATAGGAAGCATTACCTCTTTACCGTACACCAACTGATATGGTGTAAATCCTGTAGTATCTTTCCAGGTAATTCTGTAAGCCCAGAGTGCTTCTTTGAGCTTCTCCTCCCAGTTTTTCCGGTTCATTGCAACAGTTTTAGTAATGATGCCTTCCAAGGTTTTGTTTGTGGATTCCACCTGCCCATTGGCTTGTGGATGGTAAGGGGTACTTTTCCTATGCTTGATTTGGTATCTGTCTGTGATGTCCTTCACTAGCTTTGAGGTGAATTGAGTACCTTGATCAGTTACAATTTCCCTTGGTACTCCATACCTCACAAAAATCTCCTCAAAAAGGAAATTGACTACTGTGTGTTCGGTTGCTCTAGCCAGTGCTTTTGCTTCAGCCCACTTTGTGACGTAATCAGTACATACTAAGATGTACTTCTTACCATTAGAGGTTGGGTTAATGGGTCCTATAAAGTCTAGAGCCCACTTGTCAAATGGCTCTAAATGAACTTGGGGCTGAAGGGGCATCTCATCGGTAGCTGTGGGCCTGCCCATTCTTTGGCAGCTGTCACAACTCTTTACATACTTCTTGGCATCCTTGAAAATGGATGGCCAGTAGTATCCAAGAGTAAGAACTTTGAATGCTGTCCGCTTCGCTGCAAAATGCCCACCACACAGTTCATCATGGCAAGATTTTAAAATATCAATGACCTCATCATTTCTTACACATCTCCTAATTATCATATCAAAACCAGTGTAAAATAAATTGCCATTAAGCCATGAATATCTAGCACTTTGTTTGACCAGTCTCTTCCGTTCCTTTGCAGTAAAGTGTGGAGGTGTCCTTCCTGTAGACAAATAATTGGCCAAATCAGCATACCAAGGAGTTACTATGGAAATTGCAAATAAGTTTTCATCTGGAAAAGAATCTTCAACTGGAACAACCTCACCTGGATTTTGTAGTCTAGAGAGAAAATCTGCCACCTGGTTCTCTTTGCCTGGTCTATCTAACACTGTGATGTTAAATTCCTGTAACAATAGTAACCATCTGGTAACTCTGCCACTAGTTATTGGTTTATTCATCAAATGTCTAATGGCCGAATGATCAGTATGTACAAAGACTTCATAACCAGTTATGTAATGTCGGAATTTATTCACAGCATAAATGATGGCAAGTGTTTCCTTTTCTGTAACTGTGTAGTTGATCTCTGCAGGTGTTAGATTTTTACTAATGAAATAAATGGCATAAGTACAAGATTCCTCTTTTTGGCCTAAGGATGCACCTACTGCAGTGTCGGATGCATCTGTAAAGATATGAAATGGTAGGCTCCAATTAGGCCCTCTCAAGACTGGTGCGGTGGATAGTTTCTTTTTGAGCTGTTCGAATGCTTGTTGGCAGTTCTCATTCCAATTGAAAAGTACATCTTTGGTTAGAAGTTTAAACAAAGGTAAAGCTATCTTACTAAAATTTTCAATAAATCTGCGATAATAGCTTGCATACCCAAGGAAACTTCTTACCTCTCTTTGATTCTGTGGAATTGGAAAATCAGCAATAATCTGGATCTTGGCTGGGTCAACCTGGATGCCTTGAAAAGAAATATAGTGGCCCAACACTATCCCTTCGTTTAACATCATAAATCACTTTTCATTGCTGAGGGACAGGTTAGCTTCAATACATCTTTTCAAAACTCTCAAGATTTTCTAATGCATGTTCAAATGAATTTCCATATACTAAAAAATCATCCATGTAGACTTCAACACAATCATGAATTAAATTAGCGAAAATAGCTAAGACAGCTCTCTGAAATGTAGCTGGAGCGTTACAAAGTCCAAATGGCAAAACATTGTAGGCATAGGTGCCCCAAGGACAGGTGAATGTGGTTTTGTCCTGGTCTTCAGAGGCTATCCTGATCTGGTTGTAGCCACTGAAACCATCAAGAAAAGAAAATGATGATTTGCCAGCTAGGGTGTCTAACACTTGGTCAATAAATGGCAGTGGGAAGTAATCTTTGAGCGTTGCTTTGTTCAGCTGCCTGTAATCAACACAAATGCGCCACTTACCATTCTTCTTGGGCACTATCACCAATGGGGATACCCACTGACTGTCAGAAATAGGATATATAAAATTAACTCTCAAAAGTTTTTGCAACTCCTCTCTGACAATATCTTGGAGCATGGGGTTCATTCTTCTCTGTGGTTGCCTCACTGGTTTAATGGTGCTATCTGTATAGATGTGGTGAGTGCATGTGTCGGGGTGAATCCCATGTATGTCGGTATAGTCCCAAGCAAAGGCTTTTTGGTATTTTCTCAAGAGTTCAATCAATTTCTCTTGTTGAGATGAGTCTAGGTGGTTGCCTATGTTCAGAGTTTTCCCTGGACTGATCTCTATGATCTGACTCTGTGTATTGGTGATGGATTGAACTGGAAAAATGTCGTGAAATGTAGTTTGCAATGATTGGATAGAGCATGTTTCTTGAAAGTTTTGAGCCAAAAGTAAATCTGCAGCATGATATTGTTCATTTCTCAAATTTTCAGACATATCAGGTTGAGAAAGGAATAATTCTACCAAATCATTATTGTCTTCCTGGAAATCATAGATTTGGTCAATGCTAAAAACAGATTGTACTTCCTCTTTATCATTAAATTTATCATCAAGCCACAAGTTATGTGTTACTGCTGGTGATTGTGCGGATGGATAAAGGGTGAGTTGTTTTCTTTCGGTCCCCCTTGAAATGATCATGTTGCCTGATCGACATACTATAAATGCATCAGCAGTCGCTAACCATGGTCTACCTAGGATGATAGGGTGTCCTCCTAAATTGGATTTGGGTTGAAGGACTAGGAAATCCAATGGATACTCCCAAGAGTCCAGTGAGACAATGATGTCTTCCAAAATCCCTTCAGGAATGACTTTGGACCTATCAGCTAGTTCTAGAACAATCGTGGTATGTTGCAAATTCATGAGCTGGAGTGTTCTTATGGTTTCAAGAGTCATGACATTGATTGCGGCTCCAAGATCTATCAAAGTGTTTGGAATCCGTATGTTGTTAATGATGGTGGTCACTTTGGGAATGCCAGGATCAACATACTTCTCCATAGAGATGGTATTGGTCATAAGGCCTGCTAAATTTCCTAAAACATGAATGGTTTGAGGATCAAGTCTTTTCCTAGCAGGCTTCTTGAGGCACATGTCTTTGATGGCTTTGGTATAGATAGGAATGTCTTTTATAGCTTGCAGCAGTGGGATTTTTATGTAGACATTTTTAAGTTCATCTAAGACATCGAATTGTGGTGTAGACAATGGTGGTTTTACTTGGACCAATCGGTCTGGAAAAGGTGGATGCAATGGTTGCATCTGTTTGTCTTTGGTATCACTGTTTGGTTTTGTTTGATTTGTCAGTTCATTTTCTTTTTCTGAGTTTTCTTCTTGCTTATCTGTTATTTGAGAATCCTTGTGGAGCACCCTACCAGACCTCAAATTAATGTTTTGCAAAGGCAGTGTGGAATATGAGGTTCCTTCCTCTATGTTATAGGCTGGCCTCTCTGCTCTATTATTCGGATTTGGGACTGTTTGAGCAGGAATTTGAGTGGGTCTGGGAGGTTGTGAGTTAGCTGGAAATTGCAGTTGTGGTGCATTTATTGGTGGAGGAGCAGGCAGTGCTTGTTGAGGAGGTTGGGGCTGATAAACAACTTGCTGAGGATACTGCTGATATGGTTGAGAATGTGATGGATATGGCTGTTGGTATTGCTGATATGGTTGTGAGTAAGGTGGGTATGATTGAGGATATGTATTATAAGATTGGGAGTACTGTTGAGATGGTCTCCATTGGTTTTGTGATTGGTTCTGGTGCTGCCATGGCATGGGTATATTCCATGAGTTTTGTGCATACATTTGATCATTCATAGGAAATTGCAGATTTTGATTTGGAAACATACCTTGGGTTGCTGGCCGTGGCTGCCATGGTCGCTTTGTGCCCATGTAATACACGTTTTCCACCTCTGTATTGGCTGCCATATTACAGTTCTGCAAAATTTTAACTTTAGGACAGTTAAACATATCATGATGTTCGGTACAGAAAGCACAAACTTGGATATTCTCTAGAGGGCAATCTTTTAATGCATGTTTCTTTCGGCACTTTGGGCAGAAGATAGCCATGATATGATCTTCATCTTCTTGTTTCTTTTTGGCTTTTAAAGTGTCAATTTGGTTCCCTAGAGTGCTTAACAAATCTGTTTTAAACTCTTCTAAAAGATTTCCTATTTCGGCCCTAGTGACACTTGCAGAGGCAGATTTTGTGACCCTTGATGGCAGGCCTCTCTTTCCCATTTTAGCTTTACTCCTTGAATACTTTTCGCACAACTCAGCGATTTCTTCAAAGGGTAAGGCAGAAATGTCACCTTTGCCCATTAAGTTGAGATCATCCATGTATTCCTCTCGGATACCTTTCAAGAATATTGTGCGGACCAGATCAGGAGGCATAGTTCGGTGTTTAGATTTTTGTAAGTTGTAGACAAACCGTTCTAGATATTCCTCTAAGGTTTCATCCTCTTGCTGACTCATTCTAAAGATATCATCTTTAGAGTCTTTGGATCTGCAATAAGGCTGATATTTCCTTAGAAATATTCTCCTCATACCATCCCAATCAACTATAGCATGCTCACCTAGCCCCATAAACCATTTTAAGGCTGATGCCTTTAATGTGGCTGGGAACAATCTAAGCCTATGGGCATCATCTGTATAGCCATAAGTTCGACATACAATGTCAAACTCGAACAAGAATGAGTCCGGATCCTCTGAGGCCATACCATAGAAATTTGGTAGGACGGATGGGGGTATGTTTTTCATTTTGATCTCCTCATCCTCCTGTGGTTCCTGTATAGGGAACTTAAAAGTTGATTCTTCTTCATCTCTTGGGCGTGGGACTGATCCAGATCCTTCCTCAGCCATTCTAATTGGTCTTTCTATGTCAGTGTCACTTGGTGGAAAAAGGAGGAAGGAAGATTGCTCGGTAACTGTACTACTTTCTCCTTATGTAGAAGGTTTAAGAAAGTGCTTCTTCTGTGATTTATGTGTGAATAAAGTTTCCCTCTCAATAAGAGTAAGTTCATGTCCTGAATAAAATTTTTCTGCCAATGTCTGGATAACTTCCTCAGCTGGTGTTGTATTCCCTAGAGAGTCTTCTCCTGATGATGATGGGTTAGTTTTGAGATGGTGGGGGGTTTTTACAAATCTCCCTTGACTGTCTCTAAATCTAGGCATAAATGAACATGATTTCTAACTGTGTTTTTGTTTATTTTTGTGTGTTGAAATTTTTTTCTTTTTGTTTGAATCCTTTAAGTACGCCTCCCTGGCAACGACGCCAAAATGTAGTGTTCTAGCTAGGGTACTAGACTCGACTATATTAATTATCGACCAGGATGCGTAAGCTTAGAGGCATGCGTCTAAAGTATATAGACATAAAGGATTTTTGACTAAGCGGTTATGATGTAGGTCACAGGGCTTCTTTACGGAAGGCTGGAATATGTCACCTATCATCCAAACACTCAGGTCACTCTGCTAATATACCTGATTATAATGCTATCATTAAATGCATTTATCAATTCACACACTGAAACTAAACACTGTGTATCACTGCAGCAATGATCTTAATCTCCTTACGAAGATATTACACATAAAACCCTTGTTCAGTAAACACCCAGTATTCACTAATATTTATACAATATCAAAATATACAGAGATCATAAAGGAATTGTGAAGTGAAAACAAAGTTTATGACAGTGCTTTGAAAAGACACACAGGGATCGAATCCCTTACAGGACGCCCTTCCAGATCTCAGTGATGACTGTCCAGCATTACCATAAACGCAAACCAACCATAAGCGCAAACCATATACATTCAATGGAAATCAAAAGCTATGGAAATCGAAACCCAAATAATTGTAACTGCTGTGCAAACCATATAATACGTATTGAAATCGAAATCAAACCATACGATAACCTAAGTGCAAATAAAATGAAAGAACAGTATATCGGTTGAGTGCAGGGCCCGTCCGCACTCCAGAGGTACACTGGACTATAATCGACTGAAGATCAAATCAATGCACGAGACACCAATCGAAACTGTAACTGGTTCTTAGTATTAAGTTTCAAAACAGAGTCTTTGGAATGATACAACGATTAACCTCTATCCATTACTTGGACCGTATTTACATAACCATGTCATTAATGAATGTACATTCAGAATTCGGCTGTTGCCGCTTTTATTACATCAGGTTTTTTTTCAAAATGTTTCTATCCTAACTAATTTCAAAAAGAACAAAAACTAAATCAAGATAGAATGAGCTGATGTTTCTGCCTTTGTCGCCAGTGTGCCATGCTTTGACCTGAGTTGACCGCGCATGTAGGAGGGTCGATTCGGCTGTATGATAGGTGTTTGTCCATCCTTGGACATTCTATTTTTCACCCATGCCTTTCGCTCCAGTCCAGCTGCTGTGACACATGTCAAACAATGAGCTGATTACAGGATGTTGAAACTTCCTGTAACCATTTCACCAAAAACTTCTAATTCTTCAACATAAGATTCCTAAATCAATTTCTATGCATTTTAATAACTATAAGACTATTAATAATTAATTTTCAAGGATTCTAAGGAATATATGATGAAAAGGAATGGGTAAATGACATGTTTTTAGGAGGAAAAAGGGGTCTTGGGATGATACCAACATACTTCCTGAATCAATCAACACTATTACCTTTTTCTTCTTGATTTCCTCCATTTGCAACCATCACTTGACACTCTGGTGCTGGATATAAGAAGCAATTCAATTCTTTTGCTACCTTACAATGAATAAAATGGGTACTTCCTGAATCAATCAACACTATTACCTTTTTCTTCTTGATTTGTCCTTCTATCTTGATGGTTTGAGGAGTGTTAATTCTCGCCAATGCATTACAAGATATGGTCGGATTCATTTCTTCTTTATCTAGGCTTTGTTCCTGGAGTATATCATCAAAAAATACTAACACAAATTTTTTAAGGAATGGTTTGAAAATGGAATTCATCAAACCTTGAAATGTTGAAGGTGCATGTTAGGCCCCTATACTACTAGTGTAACCCCTTATTGTTATTAGTACAACCCACTTATTATATTGATGCACCCATGTAGTGCCCATATTTTTTCCTCTTTCCAATGCCACTAGTCTGATCCAAATTGGATTCTCCAAGGAAGAGTTATGCACAATCTCCCAAGATGACCTGATTATAAACTAGTTCAGTAGAGCGAACTTGTACGACGTGCCATGAGTCACTGTTTCGACCTTTGGCTCTAAAAAATATACACAAGAAACTACAGTCCGTCATCTTTCTGTACCTTCTTATGAAATTTCAATCCGATGCTCAGAGAGAAAGTTATGATGATTTTCCCCAGGTCACCTGTTTGGAATGTAATTCAGGAGTCTGCAAAAAGACCAACTTCCTCAGATCATATCTCCGCAAATATAGTGCAAAAAGCTCTGAAATTCGGACCCGAGATTCAGCGCGATTTCTTCTCAAATGGGTTTTTTTTTAGCTTCTGAAACGTCGCAGAAACAAAGTTATAGCGAAAATTCCATGATGACCTGTTTGGAGAAGCGAAACCCTAGAATCCAAAGCTCTGATACCAAATGTTATGAAACCAGCTCAAGAGAAGATAGAAAAGATAGATCAACGCCTTAGAATTCAGCCTCTTCGAGGGGGCAACCTCCTTTACATTACATAAATGAACAATTCTTGGATGATACAAATGAAAAGACCTCCTTTCTATATATAGGAGTCTAAGGGATCATAACATAATCAGAGCCGACATAACAATAATAATGTAAGGGCACAATAATAACAATAGTGGGCTTCTATGGGGCACAATAGTAACAATATGGGCACTACATGAGTACATCAATATAATAAGTGGGTTGTACTAATAACAATAAGGGGTTACACTAGTAGTATAGGGGCCTAACAGAAGAAGTGGGAGCTAGCCATGAAAGAAGAGATGGACTTCTTGGTACATAACCAAACTTGGGACTTAGTCAGGTTACCTGCAAGTAAAACAACATTGCAGAATAAATGGGTTTATAGGTTGAAGGAAGAAGACGAAGATAGGAAAAGGTATAAAGCTAGACTTGTGGTGTAGGGGTTTGCACAAAAGAAAGGTATAGACTTTGATGAAATATTTCCTCCTGTTGTTAAAATGACTTCAATTAGAACTATTTTAAGTCTAGTAGCAACAAAAGATTTTCATCTTGAGCAATTACATGTAAATATGACCTTTCTCCATTGAGATTTGGAGGAAGATATCTATATGCAACAACCATAATGATATGAGGTCAAAGGGAAGGAGAAATTAGTATGCGGGTTGAAGAAGAGCTTGTATGGCTTAAAACAGGCTCCAAGGCAGTGGTATCTAAAATTTGATAGGTTTATGTGTGAACAATGTTATACTAGATGTCACTATAATCATTGTGTTTATCTCAAAAGGAAAAATGATGGCAGCTAAATTATATTGTTATTGTATGCAGATGACATGCTTGTTGTAGGGTATAACATGCAGGAAATAAATGTTCTCAAAGGAAAATTGGCAAATTCATTTGCAATGAAGGATTTGGGTGTTGGAAAACAAATCCTTGGTATGAAAATAACTAGAGACAGGAAAAATCAACTTAACATTGTCTCAAAGTGAGTACATACAAAAGGTGTTGGATATATTTAATATGCCAAATGTAAAACCAGTTAGTTAGCCATTTCAAACTAAGTAAGGAGATGTGTCCCAAGACTCAAAAAGAGATGAATTATATGTCTAAAGTTCCATATGCATTAGCAATTGGAATCTTAATGTATGCAATGATCTGCACAAGGCCTGATATTGCACATGCAGTGGGAGTTGTAAGTAGGTACATGAATCCAAGAAAAGAACATTGGATGGCAGTGAAGTGGATTATCAGGTACTTGAGAGGTAATCAAGCATTATGCTTTAGTGGTTCGAACATTGCTCTACAAGGATATGTTGATGCAGTTATGGCAAGTGATAGAGATAACATGAGGAGCACCATAGGGTATGTGTTTAATGTAGATGGAACAACTGTCAGTTGGGTTTAAAAAATGCAAAGTGTTGTTACACTTTTAACGACGGAAGTGGAGTATGTTGCTGCTACAGAGGCTAGTAAATAAATGATTTGGTTGCAAAGGTTTATGGATGAATTGGGTAAGAAGTAGGAGATGGGTAGGTTATATAGTGACAACCAGAGTGCCATTCATCTTGCAAAGAACTCAACATTTCATTCCAAGACTAAACATATACAACTCAAGTACCATTTCATATGGTCAGTGTTGGAAGATGGACAGTTGAAGTTGGCAATGATATACAATAGGCAGAATTTTGCAGATATGTTAACAAAAGTTGTAACTAGGAAGAAACTAAGGTTCTGCTTGTTTTCAATTGGTCTTCAAGTATGATGATGAAAATGAGAAACAACCAGGTCCAAAGTGGAAGCATTTTCTAGCAAATGAAGCAGTGGTGGAGTTGCTATAATCAGTCTCCAAGAGGGAGATTGTTGGGTATGGAGCCTGATTATCTTCTTTATTCATAGGTATCATCGCATTGGACCCCAGTTCCTAATGGGGTGGCAACGTCACCCGTTTAATCGCCATCAGGGGGTCGCTAAAAATAGTTGTAAAATATTGTGATTTCTTAGTCAATATGGGTTGTTCATTAGGCGACTGATCTGATGGTAGAAGTTATGTTAATTTAGGGTTTTTTGCCCTATAAGGCAAACCCTCAGTTTATATGAGGGAATCATATTGCAACTATGTATGTGTATTTTAAGTGAGAAAGAGAGAGGAGACTGTGTGAGAGCGAAAACAAAATTATAGTGGATATGCTCTAGGTTGTATCTCTTCATTTTGTTGGATAATATAAAAGGAAGGACTCGTTGTTTCTCCATGGACGTAGCCCAAACTGGGTGAACAACATATATCCGCGTCTCTCTTGTTTTATGCATTTTCTGTGTTTGTGTTTTTACAATACCTTATGTGTACCATTGCTCTATAATATATAATTTTCTAACATCATGCAATGGTTAGTACAAGAAACAACCACCAACATAATGACATTCATTTTGAGTATAAAATTTTAATCAAGTTTAGAGTCAATTTTAATCTTTATAATTTTAAAGAAAAAGTGGATGATAACACTGAGAATAATCTCTATGTCAATTCCTATCCTGCAACAATGTCCAGGACAAGTTTGTTGATTAGAAATTTTAATTGAGTTTAATTTCGATTTTCTTAATCAATAAGTAGATGACAACCTTTATGATAACATTTATGTTAATTCCTATATTTCAATAGTGCCCATTATAAGTTTATTGATTATAAAGGTGTATTGACGTTTAAAAAAGTTTAATCTCGATCTTCTTAATCAATAAGTAGATGATAGCCAATATGTCAACTTCTATCCTCCAACAATGTTCAACACTAGTTTAAATGATTAATAATTTTTTTCTTCCATCGAACTACTAATGTCTTTCTTCATTGACATGAGGTTAATTTGTAATGGGGTTTTTGCATTTGAATGGTATAAATCCATGTGGTTTGATGCTACAACTGTTTCAAGCCTCACAGCCTTTACAACTATTGACTTTGGTAGAATGGATTGAAATCACTTTATAGTCCTATAATATGCTTATAAACTTATTCTAAATGGCCAAAATTGGGCATATAAGAGTTGTGAAATGCTTACACGACAGTTTCCATCTAGTAAGAGTGGTCTAAGGGTATTCATGACCCTAGAATAAACATGGATTGGGTTTTGAGTGAAGACTAATGACTTGGAGAGTCATTGCTTTAAACTCGATAACGACATTGCCAAGTAGGTTGCAAATTATTTCTCTCTTAAAAAAAAATGTAACTTCTCACCTTTTAAAATTACTTGAAAGTGTTGTACAAACAATGTGTGTTATACAATTATTTTTAACTTTTTGCTAACTTCCATATGTTTTAGCATTTTGTTATGGATTTAGTCCCATTAGAAATTGGAGAACCGTCAAACTTTTTGCTTAGAGTTGTTCGAGTTTATTCAAGGACATTAAGCATTTTCTGTCTTAGTCTACAATTTGTAAAAGCCAATCTCTCGAATGCCATGATATGGTTATTGGTGCATTCATTTCTCCCATGGATTATGTGATTGTAATACGCACTAGATTAAATCTTAGCATGTTAGTCAAATTAGCATATATTTCTTATCCTTAAAGAGCATTAACCTGTGTATCTTAGACCATATTATACTATAATATTATTATGTCTCTAAAGTTTCATTAACTTCTAAAATTTGAAAATGAGGACATTCTAGTTGGTACCCACCTATTAAATGGTGCCCAATTAGTTCTGTAAATATTTTCTTAGGAGGGGGGTACTTGGCTAGTGGGAAATTATCGATAAAATCAGGGAGGACTCTAAGTGGTGGTGGAAAAAAACTATGGAAGACGACGAGTACATCCAAAACAAAACTTTTTATGTGGATGACACTTTGTGGCAAAGTTCTTACCTGGTGTCAATTAATTAAAATAGGGAAAGAATGTTTGGACATGTATATGTTATGTTGAGCTACTAATGAAATAAATGAGCATCTCTTCCCCAAGTGTCAGTATTCTCAAGTATGGGTCAAATTGGAGTTTTTTTTGGTGTAAAGTTCTTATGCAAAGGTACATTTGTGGAGCTTTGCCTACATAAATGGTATAAAGAGAAAGGGTTAAAAAGTGGAGGGCTCTTCACTTCCTAGCAATTTGGATGATTTGTATTGCAAGGAATGGTATTATCTATGAGGAAAAGTATTGTCCACCGTATCATTATTTGGCATAGATCTAGTTTTTTGCATTTCTTCACCATTGATTCTTAGGTTAAAGCGCTAAGGGTCCCAAACAAGGTTCATATAGATCAATCAAGAGCCCAAGATTGTTTCAATATCGCATATAGGGGACAAGACTGGATGACGAGTTTGGGCTTTCCCCTCTACCTCTCGAATTCATTTTGGAAGAGTTACCAATGGGTGAGCTCAACTTGCTCTTTTTTCTTTTGAATTTTTATTTAAAGTTGCATCTACCATCTTTACAAGTAATCGAGGACTCCTTCCTATTAATCAATTGGATGAGAGTACTACCTCACATTTCAAATGTTTCAATTCTCTCCTTGGCTTGTGATTTAAAAAGACCGACTTCTTTTTTCCATAAAATCAACTTTGAACATGTCTACATAGAGCGAAATATGTATGGTCTCTCAGAACTAGGATTAAGCCTAGAGGTTTCTATTTTTATGTCGGAGAAAATTTCTAATGTTGATTAGAAGGCAAGCTATCTTATATGAATTTTAAAATTTATTTTGGAAAATTATAACACTGGTAATTTGGTCTATTTATGTAAAATCCAAAATAATTTTGTTGGCTTATACTAATCTAATCAACTTTTGTGGTTTGTAATCAATTTCCTATCGAGTCTCTTTTAGACTTTTTTCTAAAGGTATAGATGTAGTCAAAACTTTTGCGATAGAGGAGGTCTTATAAACTCTCAGTTTTTGGACAATGTTGATAACACTTGAGGCATGCATTTTTCTTTCATCTTGAATATGAAATATGGGTTTTTCCTTGGAAAAAAATAGAGACGAGTACTAAACAACCTTGGTTTTAATCCCACTTATTTTTCATTTATATGTAACAAATTTAATTATTTTAATTTATATTCATGGTTCAAGGAATGGAGGTAATATTATTTTGTTACAAGACTTTAATGTTAGAATTGCATCTAACCAAGCTATTCTTCTAAGCAACAATTCTAGTCCTAATCCTCTATGGCTTGATGAGGACCTTGGTTTAGCTAGTAGATACAAAAGAAACTCTAAAGACCTCACACCTTGGTTTAGCCAGTAGATACAAAAGAAACTATGAAGACCTCACCGAGAATTTATTTGGTACAAGCTAGTCTAGCTTTATAGTTCTCAAGACCTAATAATTTGTAATGGAATAATCAAGTGGCCAAATTCCAACCAGATGACTTTCATTCATGGCCTTGGTAGTTATGTCATGGATTATGTGATATATCATATCCATATTTTCAAACAAATAGTAAGTTTTGACCTTTTAAATTACTAGGAGTCTGATTTGGTTCTTGGACCTTCAACCTTAACTCTAAACTTTTCCATTGAAAAAATCCCCATGCAAGAGAATTTTGAGAATCAAAGGCACCTAATTTTTGACAAAAGTAAAACTAATCTCTTCTTAGAGGATTTAAATTTGGATTTACACCTCTGATTTATAAGGATAACATTGAAAAACCTTTATCATAGTTTTACTATAACCTCTTTGCTTCCATTAACAAGCTTTTTATCGAGGTGCAAAATGAAAAGAATAACCAGACAAAAAACCCTTGGTATGATAATGATTGTAAAATTCAGGAAAGTCTTCCGGTAAAAATCACATTTAGATTATTGGGTCGATGTGTTTCGAACCACCCAATGTGGCTTATCGTCATGACTAAGATTGTAAAATTTTCTAAAAAGAAATTAGGTATGCACTTAACAAATGTATTGATAAGATAAATATGTACACAACTCTTATGAAAAGGAAGAAAAGGTACTGTATAAATAGAAAGAGAAATTATTGTACTTATCTAAATTGGATCCTAAGAAGTGTTGAAATATGTAACTAGGTTCGGTCTTCATAATGACATATGTAATCACGATTTTATGTATTTTACAATGAAGAGAAAATAAATTTATTATTGTCATTCTTGATGCATGGGTTTCATGCTCAAAGTTATTTGATTTATAGGTCAAGCACTCATTGAGTGATTCTAGAGCTTGTTATTGAGCAAACAAGGCAATTACGTCATTGTCATGTATGGAAGACCCCCTTGGGATTATTGTATCAAGGAAAAGAAAAAAATTTGTAAAGTCAAAGGTGTCACAAAGACCCTCCAAGACCTTTTCATCAAGCAACAACAAGTCAACCTTGAAAGGAGATCAAGTCGACTTACAAAGTGACAAGTCAGTGTCATGGAAGGGTTGTTCAACCACCTTAAGAAGCCTATATATAAGGCATATTTAGACCTCATTTTGAGACATCCAATCAGCTGAATAAGTTCAACTATAAGCCCAAAAAGACAAGGAATATCTAGCGAAGAAGAGGAGAGACAAAAGGAAGGAGGAACAGAGGTTTTGGAGGACTGTTCTAGGAAAAATCTCTTACACGTGTGAACTGTAATTAGTGTTTTTGAAGTGAAGGATCGCAAACCTTAAAAGAGCCAAAATCTAGCATGCAAAGGATCATTCATGCAACCGAAAATTCTAAGAAGATAAGCAGAAGACAAGAGAAGAGGAGAAGCACTCAAATTTTGCCTTAGATTGATCACACATGTGAAATTACAGGGATTATAGGCAGGCTGAAAATTGTAGGTAAGAAAGCTCGAAATTGCAGTCATAGTTATAATTTCGAAATTCTAATTGAAGAAGAAGTTGCAACTACTACAAGGCAAGTTTGAATAGAGTTGACTTTGTGAGAAGGAAGTGCTTCAAGGAGAAGTTTGACTTGGTCTTGGAGGCGTCTTTGTCAAGGGTCATAGGTCTTAGAATTCATCATTTGAAGTTCTATAAGAAGAGAAGAGTTCTTGTGGGTTTTCCTCTCAAGAAGAGAGGTTTTGGCCCTGAATTGCAACCTACATTTTGTGTCCTCTTGTTTCATTAGTCTTTATGGTTTATGTTTTATGATAGAGAACAATAACAACAATCAAGTGAAAGAAGAAGCTAATCAAATAAGTGAAAATACATCACAAGTAGTTATTGAAGTAAGAGAAAACACCTAATCTAGCCACCCCTAGATTTCTCAACACGGTATCAAAGCTAAGGTGACAATACAATAAGAGGCAACTTGAAGATTATCCACTTAAAAAGAAGGATACATAAGGTTTGAGCAAACTAAGAAGCACCAAGGAGGAGTAATCTTCTCAAGGATCACATCATCACTAGGAGAAGAATACCTCAAGGACCCTACCTCCACTCAAAGAAAGAAGGACTACATATTTGAAGCATCTTGAAGTCTTAATATTCTACATTTCTACATCCAAAGGAAGAAAGAAGAAACATTTCCATCATAATAAAAGAAATCAAGGTGATCTCTCTCACATTGAATCAAAGATCACATCTCAAACATCCTTGAAAAACATCATCAAGGAATCAACATAATCAAGAAGCATCAAATTGAAGATATCATCATCTAGGAGCATCTTCACTTGACAAGTAAGTATATTTATATTTATGTTTGAATCTATTGTCAACATGACTTCATTCTGAAAGGAAAGAAACATACTGGGTGGGTCATCAAATTTCATTGCATGGAAGAAGAGGATAGATTTGATCCTCATAGAGAATGAAGTTATTGAATATGTAAATGGATCTATCACCTAACCATTCAAAAGAAATCTCAAGCATTATCAAAGTACATGAAAGGGGAAATAAAGGCTCAAATAATCCTAATAGAATCAATTAAGGATTCCCTCATCCATTAGGTAGCAAAGTTGGAGAAATCGAAGGATATCTATGAGAAGTTGGTAGAATTGTTTTCTGTAAGCACTACAGGAGAAGTCATATTATTGAGAACCGAATTATACAAAATGAAGGTATTAAAGGAAGAAGGGATAACCTCATACCTTATGAGGGTGTCACAAATAAGATATCAACTACAAGAACTAGGATAAATAATGTCTAATAAATAAATGACCATTGTTGTGCTCAATTCACTACCTAACGAATATGGGCACTTTAAAAGGAATTGTCCTAAACTCAATAAGGACAACAAGAAGAGAAAGGAAAGAACTGAAGTTCGTGTTACTGAAGAAGTGGAAAAATAAAAAAGAAGAAATCAAGAAACGAAGAAGTGAAAGATCTCTACTATGACTGTGTTAATCTCCTTCACTTAGTTCTTTTCAGTTATAGAAAATGATAGGAAGCATCAAAAGTATGATAGGATGCATTAAATAAAGATAGAGATGACATCATCGTAGAAGCATGGAAGGATTAATGAAGTAGAAAGTCTACATGGATATAATAGTCATCATGATAGAAATGGAATCTCCATTGAAATCATATAAGGACAACCAAGTAGAAGTATATACGGTTGGAGGAAAGTAATCTAGCAAGATAGAAGATGAATAAAGGTCATCATACATTATCATTATTAGAAAGGATCATTTTCAAAATGAGGATCATCGAGATCCTCCACGAGAATCTTTATAAGAAGGGTCACCTTTACTTGGAAGAAGAAAGTGTCTCGTTGATTTCTACATTCCACCTTGTATGGGATTCATTCTTTAGAAGAATGATGGTGTGCTGACAAAGGAGTGCAACATGTCAAGTTGGTTGAAGTACTTTCATCTTCAAGCAAGGAAAGGAAGCTGCTAGAAGGAAGTCTAGATGACCAAAAGGAGGAAGAGGTATGTATGTATTTATTAGATAAAGTCATGTCATCATATAGTTGCAGATAACATGGTTTAATGACCTATTTCATGAGCATGATAAAAGAAGAAGGATCTCTTCCATTAGAACGATGCATGTAGGCATGTAGACAATGTGCCTTGAAATATTATACATATTGATAAGATGAAATCAACATAATATGACCTCATATGGAAGATAAGGTGTTTGACAATTATGGTTGCTATAATGAAGGAACTATGTATAGAAGTTGTTGGGGAAGCAATATGTGAAGAAAGGAAGAAGAGTTCATGAAATATGCAACTATAGTCATGTAAGATAAGATAAGTGATCAACATTCGATAACTAGAAGAATTAGCTATGACATCTCCATGGAAGAAGAAGGTATGAAGACCTTGATATGTATACTACAAAAAAAGAATCTTGGTAATAAATTCATTGGATATGGGTTCATACATGTGCATGATGTTGAAGTTGCAAAAAGATAATGTCATGAATAAACCATCATAAAAAGATAACTTTGATTTGAAGTTCGATTTGATATTCGAACATCTAGTTGGTTTGAAATAAGGCTACCAAAAGAGAGTTGTAGATGTCACCTATAATTAGTACTCATGAGATTGGATGGAAGATCGTGAAAGAAACGGAGGTAGATGTATGAAGGAAATCCAGATGTGGACTAGAATATCACTTTTCGATGAAGAGAATGATGACATAACTATTGGTTCAACCCTATGGTTCATTGAAGGGAAGTGATGGAAAAATATGGTCGAATCCCTACAAAGGAGTTATGATGAAGAAGACTCCATAATGAAGAAGATGAAGTTAATGACATAATGTAGAAATAGAAGCCATACAAGCAAATGATAGTACCATGATCTCCACCAAAGAGCAGATAGTTGCTGTTGGAAGCAAGTCCATAGGTAAGAGGGATCTTGAGCAAGTCCCTAGTTAAGAGGGAGCTTGGGTATACTCCTTTTATAGGAATGAGTAGATCCTCCCTAGTTTAAAGGGAGAGATAGACACATCATTCTTGTCTTCATGTCATAAAGAAAGAATGGAGGATTAGGTAAGCATTTGGTTTCCAATAATCTTTGAGGATGTGGTAGGGCATCCAATAAGTAAGAGTAGTCGAAGAGGAAATTCCTTGAGGATGTGTTATTGAAAGACATGAATTATCCTAGAATGACATGCCTTGTGAACATCTGGGTGGGGTATGTTCCTGATGACGATGTTTATCAGTCATTGTCTTACCAACATTGTGCTTTGATCTTGTGGAAAGATAGAGTTGTTAGTTAAGGCCTTGCCATGTGACAATGTTGGTTGGTATGATGAGATGCAATGGTAGAAGATAAAATAATAGCTTATGAGATGGCTTACCAATCTGACTCTTCTTATGAGAATTCTTCAGCATAAGAATGTCCAAGTACCTTGTATAGAGTATGAATACCTCCCTAGTGAAGACGAAGTGTTTAAATATGTAACTAGGTTCGGTCTTCGCAATGACATATGTAATCATGATTTTATGTATTTGACATTGAAGAGAAAATAAATTTCTTATTTTCATTCTTGATGCATGGGTTTCATGCTCAAGGTTATTTGATTTATAGGTGACACAACCATTGAGTGCTTCTAGGGCATGTCATTGATTCAACAAGTCAATTGAGACATTGTCATGTATGGAAGACCCTCTTGGGCTTATTGTATCAAGTAAAAGAAAAAAATTGTAAAGTCAAAACTGTCACTAAGACCCTCTAAGACCTTGTCGTCAAGCAGCAACAACTCGACCATAAAAGGAGATAAATTTGGCCTACAAAGTGACAAGTTAGCCTCATGGAAGGGTTGTTCAACCAACTTAAGAATCCTATATATAAGGCATACCTTGACCTCATTTTGAGACATCCAATCAGCTGAGGAAGTTTGATCATGAGCACAAAAAGACAAGGAATAGCCATCGAGGAAGAGGAGAGACAAAAGGAAGGAGGAACCAAGGTTATGGAGGACTATTCTTGGAGATAATCTCTCAAATGTGTGAACTGTAATTAGGGTATCTCAAGTGAAGGATTGTAGACCTTAAAAGAGCTAAAATCTAGCATGCAAAGGATCATTCATGCAAGCTAAAATTCAAAGAAGATGAGCCCAAGGCAAGCAAAGAGGAGAAGCACTCAAATTCTGCCCTAGATTGATCACACGTGCAAAATTACAGGGATTAAAGGCAAGCTGAAAATTGTAGGTATGGAAGGCCGAAATTGTAGTCATAGTTATAGGTTCAAAATCTTAATTGAAGAAGAAGTTGCAGCTACTACAAGGCAAGTTTGACTAGAGTTGACTTTGTGAGAAGGAAGTGCTTCAAGGAGAAGTTTGAATGGTGTTTGAGGGGTCTTTGTCAAGGGTCATAGGTCTTGGAATTCATCATTTGAAGTTATATAAGAAGAGAAGAGTTCTTGTGGTTTTTCCTCTCAAGAGGAGAGGTTTTGGCCCTGGCTTGCAACCTACATTTTGTGTCCTCTCATTTAATTGATCTTTATGGTTTGATAGTTGTTTGATGATAGAGAACAATAATAATAATCAAGTGAAAAAAGAAGCTAATCAAATAAGTAAAAATATATCACAAGCAGTTACCAAAGTAAGAGAAAACACCTAATCTAGTTGCACCTAGATTTGTCAACATGAATTTTTAGAGGAAAATTCTAATTCATAACACACAAAAAAATAATTTGACTCTCTTGAAGAACTAGAATTCCCACCTGTAAAATCTTTATGAATCCCCTAAAGTCATGGACACCATTTTGAATGCCCTTATAGACGAAATTTATTCTCTAGAAGACATTAAGTTTGGGGTTAAACGATTTTGAACTAGGAAAGTTAAGGACATTAAAGGCTACCAAGCAGGATTTTTTTAAATAGGAGGGCCTATCCTCATCCCTCGCATACACAAACTCTTTATTTTGGTAGAGAAACAAAGCTTCCCTATGCCTCATATACCTTCCTGACAACATAAAGGAACAAATCATACAAGACTGTTCAATCACCCTTAGAAAAGCAAAACCCCCCAAAAGCAATGTCAGCAAACAAGAGTATCTAGCTCTCAAAACCTTGAACTCCAACCCTGATATTGTAGTGTTGAAAGCAGACAAAGGAGGAGCCACAGTTATCATGAACAAAAGTGACTACAAAACAAAAATGCTAGATCATCTAAACAACAGTGGCTGTTACAGAAAACTTAACAAAAACCCTTTAAACAATATCTCAAAAAAAGTATGCTACCTAATCAAAAGTAGTAAGATACAAGACAACAAGAATCTCATAGTGAGCAATCCATACACACCGAGAATCTATGGAGCTCCAAAGATTCACAAGGAAAACATCCCTCTGAGACCTATAGTTAACACAATTAATGGACCTACATACCATCTAGCAAAACACCTAGCCAAAAAACTAAAACCTCTAGTGGGAAACACAGACTCTTTTGTCAAAGACTCAACCCATTTCATTGAAGAAATCAAGAACATCAAACTTGATAAAGATGACATTTTAGTTAGTTTTGATGTCACCTCGCTATATACCAATATCCCCATTAATGATGCCATGGAGGTTATCTGTAAACTGACAGACCCTGACACATCCAAGCTCATAGAAATCTGCCTGAGATCAACCTTTTTCAGCTTTATGGAAGATATTTATGAACAAACCTGTGGAGTCGCCATGGGGTCACCCCTGTCCCCCATTATTGCCAATTTATTTATGGAGGACTTTGAAGACAAAGCCCTTAAAACAACACCCCTAAAACCTAAATTATGGAAAAGATATGTGGATGACACATTCATCATATGGCCTCATGGGAGAGAAACCCTAGAAACCTTCAAGCAACACCTAAATAGTTTATCCCCTTCCATAAAATTCACTATGGAAGTGGAGGTCAACAAAAGCCTCCCTTTCTTGGATATCCTCATCACCAGGAATGAGGATGGCTCTATATCTCACCAGGTATATAGGAAAAAGACTCACACCGAACAATATTTACATGCCTCCTCACATCATCACCCGACCCACAAACTAGGAGTCCTCAACACCTTAGCAACCAGAGCACTTAGAATCTCTGATAAAGAACACCTAGAAAAAGAAATAGAACACCTTATTAAAGTTTTCCTAAGAAATGGATACAATAAACATCAAGCTATCACAGCCATAAATAAAGCAAAAACACGACCTAACAAAAATAAAAACTTTGACAATATAAAAGGTAAAGTCAACCTCCCTTATATACAGGGGTCTACAGACAAAATCTCCCGCATTTTGAAAAACAATGGAATTCTAACCACTTTCAAACCCTTAAACACAATCCGCAATTGCCTTAATCCTGTAAAAGACAAAATTGACCCTAAATGCCATAAAGGTGTCTACTTAATTCCCTGCTCATGCGGCAAACCCTATGTAGGCGAGACAGGAAGATCATTTAACACAAGGATCCAGGAACACTCAGCAGACATTAAACACAACCGATCCAAATCCTCAGCCCTAGCTGAACATTCTAATAAAACTAAGCACCAAATATGTATAGAGGACACCCGAATCTTAGCCAGGAGCGATCACTACTTCATAAGGAAATTCAGGGAAGCCATAGAAATTAGCAAACACCCCAATAACCTTAACAGAGACGATGGATGGACCATAAGCAAAAACTGGGTTCCAATCCTATCATCCAAATCTACCCCTAACCAGAATCCTCCAGATCAGAATGAATAATAATAATAATTAAAACCAAAATTACAATTAATAAATAAACTATAGCCTATATAATTATAACAATTAACAATTAAAAAAAAATAAAAAAAAATTAATAATTAATTAGAATAATAATTAAAATAAATAAATAATCAATATAAATATAATCAATACAATTACTATTAATTAAAATAGCAATTAAAATAAACAAATAATTTGCATAAAACAATTATGAAATCAATATAAAAAAAAACCATTAAAAAAAATAAAAAATAAAATTATAATAATTAATAATTAATAATTAAAATAGTTATAATAACTGAAGTTAAAATCAATTAATATTAAGATTATTAATTAAAAGAATTATAATTAAAATAATAAATAATTACAATTAAAATAAGGAATAATTAAAATTAATTACAATTAATAATTAAAAATAATTATAATTAAAATAAGGAATAGTTAAAATTAATATAAGGAATAATTATAATTAAAATAAAGAATAATTAAAATTAAATTTCAATTAAAATAATAATTAAAACTAAAAATTACAATTAATAAATAAACTAGAACCAATATAATTATAACAATTAAAAATTAAAAATTAGATTAACACATATCTGGTCTTGCATTGAGAGAAAGCTTGAGGTGCGAGAATGCCTCTGTTCGATTGCCTGCTGCTGCTGAAACCCCAGGTGGAGAGGGCGGCCATTGTCGAGCTTCTCTCTCGTTTGGGAAGGCGCGTTTATTCATTGAACGGAGTCGTGACAGATATCAAGTCACTCGGAAAGGTGTATTTGGGTTACGGCATCAAGAAGCTCGATGGCAGAGACTATCAGGAAGCCTTCAGCCGCGAGCAAATGATGGAGGTTGTGCAGGAGGCGGCAACGAAGCACAGCAATGTTCTCGACTTGGTGCGATCAATAGCCGACGAGAACCCCGAGCAGAGAAAGCTCTTCGTGCGAGGCCTCCACTGGGATACGAATACAGAGTCGCTTATGGCACTCTTCTCGCAGTTCGGGGAACTGGAGGAAGGATTTGTGATCCTTGACAAGAGAACTTGGAAGAGCAAAGGCTACGGCTTCGTCACCTTTAAGCACATTGACGGTGCCCTCAAAGCCCTGGGTAACCTTGTTTTCAACATGTATGCAAAAAGCCAAAGCACGGAGGATGCGCGGCAAGTGTTTGACGAAATACCCCTGGCAACCACCGCACTCTTCCACATGCAGCAGCAGTATTGCCATGATCTGGAGCTGGTTCTGCAGTCCCGCAATCTCACTGTTTCAACCTCGATTCCTCATTCAGGCAGCCGAGATCCTATTCATCTCCAGCAAGCGAATTTTCAGATTCAAATAATTCTTCTGACAGGCAAAACCCTGCTCCTTGGGGTCCAGCCGTCTTTCACAGTGAGCCATCTCTTAAAGATACTCGAACAGAGGTTGGGGATCCCTTCCTCCCTTCTGCGGCTCCTCTTTGCAGGTAAGCAGCTTGATAACAATCTGCCTCTTTCCTTTTATAATATTGAAAGAAATGCCACAGTGATCCTATCACTTCGACTAAGGGGAGGTGCAGTTGGGCAATCCTCGGCCTCCAAAGGTTTTTCCTACAAAGACGCAGTGCATGCACAGCCTACCAAGAAGTCTGCCCAATCTGCCGAGGCTCCCAAACCTTTCTTGGTGGACAAAATGGAGGAAACCCCTGCCATTGAAATCTCTCATCCATCTCTGGATGATCAATACCAGACATTTGCAGAAACAGCCCTCATCTGCAGATTTAATGGCCTATGGCCCCGCACTGTTGATCTATTCCAGTGGATCCATTCCAATTAGACCGAAAACTGCAAAGTCTTCCTCTGCTCGAAAGGCTTCTTTATTGTAGCCTTTGACTTCAACGGAGATTACCAGAAAGCCTTAACGGGAGGCCCCTGGTTCTGGGGATCAGCCGGACTCTTCCTCTCCCCCTGGTTCCCAGACTTTGACCCCTCCACTGCGGTCATCACAAATCTTCCTATCTGGGTCAGGCTTCCAAACCTCCCTGCACATCTATGGCATTTTGGGGTCTTTCAAGGAATCGGGAACACCCTAGGCCGCTTCCTGGCTACAGATACCTCAAGGGCGGAGAAAGGAATATATACCTTTGGCAGAATTTGTGCAGAAATAGACATTAGTAAAGGGTTGCCAGATCAGATCATCCTCAAAGTCGGGGACTTCCATTGGACGCAAACTTTGGACTATGAGAACACAACTTTCAGGTGTCGCCATTGCCATCAGACGGGGCATCTCCAGAACTCATGTGCATCGTTCTTTGACAAAAAGAAGAATATCACTCGCAAATCCAAATCCAAGAGTTGGAAACCTTGTGATATACCCCCTATGGATGACATAGATTCCTCTAGCTCTGATGAGGAGGACATTGAAGTGGAAGAGGAGAATTTGGAGCAACCGAAGGACGCGCCCTTAGCCCGCGTCGAGGATCCTTCTGTGCCTCTGTTCTCGCAGAAACGTTCTCATGAGTCTTCGCCTTCTGATTTAGACAAGGAGTCTCCTCCTTTAGCACAGAACAATCTGCAAGTAGTTTCGGTCCAGCCAGATCAAAATGGTTGGGTCAAAGTCAGTAAAAAGAAAGGTAAAAAATGTAGATTGGAAGATTCTGCCCATGCTGGGTAGACTCCCTAGACTAGCTCGTTCCTTCTGTCCTCTCTGTCATCTTTTTCTTATGTCGTGGTTGCTCCTTGGGACCGAGGTTGATATCATATCATTTCCGGCTCTCTTGCTCTTTAGCTTCGCTTCTCTGAAAGCTCTGATTGTACCATATGTCTTTTCTTAATAGAATTAGTTCAGAAAGAAAAAAGAAAAGAAAAGAAAAATTAAAAATTAATAAGAATAATAATTAAAATAAATAAATAAACATAATAAATACAATAAATACAATCATAATTAATTAAAATCCTATAATAATTAATAATTAATAGTTAATAATTAATAATTAATAATTAAAATAGTTATAATAACTAAAATTAAAATCAATTAAAATAAATAACAATTAATATTAAGGTTATTAATTAAAAGAATTAATAATTAATAATTAATAATTATTATTCTCATTAATTATTATTTATGGAGGCAATGGAGACTAGACTACAAGTTATAGAAAAACATAACCAAGATACTAACCAACCATCCCAGCAAGGAGATGCTGATACTTTAGAGAGTCTTAAAATGAAAGACATGATTAAAGAACTAGAAGAAAAAGTTAATAGCCGCCTCACCCTAAATAATGTGGTAGATAAGTTAGATATCAAACCAATTAAAGATGAAATGAAAAAATTAATAGAATTAGACCACGAACGTAACAAAAGGGCCTTAAACCTTATAATATTCGGTTTAAAAGAGGAAGTAGATGATGATACTTTAGCCTTAGCCCAGACAGAACTACATAATAGATTACAAATTGAAACATTGTGTCTCACAGAAGCAACAAGGTTGGGGAAATTAACCGAGAATAAAGGAAGACTAATCCGCATAAAGGTGAGCTCCACTGATCATAAGCACGACATACTTAGTAAAACCTCAAGTCTAAAAGGAACGGGAATATTCATAAATGAAGATCTCATTCCAGAAGACCAAGCAGAATTAAGAAAGGAGGTTCAAAAGGTAAAAGAAGCTAGAAAGGAAGGAAAATGGGCAATAATCAGAAATAGAAAAGCCTTTATTCGAGATAGAAACCAAAAAGATAGTAATCAATAGCAATTAAACATGCTCCGGATCCTTTCTTGGAATTGTCGGGGCTTCCCATGGAACAAAGGCCCCAAGCTAAGTTGGATTTCAAATGATGTTGATATTATTTTGCTTGTTGAAACTTGGGAGCACGAAGAATCTAAGGTCCCTAACATAGATGGCTTTACGCTATGGTCTACCTGGAACAAGCGATCCTCCCGTAGAGGCATTGGGGGAATAGCTTGTTACATTAAGAAGAACATCTCCCCCCATGTTAGGATTTATAAAAACGACCCTCACAACCAATATAGTTGGATAGAGATCAAAGACATTAATAATAAAAAGTCCTACATAGCAATATGTTATTTTCCCCCATTAATTCTAACTTCTATAAGAAGAAGAATCTAGATAAAACTAACCCTTACAATGGTTTAGAGAATGATATTTCTAGCCTAAGGAATGACGGTAATATCCTTTTAATAGGTGACTTTAATGCTCGAACTTCAAACAACCAAGCTATTATTCTAAGCAATCATTCCAACCCTAATCCTCTTTGGTTAGATGAAGACCCTACTCTGGCTAGCAGGTACAAAAGGAACTCTGAAGATCTCGGGGAAAATTTGTTTGGGTCGGAGCTAGTCAAGCTCTGTAGTGCTCAGGATCTCATAATTTGCAACGGTCTAAAGAAGTGGCCCAATTCTAGCAAGATGACCTGCATCCATGGGCTTGGTAGCAGCGTGGTAGACTATGTTATTTCCGATCTCCCATTATACAACGAAATAATAAATTTTGACATCTTAAACGACCATGAACCTGACTCTGATCATAGGCCTTTACTTATAACTCTCAATTTTTTCATGCATAGAGTTCCCATAGAAAATAATACTTATAGCCAAAAGAACTTAATATTTGATAGAAATAAAAATGATCTCTTTCTAAATGAATTAAAAACTAATTTGCTTCCTTTATCTAATATAGACAACATAGAAGACCTCTATCATAATTTTACTACAACCCTCTCATATTCTATTAACAAGTTCTCAATTGAAGTTTCAAATAATAAAAGAAATAGCAAAACCAATCCATGGTATGACAAAGATTGTAAAAGTGCAAGGAGAGCAATTAAGGAAGCTGTTGATGAATCTCTTAAAATGGACAAGATAAAAATATACAAAGCCCTAACTAAAAGGAAAAAGAGGCAGTACATTCGTCAAAGACAGGAGAATCTCTTACACCTCTCTAAGGTAGCTCCTAAGAAATTTTGGAGGCAGATTCTAACTAGGAAGACTAAGGATAATAATAAAATTGCTCTTTGCGATTGGAATTCCTATCTTAAAAAGCTTTATGAATCTCCAAATGTCATGGATAATTTGGAAACCCTTCTCACAACGAAAGAAGTTTTCTCTTTAGAAGACATTAAGTTTGGGGTTAATCGCCTCGCTAATGGGAAAGCTAAGGACATTGAAGGTTACCAAGCGGAAATCTTAAAAATTGGAGGTCCTGTCCTCATCCCCCACATCCACAAGCTTTTCAATCAAGCAGTCAAGCAAGGGTTCCCTAAACCTTGGACTGAGAGCCTCATTATCCCTATTTTTAAAAGTGGGGATACAAATAACCCCTCTAATTATCGAACAATTATGATCAGCCCTCTCTTAGCCAAGTTATATGGTAGTATTTTGGAAAAAAAGTTAAGCATATGGCTTGAAAGTGAAGGTAAGCGGGCTAAAGGCCAAGCAGGTTTCAGAAGGCATCACTCAACAACAGACCACCTTGTTACGCTTAGGATCATTGCGGATGAATGTCGTAATGATAAATCCAATTTATTTTGTTGCTTTGTGGACTTTAGAAAGGCTTTCGATACGGTTCCTAGATCCAACCTTTGGAATAGATTAGAAGAGATAAAGGTTCCTCTTGAGTTGAGAGTTGCCGCTATAAGGTTATACGAGAATGTAATTGCCAAGCTAAAGAGCAATGAAGGGTGGTCGAAAGATATTAAGTGTAACATCGGAGTTAAACAAGGTTGCCCCCTCTCCCCTACCCTATTTGGCATTTACATCGATAAGCTCGAAGGCTATTTAGAGGAAGCAGGATGTGATGGCACGATCTTAGCTGGGATAGTCGTCATCCTTCTTCTTTATGCTGACGATATTGTTCTTTTGGCAAGGTGCCCATCTGATCTTAATAAGCAACTCAGGCTTCTTAAGGATTTCTGCTCTACCATGGGTATGACTGTTAACACTGACAAAACAAAAGTTATGATTATCAAATCCAAGAAGGACACTTACGCTAATTTTATGTATGACAATAATAACTTGGAGGAAGTGTATTCTTACAAGTACCTAGGAATTGATATTCATCACAGGCTCAACTGGAACCATAGCATTGAGAAAAGGATTAATGGGGGGTGGAAAGCTTACTATGGTCTTGAAAATAATTGTAAAATTGCAAACCTTGTAATGTGGGATAAAAAGAAGTTCCTCTTTGAAAGTTTAGTCACTCCTGTTATCTTATATGGCTGTGAGGTTTGGGGTTGCAGCATCTCCAGAGAATCATGGAGAAAGATTGAGCAAATCCAGAAGCGTTTTATAACTTATAACCTGAAAATTAAAAGTAATACACCCAATCCTATTCTCCTTATAGAAGCAGGTCTTTCCCCTATTGAGAGCCTAGCTATGCTTAGGTTTCTGTTGTACAAGCACAAAATCAGTAACATAAACGATCATAGACTTCCTAAGCTAGCTTTAAATTCTAGCCAAAACCACCTAAGGCTCAATCGAGGGTGGCATAAAGACACAAGGGCCTGGTTAAACTATTGGGAGATCAACGAAAATGATGCATTGCAAAACATAAATAACATTAAAGATATTGTTACTTCTAAGTTCAAAAAAAAAATGTGGTGTGAGAAAGACTTAGCGGCTAAAAGAAAATTAAGTTATTATAAGAAGGTCATCAACCCCACCCTAGAAGATCAAAAGTATCTCTCTATTTTAACTAGCTCAAAGAAGAAAATTAATATAGCAAAGATTAGAACGAATTCTCATGAGCTCCATAGTGAAACAGGTCGTTGGGCAGTTCCTAAAACGCCATGGACGGAAAGGATCTGCCATATATGTAAGAATAGGAACATCGAGGATGAAAACCACTTCCTCTTAGAGTGCCCCGCGTATAACCACATTAGATCTCAGTTTCACAATCTTTGTTACAATACTGACCTTCCTAGCCTTTTACAATGTCAAAATTATAGTGAGCTCGGGAGGCTTCTCTCCAAGCTTTTTGAGCATAGGAATAAAATCTTAAATCAAAATAGATAATTTGTTTCTTTAGGTCCGATAGACCATTATTTGGTCTCAGCGGACGTTAACCATCATCATCATCAATAATTAAAATTAATAATTAATAATTAATAATTATTATTCTCATTAATGATTATTTATTAATTAATAAATAATAAATAATAATTAAAATAGTTATAATAACTGAAATTAAAATCAATTAAAATAAATGACAATTAATATTAAGATTATTAATTAAAAGAATTATAATTAAAATAAGAAATAATTATAATTAAAAATAATTATAATTAGAATAAGAAATAGTTAAAATTAATATAAGGAATAATTATAATTAAAATAGAGAATAATTAAAATTAAATTTCAATTAATATTAATAATTAAAACTAAAAATTACAATTAATAAAGAAATGAGAACCAATATTATTATAACAATTAACAATTAAAAATTAAAAATTAATAATTAATGAGAATAATAATTAAAATAAATAAATAATCATAATAAATACAATCAATACAATTATAATTAATTAAAATAGCAATTAAAATAAACAAATAATTAAAAATTTGCATAAAACAATTATGAAATCTATATAATTATAACAATTAAAAATTAATAACTAAAATAATTATATAATCAAAATTAAAATTAATAATTATAATAACTAAAATTAAAACTAATTAAAATAAATAATAATTAATATTAACATTAAAAAAAAATAAATTGAAAACAAATATAATGAAGAAAAATTAATTAAATAGATTAAATAAATAAATAATAATTATTATTAAATTAATCATATCTGTCGGCTAAGCATCTCTATATATATAGAAAAAATAAGATTAGTCTTTCAATATTTTCGCACATCCTGAAGATGAACCATCGTTGCTGGTTCGAAACGTCGATGGAAAAGAATCCTTATGCGATGGATCCGGAAGAGAATCTAAACAATGATGTAACTCGCAGAAACCTCAAAGACAAGATACATAATCTCATTGTACTTATCTTTAAAAGTGGGGATGAAAGCATTCCCTCTAGTTACATGACCATTATTATTATCCACATTTTAGCCAAGCTATACACAAATATTTTGGAAAAGAATATTAGCCTATGGCTAGAAGGCCATGATAAAAGAGCTAAAGACCAAGTTTGGTTTTAGAGATACCATTCAACTTGGACGACCTTATTACTCTTAGGATCATTACATAGGAGTGTTGTAATAATAACATTGATCTCTTATGCCGTTTCATTGACTTTAGAAAATCTTTCGAATCCATTTTTGGAAAACCCTATGGAAGAGGTTGTAAGAGATCATGGTTCTTCCTGAGTTCAGGGTTGTTGTGATGAGTTTGTATGATAATTTTATTTCAAATTTTAGGACTATTGAGGGTTGGTCAAAATAAATTAACTATAACATTAGAGTCGAGCAAGGGTGTCCCTTGTCCCCTACCCTTTTTGGCATATAGATTGATAAGCTAGGAAAGTGTTTATAAGATGCAGTTTGGGTTTGTTGTACACTCACTGGTATAGTCATAAATCTTCTCCTTTATGATGATGATATTGTTCTTTTGGAGAGGAGTCATTATCACCATGGAAAGCAACTAAGAATGCTCCAAAATTTCTTAATTAAGATGGGAATGATTGTTAATACCGAAAAAACAAAATTCATGATAATTAAGTCCTTAAAGATCACATATGATACTTTCATATATGACAACAACAACTTGGAGGAAGTTCCTTCATACAAATATCTTGGAATCAATATCCATCACAAGCTCAACTAGAATTATCGCATTGAGAAATGGATAAATGGATGATTGAAATATTATTGTGGGTTAAAAAACAATTGTAAGTTAGAAAATATTTGGATATGAGATATTAAAAAACTTCTCTCATATACTCTCATCAATCTTGCTATAATATTTGGATGTGAGGTGACGGGCCCCAATATTGCAACAAGAATGTTGCAACTCTTGAGGCTATCCACTTATATTATCAACTTGGGGTTCGTACAAAATTAAGAGAGGCTAAAATGATATGTGCAACAAATACCTTCCTCTTCCTAGTCTGACTCCCTTTGATGCAAGTGAAAGAAGACAATGAAACAACTTCAAACGAGCAAATATCTAGGTAAACTACCAATACTAATTTGCAAAAGGTAAATAATAAGAAAACCTATTCTACTTTTTCTCGAAAGTAAATGACAAAAAGGAGAGTTGCAAACAATGTAAGGCACAATGACAACCAAGCAAATCCAATCTATCTTGCTGGAAAATAAATGGCATTAAATGAAATCTATTATATTTTGCATGAAAGAAAGGTCCTAGATTACTTTTGCAAGAAGGAAAGCACACTTTTCTTAAAGTAAATAGAGGAAAGGAAATCAAGACTAATAACAGAAATCAACATTCAAGAAGCAAGCAATGTAAGAGCTAAATGGCGACCTAACCAATTCTCAACTCAACCAAAGTGGTCTCAGAGCATTCATAGGCTATAAATCTACTTCTACCATGAATTCAGAGTGAATTTGGGAAAGGAAAATCTCAAAAACAAATTGCTACATGATTGATATTTCCCGAGTTAACTTGACGAATGCCCAAGAAAATAAAATGCTAATGAGACGGGACAAATAATCCAAAAATTAATAGAAAATTACTACTTTAAAAATCATCAATTCAAGAATTAGTGAGCTAGTTAACCTATCAAATGCCTAACTTGATGAAGTGAAAATGCTATAGGGAAAATTTTGTTATTAAGTATATTTTCTTTTGGACTCAATCCAAGTGGAATGAATCAAAATAGCTTCGTTAACATGTGCTAAAAAATAGTAGAAAATTACTACTAGAAACCAGAAATTTCAGAGCAATGAACTAGTGAGTTGATCTAAGTACCCAAATGCCTAAGCTAATCAAGTGAAAATGATGTGGGTTAAATTTTGTTATTAAGTTGGATATTTTTAAGCTTCAATCCAAGTGGAATCAACCTGAAGGAATATTATTAACATATGCTAAAAGTTAGCAGAAAATTACTACTATTTTGCTACAGGATACTTCCAGGAATTCCAAAATTGTGAACTAGTAAACCAATCCAAGTAGCTCAATGGATAATATGAATTTCCAAGGTTGTTCTAAAGATGAATCATGCTTATGACTTCATAAATAACCCTAAAAATAACTCACTTCAATCATTTAACTAATATAACCTACAACAATTGAAACATGAATACTAAATGCAGAAATATGAAAAACAAAAATAGAAGATGCAAGTGAAAACATTCGAAGAAGATAAATAAATTGTACAACATAGATCTAAGGCTCTTGGGATGGCCAAGCCCAAGGATAATTCGAATCCTATGAAGGAAACCAACATTTAGAAGCTAAAATGGCACCAAACTTCATTATTTGAATCAATCTAAGTACATCCTTGCTAAAAATGAAAATGGAGTTGCTAAATAATAAGCTTTCTCCACAAGAATACTAAGAAAAACATGTCCCGAAAGGAAAATTAGAATTGGTAATTAAAAAATGGATGGGAAGAATCCTCCTTTAAAGGATTTAACTCCTCCCCTCCAAAATCCCTCGACAATTGTATTTGGTTCCCAACACTAGGAATCTTCATTAAATGACAGGGAGCACATTCCTGTATTTTCTCAATCACTCGAGCTCCAAACTCTGTTCAATAATTTCATAATATATTGTTCATTTATTATCCAACATTGGTCCATCCTATAGTAGGAAGAAAGTCCCTATATTATCTCATCCTCCAAATATTCATAATTTGCCCAATATTCTCACAATATTCTACAAAAATAAATAATATTAGGCACAAATTTGCAATTAGCTCTAAAAATTCATAATGAAAACATTATAACTCAAAAACATGTCATCAAATGCAAAGAGAGAGGTTGAATGTGCTGAAGGATGGTCAGACGGATCTTAAATTATAGCTAATTTGGAGGCCCATCATACCGCCCTAATGAAAGTGTTGCTTATCCTCTGAGCAACATAGTATCCTAGTTGTACCTCATTCATAGATCTAGTGGCCTCTCTCTTGTACATTTCTCAGTACTTTCTCTTAACAAGCTTGGTTGTAGGCTCTCCATTGCATTCACAATATCTCCATTGACACCTTCATTCCATTTTCACTCATTTTTCCAAAATTGTTTGTGCACAAAAAATCACAGTTTTTCTAGAGACCATTAGTATACCTTTTTCCCCTTGTGCAAGATGGGTTCTTGAATATTTATAGGTTTGTAAAGGTCTTCAAAATCCTTTTACAACCTCTTGCTACCTTTTTCCACCATTTGGACACCTCTAGAACCCTCAAAATGCCCTCAAATGCAATCCTGTAGCAATACAGAGCTTCGTGTAGCATCTTGTAGCAGACTTGTAGGATCCTGTAGCACATTACAAAATATATAAATTATTTACCAAAATTGCACCTCATGCATAATTTTTGCCTCTTACCTTTCTATAACATCTTCTAGGCCTTGGACACAAGATAGAAGAGATCAAAGACCTCTTAGAAAGCCTCTTTTCATCAATGTGGTTTGAATTCTATTTTGATGGTGAAAGATTTTTTTTCCTTTTGTTGCCTTATTCTTCTCTTTTTTCTTCTTGGATGTGGGCTCTCTATGGTTAAATCCGCCCCCCATAGTATTTAATACAACTTTCCAAAGTTGGTAAGGCAATTCTTTGTTTCTGATACAAGTTTTAGAGATTTATATGTAATGAGGGTTTTGAGATAGGGGTAAAAAGAACAATTTGCTTATAGTTCCTAGAGGAAGGCTAATTTTATGCTCACCCCAAAACAACCAAAATTCCCTTTGTTACTAGGCTCAATTCAAGGGAAACATCCTCTTTTCATTTTTTTCATCCTTAAACTTTTGTCAGAAATTTCCCACAAAGGTGTACTGCTAAAAAAAATGAATTTTTTTGCAGGCTTCTTGTTCACATATGGTAAGGAGAAATATGCACTTACCCTTCCATTGGATTTTTTCCTTCTAATCCTAGGGTTTGGGGGTGAAATTGCTTAAAATTGGGCTCCTTTGTAGTGCACTGGACTTTCCTGTAGCACCTGGAAATGATCCTGTAACACATTGTCTTATCCTGTAGCATTTTGTTCTGATCCTGTAGCAGTACTTTCTAGGTCTTGTAACCCTTATACAATAGTTTATCAAAGCAATAACTTAGGTAGATGGGACTCCTTGGCTTAAAATAAGATTTTTTTATGACCTAAATGAGGCTCGATCCCACTTATGTTATTAGTGGTTAGGTGGTTGGCTCAACGTGCTATATGAGCTGGCCCCCACCTACCACATTGGCCCACCCTTCGTAGACATCATCTTTTTTTTTTTTTTCACTTGCGATTAATAAAAGGAGATAACTATAGTTAACTATCAAAGGTGGCAGAGACCACTGACCCATCCTTAGCTTATAAAACCTTTCTCTCATGCATTGATAACACTTCTTAAACTAAGATGTGCTCGAAAGGAAGGGTTAGGAATGTGTATACCTGAGCCTACCTGATGATGCTCATGTTGATGTGCTGCAACTGATGATTATACCATTTGATGCTTGCATGAGGTTGTTGGAATATGGATGAGACTGCATGAGTCCCCTTTGAGGTTCAATTTGTTGTCTTCGTTGATCCATTCTCTGTCTTGAAGAATTCTTTTTAATGATCATTGCTAATTGAATTTATTTGACTCTGTTGATCAGAAAACAAGTGCCTCCATTGATGGGATCTTGTAGCTGGTAAGTACTAATGTTGGAGCCTCCTGAAATTCATAATGCTCAAAATTATTGGCTTGATGCTTCAGATGTGATCCTGTAGGTTTCATGCATACTACTACAGGACTGTGTGTCTTCCTGTAGCAGTCACATAGACCCATTAGGATCACACTTTTCAATGAGTGTTTGTTTTAAAAAATCTTGATAATTCATGAGAAGGTTGTTGATGGTGGATATGGAGTTTTTTTTGTGATGGAAATGGGTGGAAAGTAGGTGAAGGGTTAGGATTTTTATGGATGGTAAGTGGAATGAAGGCGGAAACAATGAAAAATAATGAAGTGGATGGATGATAATGGTGTGGTGGACTTGTTTTTTCATTCCCCCAAAGAAAACATAAGATCTGACCCTTCTCTTGATGTCAATCATAATCCTATAACACTCTGTGTCAATCCTATAACACTCTATGTCAATCCTCTAGCAAACTTGTTTAACCCATATTTCTCAAATGGTAGATTGGATTGACCTATTTTTTTTTTTATCATGTTACCATCATCCTTATGCATCTCTCCATGAAACAACTCAGCAAAACGATGCTTGGTTTTTGAGATATGGTTAAAATAATTTATGCCCTGTGTATTTTGGCAATCTTGTAGCAAAATAGAACTTTTTTGTAGCACTTTAGGACAATGAGGAAAATGAATGGGAACATCTTGGGAATGATGGGTAGATGTTGGAAATGGAAGAGGGTGAAGGTTTGATATGGTCTTGGTCCTATTGGAGCATTTGGGAAAAGGAGGTGAAAGCTTAAGTTTGACTTCCCTTGACTATATTTTTAATAGCTTTTTCTTATGGTGCTAACTTGTTCTTGTTGATTGCAGAGGTTGGAGAGCACCTACGTTCATCAAAGATATATACCTAGAGCAAGAATTATTTTTCCTTTTTTTTTTTTTTCATTTTTTCTCTCTTTTTTTTAGGCTTACTAGCTGCCTCAATGAGGTTTTCAACCAATAGGTCTGCCTAGGCGCCTTAAAGGAGGTTTTCACTTAGGATCTTTTTCCTTTCTCTCTCTCTCTCTTTTTTTTTTCTTTCCAACCCACTGATTGCCTCAAGGATGTTTTCAATCAGTGATCCAATCTCAAGCACCTCAAAAGAGGTTTTCACTTGAGTTTTTTTTTTTAATTTTTTTTAATCCTAACCTACTTGAAAAAAAAGCAAATCTCTTTAAAAAATAAGAATACTTCTAATGGAGCCATGTGCATAACAATATGAAAGATAAAATCATGTGTAGGCTCGAAACATATGCTTTGACATGTACCTGAATATGAGATACCAACTGCTTTGATGATGTTAAGAACTGTTGAAGAAGGGAGTGGTGCTCCTACTTATTGATTGTCAGGAACCAAAATTTCATATAACTGTGATGCCCTTGGTTCACTTGCTCATATGGATCATTTTGTATGCCTTATTCTTCCATTCCATTCAAATCTTCTACTATTTTCTGATTAGTCCCTTGAACACATAAAGGATATGGTGATAAGAATTGTAGAAATTCTTCAATCTCAGGTTCCAATGGATACTCTCCATCAAATGTGGTCCATTATTATTTAGTCTCCTCTAGATCTTCTTGTTTTGGATGTTGTCCTTCAATAGGATCAAGATAATTTCTTCTTTGCAATACTCTTCCCAATCCAAGATGAATATCATTTGGATCAAGATGATTTGTTTGGAGATTTTGTATCTCAACATTGTAAGTGGGTTGAGTTACTTTATTACTTGGGTTTGGAAATGTTTGTGCAGGTTGTTGAGTGGAAGTGGGTCTTTGAAATGGTTATTGTTGAGGATTTGGTTGTGGTGGAGGTGGATGGGATGGAAAACATTGAGCTTGGTATGAAAGATATTGAGGATGTTGAGGGAAATATGGATCACTCCATTGAGGATGTTGGTGTTGATATGGATGACAAGGAGGAATGTCATACTGAGGAGGATGAGACCATGAATATGGATCACCCCATTGGGAAGGATAAGACCATGGAGAAAAAGGTTCGGTGCTAGGTGGACACTAAGGTTGAAATTGTGCATTATAGCTTGTATTGAAAGAAGAGGGGTAGTTCATATCTTGCTGATATGAGTTGAAAAATTAGGGCTGCTCCATGCCTCCTTCTAACTTCTCTACCACATGTTCATCTTCTACCTGCACATGATCAAGTGGGGGGTTTGTGGAGTTGAAGTTTTTTTTGTTTTTGTTTTTATAATTTTTTTGAATGAGAATGCAATGAAATTCAAAGAAATATGCTTAATGCAATATTTTTTTTTGAAGAAAATAAAGAGGGAATCATTTCAAGAATAAGAGAGTGCTTGCTTTGACACCCTCCCTGGTAATGATGCCAAAAAGTGATGAGCCCTAGTATTGCAACAAGAATGTTGCAACTCCTGGGGCTATAGACTTAAATTAGTAATCCGGGGTTCATACATACTTAAGAGGGGATGACACTGTATGTGAAACATAGACCTTCCTCTTCCTAGTCTGAATCCCTTTGATGCAAGTGAAAGAAGGCAATGAAACAATTTCAAATGAGCAAAGATCTAGGTAGGTTGCTAATACTAAGTTGCAAAAGGTTAAGTAAACCTATTCTACATTTGCTGGCAAGTAAATGATAGAAAGAAAATTTGCAAAAAATGAAAAGCACAATGACAACCAAGCAAATCCAATCTATCTTGCTGGAAAACAAATGGAATTAAAGGAAAGCTATTTTATTTTGCATAAAAGAAAGGCCCTAGATTACTTTTGCAAGAAGGAACGCACGCTTTGCTTAAAGTAACATGCAGAAGGAAATCAAGACTAATGACAAAAATCAACATTCAAGAAGAAAACAATGTAAGAGCTAAATGGCAACCTAACCAATCCTCATCTCAACCAAAGTGGTCTCAAAGCATTCATAGGTTATAAATCTACTTCTACCATGATATTGGAGTGAATTTGGGCAAGGAAGATATAAAAAACAAATTGCTACAGGATTGTTATTTCTCGAGTTAACTTGCCGAATGCCTAAGAAAATAAAATTCAAATGTGATGGGTCAAATAATCCAAATGGAATCACTAAAAATACCCTTGTTAACATGTGCTAAAAAGTAGTAGAAAATTAATACTCTAAAAACCAGAAATTCAAGAATTAGTGAGCTAGTTAACCTATTAAATTCCTAACATGATCAAGTGAAAATGCTATGGTGAAAATATTGTTATTAGTTAGAATGTTTTTAGGACTCAATCCAAGTGGAATGAACTCAAAAGAGTTTCGTTAATACGTGCTAAAAAATAGTAGAAAATTACTACTAGAAACCAAAAATTTCAGAGCAATGAACTAGTGGGTTGATCTAAGCACCCAAATGCCTGCGCTAACCAAGTGAAAATGTTGTGGGGTAAATTTCGTTATTAAGTTGGATGTTTTTAAGCTTAAATCCAAGAGGAACAAACTCCAAAGAAGCTCATTAATACGTGCTAAAAATTAACATAAAATTACTGCTATTTTTCTACAGGATACTTCCAGAAATTCCAAAATTGTGAACTAGTAAACCAATCCAAGTAGCTCAATGGAGAATATGAATTTGTAAGGTTGTTATAAAGATGCATCATGCTTGTGACTTCATAAATAACCTGCAAAATAACTCAATTCAATCATTTAACCAATATAACCTACAACAATTGAAACATGAATACTAAATGGAGAAATAGGAAAAACAAGAATAGAAGATGCAGGTGAAAACATTCAAAGAAGATAAAAAAATTGTACAACAAGGCTCTGAGGCTCGTAGGATGGCCAAGTCCAAGGGTACTCAGAGTCCTATGAAAGAAGATAAACTTTAGAAGCTAAAAATGGCACTAAACTTGATTATTTGAATCAATCCAAGTACATCCTTGCTAGAAATGAAAATGGAGTTGCTAAACAATAAGTTTTCTCCACAAGAAGACTAAGAAAAACATGTCCCCAAAGGAAAATTAGAATTGGTAATTAAAAAAATGGATGGGAAGAATCCCCCTTTAAAGGAGGCAACTCCCCCCTCCAAAATCCCTCGAAAATTGGATCTGGTTCCCAACACTAGGAATCTTCATTAAATGACAGGGAGCACATTCCTATATTTTCTTAATCAATGGAGCTCCAAAATATATTCTATTATTCATAATATCTTGCTCATTTATTATCCAATAGTGGTCCATCTTATAGTAGGGAGAAAGTCCCTTGATTATCTCATCCTCCAAATCTTCATAATCTGCCCAATATTCTCACAATATTCTACAAAAATAAATAATATTAGGCACAAATATGCAATTATCTCTAAACCTTCCTAATGAACACATTATATCTCAAAAGCATGTCATCAAGTGCAAAGCGAGAGGTTAAATGTGCTGAAGGATTGTCAGATGGGCCTTAAATTATAGCTAACTTGGAGGCCCATCATGAGTTTTGGGGTTCCAGTATCTCCATAGAGTCATGGATGAATATGGAACAAATATACAAGTAATTTATAACCTACAATCTCAAGATTAAAAGAAATATTCCCTAACATATCCTGCTCATTGAAGTAATCCTTTCCCCCATTGAAATCATGGATATGACTAGGTATCTTATATATAAGGAGAAGTTAAACGACATAGAAGACAAGAGGTTTCCTAAATGTTCTTCCAACTCGAGCCAAAACCACAATCTTAAATTAAAAAAATGATTACATAAGGATGCCCAACCTTAGATATATCATTGGGGGTTAAAGAAGGAGATTTCTTGCAAGATATGGACAATATTAAAAATATTATTACATCAAAATTTAAGAAAAAATGTGGGGAGATAAGCGTTAGAGGGGAAAAGGAAACTAAATTATTATAAGGAGATTTCTAACCCAAATCTTGAAAATAAGAAATATCTATATGTCTTGACTAGTGTAAAGAAGAAAATAAACATTGCTAAAATAAGAATGAATTCTCATGAGCTTCTAGTGAAAGTGATTGTTGGTCGATTCTCAAAACACCATGAGATGAAAGATTTTGTCACCTTTGCAACACTAAGAGGGTTGAAGATGAAAAAAACTTTCTCTTAGATTGTCCCGCTTATACTCACATTAGATCTAAATTTCAAAATATTTTCTGTACTACCAACATTCTTGATCTTTTAAATCAATATAACTATGGTGATCTTGGAATGTTTCTCTTATTGATTTTTAAGGATATAAATAAAATGCTAAAGAATTTTGAGTAATCTCTTACCCTCTTAAGGTCCAATAAACCATTTTTGTTTTAGTGGAGGTTAATCATCATGATTATTAAATTGTAAATTCAATTCACTTAAAATTAATATATTAACTTTTAAACAAATTTATACAATATATTATTTTCGTTTATTACTATTTATTTTATTTTTTTACCACTTTATACTATATTTTCGTTAAGTTAGGTTACACATCTTGACCATATTGAAAGATATGATGATGAATGTCCACTAAAACTTAATATGATCTATAAAACCTTAAGAAGGTAAGAGATCACTCAAAATTCTTTATAATGCTTTTCTATGTACTAAAAGCATTAAGAGAAGCATTCCAAGATCACCCTATTTTTGTTGGCTTAAAAGGTCGAAAAAGTTGGTAGCGTGACAAGTATTTTGAAATTTATATCTAATACGAGAATAGGTGGACAATCTGAAAGAAAGTGCTTTTCATCTTCAACCCTCTTAGTGTCACAAAGGTGACAAACTCTTTCATACTTCGATGCATTTGGAATCCAACAATGCCTAGTTTCACTATGGAGCTCAGGAGAATTTGTTCTTATTTTAGCAATGCTTATTTTCTTGTATACACTAATTAAGATAGAGAGAGAATTTTGATTTTTGAGATTTGTGTTGATCACCTCCTTAGAATATCTTAGTTTCCTTTTCCGTCTAACGCCTTACCAGCCTACAATTTCTCCTTAAATTTTGATGTAATGATAGTTTTAATATTATCCTTATTCTACAAAAGGGTTTCCTCCTTTACCCTCCAATGGCCTAGCCAACACTGGGAATCCTTATGCCATCCTCGTTTAAGCCAAAGTTGGTTTTGGTTATAGTTAGAAATAATTTTAGGAAACCTATTGTATTCCATGTTGTGTAACCTCTTCTTATATATAAGATACCTAGCCATAACCATGCTTTCAATGTGAGAAAGTCTTGTGTCAATGCATATTTATTTTTATCTTGAGTTTAGATGTTATATATTGCTTTTGGATCTATATTATCTTCCTCCATGACTATCTAGAGATACAACATCCCTAAACCTCACATACATATAAAACAACAATAATAACGAGAGTATCAAAGTGTAGTTTTTGCAATCCCATATCCAATTATCCATTTATTTATAATTGTTTTCAAGCCCATATAAACTTTCTATCCTTAATTTATCATTTCTCTCAAAAGATATAACTCTAGTTGAGCTTGTTATAATTCCACTTCTCTCATTATAATAAATATTTTTTATTCTATTTTTTAATAAACTAATAATATTTATAATTTATCAATATTAATATATCACATGGAGCAAATTTATGATTTTTTAAAAAGGCATAGACTAACTTATAGACACAATAGCCTTTTTCTCAGAATTCATTGATACAATTTCAATCAAGATTGTGATTTCCTATTGCTTAGCATACTTTTTTGAATACAAAAATGGATTCAACACCCTAAAAAAGCCCTTGGGCACTCGAATTATACAAATTATTTTTTTAAAAACCTTTGTCTGAATTTGGTTAAAAGTAACTAGAAAAAATGCCCTAAAAAACACTATTTCATCTATAAGTTTTTTCCCTAAGGGAAAATCATAATTTCCATTAAAAGAAAAATGAAAATTACATGTTGTAGAGTCCAAAATATTACACAAAGTCTGCTATATATAGGCCGAAAACTTGAGATCTGATGTGTCTAATGATGTTCATATACAAAAAAACTTCATTTAAAAAACAATGAAATCCAAATTTGGTTGACTACTCGTGAATAGAAATATGACATAACAAACTGCCTGTGGATACCAAAGTGAAAATCAACATGGAAACCTGTAGCAGAAAAAGTGGAAATCTAAAAAATCTCCATCCTCCTAAATGCCATCTATGAATGGCCTATGGAAATATTCATAGTGCTCATCATTGATCTGTTATGAGATCTGCCATGTCCCCCAAACTTGATGCATGCACGCATTGGAAAGTTCACCAATAATTGAGTTTTTCTCCCTATAAATATGTTGACAGGAAACATAATCATTTTTTTTATCAAAAGGACCTCCTCCAATAAAGGCCAAGTATGTACATGTGGCATATAAAATTTTAATTGAACGAATTTATAATCACATAGGAATCAACAAATATCTGAAGTCGTCGACAATCTTTTTCAACTGCAAAAGAAAAGAAAGCTTAAGACTCAATAATTCATCATAGTTATTAGAGCCTCATCCCAATCTCGATTTTAGCTTATAAATATGATGATGTATAGAATGACTCCTCTACCACATCCACCCTCTTGGGAGGAGCCATCGAAATAAGCCCAAGGGCGAGAGATGTCAACCTACTCCTCGATCACTGTTCAAGACCTATTCCTTTCGATTTCCTCAGGGAGAAGATCATAAATGGTTATAACCTGTGCTACTATATGATATATATTTGAGGTTGATTCTTGAAAAATTAGATGGTCCTTACTGAGCCATATACCCCAAATGATTATAGGCAAAAGATTTCTTAATTTCACTAGATTGAGCTCGTTCCACTGCCTCTAATAAAACGAGTCCAGAAGCCATCGCGAATCTATAGAGAGAATGTTGCAAACCTAATTCCAAATATAAGTGGCAAATGGAAAAACAACAAAAAGATGATCGACAGATTCCTCAACAACTTTACACATGGTACACCAACTAGGCCTAACAAAGTTCCTATTTTTCAGGTTTTTACCTGAGGGGATTTTATTTTCAATCAGGCACCAGATGAATAGATGGGATTTTTCCAGACATTTGAGTCTCCAAATCAACTTCCACCACTAAACAAGGTTTTCCTACTCTTTATCCTTCGTAATGAAAATATACCATCCTTTGGTCGATACTCTCAAATAGGAGAATGGATCCACTGTAATTCATCCTCTTCTACGGAAAGTCTGGCGTGAGATATATTTAACACTAATGTGTAGTTATCCCATCTTTGATGCCACTCTTCATGAAGATTTAAAGCTTGGGAATCCATCCATCCTTGGGCCCAAATAGTGGAGGCCGCTGAGTCAACTACTTGATTTACTGTATGTTTATCCTGAGCAACTATAAAATTCGCCATCTCTTGAGGAAGGATAACTGTTCCCACACCATGTCCATGGATTCTGACCAATCCTAAGCCTTTCCCTTGATCCCACCTTCCATGCCAACCCTTGCTCGATGATTATGAAAGATTCAATAACTGCCTTCCAGACTGTAGAAACATTCGGACGACTTCTTCTGGGGTTCCTAATCCAATCTTCTAATGACCTAGGGAAGATGTACTTCCTGTATACTACTTCCTTCCACATATTGGATGAAGAGATTAACCTCCAACCAACCTTTGCAGCTAAAGCTTTAGAGAAAACAGGTATCCTTTTTAGCCCCCAACCACCCCACTTTTTGGGGAGCGCTATCCTATCCCATTTTATCCATGGGAAAACTCTGTCTTCCTTTGAGCCTCTCTAGAGAAAACTACAACAACCTTTCTGGATCCGATTCAGAGTTCCTTTAGGAATCTAAGATAATGACATCCAAAATACTAGAATGGTCTCCAAGACTAACTTAATAAGAATCAGTGTTCCAACTCCTCACGACAATCTAAAGCTTCAACCTCTAAAATGTTTTCCAATCTTCACTAAAAACCAGTACCAAGCCACTTTATTTCGTTTATAAATTAGAATACATGGTTTAAAAATATTATTAAATATCATAATAATTTTAATATATAATCAACATTAATTTTAAATAAATATTTTTTTATAATACTAATAAAAAAATATCCATAATAATATTAAATATACCTAATTTCAAGACTAAAAAATAAATATATTTTTGTATCTTAAAAAAAGTTTTGGAAGATAATAATTACATACTTTTTTTTTTTTTTTTTATGCCCTAAAACTGCTTCTGCTTGGCTAAGAGCTCGTCTTCCTCGGACGTAAGGAAACAGGTTAACGGCCCAAGACCCAGAGGCATCTGGCAGGAGTGAAAGTCTGCTCCCTTACGGACCACCAGCGGGTTATTTCAGGTGGCGTGGTTTTCCTTGATAACAGTGATGTGTCAACTGACATTCGCGGATAGCAGCCAGAGATGGCTGTCCTCACTGTTGGTTTGACAAACTGAGTTTGATAGGTTTTTCCACCTTTGAAAAAAAAAAAAAAAAAAAAAAAAAAAAAAAAAATAATTACATACTTTTGTGTCCAGCAGCAAAGGAGAGGAATATTTAAAAATATTATAAAAAATAAATATAATTTTGTATCTAAAAGAAGTTTTGGAAGATAATAATTACATACTTTTGTGTCCAGCAGCAAAGGACAGGAATATTTAAAAATATTATTAAATATCTTAAATATGATAATTTAATAATATACTCGACATTAATTTAAACAAACAATTTTTTTAATACTAATAAAAAATATCTATAGTAATATTAAAATATACCTAATTTCTGTTTCAATTAATAACAATTAAAAATAAATATAAGTTCATATCAGGAAAAAGGTTTTGTGTCCAGCAGCAAAGGGGAAGAATATTTTCTTATAGAATAGAAGTTGTCCAATTTAAGGCATCCATACTTTATTTGTTTAAAATGTATATTTTCATTGATTATTATACATATTTGGACCCATTTTGGACTGAAAGTTGTCCCCTTTCACATTTCAAGGCATCATACTTTATTGTAAACATTTTTATTTTAAATCTGGAATTTGCATTGACTCTTTATAATTTAATAATATTTGGGCCCATTTTACAAATGTAGATAGGGTATAATTATTTTGGAAGTGTTTGGGTTTGTGTGAATAAGCATTGACTTTGTATAATTTAATCATATTTGGGCCCATTTTGCAAATGCATATATTTTATATATATATTCTTTTGTAGGGGAAGAATTGGTTTTTTTTAGTTCACATGCGACATATTAAAATGGTTCATTAGATTTCGACTTTTATACGTTGCGCGCATATATATAGGTATTTGATATAATATTTATTTATTAATAAAGTTATTTTGTTTGTGATATTGAATTTATTTTTAGTGGTTGGGAATATTGGTATTTTCTCTGTTTCAGAAGTGAGATGATAAATTTTGTTGTAATTTTTTTTGCGGTTATTGAGTTTGAGCAATTTTTGAGGATCAAAACATGAATATTCCTTATTTAGAGTATATTTGGGCCTATATGAGATGTGAATGAAACACACTAGTAACATATACGATACAAATAAGAAAGAGATATTGGGTAAGAGAGTTTGTGGTAAAGGTACAATGATTCCAAAGTAAGAATAGAAAAGATACTTGGGGTGAGGAGTTATGTTTAAAAATATATTTTAAATTTAGTTGTTAGTTACACACACATATGTATGTGTGTGTAGGGAGAGAGACATAAAGAGAGGGGGGAGAGAGAGTTAATTTGGTGTAGTGTAAGTAGTTGTGAGGGAAAGTTGTCACGGTCCTCACTTAGGTTTAAATCCCACTTTCTAACATGTTTTCTCTTAGTGAGTCAATTATTTATGAGCTATATATGATGTATTCATGAGTTATTGGCATGGCCTTTGCGCCCTAAAAAATCGAGGGTTTACAACAGGGTTCCATCCTCAAAATGAAGAGAAGTGCCTTGAAGGTTTCCCCTATAGAAAAAAGAATGTAAACATACATACATACATACATACATAGATGTTGTCGATTGTTTGCAAGAAAACGTTGTCACCCTTCCTCCCTAGGTTTTGTTGAACACATGTTCCTACAATTTTTTTGTGTCATTGTAAATATTAAGTATATGAATAATTATGAATATGATAAGGTAGGAAGATCTCTTGGAAGGTGAAATTAAGAGTCACTTGCCTATTGTATTAAATACGGTTCAAGGCTTAATGAAAGGTATCTAATTATGGAGTTATCTTTAACACTGGTACCAAAGCTTGTTAACTCAATGTTTCTCTACCTCATCTAGTCCTTCCATACTTGTCAATCAGCTCGCGACCAATTTTGTGATCCTTGACTCGCCTTAGCTTCGTAAAAATTCCCTAATATGCTCGTCATACACCATCATCTATGTACACACACTCAAGAAACTATTGTAGGTTTTCGTCTGCATACAAATTGTGGTTTTACTGCTATCACCATTATTCTACATTTCATGCATGTTGTATCTTGTAAGCTTGCAATTTTGATGAAAATATCATCTTCTTATTCAAAGATGTTTCCCAGCTTTAGATCTGGACATAAGTAGTTTATCCATCAGAGCCAATAACTCTTCATGCAGTAGTCTTGCAACCATGGGAAGAGAATGCCAAACACCTTCACCATGGGCTCGGATGTGGGTGATGAGGCCAACATCTTCTTGGTGGGCCCTAACTCCTTTATTTGTTTGAGCCTTCTCATAGCACGATGTTGATTGATGGAACTGACTAAAGTCACCAAAATAACATTTAAGGGGAAAACTTCCCGTCTTGTTTTTATAGAGGTGGTACTCCTCTTTTAAAAAAGAATAAAATCCCACTATGACACATTAAATAAAAGTGTATAATAAGGGCAAAACTTCCCGTCTTGTTTTTATAGAGGTGGTACTCCTCTTTTTAAAAAAAAAATCCCACTATGACACATAAAATAAAAGATTGTATAGAAGTGGACATTATATCCACAATGGAATTTATAATGTAAGATTGAAAAAAAATATAAGTGAGATCAAGATATTTGTTTCCAACATAGTAGTAAATAGAACACACCATATCATTGAGAAATATGAAAGAAAACATACCACATTTACAAAGAACTGAACATGATATTTATTGGAAATCATAAAGATTAAAATGAGACATAGGCTAGAAATCCATACTTTAAATCATAGTCTTAAGATCATAATAATTTTGAGCTCTTGAGAGTTCTCCATGGAAACTTCAATATACAAAAATAATAAGTTTATAAATGCTCATGAAATAAATTAAATGTGTTCGTCCAAATGGACTGGGATGGGCTTCTAGTGGATTGCATAAATGAAAATACCTACTAGAAAGGCAAAGGAGAAGATAGTTAGAAACAACCTTCAAGTTTAGATTGACTCTAAAACAAAAAGGTAAATTAATGTTGACTGAGGAGAATGTGTGGGGAGACTCAATTAAGGGAACTTCTTAGTTACAATATAATACAACAGTCTTTGGGGTAAAGCATGATGGTGTTCTTCTCCTTGCATGTGTGGTAAATCATTGACTTGTTGTTATGCTTCTATTTATTTCCTCATGTCATTATTTATTTCATGCTTGTTTCCTGTTATGTTAGTATGCATCTATCTCATTTTAGCTTAAGAATTAATTATTTGCTTTAGGAAAATAAATTTTCTAGTGGATAATAAATGTATCTCTAGGAATTATTTCCACTGCACTTATTTAATTTCATGTCGATTTAATGATTTGTGGTGAAGTTTTGTATATGAATCATTATTTGGTCAAGCTTTTCAAGCGCGAGGGGAAATACATATGAAGTCTCTATTTAATGTTGTGCTTTTGAAAGAAAACCTAACTACTCCAGCTGTCTTTATGATGTTGAAATTAATTTGCCTTCAATTATTTTTTATAGCACTTTTTAACCATTTTTTGATGAAATCTTGCAATAATGCTACGGTTATCTCATGTTTCACTCGAATATTGGAGAATTCATCTCTAACTTCCTTTAATTTGGCACTCAATTGTTGTATTATGTTTTCTTAATTATCATTCTCGTTGACATAATCCGCTAACCATTTTTAATATCTTCCTTCGAAAAATTTGAGTTGTTTCAAGAATTTTAGCTCGAGAGATGCACATTTCATCCAATTTTTTTTCATCATTTCTTTTGTTAGTGTGGAATATATTACCATATGTGGGTCATCTAGTTCCTTTACAATGTCAACAAGCTTAAAGAATACAATATTCCTTTTTTCCAGTAACATTGTCACAATCGACAATAAATTATTTGAGAGAATTGATTCTCTTGTCCCAACAAGCCTTTAAGTGTTTAAGCCATGCCTTTGAGGAAACATCCTATTCCTTCCTTTCCATTTCATTCATATCGAAGACCTTAGCAATCAAAACACTTAAAGCATTTTCAATAAAATACTTATCAACTCTAGATCCTTTTCTAAAATCTCTTTATAAGAAGTAATTTTAGAAGCAACAATAAGTGAAATTTTTGTTAGTTCTCATTATTGTAAATTTACAACAAGTCTTTTATTATATTTTTAGCCACACATGCTGTTGACACCTAATCCGAAACGGATGAGGTGAAGTCGGACAGTCATCTAGAAGATGAACTGATCCGTTTTATATGTGTATAAATAAAGTGCTGGCTAATGAATAAATCAATCAATCAGTGTTTTCTCATTTAATTGTTTTCTTGCGCTCATTGCTGGAGTTACCCTGGCCTGACATGGTATCAGAGCTCAGGTTTCTTAAATTAGTTGTAACTCCTCTCTTAAGAGCAGCTCTGCCTCTGAATCCGCTGCCCCTCTGACGTGATTCCCTTTGCCTGAATCCGCTGCCCCTCTGACCATAATTCTCTACGCTGCCTCTGACTGCCCTGGCGCTCTCTGACACTGACCTCTCATGAGACTGCGCCCTCTGTATTTGAATAAACGGTTCTATCTCTGCGTTTGGATAGACCATCCGCATTCAATGCGTAACTCTCATAGAAGTTGATTGGAGCGGACCTGCAAACAATAGCTGAAGTCTTAGTTGAATTCGTTGAAGCCTCGGTGCAGAGAGATGGAGCATGAGCGTTAAAAGACTGTAAGCTGGGTCGAAACTTGGAGGTGTTTGCGGCGTTTGGTAAGTTCTTTCAATAATCAGAATTCATTATCAAGCAGAAGATTGATGGTCAATGGCATATATGGTGAATGCATGAAATTTTTGGTCGGTTGAATGGAGCTATACGCGGTCCCCTCGGCTCCCACAAGTGTATTCACTATCCTGCGGTCCCCTCGCTCTCCTTCTGTTGCATTGTATTAAACCACCTCTGCGCACTCCTCTCCACTATGCAACAAAGCCCTATGGTATCATATCCCGCACAATGTTTGGCTCCTACACTGTCCCATAAACACGTTGTTCCATATATATAAGGCTGGTATATATATACGTTGTCTCCGACGCTGTCTGGTATATAACATTGTTTCATATATAACACTTGATGCGTTTGGCTCCTACGCTGACTCCTACACTGTCTGGTATATAACATTGTTTCATACATAAACACTTGTTGCGTTTGGCTCCTATGTTGTGGAGGAATGGTAATTGAAACCGGTGTCACTGTGGAGGAACGTTGAAGCCTGAAGATTGCTCATTGAAACCTGAAGCTCTGCGGATTAAACACGCTCCTGCACATGATGTTACCGCAGCGTTTTCATGTGGTATCATGTATGCTGAGTGCTCCTTTTTTAAAACAGTGACATGATGTTACAGCAACGTTTTCATATGCTGCGTGCTCCTTTTTAAAACAGTGATCTGACATGACATGATGAGCGCCCTTTCTTTTTTTTCACTGATATGATATATGTTATGTTGAGCGCCCTCTGCTTTTAGAAGGAACATAATATTATGGAAGTTATGGTGATTTCATCGATAATATCATTGGGCAACGGATTCTCGTTGAGATAAGTGTTTCAACCAAATGACTGTGTCTTTATTGAAGAAATGTATTACTGACACAGATTTCAGCGATGGTTTTTAAATTGCCGTCATAAATTTTGGGCTTCTTGCGATGGTTTTTGAATGACTTGAGATGGTAACAGTGGTAAGAACTGCGTTCACATATCCAGCGTTCATTAAAGAACTGCGTTCATTAATCCAGCGTCCAGCAATCCAGTGGTATGTTTTGAGGCTTGTTTGAATAACAGGTTTTTGTGCTAGTGGTATATACTTTGACTGAGACAGCGTTTTTCATGTGATATATATATGATATATATGTGAGCAGTTATATGTATTTGAGCGCCCTGTGAACAGTGATATATGTGAGCAGTATTTGAGCGCCCTTTGTTTTTTGAACAATGATATATATGTGAGCAGTGATGCTATGGAATGTTAGAGGCTACCATATAAGATTTTTTTTTCCCAGCAGAAGTTGTTTTTCTATCAACAGATGTGTTTTTGGCAGAGATATTTTTTTCAGAAGGATTTTGTTTACAGAAGTTTTTAGCAGAGATATTTTTTTTACAGAATGCATAAGGCTATGACATAAGATTTTTTTTTTCCCAGCAGAAGTCTTGCTGTGGCATAAGTATTTTTTTTTCTATTAGCAGAAGTTTTTTGTTTACAGTATGCCTTCAAGAGAAAGAAGAAGATACTTCAGAGGCAGGGGGGGCAGACATTCTCATTCCCAAGCAGAAAAGGCAGACTTACATTGCATTCGCTGCAAACGAAATGGATCACATGATGCTTCTACATGCAAGCTACCATGGGACAAAGTTGAGCAGAGAAGAAATCAGCAGAAAGGTAAAACTGATGACTCAGACGAAGGTAAAGCACCCGAATCTGCACACTATATTGAGGCACAATGTAATATTGGAGTAAATGAAGATTTGTTTAATGCTTCACTTGCTTCTTCGAAAAATGACTGGTTGCTTGATTCAGGAGCAACCTGTCATATGACTCATAGGAGAGATTTCTTTGAAGATTTCACTAACAATGTTGATGGAGCAGTATACTTTGCAGATCAGTCAAAAATCAAGCCATCAGGGCTTGGCACAATCAGGCTTAAACTGCCTGGTCTTCCAGACTTTCTTCTGGATCATGTTCTATATCTCCGACAGCTGAAGAGAAACTTGCTGTCCCTGGTTCACATCCGCCAGCAAGGTCACTCCATTCACATGTTTGATGGCAAGCTTGAGGTAAGAAAGGCATCTGACCACTCACTTGTCATGAGGGGTATAGAAGAAGAAAGACTCCTTAAACTGCAAGGAACCTCTGCTCATGCACAGCATTTCTCATATATTTCTCATCATGAAGAATGTACACTTCCATCAAGTTTATTATGGCATGCTAGATTTGGGCATTTAAACTATGATAGTCTCCGCTTGTTGAAGAAAAATGGTGTTGCTGGTTTGCCTACAATTCCTAGAAAACATAAACAATGTGATTCTTGCATTCTAGGAAAGCATAGCAAACAGTCTTTTCATGATTCACATTCAAGAGCACATAGGAAGCTTGAACTTATTCATTCAGATTTATGTGGTCCAATGCCTGTTCCTTCTGCAAATGGAAATAAGTATATCATGACATTTATTGATGATTACACCAGAATGTGTTGGGTTTATTTATTGAAGAACAAATCTGATGCTTTTCAAACATTCAAGAATTTTCATAAGTGGATTGAAAATGATGCACAATCTCATATTGGGTATATTCGCACTGATAATGGAAAAGAATATACATCAAATGAATTTGAACACTATCTTCGTCAACATGGGATTAAACATCAAACAACTGTGCCTTATAATCCTCAACAGAATGGTGTAGCTGAAAGAATGAACAGAACAATTTTGAATATGGTACGATCTATGCTTTTCTTCAAAAATGTAAAGACAATGTTTTGGGCTGATGCTGTTCTATGTGCTGCATATATAAAGAATAGATGTCCATCTAGTGCTATAAGAAACAAGACTCCTTATGAATTGTGGTATGGGCATGTTCCTTCGGTAAAACATCTCAGGATATTTGTTTCCATCTGTTATGCTTTAATACCAAAGGTACATAGAAACAAACTTGGTGCTAGAAGTCGTAAGTGTATCTTCCTGGGGTATTCAAACACATCTAAAGCATACCGCCTTTATGATGAAGTAAATAAAAAGTTTGTTTTATCTAGAGATGTCATTTTTCTTGAATCATCCAAATCTGACAGCGTTGTTGAGCGGCAACTTGATCGCTTGGATAGATTCACAAAACCAAAATCATTCCAAGAGTTTGATAATCAGATTCCACATCTTGAAGGGGGGATTCCTATACTAGATCAACATGTGGAATCTTCTTCTGAAGAACAATCTCCCCTGCATGACACTCCAACAACGGATGATGCTTTAAGTGATGTAATTGATAGAATTGGGAGACTCAATCTTGATTCAGACCCAACTCAATCAACAGAACAGCCTGGACCATCTCAGAAAGGTCCCCCAAAGTGGCTGACAAAGACACTTGAAAGTGTTCATCCTGATGAAATTGGAAAAACAGGAACCCGAAATTCAAATCGACAAGATGGAGGTGATGTAGATAACTCTAATTCACCGGTTGATATGGATGTTACTTATGATTGTGAATTGAACTTGTCTACAGATTTTGAACCAACTTCCTTCAAAGAAGCTGCTTCTTATGATGAATGGAAAGAAGTGATGCAGAAGGAGTATGATGCCCTCATAAAGAATGGCACTTGGAAGCTGGTTGATCCTCCATTTGGAACCAAACCAATTGGCTGCAAGTGGGTCTACAAGAACAAGTACAAAGCTGATGGCTCACTTGACAAGCACAAAGCTAGGCTTGTGGCAAAAGGTTTTGCACAGAAAGAAGGGGTCGATTACGAGGAAACTTTTGCTCCCACAGCAAAATGGGCCACCATCCGGACACTCTTTGCACTAGCTGCTCAGAACGGTTGGAAAGTCCATCAAATGGATGTAAAAACTGCATTCTTGAATGGAGATCTAAAAGAGAATGTTTTTATGTCCCAGCCTGAAGGATTTGCTGTGAAAGGACATGAACACAAAGTATGCAAACTTGTGAAGTCCTTGTATGGCCTCAAACAAGCACCACGAGCCTGGTATGAAAAACTAACTGAGCATCTTCTGAAACTCAACTTCAAACATTTTGATCTTGATGATGCAACTTTATTTGTCAAGAAAGTTGGCAAAACAGTTGTATATCTTGTGGTATATGTAGATGATCTTTTAATGACAGGGAACAATGAAAGCTATATTGCATCCATAAAGAAAGAATTAGGAAAATTTTTTGAAATGACTGATTTGGGCTATGTTCATTACTATCTTGGCATTGAAGTAACCCAACATCCAAAGTCCATATTTCTTTCTCAAAGGAAATACATTGGAGATTTGTTATTCAGATTTGGCATGACAGAGTGCAATCCCCTTTCTACTCCAATGGAACAAAACTTGAAGCTCACATCTACTGAAGGAAAGGAATTTGAGGATGCAACAAGGTATAGACAGCTTGTAGGAAGTCTCATCTACCTCACTACTACCAGACCAGACATTTCATTTGCTGTTGGAATCCTCTCCAGGTTTATGCAAAAGCCTTGTGAGGGACATTGGTCTGCTGCAAAAAGAGTTCTAAGGTACTTGAAGGGAACTCAAGACCTTGGAATCAAGTATACACAGGTGGACGACTTCAACTTGATTGGATACTCTGATTCAGACTTCGATGGAGACAAAGAAACTGGGGTATCTACTTCAGGATATGCTATGAGTCTTGGATTAGGAGCTGTCTCCTGGAGATCACGCAAACAATCAGTACCAGCAGATTCCACAACAGAAGCAGAATACGTGGCAGCAACTGAAGCAACGAAAGAAATTGTGTGGCTCAGGAAAATTCTTGAAGATTTGCAGGTAAAACAAATACAATCAACTCCACTCATGATTGATAACACATCTGCAATAAAGTTGGCCAAGAACCCAAAGTTCCATGATCGTACTAAGCACATCAATACTAAATATCATCTGATCCGACATCATGTTGAGGCCAAAACAATCCATCTTCGTCATTGTTCCACAAACGAGCAAATTGCAGACATCTTCACCAAAGCGCTTGGAAGAGAAAAGCTTGAAAAATTCAGAATGATGCTTGGACTCACCAACATCCCTTCAGATTAAGGGGGGGAATGTTGACACCTAATCCGAAACGGATGAGGTGAAGTCGGACAGTCATCTAGAAGATGAACTGATCCGTTTTATATGTGTATAAATAAAGTGCTGGCTAATGAATAAATCAATCAATCAGTGTTTTCTCATTTAATTGTTTTCTTGCGCTCATTGCTGGAGTTACCCTGGCCTGACACATGCTCTAATCTCCACCATTAGACTAGATCCTTCTTTCATTTTTAATCTCAGTTCAAAAATTTCTTCAGTGGGTCTCAATGCATGGTCCAAAAAAGAATGGTCTTGGAAATAAAGTAGCTTCCAACCCATTAGTTCTTTTCTTCAAGGTAATCGGATTTCCCCTTCATGCTCATTTATGGAATACTCAAGAACATCCCCTGTAGCTTGCTAAAACTCAAGAGGCTCTGATTTCTCCAATATTGATGTCAGGATTCTATTTCTCTACTACTTTCTTATTCTTTACATTGACTTTTCCAATTTGTAATTTCTTGGAATGGCTATCAAATTCAACATTATGTAATGTCATTCTTCTTCAAATAATATTATATTGACTAGCAAGTTCTTCAAAAAGCATCCTATATTATATTATTTTCTTTTTAGCCCAAAATAGGAACTTTAATGATAGTATCAATCTCCATATTTTAAGAGTCAATTTCTTCTCCTTGTGATTCCTTAGTAACTTTTGCTTTTTTCTTTCCTTTTTCTCTTTGAACTAGTAGAAATGGTATTAGATCTCTCAGTCAATTTTCTTAGAGGGTCTTCACCTCCTCCACCATCAACATTTTCTACAGTAGTCCTCTTCTCCTCAATTATATTTACTTGTCCTTGGCTTTTACAAATTGAAGATATTTTATGAGAATTATTGGGGAACTATGATCAATGATGGTTGTAGGTTCCCCCTTTGCTTTTATTTTTCATTAGTATTAATCAAGATGTTAATGTCATGATGGAGAGGGTTATTTTCATGTTCTTCTTCTTCTTCTAAACTTTAATTATCCCTAGTTTCTTCTTCTAACTACTTATTAAAACTTGAGGAACATTCAACATAAAACACATGAGAAAAGAATATTCCATGTGGGTCAAAACCCTTGCAAGGGTGGACTTGCCTCATTTTGAATGTGTCAAAATATGAAGTAATTTCATCTATATGGACAATAGAATTTACTCTAAAATCTCCAATTTTGAAAGGAGTAGGAATAAATTGTTTTTCCCTCTTTTTATTGAGGAAATGTACCCAATAATTGTAGTATCAACATATTTCAACGGTTTTTTTTTATTATTATAAAAAACGTAATATGGTAGAAGCTTGGGTTTTCCTTCAAAACCAAAGAGTCTAATATAGGAAAAGTTCTCTTGGTATTCGATGATGCCCTTTTTTGAAAGAAAATTTTGAGCCTAATTAGAGAGTATGTTTGTATTAGGACCAAAAACTATCTTCTTGAATTCTATAACAAAAGAATTTTGAATTTGATAAAAGTGAAAGGGAGCTTTGTACTTCCACAACATTAGATACCAAAATTGAGCAAGCTCTTCATCTATATTCACATTTTACGCAACATGGATGTCTTTGAATAAAGTTACATACACCAAGGCATAAATCAAATAGGAAGCCATGAAGAGATCAAATTGTATTTCTGAATTCCTCATTTGGTAGGAATTCCCATTAGAGATAATATCAACCTAGTCAAATATAACTCTCTCATTTACTGAATGAGAAATAATTGAAAGAAAATATCTACATACATGTTTAGTGGAATCCTAACTAGAAAATATTGCCAAAATCCATCCAAATTTTTTTGTAGGGGTCAACTAATGTATTTACCTAAATTTGAGAAACATCTATTGAAGTGGGAGAAGGATTCATTAGAAAAATTCTTAAAAGTTCACTACAGCCTCCTCGACCCTTGATGAATTCTATTTTCTTCAACAATTTTGAAAACATTGTGTGGATTCAATAGTTGTAAACTTATTCTAAAAAGAGTTGGTATTAGGTGTACAAGATTTCTACCATTTCTTCAAGAAGAACCATCTTTTTCTACTTATTAAATTCTATTACACACTAAGAAACAAAGTTTGTGAAGTCATAAAATTTGGGGTTACAACTTGTTGTGCTATTCAACGCCCCCCCCCATTTGTTAACATAATAGCTAATATTCTATTAATAAATGGGGACCCTCAAAAAATTCCTTCCAAAAAATAAATTTAACATTTAGACATTTTCTTGTTATTTTTTGGAATAAAGCAAGATATCAAGATGAAACCCTTTGAAAAGCTAGCAAATGCTTGCCTTTTCGCATATCGCATGATCAAGCGTGTCAAAAGCCCTGTTAACGACCAAAACTCGTGGAAAAGCAATCAAAAGGGATTACCGCACTTAACCTTGAAACTATTAGACTTTTCATTTTGAACTAAGTCCTAAAAACGTTTCTTATTAAAGTAAGGCTCGCATCACATATCGCCACTTGCAAAGAAAGCACCTTCACAAAGTATCTTTAACCATGCGATATGCGATATTGTGATGATGCGTTCACCCTTATCGCATCGCATTGGAAGCCTTAAGAAAGACTCGAAAACTTATCAACCTTGCGATATTGCAAAATGTGATGGGATCCCAGACCCAATTGCTAATTATGTTATAAAAACATTCAAGTCTGCTATGCGAAGAAGAAAGGCTTTACAAGTAAAACCCTATCAAATAAACTATGCTTTGAAAACTAATAAAGAACACCCCGCATATCGCATTTCGCAGAAACTAGAGGAATGGGAAAGAAAGTGCACACACGAAATGTGATAATGTGATCTATGATATGGGGTCGCAAATCACAAAATCGACATTTTCGCAGATAAAAATCTCGCCACCCTAATAAGTTTCTTTCCCGACTTATGATGCAAAACATTAATGAGAAATAAAGCTATGGATAAGGAACCATTAGTGGGCATTTATTAAGGGTTAATGGAATTTACGTTTGAAAAGCTCTTCGACCTGATACGATATCTTTGCACTCACATTTAATAAAACTCCTTTCTTGTCACCTTTTCAAAGTCATCTGTATCATTCATTCTTATGTTCATTTTTACTTGTGTCTATCCAATAGCTTTTGCTTTGCTCCATTTTAGGAACAATCCACAACAAGAGTTGTTGGGAGCAATGGCAAAGAGGGGAAGGCAGCCGCGTTTGAAAAATCAGAAATGATCCCTCTGTTCTCTGACACTACATGCAACAAAGACGGAGGAACCTCAACATGGGAGGCCATGTATGATTTATTAGAAGAAGAGAAACCAAGACCTTTGGTAACAAAGGCCACAGCCGATGGTCATATTTCCTCTGATGCCTCCTTCTTCGAAACAACATGCTCATTTCTACACCGCATAGCTGCGAGGCCGAAGATAATTCCATATACAAATATGGTTAAGTGGATAATCGATCAGGTGGACGTCTCAGACAGAGAATTCAAGAATAGCAGGCAGGAGGTTATGGGATCCTTTTCACCGGACAGTCTACAACTTATGTACAATCTACCAGAGCCACAAAATCTCTACAATAAACAGTTCCTCGAGAAATTTTCTAAGGAGAATGAAGACCCAACAGACATCACACGAACCTCCACTGAAAACGAAGGCAAGATCAAAAAGGATAAGATGGGTATGTATTCTACAACATCTATCTCTCCCCCTCATAGTTTAGCAGCAGCCATGCTATGTAGAATGTTCGACAAGCCCGATAGTACTAAATTTTCCCCAGAATGGCTGCCATTAATAGATGCAGCCGTAAATGCAACAATAATGAATTGGGCCCAAATTTTGTCTGATAATTTGGCGAAAGCCATAATGGAGTATAGGAGAAAGAGGAGTATCTCTTCTAGGGTTTACCCTCCATTTTTCATGAGTGCCTATATAATGGATGCTATCTGTTTTGGTTCCAAATTTCCTATCATGGGATGGAAGTGGACTGTCCAAGACTCGTTTCCTATCCATATATATCATAAGAGTATGTGGGAATCTTAGTTTCGCCCCCATTTTTACAAAATTTGTCAGGGAGTTATGCTGCCTATTCATAAACAAGTCTACAACAAGAATGCACCTAGATTTTCTAGAGAAGCTGAAGTAGATATCCTACCTGTAACCAGATGGTTTGGGGAGGAGACATTTACATATATCAAAGTATTCGGGAGCATTGCTTCACCGCATGTCCTCCCATACTATGTCCCCAATAAGTTAATGGCCAGGGAGATAACCTACCAAACAACAGGGGAAGGTGGGCTAAGCAAAGGATTGAAGGAACAGAAAAAGGCCATTTGGCCTACATTTCCGTTGCAGTGTGGTGCATTTGTACTACACGATTTTGGACATGCCTGCAAGGAAGCAGAGATTATCAAATCTTTGAAATTGGCTACATTCCCAGGAGGATGGTATGACCCAAATGGAATTGCCAAAGAGTTCACTACTATGGTGAAAGTGAAACCATTCACCCATGAGGAATATGCCTTCGATGACCTCTTCCTACAAAAGGAGATATTTTCAGAAGTGATGCATATGGCATCACTACTTTTTTCCCTAGATGATCTTGAAGCCTTCTGTGAATATAGGGAAAGGAGATTATTACAGGTCCCATTGGACCTGCTACAAATTGAACCAATAAGGGAGCCAACTCCCAGTGTAAGCTTAGATGAAAGCTCTAGAGAAAATTCCAAAGAAAATTCCGAAGCAGAGTCCCAGGAAAAATCTACTCGTGAGTCAGAGCACTCACAACTACAGTCTCAAAATGGGGGCAATAAAAATAGAGAGTCCAAAAGGGACACATCCGAAACCACAGAAGCATCTGAACAAACCTCGACAAAGAAACAGGTTGAACTTCCCTCTACTTCCACTTAGTTGGTGAAACCCCCAGTTGTTGATTTAGAAAAAGAATGGGATAATTTTAATAAGAAGCTCCATATAGAGGAACAAACATCTGAGATACAGACTCCACAGCACAAATCAACTCAAGAAATTACAGTGGAGAAAACTGTAGGCACTCAGGATGTGGAGCTCATTCCTGCCACCCCCACTTCTGAAATTATTTTGAGAATTGAGGAAATTCCCCCATTAGATGTGTTTTATAGCCCTACCCATAAAGTTGTCATCAAAAGGTAGAGGAAGAAAAGAAAGTTAGATGCTGCAGCTATTACCACTCCCGATAATGAACCAATGGACATTGTCTGGAAAGATTCGCCCATGGACCCATTTGAGAACCTTACGAGACTGTCACAATTTGCAGGAGCCTATGCTATGAAAACTATTGATAAAGCAAAATAGGTTCAAATGATGCTAAGAGAAAAGGAACAAAATATTCTGCTGTTGGAACAAAAATTAGAGCAAGAAAAATCTAACCAACAAGCAGAATTACAAATTGCCAAACTACAACAGGAGTTTGAACAGATGCAAATACAACATCAAGTTAGCCTCGTAGAAAAGGATGCGCGGATTCAAGCTATGCCAGTGAAGTATAAAGACAGTCCGCAAATCGATCAGTTCATAAGAGAAGCACTCAGCCTTAACGCCCAACTGATGCAACAAAAGGAAATTCTGTGCCAAGAAATATTGCAAATAAATCCTTATTGCAAGACCAGTGATAAGCTAACAAGCCAAGTTGTTGACATGAGGCTTGAGTATGACGAAGTCCATAAAAGGATTTCTGACTTTATCACCTGGTGTTATCGGGAAAACTAGTGTCCATTCAGAGCTGCTAGTCCCACTAAGATGGGTAGCTATCTTAGAAACAAACAAACTAAAGTTACTTGCATTTTCCTTTATGAGAGTTAGATGAGAGAGAAGCAAAGAGTACCAACCTCAGTCTTTCGCTTGTCACCTTGCTTGTTTCCTCCCTCCTTTGACAGAGCTTCACTACTCCTTCCTCACTTGTCCTGCTTCAAAGAACACCTGTAGAGTCAAAGCAACAAAATACCATCAAAGCATAAAGATCTATAACCATAAACAATATAGGATCATATGTATATTAACATACAAATGCATACATAAATACAAGATTCAAAGATATACAAGTATATGGAGGAAAACTCAAATAGCTTTATTGATAGAAGTAGTAGAAGAGAGGATTACAACCAAGCTGTTTGATCCAGCGCCATCCTCCCAGCATGAAAGCCCTCTTCACCTCATGAAAAGCTAGATCACCCAACAATACAATGTTTCATAGAGAAACCAACAACACTTCCTTACAAAATACAAAATTCCAGCCTTTGGATCTCTAGGATGAGGGATCCATATATAGATATTTGCAGGTGGGTGAGTCAGCTTCTGGGATTTTGATTAGTGTCATTTCACTGATAGTTCTTGGTTCCACTTGGAGATTTCATGATCTCTTACTCATCCCTGGGCGAATTCAAAGAGGCAAGTGTCAAATGAGCAGTTTCTAGAAGATTCTTTGGGTTTCCACCTAGCAAACTGCCTCTGCCATTTGTCCGCTCTCACTCATCGCACCCTACAGAAGGGCTTTTCAGTATGCATCGCACCTTTTGCATCAGGTGAGATGCATCGCACCCTCAGCATGGAGCAGTCTGTATGGTCCAGTTTTGACCAGTTCTGAGCAGTTTTTCAGGGAGAACTTCTGGGAAATGATGTAATCAGTTGACCTTGTTCCTTTAGGGTATGAAATAACACTTTTAGGGGTTTAGAAGCCCTTGGTTTATGGACATATGTGATTAAGGTTGCAGTGCCCAAATATGTCTATAACAGTTGCCCCCTAAAGCATGAGGTCGTAAATCTTTTGATGTCGGGTGAAATGCTTTATCATGAGGATCCGAGGTTTTTCAAACTGGAAGGTGACCAGTAATAAGATACAATACAATACATTATCTTCATAATATTTTCATGATTTAGCTAAGGCGAGCATTCCCATGCTTAGCTTTATAAATTCATTTTCATGTACATAGGACAGACAACCGTCTATGTGGCAGACTGATGATTCTGGTAGAGCCATCATCCCTTGGCTTGGATGATTATCTGTGCAGCTATGATGTACATTTGATGTCTTTATTTTCCTGAATATATCACAACCCGGATGGATGAAACTAGATCCGGGGTCTTCAAACTCGTTCAATCTTCGCCCGGAGTACAAGTCGATCCATGTGAAAAGATGTTCTGGTGTCGAACATGGAAAGACATTGCCTGATTACCAATCAATGATGTAAGTTGTTAACAAGCGCAAGAGGAATCACTGATAATGATAATGACCCTCAAGGTACTGTAGTACAATTCACGTGGTGTGAATATGGGACTTGATGTCGAACACCACGCGAAATCTTTCGGTCGAAGGCCATTGATGCAAACCTATTGCCGGAAGTGAGAAACTTGCCATTGGGGCATGCAAGCTTCAAAGTACTGAAAGGGTTGTTCCTAAGTCAACTTCTCCGCTAATGAGCTGATGTCGACAAGAAGTGACCCGTCGTAGGAGGGACTTAATGAATCCCACATCTACGACACGAAACGAAGCAAATGATTTTTTGGAGGTGAAAACAATCTGATGGTACAAGGTTCAGGGTGGCGGTCATGAAAAATGGAGAGTGAAGGTATTGCAGCGGATGAGATGTAAGCTGGGTTGGTGAATTCTCTTAGCGACTTCTCTTGAACATATCGGCGACACTGAAAATGGATTGGTAGCTTTAACCCAAAAAATGGATGGTACAGAGGACCAATGGTGATATGACCGGTGAACAGAATAACCCAGCTCGACTTAATCATGGTGATGGAGTGAAAGTGTCATGTTCAAGAGCGACCTGCTACCAATGAAGTTCTTCAAGTTTTCTTCCCAATTTTTCCCCAGTCATTGCTGACCAATACCTCTTTATTTTTGTCAAGCTTGAGGAGGATAACATATGCTTGTTCTATAATTTTCCCTTCGGGCAAACCTATCGCTATGTTTTAGCGAGCCTAGCGACAGTGAAACTCGCTCTTGTCTGTAATGGACAAGTTTGTCGCTATTGTTTTAATGAGTTTAACGACAAAGATAACTCGATCCTTTTCAGTTTTAGAGAATCTAAAAAGAGACGGAAAGGAGACTCCAGTAATCCTTTTTTGTAGTATAATCCCTTAAGTACGAAAAAGTATAAAATGATACGAAAGGGATGACTTTTCAAATCACTTTAACGAGCCGAAAAAGAGAAGCGCTCGATCTTTTTATGTAATGATCCCCCAGGTCCAAAAATATTAAAATCTAGAGGAGGGATGGAACTTCCAATCACTTTAACGCGCTGGAGATGCAAATTGCTCGCCAATCTTTTTATATTTTACGAGTCTAAAAAGAGCTTAAAAGAGACTCGTCTTTGAGGAACGAGTGATATTTTCGGGTAGTAGCTGGTTCCAGGTAAGGTTTGGAACTTTTCAATCACGACAGTGTAAAGAAGGTGGCTAACAGAATCACTCGTCGCAACTGTTCCTCAAAAGGGTAAACAATCAAGTGGAGGCGTATGATCGGCTAAAAGGTGGAGGTGATGGTAAGAACACGACCAAGGCTCAAAAGCTAATAGTGATGCGATCAAAAAGGTTATTTACCGAAGGTGGGTTCATGTTTTAATGAGCTTAAATTCTGGGGGAACATATGCTCATTGCTAGGTTTATTTTTTAACGAGCTTGAACTTCATGTAAACCTGCTCGTGCCAGTCGTATAATAAATATGTCTCTCATTAGTAGGTTCATTTTTTAGGGAGCTTGCCCCATGCACAACTTTGCTCCGGAGCCTTTTGTATGCAAGCTAGGAATGCTATCCTAGGGGTTAAAGAACTACTGTTAGGCCCCTATACTACTAGTATCATCCAAGAATTGTTCACTTATGTAATGTAAAGGAGGCTACCCCCTTGAAGAGGCTGAATTCTAAGGCGTTGATCTATCTTTTCTATCTTTCCTTGAGCAGGTTTCATAACAACTACTAAGGTTAGGTAGGATATCTTCTCAATGGGAAACCTTTCCTTTACTTTGCGGGTGCCATTTGGACCTTGCAAAGGTGAATGGTTGATTAGACCAATCACCTAACTTAAGCAGTTGAAGTTAGTAAAAACTATGGGGTTATAGATACGTTGGTCGCTTTTCACTTACGTACAAAAGGTTTTCATGCCCCCAGGTATAAAGAGAAGTAGAGTTTCTAGGTTACCATATGGAAGTTCCTGCATTAAAGCAAGGTTGTTTCGTCCGCATTTGCAGACAAAACACTTCCTTGGCTTTGTCCATCGAAATAGACAAAGGTGAATGGTGGGAGCTTCCACTCACATAACCTTTGACAAGGGAATCCTTTTCTAGTCTAATCCCATTTTCCTAAACGAACGGGTGTGTCAGACTAGTCATATATCCTACGCAGAAACCTACCTTATACCTGGAGTTTTCCTGCGGAAGCAGACCAGGGCGCATGCCCCTGGCTTTAGTCACATTCACTGAATCACTCGTGCTCATCAGGTGGACGGACTGGAGGTTGATGAGACATTCCTTGTGCAAAAAGACTAGTTAGGGATGGCATTTGACTAGTAGTCGTGTTTGAACCGGGGAATGAAAGCTGGTCTATGAGCTGGACCATTCTGCCTTCATACAGGAAACACATCACCCGAAAGAGTGAGGAAACAATAGCTCCCATGCTGTAAATGTAGTCACACCCAAGGAGTAGATTGTAATCTAGAGGCCCTTGGACTACCATCGCATTCAGATAAATGGTTTTCCTTCTCAAAGTTATAGGCAAATTTGGAAGGATCCCTAACGGTCGACTGGTTCCTTTGTTGAAGCCTGACAGATTTCGAATCTCAGGTAGAAGCGATGGCGAACCAAGTGCTTTCCAAGTAGTTGAGGAAAGGATACTCATGGAAGCCCCTTCATCTATGATAGTACTAGCCATGATCATTCTGTAAGCTTGTACTATGATCCGGAATGGTACATTAGATGGAAGGCGGGGTCTCGCTAGTAGATTCCAATCGAAGGAAACGACTAGATTTCTTGGAGGAGGGACCGAATAAACGGGATGAATCTCTGATGAACTTCCTTCCTGCGGTAAAGGAATGGGTAGATTGCCCCCATGTTCATCGGATTCTGTGTTAACAAAAAGAATTTGAACGGTGTCGTTCTCATTCTCTTTGGTGACTGTATCATCTGAAGGTGGACCTTCTGAAGACAAGACTGGGTCAACTACCGTCTCGACCTATTGACTTTGGTCTGGTGTGGACTTAGAGGGTTTATCTTCAATGATAGGTGCTTTGAACAATAAAAAAGGTGTGTCAGTTGGATTTTCAACTAGTGATGGACTCGGCAAGAGTTTCTTGTATCCAGGAGGAAGTCGCTGCGGTGAAGCAGGACGGTTATCCAAGACTCTTTTAGCTTCATCCAGGAAAGGACAATGGTGGAGGGCATGATCGCCTTCACACAGTCTACAAGGAAATTTAGATCTTCCTTTCTGTCCATTGACTTCGTTTTCACTAGTTGATGGTGTGCTCTCAACATGATCATCAGAGGTTGAAGACATCGGATTGTGCAAGCGGGGAGACTAGTCCCTTAAGATCCATGGGATGCAAGGACAATCTCGATGATAGTGGTCTCCTTTGCAAATGACACATGGAGATTTAGGTTTGGATGGTGCAGTGTGTGGATTTTCGCTAGACGATGCATGGTTTCCCCCTTTTGCCATTGGCTTCTTCTTCTTCTTCTCCTTCCCTTTCTTCTTCTTCTCAGTTACTTGGTTTTTAGCGTTACTAGCTTCACCAAGCGAAGAGGAAGAAGGAGAGGGAGAAACAAAAGAAGTAGAAGGTGGGGGAGCGACTTCAGTATCATCTGGTTGCTGATTTGATTGCTGAGGAATTACGGTGTTTTGAACGATAGAGGTCGAGAATAGCCATATCGGTAGGCCAATTGTGAGTCCTGAAAGGGACAATGTAGCCATGTGTGGAGCACCAACATCTCCCCAAGAAGAGAAAGGACTAGGATTCCCCCAGGGGAAATCCTTGATTGGTGGACTCCATTTTATCAACCTAAGACCAACGAGGGAACAATGATGTTATTCAGATTAAAATAAATTTTATGATGCTTTGACACAACTTGCTTTTTCAATTTTTAAGATTCGAGAAAAAGCTAAAGGTGACTCTAGTCGCCTTCGATTTTTAATGAGCCTGAAGTGACAAGTGCTTAGATGGACCTTTTCTTTTAAGGAGTCTGAAAAGGAACGAAAGTGACTACTCTGGAAATCTAGATAGAGGATTACCAAACCAATCGAAAAATTGTAGAATACTTTTTACGTATGGCAGTCAATCTTCCCGAATGCTGTGTTCAGTGCATTGCGATCGATAGGGCGGCAGACACAACTTCCTAAGGATAAAGGATATAGCCTATTGTGGTCTCCCAATATATACTCGACGGTATGTGGGAGCACAAGTCCGTACTGGCACTTATCGTATCAAAGAGGAGGAATCACCCAACCTACGATGAAAACGATAGTTACCAGGCTTTACGACGCTGAAATACGTCTCTAGCCTAGACTTCTAGATGTTGTGCGTTAGGTTCCAAAGTTTTTTATGTTCATTGAGGTTTATTTTACAGTTGATCTTTCTTAAGAAGTTTGCCTTTAAGGTTCACCGTGTGATGTAGATATACAATTCCTAAATATGCAATCTAAGATGATAAATAGTCGTTTACTTTCTTTTAGCAATGAAAATCCTAGCTACTAAGGAAAGAGAAGTAAAATTCTTTCAACATAGAGCATAGAGCACACACTAAATGCACTTTCCTAAATCAAATTCCGCAAGTAGTCTAAATCCAAATGCACATGCAAGTATTTCTTTTTCCGTTTCCTTAATGTGAAAATGACAAAAATAAAACTAAGTACAGATTTGAACTACTTTTCTTCAAAGCGACACTTTAGCAATTTCTTTTAAAAAATGAAAGGAAGACTAAGATGACACTTTCACTTTTGAATGGAAAACTTCTTTTGACACTTCAAAGAATTGACAATTCAAATCAAATACAACGGCAAAAGTACAATCGACTATCTAAAAGAGGAAGACTTTACGACACTCTTTTCGTTGACTAAAAACGACAATTGCGACACTTTCAAATCAAAAGGCGACAGTTCGATTAAGCTACTTTTTGCAAAGGAGGACTGCAAATGAAAAAAAAACGACATAAAAAACATTCATAATTCCTTATCAGTGGAGGCTAAATAATGTAAAGGAAGAAGGTTTCAACAGTGATATACCGATCATAGACAACAAAACTACTGAATAGAGCTGAAAACAATGAAGAAAAAACCATAATCTAGAGGTAGAAACAGTCTCATTTAATCATTACACCTGTAACACAGGGAAACAGGGATGCATCTCACCTGCAAAATATGGGAGGTGTGATGCATCCAGGTTGCTAATGAGAGACAGTGTGATGGTCCAGGGATGAGACTGAGCTTGGTTTTCACTCATAGTTTGCAGCTAAGTTTAGGGATTTAGGCTGAGCTAATGATAGAAATTAAACACAAAGTATAGGTGCTGATCTAATGAGGTTATTGAGCTACCACCAGGGCACTTAGGATGTTTGCAAGTCAGATGTTCAGTTCATAAACCAACCCAGAGATTGACTGAAGCAGTGTTGATCTACTTTGCAGTTGCATAGCAAAAGCAGTTCGAAGGCTAGCTGGCTTAACTTCAGGCTCTGTCTGTAGTTTATAAAGCAAACAATAGTAACTAACAATCAAACTATTCGCTCCCCAGTGGAGTCACCATTTTGTTATCAGGAAAACTAGTGTCCATTCAGAGTTGCTAGTCCCACTAAGACAGGTAGTTATCTTAGAAACAAACAAACTAAAGTTACTTGCGTTTTCCTTTATGAGAGAGAAGAAGAGAGTACCAACCTCAGTCTTTCGCTTGTCTCCTTGCTTGTTTCCTCCCTCCTTTGACAGAGCTTCGCCACTCCTTCCTTACTTGTCTTGCTTCAAAGTACACCTGTAGAGTCAAAGCAGCAAAATACCATCAAAGCATAGAGATCTATAACCATAAACAATATAGGATCAGATGTATATTAACCATACAAATGCATACATAAATACAAGATTCAGAGATATACAAGTATATGGAAGAAAACTCAAATAGATTTATTGATAGAAGTAGTAGAAGAGAGGATTACAACCAAGCTGTCTGATCCAACGCCATCCTCCTAGCATGAAAGCCCTCTTCACCTCATGAAAAGCTAGATCACCCAACAATACAATGTTTCACAGAGAAACCAACAACACTTCCTTACAAAATACAAAATTCTAGCCTTTGGATCTCTAGGATGAGGGATCCATATATAGATATTCAGGCCTTCTATTCCCGACAATGTCACCAATTGGCGAGTCTTTAATAACGATCTGGATATCATAAGCTTTTTGACATCAGAAGGTTCTTATGATGACCAGATAATTGATGAAGATCAACATGATGGCCAGCTTAAGCAAGATGCAACAATGAATGCTATACTTAAGTTTGTTGTTAAGTTGGAAGACTTATATGACCTTAAGGACAGATTCAAAAGACCGACCAACTAAAAACTTCAGAGTTCAACTCTGAGGTTTGAATTAGTTAACCTTGGAACTGACCTTAAACCTCAAAATATCAATCTAGGCCTTGGTCTTACATCAGATGAAAAATTAGCCTTCATACATTTGTTGAAGAAATATAAGAATGTCTTTTCTTGAAACTATGAAGATCTTAAAACATATGACACTTCTATAATTCAACATACCATCCCCATGACATTTGATGAAAAACCTGTGCAACAAAAATTGAGAAAAATTCATCCCAATTTAGAAAATCAGATTAAATTTGAATTAAATAAATTCTCAAAGCCAAGATTATTTTCCCGGTCAAACATTCCAGGTGGGTCTCCAACCTTGTCCCAGGCAGAAAAAAGAATGGTGATATTCGAATATGTATAGACTTCCACAATCTCAATAAAGCTTGTCAAAATGGCAACTTTCCGTTGCCTCCTATGGAATAGATATTGCAATTAGTTGTAGGCTCAAAACTAATGTCTTTCCTGGATGGATTTTCAGGTTATAATCAAATTCTAGTACATCCAGATGACTGGCTAAAGACTACATTTAGAACCAAATGGGGCACCTACGCCTATCAAAATATGCCATTTGGATTAATCAATGCTGGTGCAACGTTTCAAAGAGCCATGGACATAGCTTTCAAAGGTTTGGTAAACAAATTAGTGGTAATCTATTTAGATGACATAACTGTATACTCCAAAAAGCATAGTAATCATCTAAGAGATTTAAAACAAATCTTTGAACATTGTCAGAGGTACATAATTTCTCTTAATCCCAAGAAATATTTCTTTGCATTAAGTGAAGGAAAACTCCTTGGATTCATTGTATCCAAAGAAGGGATTCACATTGACCCTGATAGAATAAGAGAAATTTCTGAAATTCCTTTACCTCATAACAAAAAGTCTATGCAATACTTCCTAGGATAGATAAATTTTGTCAAAATATTTGTCCTTGAATTTTCACGAATTGTTTTACCTCTTCAATCCATGATTAAGAAAAATTCTCTTTTTAAATGGGGACACACAGAGCATGAAGCCTTTGATTTGATTAAACAAGCAATCATAAATGCTCCCTCTTTGGCAACTCTGAATTTTTCTAATCATTTTATTTTATATACTTTTGCTTCTGAGAAATCATATGCAGCTATATTAACACAGGTCAATGATGATAAAGCCGAAGCACCAATTTCTTTCTTTAGCTTGAATTTACAGGGGGATGAATTGAACTATTTAGATGTTGAAAAACAAGCCTTTGCTGTTTTCAAATCCATAAATTTCACCCTTCCTCCTCAAAACCCACACAAAGGTAGTAGTACCATTCTCAACAGTGAGAAATCTATTAATACAAAGGGATGTAGTTGAGAAGAGGGCAAATTAGGTAACGACACTGCAAGAATATGACATTGAAATCAGACCAACTAAAATTGTAAAAGGTCAAGGTTTTTGTAGAATGTTAGCAGGAGCATCCAACTTATCAACGCTACAAGATTTAGGTGACGATATACAAGTATACGAGGTAAGCCTTAATGACACTAAATCCAGATATGTTGATATCATCTTTTATTTTAAAAATGGGTATGCTCCTCAACAACTAAGTTACCAAAGAAAAAGGGCTTTGAGGCTAAAAGCTAGACAATACTAAATCATCAATAATGTGTTATTTAGAATAAATTATGATTCTGTTTTGCTTAGATGTCTAGAAAAATATGAGGCAGAAAAGGTTTCGCAGGAACTCCATGATGGATTAGCTGGTGTACATTTTGGAGGGGATACAACCGCACATAAAATCTTGCATGCTGGCTATTATTTTCCAACCTTGTTCAAGGATGCACACAGTTATGTAAGGAAATGTAAAGTTTGTCAAATAGCTGCTGGCAGACATAGGAAACCTGCATTACCATTGCAACCAGTCAACATTGAACATCCATTTGAACAATGGGGACTGGACATAATAGGTGAGATCGTTCCTCACTCCTCTAAGCAGGATAGATACATTCTCACAGCAATTGATTACTTCACAAAATGGGTGGAAGCAATTATGCTTAAGGTAGCCAATTTTGAAAGCATCATTGAATTCATCGATCAGTTTATTATTACCAGATTTGGTCTGCCATCTACCCTTATGTTTGATAATGCATCTTATTTTTCAGGCAATGTTATGATAGAATTTTCTCTTAAAAGAGGTTTTAAACTTAAATACTCTTCTAACTATTATCCTAAAGGAAATGGCTTAGCCGAATCTACAAACAAAAATCTCATAAGGATTATTAAACGAACCATTGATCAAAGTCAAAAAAACTGGCATAAGTCTTTAATATTTGCTCTATGGGCAGATCGAATAACACAGAAGGCCTCCATAGGCACTTCTCCTTTTAATTTGGTCTATGGGAAAGAAGTTTTCCTTCCAACAAATGTAGCTATTCCCTTGCTAGCCCTAGTTCAATTTATTGAAGAAATTCCTTCCTCTTCTATGCAAGTGAGACAATTACAAATCCTTAAGCTCGAAGAAGAAAGGGAAAAGGCCAAAATTACACATGCACATCATCAACAGTTAGTCAAAGCTTCCTTTGATGCAAATTCTGTAAGTACAAAATCCTTTTAGCTCGGAGACCTGGTATTGAAATGGGATAAAGCACATGAGGAAAAAGGTAAGCATACCAAGTTCCAACGAATGTGGCTTGGCCCATTTCAGATTGTGGAACATATAGGCCCATCAACCTTTTTATTACAAGATTTATTAGGCAAGAGAGAATCTCTACCTGTTAATGGGAAGATCCTTAAGAAATATTTTTCATAGAAGATCACCTCTTCTATTCCTTGTATATTATTGTCTTTAATTTTTAGGAAAAATAAAAGTTGAGTAGCATTTACTTTTGGCTTTACAAATAATAGTCTCTTTTATATTTTGACTTTTCGCTTGTATAAGTAAAGATGGTTAAGAAGATGACTTTCGCATTTGAAACATGGGTTAAGTTTTATTGCTCTGAAATTGCTTGTTCTCTGCCGAAATTATTCGTCTTTTGCTAAAACCTTGACTTTATAAAGGAACCTTTGCTCTACCATCAATCAATAAAAGTATCTTCAATAAAGCAAAGTCTCTCTACATAAAAGCATCTTTAACTCTACAATTGTCATTCAGAAACTCTTAAAGAGTCAATGATTCTCCCCATCTAGTAAGCTTTCATCCTCAGAGTGTAATTCTAAAATATGCTTAAACTTAAAGGATAAGAGGTCTCATCAAGAGTCGGCTTACCATGATCATAGGGAAATGACTAGCTGACATTACCAATACTGCATATCAAAAGGGGGTAATGGCTTGAGATTGCATCAATCAAAAGACAAGGGGTCTCATCAAGAGCCAGCTTGTTCAGCTAAGTTACAACCAGTGAATGGTATTGTCAACTTTGGTCACCAAACCAAGACAATGGCCTTTAAGGAGTAAAATGAAAATTTTAAAGAAAAGAGAATTGTTTAGAAAAACAAGTATATAGACTTGAACTTATATTTAAGGATTGCATTCTTATCTAGATGGGATACTGAATCATTGCTGGTTGAAAGGTGACCCTGCCGAGGCTATGGATGCCTGCTGTTAGCAGAGGCTCTACCTATGACAACTGAGTACACCTAAAATCTGATTTGTGAGAGTCCCCCTGTTTTTATCTTTAAAACCAAGTAATCATTGATGTAGACAACACAACTTTCATATTGAAAAGAATGATAAAAAAAATGGTAATTAGGTATATGTTGTTTTTATGATTAAGAGTAATGTTACTTATCTTATATTTCATGTATCTTTATTTTTCTAAACTACCTTTATTTTGGAAGTTTTTAGAAATTTCAAAAAACTATCAGAGATAACTGGTTCTTCCAGCGAATCACCAATTTTTGTGCTATTCAACAACCCCCCCCCATTTTTTAACATAATAGCTAATATTCTATTAATAAATGGGGACCCTTAAAAATTCCTTCCAAAAAATAAATTTAACATTTAGACATTTTCTTGTTATTTTTTGGAATAAAGCAAGATATCAAGATGAAACCCTTTGAAAAGCTAGCAAATGCTTTCCTTTTCACATATCGCATGATCAAGTGTGTCAAAAGCCCTGTTAACGACCAAAGCTCACAGAAAAGCAATCAAAATGGATTACCGCGCTTAGCCTTGAAACTATTAGACTTTTCATTTTGAGCTAAGTCCTAAAAACGTTTCTTATTAAAGTAAGGCCTGCATTGCATATCACCACTTGCAAAGAAAACACCTTCACAAAGTATCTTTAACCATGCGATATGCGATATTGCGATGATGTGTTCACCCTTATCGCATCACATTGGAAACCCTTAAGAAAGATCCAAAAACATATCAACCTTGCGATATTGCGAAATGCGATGGGACCCCAGACTCGATTGCCAATTATGTTATAAAAACATTCAAGTCCACTGCGCGACGAAGAAAGGCTTTACAAAGAAAACCCTATCAAATATGCTATGCTTTGAAAAGTAATAAAGCATGCCCTACATATCACATTTAACAGAAACCAAAGGAATGGGAAAGAAAGTGCACACATGAAATGCGATCTGCGATATTGCGTCACAAATCGCAAAATCAACATTTTCGCAGATAAAAAGCTCGCCACCTAATAATTTCTTTTTCCGACTTACGATGCAAAACATTAATGAGCAATAAAGCTATGGATAAGGAACCATTAAAGGGCATTTAGTAAGGGTTAATGACATTTACATTTGAAAATATCTTCGACGTGATATGATATCTTCTCAATCGCATTTAATAAAAACTCCTTTCTTGTCACCTTTTCAAAGTCATCTGTATCATTGATTCTTATGTTCATTTTTACTTGTGTCTATCCGATAGCTTTTGCTTCACTCCATTTTCAGGAACAATCCACATCAAGATTAGTTGGGAGCAATGGAAAAGAGGGGAAAGGCAATCACATCTGAAAAATCATAAATGATCCCTTTGTTCTCTGACACTACGTGCAACAAAGATGGAGGAATCTCAACATCGAAGGCCATGTATGATTTGTTAGAAGAAGAGAAACCAGTACCTCTAGTAACAAAGGCCACAATCGATGGTCATATTTCCTCCGACGCCTCCTTCTTCGAAACAACATGCTCATTTATGCACTGCATAGTCGCGAGGCCGAAGATAATTCCATATACAGATATGGTTAAGTGGATAATCAATCAAGTGGACGTCTCAGACAAAGAATTCATGAATAGCACGTAGGAGGTTATGGGATACTTTTCACTAGACAGTCTATGACTTATGTACAATCTACCAGAGCCACAAAATCTCTACAATAAACAGTTCCTTGAGAAATTTGCTAAGGAGAATGAAGACCCAGCAGACGTCACACGAACCTGGACTGAAAATGAAGGCAAGATCAAAAAGGATAAGATGGGTATGTATTCTACAACATCTATCTCTCCCCCTCATAGTTTAGCAATAACCATTCTATGTAGAATGTTCGACAAGCCCGATAGTACTAAATTTTCCCGAGAATGGCTGCCATTAATATATGCAGCCGTAAATGAAACAATAATGAATTGGGCCCAAATTTTGTTTGACAATTTGGCGAAAGACATAATGGAGTATATGAGAAAAAGGAGTATCTCTTATAGGGTTTACCCTCCATTTTTCATGAGTGCCTATATAATGGACGTTATCTATTTTGGTTCCAAATTTCCTATCATGGGATGGAAGTGGACTGTCCAAGACCCGCTTCCTATCCATATATATCATAAGAGTATGTGGGAATCTCAGTTTCACCCCCATTTTTACAGAATTTGTCAAGGAGTTATGCTGCCTATTCATAAACAAGTCTACAACAGGAATGCCCCTAGATTTTCTAGAGAAGCCGAAGTAGATATTCTACCAATAGCCACATGGTTTAGGGAGGAGTCATTTACATATATCAGAGTATTCAAGAGCATTGCTTCACTGCATGTCCTCCCATACTATGTCCACAATAAGTTAATGGCCAAGGAGATAGCCTACCAAACAGTAGGGGAAGGTGGGCTGAGCAAAGGATTGAAGGAATAAAAAAAGGCCATTTGGCCTACATTTCCGTTGTAGTGTGGTGCGTTTGCACTAGACAATTTTGGACATGCATGAAAGGAAGTAGAGATTATGAAATCTCTGTAATTGCCTACATTCCCAAGAAGAAAATACGACCCAAATGGCACTGCCAAAGACTTCACTAATATGGTGAAAGTGAAACCATTCACCCATGAGGAAGATGCCTTCGTTGACCTCTTCCTACAAAAGGAGATGTTTTTAGAAGTGACACATATGGCATCACTTCTTTTTTCCCTAGATCGTCTTGAAGCCTTCCATGAATTTAGGGAAAGGAGATTATTACAGGTCCCATTGGACCTGCTACAGATTGAACCAATAAGGGAGCCAACTCCCAGTGTAAGCTTAGACGAAAGCTCTAGAGAAAATTCCAAAGAAAATTCTGAAGCAGAGTCCCAAGAAAAATTTACTCGTGAGTTAGAGCACTCACAACTACAGTCTCAAAATGGGGGCAATAAAAATAGAGAGTCTGAAAGGGACACAACCGGAACCACAGAAAAAGCAGCCAAACAAACCTCGGCAAAGAAACAGGCTGAACTTCCCTCTACTTCCACTCAGTCAGCGAAACCCCCAGTTGTTGATTTAGAAAAAGAATGGGATCATTTTAATAAGAAGCTCCATACAAAGGAACAAACATCTGAGATACAGACTCCACAACACAAATCAACTCAAGAAATTACAGTGGAGAAAACTGTAGGCACTCAGGATGTGGAGTTCATTCTTGCAACCCACACTTCTGAAATTATTTTGAGAATTGAGGAAATTCCCCCATTAGATGTGTTTTATAACCCTACCCATAAAGCTGTCATCAAAAGGCAGAGGAAGAAAAGAAAGTTAGATGCTGCAGCTATTACTACTCCCGATAATGAACCAATGGACATTGTTTGGAAAGATTCGCCCATGGACCCATCTAAGAACCTTACGAGACTGTCGCAATTTGTGGGAGCCTATGCTACGACAACTATTGATAAAGCAATAGAGGTTCAAATGCTGCTAAGAGAAAAGGAACAAAAGATCCTGCTGTTGGAACAACAATTAGAGCAAGAAAAATCTAACCAACAAGTAGAGTTACAAATTTCCAAACTACAACAGGAGTTTGAACAAATGCAAATACAACATCAAGCCAGCCTAGTAGAAAAGGATGCGTGGATTCAAGCTATGACAGAGAAGTATAAAGACAGTCTGCAAATCGATCAGTTCATAAAAGAAGCACTCAACCTTAATGCCCAACTAATGCAATGAAAGGAACTTCTGTGCCAGGAAATCTCACAAATAAATCCTTATTGTGAGACTTGTGATAAGATAACAAGCCAAGTCGTCGACATGAGGCTTGAGTATGATGAATTCCATAAAAGAATTTCTGACTTTATCACTTGGCAAGAATTAGACGATGGGAGAAAGGCTAATTTTCCAAAACTGGAGGAATCACATAAAGAAATTCTATTTGCAGACTGGGATTCTTGTCTCAGGTAAGCAAAAAGGGCAACAACGGTTGCAGCAACAACAACAAACAACATCATTGAAGCCATTAACAAAAATCTACATGGCACCAACCTAGTTGCAGAATCTATACCAAGATTTCTTCCAAACGCCAATCAACTAGAGCAGTAATGGAGACAAGAAACAAAGGAAAGGGAGGAGGTGATCAGACAAACGAGCAAGCTGAAATGGGAAGCATACTGGAAATTCTTAGTCAAACCATACAACTAGTGGATGACCTTGCGATGCCTAACTACCTCCACACAAAAAATGGTGCCAACACTGACGGACACTATATTTACTCGACAGTTGAAATCTGCGATCGACCAACCGATATAGCTCAAACCAATGACGAATATCTGCAATATTAAGGATCAAATGCAAAGGAGTCAGTCACTTTGTTTTATTTTTATCTTTAGTTTTATTTAGCATAATCCGAGGAAGGTCGTTTAAACCTCCTCAGCTATTTTTGTAATAATCTATTTTAGGACCTATAGTTTTAGTATTTAAACCCCTCTCATGCATTTATAGAGGGGCCCAAAATTTTTATCAGAAACATTCTTCAAAACATGCACTTTTGTACCTTTGAGGAGGTTCTAGTGGAATGAATGGAACAAGATCTATTTTCTTTTATATCTGGCATGTTCTACTAAAATTGTACTTTTTCACTCTTAGATGATGTTGGATTGATTCGAATTAGGTTAATATTACTAAAACACATGAGTAGAACTTATCATATATGGTACTTTTATCTTATGATTATGTTTTATTTATGTATTAGATAATAAATTTTCTTTAATTGTTTTATGTATGAAAGTTTGAATTTCGGTTAGCATTATTGCACTTTTGTATGGTGTTGGCTTTAATTTCCCGCTAAATATATGAATGATTCTATATGCGATATATCTTTCACAATCATTTTGGCTAACAATTTATCCAAAATGATTATTATTAAACGATTTCACTTCTTATTGCAGTTGAATGATCTTTATTACCAATTACTATAGGACATTATTGTAGATCACATACTTTACCTTATTCCCGGACATAGTTATAGTTTACTAATGTTTAAACTAGGATATATGCATGTGTTCAAATAATTTAGATTAGATTACACTTAGCTTAATCATCCTCCCGTTACATCATATATCACCCCGTCAATACTATCAAAATATCTTTTTGGGAAACTCATCCCATTATCCCCAGTCGAAACCACTACACCAAACGGAAAAGGAGCTGCCAACCAAGGTTTGAACCGGGTGGTTTTCCCCCATGTTGTAGCAACGATTTTCAAGGCTTCAACACAACCTACTTTTGTTATTCTACCTACTGAGGATTGGTTGGTACTTCATTTCTCTTTTGGAAATTCAGAATACTACATATGTGTGATAAAGTGGTGAAAGTGAGGGTTTTATCGTCCAAGTGTATTAATAACTTCTCTGCAATAAGGTTCATTCTTTCTATTTGACATATTTTGTTTTGGTAGCCTTGAGGTACTCGATGGTAATAAAATCTTAATACCCACTTAAAAATAAAAGTAGCATTGAATGTTACTAAATACATTACCAACTTGTTGTAGCATTCCATAATGGCTTATTAATAACATTTGGTTTCCCAAGGTAACAATCATATGATCCTTTTAATGGGAATCATTCCATATTGATATGCCTTGGATCATTATATTGTTTTTCATCCCTATCAATGCTTTCAAAGTGGAAAAAGTGAACGAATCAACTCACGAGACCATTTTTACCGGCATGACCCAGTTTGGCAAAGTAGGGTCTGAAATCTTTCGAGAGAGTTTTGAGGCATCAAACTATGTTTTTTGGGGGTAAAATTTTGGTGCTTTAGTGCAACACCTTTTCACGCTATTTTACACACACAAATTGTAACAACCCCGAGTTGATTTTCCATGTAAATAAATTAAACCAAGGTCATGAGACAGGAATTCCAAGCTTAATGAAAGGGAAAAACACTATAATGGGCATCACTTGTGGTTTATTAATGGCTATGAAAATTGGAAATGGCAAAGGGAAATAAATGGAAATTGAATATGAGAAATAAAGGAAAATAGGAGAAAAGGGAGAGGAAGAGACACAAGTATGTATGCAAGGGAAAATGAAGGAAAATGAAGGAAAAATAAAAGGAAAAGGAAACAAAAGGATAGGGAGAACATTCTATATCTCTCTTAGTGTCTCTTAGTCGTTCTTACATTCTTATACACTTAGAGAATTCTTAGAGAATTCTAGTATTCTCTTGGACATTGAGGCATTGCCACGTGGACTTGGAGAGAGAAAGCACTTGGACAGAAGCAAGCAAGCAAAGGAATTTGTGGGCAGTGAAAGAGAAGGTTGGAAAAGAAGCTACAACAAGAGAACATTGCAAGTAATAGGTTGCATGTGTGATTTCATTCCTGAGATTTGAATGCATGGTACATGCATTTGTTTATTTGATTGCTTTTATGTTATTGGCATGGGATTTTCCTAGATTGATAGTGGTTTAAGCCTTTCCTTATAATTTCCTAGATAGCCATGGTGTAGTGGGTTCCCTATTGTGATTAAGCTTTAGATGACTAGTAGAATTTTGATCACGTTGAGGCAGTCTTAGGAAAATTCCCAAGGGCCGAGGGTGGAGATGAGATTTCTCCTAGAACTCTTGATGGATGGGTGGAAATAGGAAAATTCCTCTGGGTATAGTGAAGATGGTCAGAGGAATCTAAGCTTGTTTGGTATTAGTGATTTCTGGACTATTTTAGGTGAAATCATTGTGGTTGAGGGTTGAGTTGGTTTGGCCTCTAGAAGCCCTAGTTGGTTCTATTTTGGTTTAACCCATATGAAGCCCTAGTTGGTTCTATTTTGGTTTAACCCATATGATCCCACATTCATGCTTGGAATATGGCATGAGGGTGTTTGGTTGAAAGAGAGATTTGGTTCAGTCCAATCTATAGTCAGGTGGTAAGTGAAAGTCCCTGACTTGGTTGGCTTTATGCATACATTATTATGTTTTATTTCTTAATGAGATCAATGAGCACTTGTATGGGTTATGATTTAATGACTAGTTTTTCGTGGATTTATTCTATTTAAATGCTCGTTATATGTATGATACATTCTTTTGTATAATTTTCTCTTGTTATGCATCTTGCTTATGGCTTAATAAGTTATTGAATGGTATATGAATGCATGGGATAACAAGTGTTGTTGTAGCTAGTTTGAGAGGGCATTGGACCTTCTTGATGATTCTGTGATGAATTTAAGCAGACATTGAACAAATATGCATTCATGACATATAGATCATCATGTTTACAATGTGTTTGACAAAATTTTTATCATGTGCTTGGAAATTTATGAGCAATACCTAGCATTAGTATTCGTTATACCGAATTATCATCATCTTAGATTGAGTTTTGGAAAGTTGTAGGTTGTTATGGGTAGATGGCTTGTAGCTAGCCTTGAAAATATGGATCTAGGTTGTTAGCCGCATCCTATGAACTGGCATATTTCAGCTGCAATCGTACATAGGAAGGTCTATGCATGCAAATGACCACATACACAACTTGGCATGTGTAAGACTGTGTTGTCAGGTCTGGCAAAAGTTAGATCCAGCTTAGGGCAAGATCATAAACAAATGTTGTCTGGTAATTTGGGTGATGTGGTGGTCCTTGAAGGTTGTAGTATGTTTCTAGTTTGTAGATCCCACTTCCATAACTGCAACTTGGATGTTGGGTCATGTCATAGTAACTCTCAGTTCATGTTTACCTTGGAGAGTTATTAAAAGCGGGTAAATGTGGGGTGGGGTATTACAGGGTGGTACCAGAGCCAGGTTGCAACACTGGACCTCATGGTAAATGTAGATTGTTATGCATGCATGTCAGCTAATTATTGTTATGGTTATGATATCCATGTATGAGTTGGTATGCTTGAGATGTCATATTGTGCTAATATGGATTGGCCTGTGCAGATGCAATATCCTCTCCTGAGATACATTGAGGTAAGATTTTTGTTTATGTTTTTACTTAGGTAACAATGGCATGTTGTAGGAAATAGAATGCCAAGATATGACGAGCATAATAGTTGAGTACAATTCATATGACTGTCTGTATAAGCTTGAAGAGACATTGGTAGGATGGGAGAGATCAATTGAGTAGAAGATAGAGGGACATTCTCTTGGTTTAGCAGACATATTGAGAAGTTTGAAGGAAAAAAATCATGAGTCGCAGACAATGAGTGATTGATTGAGGCACATGAAAGGATTTCTAGAGCTCAAGAAAAGCAATCCAAGGTTAATGCAATGATTCTTCATAGCCTTTCAGATTTGTAGAAGTAGGGACAGTTGGGGATCAATCATGGATATGAAGAAAAGACTAATGGTTTATACGGAAGCAGGTCCTCAAAGGGGTACAGGATGGACAAAGATGATACAGTGAAGAGTGGCAGGTCCTTGGATACACCTGAGGGGAGGGATAACACTCATGGATTTTATTCTAGCTCTAGTTTTGAGGTACACCATCTCCATCACCGCTAACATCCTTATAGGAGGAGTGAGAGGGGGTACTTGCGAGAGGAATTCAAGAAAACCAAGCCTCCTACATTTGATGGAGAAATAAAGAAATCAAAAGATGCAAAATCATGGCTACTTGGGATGAAGAAATTCTTCATTATTCAAAAAACATGAAAGCCAAGATAACTACCTTCAGTTTTAAAGGAAAAGAAAATATCTGGTGGGAAGATGTTAAGCATGTCAACAACATCAGAGGAGTGGAGATGATTTGGGATGAGTTTTAAAGACTCTTTAGGAAGAAGTACATGTCTGAGAGGTATTACGACAGAAAGGCCAAGGAATTTTATTAGCTCAGGATGGATTCCATGATAGATGAAGAATATACAACTAAATTTATAGAGTTGTTGAGGTATCTTCCCTATATTAAGAATGAGAAATTGAAGATCCAAAGGTTCATCAACAGGTTTCTTGTAGCATTCAAAGACAAGATTGAGTTTGATGAGCTTCGATCATTGGAGGAAGGCACCAGAAAGCTGAAGCCTTGTTATGAGTAGTCAAAGCACAAACCTGAATTTAAGCATGATTGGAAAGGTAATGAGAAGACTAAAGGAAAAGGGCCTAAGAAGCGGGGAACATATCGGGATGCAGATGACAAGAAAAATGTGGAACTTCATAAGAAATTCAATGCAGTTGAGAGAGGACATGGGTCTCAGCCTGAGGAGAAACATAATAAAGGCGGTGGCAGAAAACCTTTGAGGTGTTGGACTTGTGGTGGAGACCATCATAAGAGGAATTGTCCACTGCATCAGGGTGGCATGCCTCAGATCTACAATGCTCATGAGGCATAGACAATTGGGGATGTTGGTCAGAGCATTCCCCAAATCTATGCAATAATGGATAACATGTAGGCAAATCATTAGATATCTATTATCAAGATGGAAAGTAATATTTGTGATTAGGTTGTTTCTATTTTGATTGATCCTGGATAGAATTATAACTATATTAGTCCTGACTTGGTGGATTAGTGCTGGTTGAATAAAGGAGTGCATGCAAAATCTTGGTTGATGTAGTTGGCTATAAGGACCAAGGTAAGAGTTCATCACTGGGTGAGATATTGTGCATTTGAGCTTAATTGCATGCCTACAACAGGACACCTAAATGTGCTTCCTTTTGGTTCATATATCATGCTTTTGGGCATGGATTGGCTATTCATTCACATGACCAAGGTGGATTGTTATGACAAAGCCATTGAGTGCCTAGATGACGATGGAGAAAAGAGAGTCTTGCAGGGAAAGAAGAAGCCTACATTATTTAGAACGGTTACATCTATGTAAGCCAAGCACTTTCGTAGGATAGGATGTTTTTTGTTTGCAGTACACGTTTCCAATGACAAAGGGAAGGAATATGAGGATGATGAAGTCTTGTGGAAGTATCCTGCCTTATAAAAGCTTGAGGATGTGTTTCCTATAGAGATTCCAGAGTTTTGTCCTCATAGAGAGGTGTATTTCTCTATTGAGTTGATGTTGAGAGCAATAGCAACATTTAAGGCACCTTATAGAATGAGCACGATCGAGTTGGTGGAATTGAAGTTGCAACTTAAGGTGATGCTTGATAAGGGATACATAAGGCCAAGTGTGTCTTCTTGGGGAGAAACAATGTTGTTTGTAAGGAAGAAGGATGGTACTCCCATATTGTGCATTGAATATAGGTAGCTGAACAAGGTGAATATTAAGAACATGTATCCATTACCTCAAATTGATGATTTGTTTGATCAACTGAAGGGAGCAACAATATTTTCAAAGATTGATCTAATATCAAGATATCATCAAGTGCACATCAAGGAAGAAGACATCTACAAGACTACATTTCATACAAGGTATGGGAATTATAAGTTTGTGGTGGTTCCTTTTGGTCTTACCAATGATCCACCCACCTTCATGTGTTTGATGAACAATGTGTTGCACCCTTACCTGGATAAGTTCGTGATAGTCTTTGTTGGTGACATATTGGTATATTCAAAGAATGAGGAGGAGCATGCAAAGCACCTGGAAACAATGTTGATATTGTTGAGAGAGAATAAGTTGTATTCCAAGATCAACAAATGTAGTTTCTTTCAGACTCAGATTCATTACTTGGGACATGTTATTTCCAAGGAACAAATAATAGTGGATCTGGAAAAGATTAAGGCTATCATGGAGTGGCCAACTTCCAGGAATGTGGATGAAGTTAGATAATTCACGGGACTAGCAAGTTATTACATGAGGTTCATCAAGACCTTCTCCAATATTGGCTATCCTATTACATAGTTGTAGAGGAAAGGGAAGAAGTTTGAATGGACTTAGGAGTGTGCAACTAGGTATGATCAGTCAAAGCATTTTCTTACAAATTCTCCTGTTTTGGAGATTTCATATATTGATAAGGAGTTTGTGGTTTGTATAGATGCATGCAAGGAAGGACTTGGTGGATTTTTGATGCAGGAAGGGTAGGTGGTTTTCTACGTCTCATGGAAACTGAATGAGCATGAGAAAAACTATGTGACTCATGACCTTGAGTTGGCGGCTATCATTCATGCATTGAATATGTGGAGACATTATCTCCTTAGCAGGAGGTTCATTTTGATGAGTGATCGTAGTGGAGTGAGGTACTTGTTTGACCAATGCAATATGAATGCAAGGAAACCAATATGGTTGGCTACTCTCATTGAGTTTGATTTTGAGATCTTTTATAATAAGGGAAAGGAGAAACGGGTTGTGGATGCTCTCAATAGGAGAGTGCAAGTGAATCATATTTCAGCTGTGAGATCTTACGAGATAGATTTACAAGAGAAAATATTACATGTAGGACAACATGATGAGAAGTACCAACAAGTAAAACATAGGTTGCAATATCAAGGTGGAGGTGATAGGGATGAGGAGTATCACTTCATAACATATGGCTTGGTCAGATTCAAAAGCAAGATTTATGTGCCAAATAACAACGAGTTGAATAATATTATATTGAGAGAGTTTCATGTCAAGCCATATTCATGCCACCCAGGATACCATAAGCCTGTGACAACTATCAAGAAATTCTACTATTAGCCAAATTTGAAGAAAGAGGTGGTTGAGTTTGTTGCAAGGCACTTGGACTATTAGTAGGTGAAAGATGAATGCAAGCATCCAACTGGTTTGTTACAACCTATTCTGATTTGAGAATGGAAATGGGAGGTCATTTCCATGGAATTCATTACATGATTTCTAAGGACATTGAGGTAACATGATTCCATCATGGTTGTGGTTAACAGGTTGAGCAAGGCAACTCACTTCATTATAGTGAAGTCTACTAATTCAGCTAGTGAGGTAGCTCAGATCTTCATCAGGAAGATAGTGAGGTTGCATGAGTTCCCAAGAAGATTATATCAGACAGAGATGCCAAGTTCACTTCCAGGTTTTGGACGGAGTTGTTTGCAGGATTGGGGATAAAGTTAGCCTTCGACACAAATTATCATCCACAAACATATGGACAGATAAAGAGGGTTAACATGATTCTTAAGGATATGTTGAGGATGTATGTCATGCATTAACAAAGGAAGTGGGAGGAGTATCTTCCACTGGTGGAGTTTGCTTATAATAATGGGTATCGAGAATCCTTGAATATGAGTCCATCTGAGGCTCTCTAAAGGAAGATTTGTAATGCTCCTATCAACTGGAGTGATCTAGTGAATAAGGTGTTTATTGGACTAGATATATTGGTTGAGATGGAGCAGGAGATGTAGGTTATTAAAAGGAGTTTAAAGGAAAAATGAGATAAACATAAGAGTTATGTGGATCAGCATAGAGAATTCAAGAAGTTTTAGGTTGGGGAGCATGTGTACTAGTGTGTCAAGCCCAAGAGCAGCTCCTTGAGAATCAGGTCATGCGCCAAGTTTGCATCTTGGTATTGCGGGCCTTTTGAGATGCTTGAGAGGATTGGACCAGTGGCCTGTAGACTTGAACTGTTGCCAAAAATGAAATTCCATGATGTTTTTGATGTTTCATTGTTTAAGATATATGTACAGGATATTGATCTTGTGATTGATTAGTTTGTATTGTAGGTGGAACTAGAAGGAGAGTTCCAAAAGATCCACAATGCATATTGTAGCATAAACATGTCATGCTCCAAAGTCGAGTAATAGAGTAGGTTAAAGTGTAGTGGAAGCAATTTGGGCCTGATGAAGCCACATGGGAGATGGTTGATCAAATGCAAACATTATATCCTACTAGTTGAATCAAATGTGTTTTTGGTGTATATATATATATATATATATATATATATATATATATATATATATCTGTATGTATGTATGTATATATGTATATATATATATATATATATGTATGTATGTATATATATATATATATATATATATATATATATCTGTAGATATGTATATATATATATATATATATATATATATATATATATCTGTATGTATGTCATTGTAAACACCACATTGAGTTGTGTTATAAAACTCCAATAAGCAGTATGTTTTTCATGTTTTCAACAATTGGTCATTGTAAATACTACATCGAGATATGTTATAAAGCTCCATAAGTAGTATGTTTTGTTAGTCATAAGTGTCATAAAACACCATTTTAAATAGGGTTTGTGTTTGATTCACGACACTCGAACTGGGTTGATATTTTTTGGGTTGTTTCTTTAGTTGGTTCTTCATTTCTTCTCGATCTCCTGATCCCCCTTTTGATTTGACCTATGCAATACACCAGCTACATTTTTGAGATTAATGAATGATGTATTTCGCCCTTTTATAGATTCATTTGTTATTATCTATTTAGATGATATACTGGTATACAGTGCTACCAGGGAGGAGCACATCTCTCATTTGACGCAGGTGTTAGAGACATTAAAGAAGCACTAGTTACTAACAAATCTCAAGAAGTGTGAGTTTGCACAATATTCTTTGGTGTATCTGGGGTGTGTGATAGGTGGAGGAGAGATGAAAATAGATCCTGCCAAAATGGAAGGCATCATGAAATGGCCGATGCCTATAAATGTTTCTAAGATCAGAAGTTTCATTGGGGGAGCACAGTACTTGAGGAAATTCATAGAGTCATTTTTAGTGGTAGTAGCACCATTCCATGCCATAAAAACAAGTGGAAAGTGTTTTTACTGGGGAAAGGGTCAGTAGAGGGCTTTCGAGGAGCTAAAGAAGAAAATCAGTCAAGCACCAATTCTAGCATTACCAAAGTTGCAACAACCCTTTGAAGTGGAGACAAATGTGAGTTGATATGCAATGGGAGTGGTATTGATGTAGGGAGGAAGGCATGTATGATACTAAACTAAAGTATTTCATGGGGTAGTTCTTAACTACGCTACCTATGATAAGGAGATCTATGCCCTGGTGCAAGTTGTGAAGAATGGAAGCACCATGTGATGGGAAAGGAGTAAGTAATCCACACAAATCACCAACCACTATAGTACTTGAATTCCCAAAGTAAGCTATAACAAACCAGACATTTCAAGTGGATGGGGTTTCTACAAATTTATCATGTGGTGATCAAGTACAAGAAGGGAAACACAAACAAGTTGGTTGACATGCTCTTAAGGCCACCCACATCATAGATCATAACTTTGGGAGCTCTTATGCACATGGACCTATTCACCCAACATGCATATAGAGAGACATATTCATAGGATGAAGACTTCGAGGTGTTTGAGTTTCAACAGTTGCAAAGTTAGAGTCATCTGTGAGATGACGACAAGGCCATTGACGTCTACCATCTCCAGGATGGGTTTCTATACTAACTATATAAGCTACGTGTTCCTAAAGGTGAGAAATTGTAGTTGATTAGAAAGGCTTATACCTCCAAGGTTGCAAGGAACTTTGGTGCAGGGAAGACCATGGCCAACTTGCAGAGGTATGTGCATTGGCCCAAGATGCAAGAGAAAGTAGCTAGGTTCATCAGAGGATGCATGCTTTGTTTTACCAACAAGCCTAGAAACATGAAATATGGTCTATATCATCCCTTACCTATACCCACTCGTCCTTGGGAAAGCATTTCCATGGAATTTGTGGGAGGTATACCAATAACCAGGAAGGGACATGACTACCTATTCGTGGCAGCTGACAGGTTCAACAAGATGTGTGTTCTCATGCCCTGTAAAAATACCATCAGTTGGCAAGGAGCAGTGAACTTATTGGACAAGTTTGGTTGCACTTTGTGATACCAAGGAACATCATTCCAGACAGGGACAAAATATTTCCCAGTGCATTCTGGACTACATTGTGGAAGAAGATGGACATGAAGTTAAAGATATCTACAACATTCCATCCACAAACAGATGGGTAGACAAATGTAGTCAACAAGACTTTGGTGCAACTTCTGAGGGGATAGAACCAAAAGCATCCAAAGACATGAGATGAAAATCTGGTATATATACAACATTATTATAATAGGGTGGTCCACACTTCTATAGGAAAGTCCCCATTTGAAACCTATTTTGGATATTTGTTGCCTTCACCTTTAGACATTGCATATGGGCAACAAGGAGGAGTGAGGAAAGTTCTTATAGGATATTCCTTGAGAGCTGACAAGTTTGTAGAAAAGATCAGGCATGATCCATCTACAGGTACAAGAGACATTACAGAAGTTGTAGGAGAAATATAAGTCCAGGCATGATCAACATAAAATAGAGAAATCATTCACAGTGGGACACAAAGTATGGATACAGTTGAACAAGGAGAGGTTATAGGGGCCTGATAATAATATCAAGGCTCTGAGGTATGTGTAGGAATTTATAGGGTAAGTTCCTGTTGTGGTAAAAACATAACCCCCCATTTTTGACTTGCTCAAATCAAATAATGGGGACCCTTTCTATAAAATTTTTGGCTAAACACCTTTTTTTTGGATTTTTATTTAGTTGATTGCCCTACGCTTTTGTTAATTTTTCGTTTTCTTTGGATTCTTGTTTTGATTGCTTTATTAGAATCGATTTTTTATAAGCTTCCCATTGACGCTTGTTTCGGCTCATTTGGTCAACTGGTTTGAAAATGACACTCCTTTGAAAGTCTGATTATTTATGTAGCCTGGGTTAAAAATGCATAAAATCTACAATATTGCATTTTGTAAATAAATTAGTTCAATAATGCATTCATTTTAAATATTAACCCATAGCGAGTTTTTACTAACATTTTTCCATTTTTAGTTATGTGGCCAAATCATTAGTTATCGGGATTTTTAAGAAATTCACTCCAATTTCCAAATCAAATCTTAATCTCGAAAACCCAAACATTCAAGTGGCTGTAGTTTAAATAATTTCACAACTTAACTAAATTTGATTAAAATAAAATCAAAACAAAAAATAATATTAAATCTTAATTAAATTTAATTAATATATAATTAATTTAATTAAATTAAAATTTAATATATAAAAAAATTAATAAATAAAATAAATTTTAATCGGATCGAAAGTTTTATTCGGAACACATTTTAAAAAGTCCCGATACACATCATACCCCCGATGCGATATCGGATCAGAGATTTTGTATTACATTGTGCCCAACTTTAAAAAACCCCGATACCATCTCCCGATCCGATTTGCATGATACGAAGAGCATATCCTCGACCGCCGATATTTTAAAAGCCCAAAGGGCATATCCCCGATCGCCGAAATTTTAAAAAGCCCAAAAGGCATATGGGCATGATGCATTAATTCAAGTTTTATTAAAAACTTGGTATTTATTTCAGGTTTTGATCATAAGTATGAGTAAAGTGAAAAAATGTAAGTAAAGTGAGGGAGTGGTAAGATTAGTTAATTAATATTAAAACAAATATTTAATATTTAAAATAATAAATTTTAAATTAATTAAATTAATTAATATATAAAATTTAATTAAATTAAAATTTCATTATTATTAATTATTAATTGGATTAATTTGTTAATTAGTTTATAAATAGTTAATATTTTAGTTAATTAGATATCAATTAATAAATAGATTAATATTAATTAACAATTAGCTTATAATTAGCAATCAAATTAGAATTAATTAGAGACTAATTTAGCATTAGTTTTTAATTACAATATTTTTAGCCCAGCAACAGAATTTCCAGATTCATGACAGATTTGATCCATCAACTTTGGAGGCTTATAGATTGCGTTATACTTGGCCAAATGAGGCCCAGAATGGCTCGTTGGAAAGATAAAATCAAGGAGAATATTTCTGAGGAGGTTTCACTAATACATTTGGTCATTTATTAGATCAAAAATCAGGCAGAAAATCAAGCTTTGAATTTTGAAAACAAAATCAATTTTCTGAGTTTTATTTTTATTTGTCCAAGCCTCTTCTAAATTGCAGATTCACTCGTCAATGATATCCTTGGCCAATCAAAACATCACATGCATCAATAGAAAGCTTACATTTTATTTTCAATTATTTATTTAATTGAATTTGATTGGATTTGATTTAATTGCCCGAAATGATATTTTAATTGCATCTTAATTTATTTTGATTTCTTTTTGCAGGAAAACAGTGGAAGAAATATGGAGAAAAGGATCTCAATCAATGAGAATGCTCCAGCAATTGAAGATCAGGATTTTTGAGCAAATAAAATTGGATTTGATAGATTTCTCTTCACCAAACTTTCCTCTCAAGAATTCCTTCACAAATAGTATAAGTAATAGATTGCAGAATGTAATAAGGGGCTGCTCTCCTCTGCAATTCTAGACTTCTAAAAGCACTACTGTAATAGGAATTTAGAGTTGTAGGAGAGAGGAGAGAAAATCTCAGATCTGGGGATTATTGAGGATTTTTTCTTTGTATCTTGAATTATGTATGAGGGGCAGAGTTTGCACTATTGTGGCTCTAGTTTTGAAGACAGAAGTTCAAGCAATGTAAAGGACTGTTGAAGACCAAGATCAGAGAAATGGATGCAATAAATTGGTATTTTTAATACTACTGTTTCAAATATCAGTTTCATTTTTATGGTAACATGAATGTCTCATTTTATTCATGTTTGTGCACTATTGTCAACATGGGTAATTTGTCTCAATATTGTTATTAGGTATCTCTGTTCTTATGAATTAAAATCTGATTTTTGAGTAACTATTTACTCAGAAATCTGTCTTATAAAACTGATTTGTTGAATGGTAATGTGTTGTGAACTATTTCCACATATCATTATTCAATTATTGGATTTATTGATTTGATAATCAATATCATTTTTGTGAACTACTTCCTGGAATGTTGTTGGTTTATTATTTCAAGTTATAATGTCTTAATAGGATGTGTTTTGGTAACCATAATATCAGTTAATTGAACTACTTCATTAACTTGATATTCATTATAAACAAGACATATTTAAATCCCAATACTTTAATTATCTTGCTCTTAGTTGGGTTAGATCTATATCTGCCTAATTAAGATAGGATTTAGATTAGTTTCTTTTGCTTGCATTATAGGAGAAGCTTGCATTTAGAGTAAATTCTACATTCTTTTAAGTCCTCTCCTCAAGGAGGCAAAACTTTAGTTGTGGCTTGGCTGAACCCAAATCAGCTTAAGGGTCATTCTCTTGCCTGATCAGCAAGACGAAGTGATATGATATCCCTAACTATTGGTAGTGAAAGACATATCATAAACCAATAGCTATAGGGAGAAGGTAACTGGACCTAGTTAAACCAGTCAGAGCCACCACACCAAACGGAAAAGGAGCTGCCTTAAGGTCCGGACCGGGTGGTTATCCCCCATTGTTGCTGCAGCGATTTTTGAGGCATCACCATTTTTGGCGCTGTAGGTTTTAACCCTGTACAGAGATTACCTGCATACGAATTCTTAAACAAAGAAAATAAACAAGGCGAGATCATAACCCATAAAACACATATGCACAGAGATTTTTCCCTGGATCCCAAAACCGGGACTACCAGCTTGATTTTTCATTATGTTCCTTTCAATGTTACAATACATATTTATACATGTCGAAGCATCCAATACCATGGACCGAAAACCCTCGCGTTCAATACCATGGACCGAAAACCATCGCGTCCAAAAACATGTGCGAAAATCATGCACAAAACCATAGGTGGGTCCGCCCAACCTAACATATGGTCCAAAACCAAAATTCCCCGGACCCTATAAAGTGGGGTTACGGGTGCCCTTCAAACCCCCTATTAACTACGTGGAAAGAATATAACACAACCCAACAGGCGCTAGAAGGAGGGCCTGAGAAATTTGTCTATTGGAGTCTTTTCAATTTTAACATTTTGTTTATGGCTCCTCTTAAGCTTCCAATTTGTTGAGATTGCAACAAGATGATGGAGCTTAGTGAAAAGAGTCGCCTTCACTAAGTGGGCCCGCAGGCTATTTTTGGCGCAAGTCTATTTTTAGACATATGGATCATGTCTATGGATTGCAGGTTGCTGTTTATGGATGATTGGTCAAGTTGGGAAAAATACATGGACTTCTATTTTTGATCAAAGTGTGAGTGATCACAGTGTGAGTGATCAAAGTCTATTTTTAGACTGGCTGTCAAAAATAGAAAAGTCAAATATTATTGTCTCATAATAATATTTGGACTATAAACTTGATTTTATTCTCTTGGAGCACTTCAGTTTGAGCTACAGAGGTGGCACATGCAGCTGTCAGAAGGAAATACGCTTTTCTTATGAGTCAGTTGAGTTGTTGCATGCATGAATTCAGTTAGAACTCAATCAGTTGAGTTTGGTGGAGTTGATTGTGGAGTTGATGGAGTTGTGTTCAGTTTGACTTAGTTAAACTAGTTGTAATTAATCTAACTGCAAATAGACTAATGATGAGTTGTTAAACTAATTATTAACTCATGATGCAACTAATGAATACATCAGTTAACTCAGTTGCATGTCAGTGCATGTTCAGTTCAACAGGGACAGGTGGTAGAGAATCAGATTGCTATCAGTTGTGACTATAGTTGTGCACCAGATCTTGCACAATCAAGGGATTGAGTACGCCAATGAGTTTGCTCACGTATTTGCCCAGTATTGTAGCCTTTTCTCACGTCCAACAAAGTGTGAGTGATTATTTTAAGGTGAAATACGAGTTTGGTGAGCCATTCTCATCAGTTCTTGAGCAGGTATTAAGCAGTGGAGGCAGGCAAGAAGTGGAATAGATTTGGAGATCAGATCTGCGCTGTATTGTGTGTAACAGGTGGAGCTGGTACTGGATTGCTTGTGATAAGCATTGTACTTTGTAATGTTACATGTTCTCAATCATTAATATACAGATAGTTGGGGTTTTTAGCGAGATGCTTTCCCCGGGTTACATACTGCGTTAATCTGTGAATGCTCTTGATGTTTTATTGTTATTGATGCTGCTATATTGATGAACGTAGAGGAGCTTATGTATTGTGTATGTATTCCGCAATAGTACATGATCAGGATAATCTCTGTTGAATATGTGTTAAATTATTCAAAATTTCTACACAATTTGGAGTTGTATCCATGGACGTGCATCCTCCAATACCCCACCCGAAGTGGTAAGACTCTTGTCTCAGGTAAAATTCAATGGTAAGAGAAATTCTTCTGCTTTTAACCATGTCTTTCAATTTATTCAAAACATTTTAAATTATGATTTTCAAGGAGTTGATGAAGGCATCTTATGCAGAATTTTTACTCTTACATTTGCGGCAAAAGCCAGAAGCTGGTGTAGAACTCTTCCAGTTGCTTCAATCCACAGCTGGGATCAATTTGTTACAATTTTCATTTGTAAATTTGACAGCTATGATTATGAACAGGTATGTGAAGAAATTGAATATCTACGTAGGTTTGAAAATGAGTCTGTTAATGATTTTAATATTCGATTTCATTTGAATTGCTTAAGATTTAAAGATGAAGATAAGCCTACGGAAGAAGAATCATTAGATTGGTTTGAATATATTTGTTCTCTTCCACCCATTCCCAATCCATATGAAATTAATTCAAGTTTTGTTTCATCCCCTTCTAATATAAATGAGAATCCCAATATGGATGTGCAAATATATTGTGATGAAGTGGTTTCACAAAGCTTGAAAAATATTTCCATTCAAATGCAAGAAGACAACAACAACAATTTTGGAGAAAAAGCTGCCTTGAAATCTGAAAGCTACTTTGAAGTAAATTCGGAAAATCAAATCGCAAATCAACAAGTACAAGCAGCAATCAAAGTAAATAAAATGCAAACTGCTGTACAAATTTTTGAATTTCTCCATGATGAGCAAATGCCGAAATCACAGCAGCAAAGCAGCCTTCTTCAAGAAAGCATGAGTATGCAAAGGAATTATTTGCAATCTGAAATTTACAATGAGCATAATGCACAAGAGTTCTCAAACAGAGACAGTTTTAAATGCATTGTTTCAGGTTCACATTTTTCCCTTTATCCTGATATTTTCAATGATGGTAATATTTTTCCTCTTGGTATTAATGATATTTCAGAAATTAAAGAGGATGATTTAAATGAATTACCATTAAATTTTTATCAAGATAAAGAAACAATAATTGATCATTCTTTTGCCACTAATGAACATGAGATTTTTGTTCCTCCTTGTTTTGGTATATTGGATGAAATCGAAGGGAATTCCAGGCAATCTTGTGAGGTCATTTATGATGATTACTCTGACATTGAGGATGTTGATTTTTATTCTTCTCAAGAGAATCCTCATGATAAAATTCAAATAACATCTGAGGATGAAGAACGCTTCAATTTAGGAATTATCCCAACTAATCCTCATTTTAGAGCAGCAAATTATCTTCATGATTTCACCATTCAAGAAAACATTCCAATTTATGATTCATATGAGGATCAAACTCCCATTTCTATTCATAATCATAATTCGTTTTCTATTTCACAACTTGGAATTCGAAATTACCTAAATTTCATAATTCTAGCCAATCCCTGTGAAAGAGAAATTATTTCAAAATAATCCCAATTGTGTTGTAACATTAGTTGTGCAAATAGTGATTTCATTTTAGTTTTTCTTTCACAGTTATTTTTTTTAAACTTAGATTTATTTTCTGATTTTATTTTGCAAAATTTTCACACTTTTCGCTGGCATATTGAACACCTTACTATCAAACACTCAATTGATGCATTGCCCGATTGGGAAATTGAAGTTTCATATTATAATCATGAGCATCAAAAGATATCAATATTTCAATTTCAATCAATGCTAATGTTTCATCAAAAGCTTCTATTTTTTCAAAGGCAATGTCAACAAGAGAATGTATTTTTGCAATCTGGCCAGCAATTCAATTCAATTAATAATTTTCCATTTCATTTGAAAGATTTCCATCCATTTTTTATTAATTCATTTGAAAAATATTTGGAAATTTTTCTCTCAAAGGAAATGGTTAATAGCTTAACATTTGTACATAACACTAACAATTTTTTTCAGGCCTTTGAATTTGAAAACTAATATCCACAATTCGGCCTGTCATCTCCTCTTTTGAACGTTTCCCAATCATTAATGAAAATTCATCTAGATTTTTGTGATCCAATTGGTATTGAACTGGAAATAAAATTTCAAGAGAAGGAGATTTTAATCAACTTGCTAACACTAACTGTACATTCTGATTTCATATTTAATTTTCTTAGTTTAATTATATTTGTATTTTTATTACTAACATTTGAACTGTACATACATGCAGCAATTAAAATGAGAAAATGGCTACACTGGAAATATGACTATACCTAGTCATTTTTATGTATATGGTTAGAATATGAGTAGAATTAATTTAGTTAGTTTGTTTTGTATAGATAATTTATTTTTAACAGTTTTGTAGATTAAAAATAAAACAAAGCAATCTTCCATTCTCATACATGTTCAGTGAAAACATTTTTCTCCTTATCAGAAAGTTTTAATTGTTGCTTTCCTTTTAAAAAATTTCTTGCAGCAATTCCTCTACTCTGCTTATTTTGAATAATGTCTTGATTAAATTCAATTGAGGTTGCACTTGGCATCGATCGCCTCAAAGCCACTTTTCTTCATTTCAGGATTTCCTTCTAAGATTTTCTGTTGAAATTTATATGGTAAGGTTGAGGATATAAGAGCTTCATGATCTCATTATCCCATGAAATGTATGACTGTCTATGATAAGCTTAATTCTGACTAAATCATTAGTAGTCAGTCTAATCTTTTGCGGTAATCATATGAAATTCATATTCCTCGAAATTTGTTAAGGATGTCCATTTTGCTGTATGCACACCTTCAAATTTGTTTTGATATTTTTCCACAATTAGTGGCTTAATCTCATTCTAATATTTAGTTTATTATTTGATGCTGTAATACACATCATATTCATTCACTAAAGACATTATTGAACAGTCGCTATAACAATACGCATTCTTCTCAAGTTATTCAGAATAAGCAGGGGTAATAAATTGTTGTTTCAATTCGAAAGGGAAGTTTATTTTTATATTTATTTCTGGTAAATTTTCTGTTTTATGAACATGAATAATTGATTTCATTCAGGCTGATTGCACACTTAGATTTAGAATAAATAATGAGATGATTTTAATCAAAGGAAGAATTTGAAGATTCATAAGGTAAAATTTGCAGACAATTTCCTTCCAGGTATGCATTTGCAAGTTCGTTCTCATCTCTTATTAGTTTCTCTTTTCCTTAGTTTATTTTTTATTTGTGTTCTGTTTTATTTACAGGTTTTCATTCGTTTTCGAAACTTGAAGTAAGCAGCAAACCCATTTCAAATTGCAACAGGTTCAGGGAAATTTTATTTTTGATTCATTAGAATTTGAACATTCTTTAACTTTGCTTTTATTCACTTAGAAAACACAATTGAAATTTCAAGGAATATCATAAGACCATTCGCATCATAAGATTTCATCGGAAGTAGTTCTTAGCATTTCTTTTGATAACAAATTGTTCATAAAATACCTCCGATGTATTATCTTACTCATATGCCATATCACATTTCGCATGTCAGAGCTTTGCAGTCAAAGTATACTTCCATTATTGTGAATCACCAATAATCGGCTTTACCGATATTGCGATGAACACATAATCCCGGACCCGATATGAAATTCAAATCAAAATCATAAAAAAATATCGCGTCCGTTCAATCGCAATAAAAGTAAGGGCATAATTTTAAAAGGGCCGATGTCTCGGATCCGATATGTTATTGAAATCCCATCATAAAAAGTTATCGGGTCCGCTCTTCATCACATATCGGCATCGCAAAAAATACATTGTGTTACATCAGGTACCCAAAGTTTGCCGATTGCCGATTAGCTACGTCATCCAGCGCATCGCCGATAGTGCAATCATTTCATCACATTTTTTTATCCTCACATCATTTCTCTGAATCTACGATGTGCTTTTTGCGATACGGGAAGTGCAATGTAAATATTCTCCGATCCCCGATATAATATTTCTTTAATGATGTGATCGCTTCATTTCATTGTACATGTTCTTATCGGAAATTTGCCATTGCAATCTCCGATGCGATAACTTCCAATGCATGTCTTTGAGCCATTAACATTTAATCGATATATGGCATAGCAACAAAAGTGAAGTCTTGCAAATTAAAATTGAAGCATGGTGAAGAAACATATTATGTGAATCATCCGATACGGCGATATGTTATTTTAAAAGCAAGCTTGGGAAACCATTATGGGAAAAAAGCAATTGCTGACAAAATTGCAGCGTACAAAAAACATTTCAATTTCTCATACATTTTAGTTTTAAATATATAATTCCATAATTAAAAATGAAATTCAAGACCTCTCTATCTTCATATTTGAATTCTATTATCTTCGATTTGGTCTTGATTTTGGATTTTATAAAATCATGGAGTTTATATAAAACTAATAATATTTTGAGAAACAGTGATTACTGCACATTCTCATTCTTATTTCTGATGCATTTCTTTTAATTTCAATTCCCCTGAGCACTAAGCATTCTATTTTTACATTTTACTGCTTGCTTTAGTTTAAATAAAATAAATAATGATTTTGGGTTATAGGATTTTGGTTAGTGGGACTTCTTCATGTTTTTAATGATAATTAAAATAAGAAGTCAGCTAGTTTGGAGAAATTGATACCTTTCAGGTAAGATCAAAAGCAATTATCCAATGGTAAGATTCATTTACCCACTTTCATTAATTTCCATTTCGGCAATTTACTCTCAGTTTTGTTTTTCTGATATATAAATCTGTTTTGCAGTTCTCCATTTGAAGTTTCCAATCCTCTGCCAGATCATATTTTCGAAGTCCATACTCTTCTCCTGGCTTAATTTCAAGAAGCAGCGATAATCTTCATCGAAATAGCTACACCAGGGAATTTCTGAACCTTTAGTTTGTTTCTTTGAGCATTCCTGTTATTAAAAAAATGATCAAAACGATGCTTTGAAACAAGAAGATTGATATCAGATGGAAAATTTTCATTGTGGCTAAATTTTATCGTCACTGCTATCCAAAAAGCCGAAAACACTTACAACCCTGCAAGGTATGATTTTTCTAAATCTCAACATAAGAAGGAATGATTACATGCTTATTTTCTTTTTCTTCATATTGTTGAAGAAATTGTTATAAACATTCTTGTTTGAGTTTATCTTTTAAACTGGGATTTTCCTTCTTTTTTCAAATTTCTTCATCTTTATTTGTTGATTTCTTTTTCATTTTTAAGAATTCTTTTCCTTTGGTTTTCGGTGTTGATTTTGGTGACTTTGCCATGATTTATATGGAAGGCCTACTTGTTACCTAACAATGGTCAGCATACATAGAGAAGGATAGTTAATAGTCACCTATTAGCTTTTTCTTGAATCTCTTAGTATTGTTTAATTTTCTTATTATAAAAGTAGACATATTTAAGGAAGAGATTATCAATCAAGAGAAGTTGGCAAAGTATTATAGAATCTGGAAATTTCTTTCTCATCAAATTGTAATCATTTTGAGATTTCAAAATTTCATTAGGATCTTTCAAAGTTTTATTATCAGTCAAGAAAAGTTATTTTTAACCAAGTAAAGACACTTTACAACAAAGCACATTTAACTATGAAATTGTCATTCTTAACTCTTAAGGAGTCAACGATTCTCCCTGTCCCAGAAAGTCTTATTTTTCTAGAGTATAATCAAGAAATATATTTAAACTTAAAAGATAAGAGGTCTCATCGTGAGCCTGCTTATCATGATCATAGGGAAAAATAGGCTGACATTACCAACACTGCTAAACAAACCAGGGTAATGACTTATGATTGCAAACAATTATAAGACAAGGGGTCTCATCACGAGCCAGCTTGTTCAGTCCAATTATAACCAGTGAATGGCATTGTCAACTATCTGGCTACCAAACCAGGACAATGACTTTTAAGAACTAAAAAATAAAAAAATAAAAAAGTAATACATATATAAATGGATTTATCTCTAGGTCAATTATTCTTAAAGAGATGGGATTCTGAATCATTGATGATTAAAAGGTAACCCTGTCGAGACTATAGATGTTTGCTGGCAGCAATGGCTCTACCTGTGACAAACAAGTATATTTTGAAAGCTAAGCTGTAAAGTGACCCCTGCTTTATCTCTACAACTAATTAAGAACTGATATAGAGTTTTGAAATATTTTAATTTATGAGAAGTTTTAAGAAAAATTACAGTTAGATGATTCTTGTTTTTATTCAGATTAATGAACCTGGTCAAGTATTCCAAAAATAATTTTCTCTTCTTTAATTATTTTTACTTTAATTTTAGGAAAATCTCATTCATATCAAAGAGAGATAACTAGTTCTTCTCCCGTCCTACGCTTTTGTTAATTTTTCGTTTTCTTTGGATTCTTGTTTTGATTGCTTTATTAGAATCGATTTTTTATAAGCTTCCCATTGACATTTGTTTCGGCTCATTTGGTTAACTGGTTTGAAAATGACACTCCTTTGAAAGTCTGATTATTTATGTAGCGTGGGTTAAAAACGCATAAAATCTACAATATTGCATTTTGTAAATAAATTAGTTCAATAATGCATTCATTTTAAATATTAACCCATAGCGAGTTTTTACTAACATTTTTCCATTTTTAGTTACGCGGCCAAATCATTAGTTATCGCGATTTTTAAGAAATTCACTCCAATTTCCAAATCAAATCTTAATCTCGAAAACCCAAACATTCAAGTGGCTGTAGTTTAAATAATTTCACAACTTAACTAAATTTGATTAAAATAAAATCAAAACAAAAAACAATATTAAATTTTAGTTAAATTTAATTAATATATAATTAATTTAATTAAATTAAAATTTAATATATATAAAAAAAATAATAAATAAAATAAATTTTAATCGGATCGGAAGTTTTATTCGGAACACATTTTAAAAAGTCCCGATACACATCATACCCCCGATGCGATATCGGATCGGGGATTTTGTATTACATTGTGCCCAACTTTAAAAAACCCCGATACCATCTCCCGATCCGATTTGCATGATACGAAGGGCATATCCCCGATCGCCGAAATTTTAAAAGCCCGAAGGGCATATCCCCGATCGCCGAAATTTTAAAAAGCCCGAAAGGCATATGGGCATGATGCATTAATTCAAGTTTTATTAAAAGCTTGGTATTTATTTCAAGTTTTGATCATACGTATGAGTAAAGTGAAAAAAGGTAAGTAAAGTGAGGGAGTGGTAGGATTAGTTAATTAATATTAAAACAAATATTTAATATTTAAAATAATAAATTTTAAATTAATTAAATTAATTAATATATAAAATTTAATTAATTTAATTAAATTAAAATTTCATTATTATTAATTATTAATTGGATTAATTTGTTAATTAGTTTATAAATAGTTAATATTTTAGTTAATTAGATATCAATTAATAAATAGATTAATATTAATTAACAATTAGCTTATAATTAGCAATCAAATTAGAATTAATTAGAGACTAATTTAGCATTAGTTTTTAATTACAATATTTTTAGCCCAGCAACAGAGTTTCCAGATTCATGACAGATTTGATCCATCAACTTTGGAGGCTTACAGATTGAGTTATACTTGGCCAAATGAGGCCTAAGATGGCTCGTTGGAAAGATAAAATCAAGGAGAATATTTTTGAGGAGGTTTCACTAATAGATTTGGTTATTTATTGGATAAAAAATCAGGCAGAAAATCAAGCTCCGAATTTTGAAAACAAAATCAATTTTCTGAGTTTTATTTTTATTTGTCCAAGCCTCTTCTAAATTGCAGATTCACTCGTCAATGATATCCTTGGCCAATCAAAACATCACATGCATCAATAGAAAGCTTACATTTTATTTTCAATTATTTATTTAATTGAATTTGATTTAATTGCCCGAAATGATATTTTAATTGCATCTTAATTTATTTTGATTTCTTTTTGCAGGAAAACAGTGGAAGAAATATGGAGAAAATGATCTCAATCAATGAGAATGCTCCAGCAATTGAAGATCAGGATTTTTGAGCAAATAAAATTGGATTTGGCAGATTTCTCTTCACCAAACTTTCCTCTCAAGAATTCCTTCACAAATAGTATAAGTAATAGATTGCAGAATGTAATAAGGGGCTGCTCTCCTCTGCAATTCTAGACTTCTAAAAGCACTACTGTAATAGGAATTTAGAGTTGTAGGAGAGAGGAGAGAAAATCTCAGATCTGGGGATTATTGAGGATTTTTTTATTTGTATCTTGAATTATGTATGAGGGGCAGAGTTTGCACTATTGTGGCTCTAGTTTTGAAGACAAAAGTTCAAGCAATGTAAAGGACTGTTGAAGACCAAGATCAGAGAAATGGATGCAATAAATTGGTATTTTTAATACTACTGTTTCAAATATCAGTTTCATTTTTATGGTAACATGAATGTCTCATTTTATTCATGTTTGTGCACTATTGTCAACATGGGTAATTTGTCTCAATATTGTTATTAGGTATCTCTGTTCTTATGAATTAAAATCTGATTTTTGAGTAACTATTTACTCAGAAATCTGTCTTATAAAACTGATTTGTTGAATGGTAATGTGTTGTGAACTATTTCCACATATCATTATTCAATTATTGGATTTATTGATTTGATAATCAATATCATTTTTGTGAACTACTTCCTGGAATGTTGTTGGTTTATTATTTCAAGTTATAAGGTCTTAATAGGATGTGTTTTGGTAACCATAATATCAGTTAATTGAACTACTTCATTAACTTGATATTCATTATAAACAAGACATATTTAAATCCCAATACTTTAATTATCTTGCTCTTAGTTGGGTTAAATCTATATCTGCTTAATTAAGATATGATTTAGATTAGTTTCTTTTGCTTGCATTATAGAATAAGCTTGCATTTAGAGTAAATTCTACATTCTTTTAAGTCCTCTCCTCAAGGAGGCAAAACTTTAGTTGTGGCTTGGCTGAACCCAAATCAGCTTAAGGGTCATTCTCTTGCCTGATCAGCAAGACGAAGTGATCTGATATCCCTAACTATTGGTAGTGAAAGACATATCATAAACCAATAGCTATAGGGAGAAGGTAACTGGACCTAGTTAAACCAGTCGGAGCCACCACACCAAACGGAAAAGGAGCTGCTTTAAGGTCCAGACCGGGTGGTTATCCCCCATTGTTGCTGCAGCGATTTTCGAGGCATCAACAGTTCCTTAGACAGAACACCAAAGGACACCGCTCACAACCAGATCACAGATCAATACAACAGTATTGTCGATGTGGTTAAAACCCTCAAAGAGGGAAACAGTCCATGGCCTGAGCCAACGCGGCCACTTCAGGCAATTTATTAATAAAAGAATGAAAATTTACATAAGATTCTCTCATGAACGGTTACCCTACAAATGACCCTCTACGCTCTTTAAATAGAGATCATGGACCAATCACATGTTAAGCCACGGATCAAGTGTTGGTAATACCGAGGAGAGAATGAACCGTCAGTTCACTACATATTGTGACTATCAGATTGTAAGTTACAAAAGTACATAGTAAAGAAGCACACTTTACCTAACTCTACACTAGACCAAGTTATACTTAACTATTTCCTATGTGTTGGAATATCCTAGCATCCCCCTATAAGAACACCTTGGGATATGATTGAAGGATGTACAAATATGACACACTAGGAGAACGAAGGAGGCAATAGAGCCTATCCCCCCTTAGTGACAACTTCTTGAAATCCAGGCATAAATCGAAGTTTAGTAAACTTCACCTCTGTGAGAGCCTTTGTAAAGATGTCTGCAACTTGATCATTTGTTGAACAATATTGTACTTCAAGAACATGGTCATGAATGAGCTTTCTGATGAAGTGCATGTGTAGTTCAATGTGTTTGCTACACTGATGGGACTGGATCTTTGCATAGTTGAATGGCACTTTGATTATCACACCAAAGTGTAGTCGGATGATGCTGCTGAAAGCCACGCTTTGACAGGATCTGACAAAGCCACATGGCTTCCTTACTAGCTTCTACGACACCATGATACTCTGCTTCTACTGAAGAAAGAGAAATGGCACTTTGTTTCTTGCAAGGCCGTGTAATAGGTCCTGAGCCAAGAGTGAACACATAACTTGCAATAGACTTCCGATCATCAGGGTCACCAGCCCAATCAGAATTAGTGAAACCAACCAATAGAGGAGATGCTTCTGCACTGTAATGAATCCAAAACTGGACTGTACCTCGAACATAATGAAGTATTCTTTTAGTTGCTTTCCAATGACTTTCATGTGGGTTTTGCATAAACCAAGCAATAAGGCCAACAACAAAGGAAAGGTCAGGACGAGTATGGGTCAGATACAAAAGTTTTCCTACAAGTTGACGGTATAAGGTAGCATCAACTTCAGGGGAAGTACAAGTGACTGAAAGTTTGGCTCCAGACTGAAAGGGAGAAGGGGCTGGCTTATAGTCTTCCATGTGAAAATGGCGTAGAAGATCACATGCATACTTGGACTGGGAAAGGGAAATACCTTCCTTGGATTGCAAGATTTGAAGACTAAGAAAATAATGTAAGTGTCATAAGTCTACCATTTCAAACTTCTTTTTAAGGCTAGACTTCACATGGTTTATAAGGTTGGGATCACTACTAGTGAGGATAAGATCATTAACATAAAGAACAAGAATGATAAGAGACTTGCCCATTTTCTTGGTGTAGATAGTATTGTCAGAATGACACCTAGAAAAGCCAGTTTCTAAAAGAAAGCTATCCATTTTGGCATACCAAGCTCGAGGAGCTTGCTTGAGACCATAAGACATACAAGGTTGGAGTTTGTTTGTATAAAGCCAGTAGGTTGTTCCATATAGATTTCTTCATGCAAGTCCCCATGCAAGAAGGCAGATTTAACATCTATCTGATGGACTTCCCATTTGAAAGAGGCAGAAGGGAAAGAACAAGGCAGATAGAGTTCATTTTGGAAATAGGGGAGAAGGTTTCAGTATAGTCAATGCCTTCAACTTGTGAAAAACCCTTAGCAACAAGACGGGCTTTATGTTTATCAACTTTCCCATCTGGTCCATACTTGGTTCTATAAACCCATTTGCATCTAACAAGTTTTCGTCCCTTTGGTAGAGGAACAAGATCCCATGTATCATTTGCCAATAATGAACGATATTCTTCATTCATAGCTACATCCCAATTTGGATGGCCTGAAGCTTCTACAAAGGTGTCAGGATCATAATTCGCTGAAGCTTGAGCTAGTAAAGAAGAGGCTCTATCGAACTAAGAACATGTACGTCGCTGATCTGTAGGATCACCAACAAGAGCGCCTGCTACATCCCGAGTAGCACGGACCCATTTTGGAAGCTGAGGAGTTGAAGAAGGATCCTAAGAAGGTGGGGGAGGATTGTCATCCTCACTTTCATCATGTGAAGAAGAAATATTTTCAAAAGTAGCAGACATAGAGAGAGGTTGCACATCTGCCAAACTAGGCTCGTAGGCCGATATATTTTCAGCAAACTTTACATCTCTTCTAATGATAACATTCTTGGACTTAAGTGGAATAAGTCTATATCCTTTGACATCTTGAGAATATCCAACAAAAATACATTTTTTACTTTTAGGTTCTAAAGCTTTATGTTTCTCATCTGGAATATGGGCCCATGCTTCACTTCCAAAAACATGAAGGTGACTTACATCTGGTTTAATTGAGCTCCATGCTTCTTCTGGAGTGATATTCTTTAAAACCTTAGTAGGAGTGCGATTTATTATGTAATTTGCACAGTTAATTGCTTCTGCCCAAAAATTAAGACTAAGTCTTTTAGATTGAAGCATACAATTAGCCATTTCCTTTAAGGTGTGATTCTTCCTTTCAGCTACACCATTTTGTTGTGGAGTATATGGAACAATATGTTGCATTTGAATTCCATTCTCAGTGCAAAAGTTGATGAATTTGTTGTTAACATATTCTCCGCCATTATCAGATCTTAGCTTAAGAATTTGATGTCCAGATTGTTTTTCAACAAAGGCCTTAAAGGCCAAAAACATGTTAAATACTTCACTCTTGAGTTTTAAGAAGTATACCTAAGTGCGTATGGAGAAATCATCAATGAAAGTTAAGAAATACTTGTAGCCAGAGAATGAAACAACTAGAAGTGGACCACATAAATCACTATGCACAAACTGTAAAGGGGCTGAGGCGTGCCAAGAGGCACGTTTTTCAAAACTATCTCGATGATTTTTTCCGAGTACACATCCGGAACAAACACCATCTCTACAAGATACCATTGGAAGACCTGTCACCATATTTTCTTTACATAGATTCTGAAGGGAGCGGTAGTTTAAGTGACCAAATCGCTCATGCCAAAGTTTGCTCACTTCATCATTATGAGCAACAAATACCGAGGGAAAATTTGATGACCCAAAGTTGTTAAACTTATACAACCTTGTAGAATAACCAACAATGCCAGTAGCTAAAATCTGTCTAGGATCTCTTAGGTCCTTAATTACAACACCGTGAGGTGAAAATTCAACGATTTTACCTTCACCTGAATGAGTTATCTGATATATAGATAGAAGGTTGCAAGATAAGTTTGGAACACATAATACATCATTAAATTGACCATTGTCTAGATGAACAGTTCTAGTTCCTACAACACTAAGATATCTATCATCACCAACATATATATTTTTGGTGTTACAATCATTTAAAGAAAAAAACATGGCTTTGTTTTTGGCCATGTGATAAGAAGCTCTAGAATCAATGAGCCACTCATGAGAATTAGAAGAAGAAGATACATTTAGTGCATATCCAGACCGAGATGTTTGACAACCACATGCAGAAAGTGCTATTCCTGAAGATGAAGTTGAAGTTGAAGAGTGCTCCAAATGGATGTTATGCTTCTTCATTGATGCTTCCAAGGCTTCCATCTTCTTAAAGCATTTGTATTCTATGTGGCCATCTCGATTACAAAAGTGGCAATGTCTATTAGTCTTCTTCCCTTTGTTTTTATTTGCCTTATCATTTTGTTGAAATGATTTTTCATTTTGGGGCTGAAATTGCTTAGGATCCTTTTTTGGTTTAGGACCATTCTTTTTAGGATACGACTTCTTATGATACTTTGAATTTGGTTGCTACTGGGCGGCTAAGGCTTTCTTAGAAGAGTTTCCAAGATTAAGAAGACCAATGTGTAAGAGTCTTTCTTGTTCTCTTATTAAAGAATCACAAAAGGAATCAAAGGAAGGGGACTTGTAGGCTTTTCCTTGAGAAATGAAGGCTTCTCTTGTAGAGTGGAAGGTGGAAACAAACACAGAGTATGCTGGTCCTAACTTAGTAAGAATGGAATAGATAAGGTTACCATCTTCTTTCTTAACCTTAACACCTTCCAAGAGAAGTCTAAGGGTCTTGAAATTGGACAGAAAATCTTCAATGGAGGAAAAATTACTGGGGTCCATTGTAAGCAACTAATTTTCAAGTTGATGGGCTCTAAGTTCATTTTTAATTCCAAAAACTTTAGTGATCTATTTCATTGCTTCATCAGGAGTATCAAGTTCTGTGATATGGAATCTAAGGTCTGGAGAAATAGACATCCATATCAACCGACGTGCTTGATCTTGCCTATTTTCCCATTTGGCTACCTTATCTTCATCTTTCGTTTTGGTTTCTTGGCCTGAGGCTATTTGGTAAAGACCTTTACTTCTAAGTAAATCCACAATGTAGGACCACCATTGGAAGTAGTTGGTGCTGTCAAGAATAAATTGGCATGAAATTTCCATTTTTAATAGAAACTAAAGCTGTATATGATGAAAATAAGTGTTCCAATGGAAAGATCTCAAAAAAATAGGTTGATTAAAAAAAACGGCTCTGAAAATGGCTTCCGGATGAAGAAGTTATGGCTTTTTGAAGAAAAGTTGTTGAATATGCCGACGAAGTGCGGGAATGTGCGGAAATGAATGATAATGTTATATTAAAAAAAATTTGCCCCCTTTCCAAACTTAATCTAATAAAGTAGCTTTGGACCAAGAAAGATTTGAACTCAAGACCTCTATTCTCATAAAGTAGCTTTGGACCAAGTGAGCTAGATTAAAAAGTTAGTAATTTTTGGAAAAGAGGAAGGGGGGTTTTTTTTAGTCACTGAAGCTTTGGGCTGCGTGCTTACTTGAGAGAGCTCTTTTTTCCTACAAAAAAAAACACAAAACCCAAAATGGACATACAAAAAAAAAAAACCTTGCGGCTTGAAGTTAGCTTTAGCCGGAAACTATATATTTTCCTCAATGTTTCTGATTTTCTGAGATCACACTAAGGCGCGGTGGAAAAGAGCATATGCATGAGAAAAATCCTTCCTCTCTATTTTTGATTTTCCCAGATCGCACAGAGTCGCGGGGCAAAGAGCATAGGCAGAAATGAAAGGTATAGATCCGGTAATAAAAAAAAACAAAGAGCTAAATGAACAGAAATAAACATAGAGAAAATAACTAGAAAATGCAAATAAACACTGTATACCTCGAGATCTTAAAAATGACATAGCTATGGCTACCATAAACCTTTTTGCGTGAAAAGAAAAGGGTTCCTCACTGGAACAGATGCTCCTAACACAATAGAGCAGTCCTCTCGGCTCGAAAGCAATGAGAAACAATAGATCTAGGAAACGATAGTCGGATGCAGTTCTAACGGCTTCAGATTTGGATCACCAACGGATGCAGCCCTCAAATAGCTCTGATACCATGTAGGAATTTATAGGGTAAGTTCCTCAGAGAGAAAACCAAAGGACACCACTCACAACCAGATCACAAATCAATACACCAATATTGTTGATGTGGTTAAAACCCTCAAAGAGGGAAACAGTCCACGGCCTGAGCCAACATGACCACTTCAGGCAATTTATTAATAAAAGAATGAAAATTTACATAAGATTCTCTCATGAACGGTTACCCTAAAAATGACCCTCCATGCTCTTTAAATAGTGATCATGGACCAATCAGGTGTTAAGCCACAGATCAAGTGTCGGTAATACCGAGGAGAGAATGAACCATCGGATCACTACATATCGTGACCGTCGGATTGTAAGTTACAAAAGTACATAGTAAAGAAACACACTTTACCTAAATCTACACTAGACCAAGTTATACTTAACTATTTCCTACGTGTCGGAATATCCTAACAGTATGGTCCCTTTGAGACACTAGAGAAGGTGGGTGATCATGCATATCGACTCAGTTTACCACCAAATATGCACATTTTCTCAGTTGTGAAAGTAAAGAATTTGAAACTCTACGAGCCTTCCATGTTAGATCAACAAGAGGAACAAGTCATACCTTCTATGGAAGATTTGGCACTAGATGCTCAGGCATAGTTTACAAAATATATAGTTTTCAGAATAGGTCCAAAACTATAAGATAGGGACAACATGACCTTTGGCAGTATGGGTTGAAAGGTCAACTTCTAGGAAAATCTAAATGGTATGCTAGAGAGAAGGTGGAGGAACATTTTCCACGCCTCATTCAATAGAATATTTTAGGGACAAAAAACCTCTCAAAATGGGTAGGTGTAATATGAATTGGATGATTGTATTGTTTTTCATCCATCTTGATTCTTTTAGAGTGGAAAAAATGGAGGAATCAACTCACGAGATTGTTTTTACCGATGGGACCCAATTGATCAAAACAAGGTTTCAAACATTCTGAGAGCGTTTTGAGGTATCAAATGATGTTTTTTTTGGGGTAAACATTTTTCGCAATGGTGACATGCCTTTTCATATCATTCTGCACACAAAGACCTTTCCAACAATGCAATAATTGCATCAATCATAGTTTGTATGCCAAATTTATGCCAATCAGAAGTTGACCTTCCTGTTTTCACCACAATAGCTCAAGATGATGTTGTTTTAACCCCCATTATTCAAGGAAAATGATATATCCATGTGATTATAATGTAAAAGACTCTAGAAGAGTAAATATTGTAACTATAGTTAAGAGTTGATAAAGTCAAACCTAATCACTAGTAGGCTATCGGGCTATGTTATAGCTTGACCACTAAGAGGGAAAAGGGATTCCATTCTTTTGAGTGCATTTGTTCCATATCCAAGCAAAAATAACCAAGAGGGATAAAATATAGAGAAAACATAGAATATTTGTGCACTGTAGCATCCCACAGGCCATAGGCCATACTTCTTTGTACTCGCAACCATATGTTCCATCCAGAGAAAGGGAGCGGAGTAGCCTCACGTTCCAGCTGGGATTTTCTCCCGAAAGGGTTTCCTAAAGCATATCTTATTTGAAATATGCGTGCGTGAGATTTTATTTTTTCGTTCTCTATTTTCTGCATAATTTTTTTTTGCATGCATGCATTATTAACAATAAATCTATAGATCCAAAAATATAATAAAATTGTAATAGTGTAGAATTTTTAGATTTTAAATATAATATTATTAGATCTATTGTGATGAACTATCTAGTGGAATATCCACGAAAATTTACAAGACACATATTAAATGATAATATCAACTAAGATGTGCAAAGGATGTCATGGCGTCGAGTCTTTAATTTTGCTTGAAAGCAATGCTTTATTGAAAGTCTATTGGAAAATACTGAGTATGAAGGAATGTGGAAAGTGGGATGTGTGGACAAAGTGTAAATGGTTGAAAGGGGTTTAGTCATCTAGCTATCTTGACACTTAGAAAATGACTAGGTATGGAAGTAATATGTGGAGACGAGGATATGGGAATGAAGTGGTGAGTAATCACACCGCTTTCCATCTTGACTAAATTAAATTAGATAAGTATAGGGTTTTTCACAAGAGAGGTATTTGACAATATATACTAAATGAAAAAATAATATGGCTAAGTTGCTTGAATAAATTTATGAACTATATGAAAACATAAGAACTTCAAATATATTTACAATTGATAAAAAATAGTGATCAACACATGGATATCTCCTCATCTTCATACATAGAAACATTGCAACAACCGAACATGTCAACTATAAAGACATAAGAGTTGGGGTATCCATTAACATCCGTAGGAGTTGAATCTGTGGCCTCAGTGTCATGAACATAAGAGTGGTTTCAACTGTTGAGGAGCCTCTCTAGATTGTTTGGAAAACTCAACAACATGATTCTCACTAGAGGATCCATTGCAACAAATAGAAGTCTAGATGAAAGGGATAGTTTAAAGAGAGAAATATAATATAGATGTGTTGGCAGTGTTGGAAATTTGTCAACTAAGGGGGTCTCCCCAGTATGAAGTCCCAATTAGACCTCACATCGTTTGGAGTAGGAGCCCCAACCGAAAATACGACCGATTTCCATTATCCTTAGGAATTTGTCTTGGCTGCAATTATCAACATAAGAGATTATGTAAACAATATTTGAAACAAGTAAGTAAGTTGAAACTATGAGGCATATGATTACAATGCATATATGATACATCCATGGAAGGGAAAAGAGAGAACAAATGTCTAGAAGAAAATTAATAGTACTATCCCAAAAGAGACACACAAGAGCATGAAAGAATCGCTGATTAACCTGCAAATTAGTTCACAAGATAAAAATGATCATAAAAACAAATAACAATTCACATTCAACAAGATGTATGCTAAAGCCAACGAAATAGTTTATTTTTATTAGTATGTGTTAATATAAACAAACACAACAAACAATGAAAGAATAATATTATAATCATTCATGACATATGCATGTGTCGGCTCTGAGAGCTTCATATATTAAGTGAAATTCCCAAGATACACAATTACAATGCTACCACACTAGCCCCAATAGTGGAACATTAAGTCACCACTTGCTCCTCCAAAGAAAGATCTTCTCTCCTATGCCAAACTAGAGAAGCCAAGGTGAAAAGTACAAAGTCCAAAGTACAATCCCTTTTCTTGAGTTATGAGGGTTTATTTATAACAAATGAGGTGTATCTTCACCTCCCATGTGACTCGTGACCTCCCTCATGACTCTTGAGCTTCTACTATGAATTTTCAAATTCATACATGACCTTTGAACTTCTAATGGCTCTAGAACTTTCTAGTGATTTTTCACATTCCATGTGGGACCCTTGGTCTTCCACACATTTTACATTTTCTCATTTATGAAGATAGAATAATTACATTCCACAAATGATGTGGCAAGGTACATTGACACATATTACTTTGTGATGACACTTGGATAAGCCATGAGTTGGCATTGATGACATGGAATTTCATTGTGATGTGTCCAAGCCAAAACTTTCTCCTTGTTGCTATGACTTTGACTTCTTCACGATGGATCTTTGCTTGGTTACCATCTCACCCTCCAAAGGGTTTATACGAGTGTCAAAACCTTCCATGATAGTATGAGTTGCCATGTCTTTGTCTTGGTCCATGATTCATTTAGGTTCTTCACGATGGTCCCTTTGGTGCTTCTTCTCTGCAAGTGATCTCTTGTAGCCTCTCCTTGGTTTCCTCCTTAAGAAACATCCTGTCATGTCAAGATAACAATACTTGCAAATGAAATTCACTCATGACAAGAAAACATTAGTCATGAAATCTCCTAGTCTATCTTGTTTCTTATGAAACATGTTAATCAAGCCAAGATAAAGTGAAGGACTAAGAATGAGGCTCAGGGATTGTGTAGTGCGCAGTTCCAGGAGGCAGTGATGATGATCTAGTCAATGTGACTGTGAAATGCATAGTGGCTGAGAGACTGAGAGGAAGAACTATGCAATTGAGGCATGCTTGCTCACTGTGATAGTGTAATGTGTAATTCACGGAATACTAAGACAAGTGATTCCACAGTTGCACAAGTCAAGAAGGCAATGAGGCCTGACTGTTGACTAAGGATGCATAGTGTGTAATGGAAGACTGACCGGGAGGGAGAATTATGCAGTTTTAAGGGACAAGAGGCATATACTTAACACTATGATTGTACAATGTATAGTCCTTCGAGGTAATGACTATGCAGTGTGCAGTTCCAAGAGTCAAATAGGCTTCACTGTGACTTGAGACTACACAATGAGTAGTTCTAGGAGAGAGTTAGTAAGCTGCAAAGAAAATGAATTCTCCAAAAATTCCTAAGTGTGGGATCAATAAGATAAGAGAGAGAAATACATGCAAACAAGTCCTAAAACAATGAACTCACACTCAACATTAACACAAGCCAAAAGAATGCTTAGTACCTGTTGAAGCCCCGAAAATCGGGTCTACAACAAGGGGGATACCCACCTGGTCCGGACCTTGGTTGGAAGCTCCTTATCCATTTGGTATAGCGGGTCTGACTAGGGATATGGGACCAGTTTCCCAATCTATGAGTGTGTGTGTGTAGAATTTGATGTTCCCGGTCTAACAGTTCCTAATTTAAGATATTCTAATTCTAATTTTAATCTAATTTTATGCTATTGTAATCTAATAAGCAACAACATCTAAGTCTATACTAACCCGGGATGTAATTCTTTTGTTATGCGATCTGAAAAGATTTCAAATAACAACTGGTAATAAAGATCATTCAGCTATTATAAGAAAGGAAATCAATAAGGATGAACCACTTCGCATAAAAATTTAGACGAAACAGTTGTGAAAAACATATCGCATAATGAGCTATTCATACATTAAGCATAAATAAATAGCTATCACCGTACAAAAGTGCCAAATGATAACTCAGGTATTCATGCAATAATACATAAACAACTAAAAACTGTATATCACTTTAACATATAAGTAGAAATGGTCAAGAGATAAAAGTACCATTTATGACTAGTCCTACTCATAAGCTTCAAGCGACAATGATTTATCTCTCCTTGCTCTAACATCCACTAGGAGTACAGAAGTGCAACATTAGTAGCAGACATCAAATGCAAACATCAACAAATCTTGTTCCATTCATTCACCAAAACCTCCTCTGTGGGTGCAAAAGTGCATGTTCTGAGGACAAGTTTTTGATAAATTTCTGGACCCCCTCTCTAAATGCATGAGAAGGGTTTAAATACTACTAACTAAATAAATTAATTACAAAGATTTAGGATACGGTTTAAATGACCACCCTTTTTCTAAGCAAAAATAAAACAAAATTATTTCTAAAAATTTAATCTAATATCTAACTATTTCTGCATTTGCTCCTTAATGTTGCAAACATTCAGTATTTGCCTGGGTAGAGTCGGCTGACTGTCTTCCGCTTTTGGTTGAGCTAAGAAAACAGAATTGGTAAGAGCTGGCACCATCTTCTCAGCAAAGTCGATGATATACTCGAGAGTCATCCTCTGACTATGTGGCTTTACTACGTATGCCCAGTAATAATCTCAGTTCACTTGGTTAACCCTTTGGATTGCTTCTGCTTTTTCTTTAGCTTTCTATTTCCAGTTTGTTTTCTTTACCATTGTTTTCTTGCACTTTTCGGGCTTACAGGTGACTGAGTAGTTAGAGGCTTTCCTTCTTGAGCAATTTTCTCAGCGATGCGTCATTAGCGCTAGGCACTAATTGCACATCGGAAACTGCCTCCGTTCTTTGATCTGGGCTTCTCTGATGTGTTTTTCGCCTTTTGTGCCTCTTCATATTTATCAGGTATAAAGCTTCAAAATCTGTAAAAATAATGACCTTGTGAGCTCTTGACCCTGAGCATTAAACTGCCTGTTGATATCAACATCGTTCAGTACTCATTCAACCATGACTGTATATGAAAGATCTATAATGGATGGCTCAACAACATTCTGTGAATCTGCAGCTCTGTTGCATGCGGTATTTGTTTATGAGGGCATCTTTTCTTTGTCTTTTAACATTGGAGCTTTACCCTTTTTCCTCATAGCTTCCTGCATATTGCTTTGTGTAACTTTTGTTTTTCGTTCCTGCAGTTCACAGGTGAGGAGAGAGTAATGATAATAAATAACGACAGGAAAGTTTTAAATGCTACGGATATGCAAAAACACGCCACCTGACGTGAACTGGCTCTTTGAACAACACAAAACCATATTTTATTAACAACTGGCATATAATACATTAATTATCATTAAGCGCGTAAACAACTCTTAGTTGATGGAAAACTTTCTCTTGAATACTGAGCCAGGAAAATCTGTGATGGAATGTTTCTGCGATCTGCATCGCAGTATCGCATTTTGCGGTATCACATTTCATTGTTTCATCGTCTATCGCAAGGTTGCTTGATCGCGCTATTGCAAAATCGCAGATCGCAGTATCGCAAGATCGCAGATCGCTTAATCGTTAAATAGTTATGTGTTTTTCATGCAATTTTTGCGAGATGCGATATCGCATATCGGCGATTTTTTAAGGTTTTCCAACATGAGTTTTTCTTAATGCATGCGGTGCAATGGATTTCACGTCGCAATCTCACATTTTACCATTTTGAACCATAAGAAAATTTCCTATCATTCTTTGTGCGATGCGATGTTTCTTAAGGAGTAACATATATGAGCACTAATTAATTTTTTGAATTTTTTGACTAAGGGTCCCCACTTACATAGTGTTATTGCTAATACTAAATAAGGAGGGGGGTTGTTGGTGGCCACAACAATTGGCGATTCACTTGGAAGAACTAGTTATCTCTGTTTTTCTATTGAATTTTCTAATCTTCCAAAACAGAAATTTTTTCAGAAAATTAAACTTTATTATGGAAGGATAAAGTACATTATGCTCTAACCTGTCAATGATATTTTGTTTCAACTATTTTCCACTTCGATTATTTGCTTCCTCACGCTAGTCCTTGTATTTACATCAGTCATTACTTGGCATTGTAAAGATAAAACGAAGTCTTCTCTGTAAGCTAGTTTTAAATATGCTCATTTGTCATAGGTAGAGCCTCTGCTGCCAGCAGGCGTTTATAGCCTCGACAGGGTTACCTGTTACCCAACAATGATCCTGTATCCTACTTAAGGCCGCCTACAACTTTCAAAGAAAAATCCATATCCACACTTATTGCTTTGATTTTATTTTTTACTCTTAAAGAACAATGTCTTGGTTTGGTAGCCAAATTATGACACAGTCATTCACTTGATTTATAACTTTGCTGAACAAGTTAGCTCATGATGAGACCCCTTGTCTTTTGATTGCAACAATCTTGAGTCATTGCCCTGTTGTGATGTACAATATTGGCAAAGTCAGCAAGTTATAATATCTGTGATTATGATAAGCCGGCTCGTGATGAGACCTCATCTTCTTCAAGATAAAGTGTATCCTTGGGTTGTTCCTCTGAAAGTTGTGATTTTCTTAGTAGGGAGGAAGTCATTGTTTCCTTAAGATAGCTTTGGACTACAATAATAGAGTTTTTTGGAAACAACTGTTCTACAGAGAATCTTTATTTTGTTATTGATACCTTTCATTGTATTGAGATAAAACAATTTCTTCACTAAAGGTTGTTTTCATCAAACTTTTTGAAGTTGAAACTAGTATCATATCTGGGCTAGAGTCTTTAACTGTATCTATCAATAATAAAGATCAATTTTCCAAAAGATTTGCTATTTATACAAGCGAAAAGTTCAAAATCTGAAAGAGAATTGGTGTCTTTTTCGTAAATGCCTAATGTAACTACTCACAACTAGTTTTATTATGAAAAGAAAAATAACTATTCTATAAAAAATAGAAGAATAATCTTCTATGGAAAATATTTCTTGAGAATTTGTCCGTTAACAGGCAAAGAGTCTCTCTTACCTGCTAAATCCTGTAACATAAACGTTGATGGACCTATGACTTCTAAAATTTGAAAAGGACCAAGCCACATTCTTTGAAATTTTGTATGTTTGCCTTTCTCTTCATGAGCCTTGTCCCACTTTAAAACTAAGTCTCCCATCTGAAAATCTTTTCTGGTCATTATGTTTGAATCAAAAGAGGATTTTACTAGTGCTTGATGATGAGCATGTGTTTTCCTAGCCTGTTCTCGTTGTTCTTCTAATTTGATTATTTCCATTTGTCTTAGTTGTAAGGAGGAAGTGGGTACTTCATCAATGTATTGAACTAGAGACAAAGAGGGAATTGCTAAATGAGTCGGAAGAACCACTTCTTTCCCATAAACTAAATTAAAGGGAGAAGTGCCGATAGAAGCTTTTTGCGTTATTCGGTCTGCCCATAAAGCATATATCAAAGCCTTATGCCAATTCTTATGATTTTGGTCAACTGTTCTTTTGATAATCCTGATTAGGTTTTTATTTGTGGACTCAACTAACCCATTGCCTTGTGGGTAATAATTGGCCGAATATTTAAGTTTGAATCCTCTTTTAAGTGCAAATTCAGTCATTGCATTTCCAGAAAAGTATGATGCATTATCAAACATTAAAGTGGAAGGCAGTCCAAACTTGGTGATTATAAATTGATCTATGAACTCAATGATATTTTCAGCGTTAGCCGTCTTGAGTGGAACTGCTTCTACCCACTTAGTAAAATAATCTGTTGCTGTGAGGATGTATCTATGCTGCTTAGAAGAGTGAGGAACAATCTCACCTATTATGTCCAATCCCCACTGACTGAAAGGTTGGTCAATGTTAACCGGCTGTAGTGGCAAGGATGGCTTCTTTTGTCTTCCAGCAGTAGTTTGGCAGACTTGACATCTCCTCACGTAATTGTGCGAGTCTTTAAATAACGTGGGCCAGTAATATCCTGCGCGCAAGATTTTATGTGCAGTAGCATCTCTAGCATAGTGTCCGCCTGCTGGCCCATCGTGGAGTTCCTGCAAAACTTTTTCAGCTTCAGATTTCTCAAGACACCTAAGAAGAACAGAATCATAATTTATTCTAAAAAGAATATCATTTATGAGCTGATATTGTTTGGCTTTCAACCTTAGAGCTCTTTTCTTAGTATGATCGAGGTGTGAAGGAGCATACCCGTTCTTAAGATAATAAATGATATCAGTGTATAATGACTCTGCATCGTTTAGGCTTACCTCGCACATTTGTACCTCTGCAGATGGAATTTCAGAAATTTGCGATGCTCCAGCCAGCATTTTGCAAAAGCCTTGACCTCTTACAATGTTTTCTAGTTTAATCTCAATGTCATATTCCTGTAAGGCAGTAACCCAATTGGCCCTTTTCTCACCCACATCCTTCTGTACTAGAAGACTCCTTACCACTAGAAACGGTACTATAATTTTCGTATGGGTTTTGAGTAAGAAAGGTCTGAAGTATTTGACCGTTTTGAAAACAACATAAGCTTGTTTCTCCACGTCTGAATAATTTAATTCAGCACCCTGTAAATTTGAACTGAAAAACGCAATTGGGGTTTCTGCTTTTTCTTGATTTGCTTGAGTGAGTATCGCAGCATATGACCTATCTGAGGCAAATGTATATAGAATAAAAGGCTCTGGAAAATTCGGAGTTGCTAACGATGGAGCATTAATAATAGCTTGTTTGATCAGGTCGAATGCTTCGTGTTCATCTTGGCCCCATTTAAAATTTGACTTCTTTTTAATCATGGCTTGCAAAGGAGAGATGATTCGTGAAAAATATGGAACGAATCGCTTTACAAAGTTGATCTGATCAAGGAAATATTTCATGGCTTTTTTGTTATGAGGTAAGGATATTTCAGAAATTTCTTTGATTCTGTCGGAATCAATGTGAATACCGGATTTTGACACTATGAATCCTAGAAGTTTCCCTTCACTTAATGCGAAAAAAGATTTCTTTGGGTTAAGTGAAATTCCATACCTTAAACACCGTTGGAAGATTTGTTTCAAGTCTTTAAGATGGTCGCTTCATTTCTTGGAATACACTGTTATATCATCCAAATAAATTACTATAGATTTATTGACTAAACCTTTGAATGCGATGTCCATGGCTCTCTGAAATGTGGCACCAACATTAATCAAACCAAATGGAATCTTTCGATATGCGTATGTGCCCCATTTAGTTCTGAATGTGGTTTTCAATTGATCATCAGGATGTACCAACACTTGATTGTATCCTGAAAATCCATCCAAGAAAGACATTAATTCTGAGCTCGCCACTGCCTGTAATATCTGTTCCATAGGTGGTAAAGGAAAATTATCTTTTTGGCAGGCCTTGTTAAGGTTTCGAAAGTCAATGCAGATCCTAATATCTCCGTTTTTCTTTCTAACAGGTACCATATTGGAGACCCATTTGGAATTTTTGACGGGAAAGATTATTCTGGATTTCAATAACTTATTAAGCTCAGTTTTTATCTGATTTTCTAAATTGGGATGGATCTTTCTCAGCTTTTGTTGGATAGGTTTTTCATTATCGATCATGGGAATAGTGTGTTGGATGATGGAAGTGTCGTATGTTTTCAGTTCCTCATAATTCCAGGCAAAAATATTTTTATATTGTCTCAACAGACGAATATACGATAGTTTTTCTTCAGGGGCTAGGCCGAGACCTAGATTAATGTTTTGTGGTTTGGCATCGGTTCCTAGGTTTACTAATTCGTAGTTCAAGGTTGAACTTTGGAGTTTTGAATTGGTAGACCTTTTAAACCGATCCTTCAAATCGTACAAGTCTTCTAACTTGACTACCGACTTAGGTATAGCATTGTTAGTGCTATCTTGTTGCAATTGTCGATCATGTTGGTCTTCGTCAATTATTTGATTGGAGTAGGATCCTTCAGATGTGAGGAAATTTACAATATCAGGATCGTCATTGAATACTCTCCAATTTGTGATGTTATCAGGAATGGATGGTCTAAAGATTAATTCTATTGAGAATCTATCTAGACTAAAATCTTCTGAAGGAATAAGCTTAGAAGCTACGTTAGCCAAAAGGTCTGCACTTGCGTTTTGGAGTCTGGGAATTGAAGAGATATTAAATGCTATGAAATGCTCAGTTAGATCTTGAACTAAGGATTGATAATGTTTTAAATGACCTGATAAGCAATGTATAGTGTTAGGTACCTGTTTAACCACAATCTCAGAGTCTCCAAAAACTTGAAGATACTTGACGTCTAACCCGATTGCTTTCTACAACCCTTGGACCAAAGCCTCATATTCTGCTGTATTGTTGGTGCAATCAAATTCGAGTTTGCATGTTAGCATGATTTTATCTCCTCCTAGACTAATCAGAACACATCCTACTCCTGCTCCTTCGTTAGATCTAGAACCATCAAAAAATAATTTCCAAAACAAAGATTTATTTACAGGGCTATCTAAAAAATTGATACATTTCAAACTATCAGTTCGAGAAAAATTTTCGACTTGGGACAAAACATAGTGTTCTAAATAGGGTGATGCATGAGCATTGAAATTGCCGAGGAAAGAATCTACCGAGTAATTGCCAATAATGCTACTGTTGTATGCTACTGGTTCATTTTCCCCTCTAGCTCCGTTACTGTGTATTTCTGGTCTAGTTCTCGTTCAACTTTTATTTGATTCGGTTTCCCATTGTAGGGCAGCCACATGTGCGACCAGTCAGTTGAAAAGTACCCATGAAGTTTTTCTGACCAATCCCTGCTAAGAATTAAGCCATAGAATTCTGGAATATCAGCAACTAGAATGTTAATAACTTGACATACCTTTGGGTTGGATGACAGCCTTATGGTTACTTGATTTAGTTCGCCAATCACTTCAACTTGAGATTGATCTAGCTGAACTATGCGCACAGCGGATTTCTGCGGCTGAACGTTTAACTTGGCACATATGGACTTTGGCAAAATATTGGATGAAGCACCAGAATCTACCAAACAATTGTGCACATTTTTATTGAAAATTTCATAAATAAGGAGAAACGAGGGAGTATGAGATCTCGATCTTCCTCCAATTAGAGCGATGTCATTTGGATCAATCTTATTGATCACGTTAGTTGGAGGTCTTCCCATGTTATGAGAAGCTTGAGAAAGTACAACGACAGGCAAAGGTGCAACTGGCACAACATGTAATTCTTTCATCATTATCTTCTGTTGATGCTTTAACTTGCTCAGTTCGTAAAGGGTGATGTTGGCCCTAGTATTTTTCATATCTTCTATAATATTGTACTCCATTTCATCCAACACGATCAATGTTTTAGATGGAGTTGATTCATCTGTTTGGACTGGGCTGGTTTGAGTCGCTTTAGATGTCGTTTTCTTTGTTGTGACTTTATCCTTTATTGCAGAGCTTGCGCTCTTTGGCTTAGGGATAGTTTGGGGAGGATCAAGCTGATTTTTGCTTCGTGTGCTAACTGGGAATACTTCTTGATCTTCTTCTTGTGGGAGGATGAAATCCCACATTCCTTGTAATTCCACAACCTCTTCTTCATCAGTTTTCCCTTCAGTGGCAATTTCCTCTTCTTCTTCTTCGGATTCAGTATTTGAAATAGCATTGGGTGGCTTTGAATCCGTTGAAGAGCCTCTTTTAAAAGCTCTGTAGGGCTTCTTTGAAGAAGTTTCTGTTACTTGCTTTTTGATGTCGACCATTTCATTGGACATGGTCTTTAGAACTTTATGCAATCCTTCCAAATCGAATGGATCTTTTGCTTGTTTCTTCTTGGAGTCTTCCTTGAAGGTGACTTTCTTGGATTTACGTTCCTCTATCACAGATTTCTTTTCCAGGGCTATTATACGTTTCTCTACTGCTATTGCTTCTTTCATGTTTTTGGCTAAGGTTGTTTTATTAGCCCTGTCCACGAAGATTGCTATGTTTGATGGTAGAGCGGTGATATACCATTCACTTCGTACTTCTTCGCTGGGCTGGGAAGCAGTAGGAATTTTGTTTAGGATTTTATTGAAACGCAAATTGAAATCTTTGATAGGCTCTCTAGATTCGGCCCTAAGGTTGGATAGGTCGTTGATTAACGTTGCCGTAGACCTGTCATCACAAAACTTGGTCAGGAATTGCTCCTGGAAGATATCCCAACTAGTGATAGATCAAGAGGGTAATGAAAAATACCATGATCCGGCTGTGCCTTGCAGAGTATAAGGAAAGAGTCGAACAACACATCTTCATTAGTAACCCCATTGAGATTAATGGATAGCATAAAGTTGTTTATGTGCTCTTATGCTAGCATGCCTGCCTCGGGATTAAATTTAGGCAGCCATTTCTCAGGATGGGCCAGTATTTGACTCAAGGGTGCAGGCATTAAGACTGCCCCAGGGTTATTCCATGGAGACTGGGCCATTGCTGTACTACTAATAGTGGAAAGTGCAGAAGATGATCCCTGTGGCTGGGAAGATGAGGATACTACAATTGTAGATGACTGAGGAAGAGTTGTGGGGGTTCCAGTGGATGGATGGACGATGATCTGAAGTGGCAGAGTGGATGGTTGACTTCGCGGTGAAGAAGTTGAGATGGATGATGTTGACGAAAGAGTCTCATTGTCGGACTCTTTAGGTGATTTCCTTGCTCTTTTCCTGGTGGGAAGAGGTAATTCGGTTGGCTGAACGCCAAACTTTTCACTCTTTAGCCTGGTTAGGGGATGAGCAGGGTTATATTGCGAAGTCACGCTGCCTTGAGATTTATCAGACCTTTGAGGAGAAATGGAAAATCGCTGAAGTTTGTGAATCAGAGATTCGACTTCAGGAAGTTCAACGGTAGATTGTTCTGAAATGTTAGGGTTTGTAGCAGCGGTTGATACTCGAGCGACTTCTAACTCTGGATTTAAGTGTAATGGAGAAGTCGAGGGAGATGGTGAGGGTGATTTACTCTCAGAATGGTATTCAGATTTAGATTTACTTGCCATTCATAGTTCAGGCCCTCCTTCTAGTGCCAAATATGTTGAAGCCCCGAAAATCGGGTCTACAACAAGGGGGATACCCGCCCGGTCCGGACCTTGGTTGGCAGCTCCTTATCTGTTTGGTATAGCGGGTCCGACTGGGGATATGGGACCAGTTTCCAAATCTATGAGTGTGTGTGTGTAGAATTTGATGTTCATGGTCTAACAGTTCGTAATTTAAGATATTCTAATTCTAATTTTAATCTAATTCTATGTTATTGTAATCTAATAAGCAACAACATCTAAGTCTATACTAACCCGGGATGTAATTCTTCTGTTATGCGATATAAAAAGATTTCAAATAACAACTGGTAATAAAGATCATTAAGCTATTATAAGAAAGGAAATCAATAAGGATGAACCACTTTGCATAAAAATTTAGACGAAATAGTTGTGAAAAACATATCGCATAATGAGCTATTCATACATTAAGCATAAATAAATAGCTATCACCATACAAAAGTGCCAAATGATAACTCAGGCATTCATGCAATAATACATAAACAACTAAAAACTGTATATCACTTTAACATATAAGTAGAAATGGTCAAGAGATAAAAGTACCATTTATGACTAGTCCTACTCATAAGCTTCAAGCGACAATGATTTATCTCTCCTTGCTCTAACATCCACTAAGAGTATAGAAGTGCAACATTAGTAGCAGACATCAAATGCAAACATCAACAAATCTTGTTCCATTCATTCACCAAAACCTCCTTTGAGGGTGCAAAAGTGCATGTTCTAAGGACAAGTTTTTGATAAATTTCTGGACCCCCTCTCTAAATGCATGAGAAGGGTTTAAATACTACTAACTAAATAACTTAATTACACAGATTCAGGATATGGTTTAAATGACCGCCCTTTTTCTAAGAAAAAATAAAAAAAAATTATTTCTAAAAATTAAATCTAATATCTAACTATTTCTGCATTTGCTCCTTAATGTTGCAAGCATTTAGTATTTGCCTGGGTAGAGTCGGCTGACTTTCTTCCGCTTTTGGTTGAGCTAAGCAAACAGAATTGGTAAGAGCTGGCACCATCTTCTCAGCAAAGTTGATGATATACTCGAGAGTCATCCTCTGACTATGTGGCTTTACTGCGTATGCCCAGTAATAATCTCAATTCACTTGGTTAACCCTTTGGATTGCTTCTGCCTTTTCTTTAGCTTTCTATTTCCAGTTTGTTTTCTTGCACTTTTCGGGCTTACAGGTGACTGAGTAGTTAGAGGCTTTCCTTCTTGAGAAATTTTCTCAGCGATGCGCGATTAGCGCTAGGCGCTAATCACACATCGGAAACTGCCTCCATTCTTTGATCCAGGATTCTCTGATGCGTTTTTCACCTTTTGCGCCTCTTCATCTTTATCAAGTATAAAGCTTCAAAATTTGTAAAAATAATGACCTTGTGAGCTCTTGACCCTGAGCATTAAACTGCCTGTTGATATCAGCATCGTTCAGTACTCATTCAACCATGGCTGTATATGAATGATCTGTAATGGATGGCTCAACAATATTCTGTGAATCTGCGCTCTGTTGCATGCGGTATCTGTTTATGAGGGCATCTTTTCTTTGTCTTTTAACATTGGCACTTTACCCTTTTTCCTCATAGCTTCCTGCATATTGCTTTGTGTAACTTTTGTTTTTCGTTCTTGCAGATCATAGGTGAGGAGAGAGTAATGATAATAAATAACGACAGGAAAGTTTTAAATGCTATGGATATGCAAAAACATGCCACCTAACGTGAACTGGCTCTTCGAACAACATAAAACCATATTTTATTAACAACTGGCATATAATACATTAATTATCATTAAAGCGCGTAACCAGTTCTTAGTTTATGGAAAACTTTTTCTTGAATACTGAGCTAGGAAAATCTGTGATGAAATGTTTCTGCGATCTGCATCGCAGTATCGCATTTCGTGGTATCGCATTTCGCGGTATCGCATTTCGCTGTTTCATCGTCTATCGCAAGGTTTCTTGATCGCGCTATCACAAAATCGCGGATCGCAGTATCGCAAGATCGCAGATCGCTTAATCGTTAAATCGTTATGTTTTTTTCATGCAATTTTTGCGAGATGCAATATGCGATATCGCATAACGGCGATTTTTTAAGGTTTTCCAACGTGAGTTTTTATTAATGCATGCGATGCGATGGATTTCGCGTAGCAATCTCGCATTTTACCATTTTTACCCATAAGAAAATGTCCTATCATTCTTTGCGCGATGCGATGTTTCTTAAGGAGTAACATATATGAGCACTAATTAATTTTTTGAATTTTTTGACTAAGGGTCCCCACTTACATAGTGTTATTGCTAATACTAAATAAGGAGGGGGGTTGTTGGTGGCCACAACAGTACCCAAAAGAAAAAAACACACCTTGAAACGACAACAAAGTGAACTTATTTCTAAGTGCGACCGTTGAGACATAGCTTTGCAACACTTGAAATACAAGTTAGTGTGGACTATAAATAGAAAGTGTGCTAAGCTATGGGAGAGTGTATAACGCATATCCTTATGATATACATGATCAACTAATGCAGAAGAGTGTGCTAAAACTACCTGTACTGATGTGCCAAAGTGCGACACATGCAGGAGTGAAAACAGTTAAAAGTGACACTTGTGGCAGTAAGAAAAGTGAAAACGACTCTTGCAAAAGCTAGAAAAAGTAAAAACGACACATTCCAAAGTGAATAAAAAGAGACACTTGTGAAAGTGAAATCAAACAAAAATGAAAGTCATGAAAGTAAAAGTGACAATTGTGAAAACGAAGGTGTGCAAAAGCGACAATTGAGAAAACTCACCGGAATGATGATCGATTGCAACAAATAGTGAGAGATACTATTGAATAATGTTGCACACGGACTGTCAACATAAATTGCTTAATGAACTATCCTAATGGACTGCACAGTCACTTTCAATTGTGACTATGCAATCACTATTCGCAGGGATTGCGCAAGCCTTAATCTCAAGAACTGTGCAATTCCCATTTTCAAGGATAGTCTTGGACTATTATGCTTGCTTGAATGAGGTGCACTCGTGAATGCATAAAAATATAAGAATGTGTAAGCAAGTTAATTCGACAGTTAAAATCTCAGAAGAAGACTTGAAGACTTAGAAAAAAACCAACCGATCATGAAGCAACTATTATTAACTTGGAACGACAAATCACAGGATCACAAGTAGGCACCAAAATTCAAGTGTAAGCAAAATTTTGGTGGGTATTTGTCGCAACGACAACACTTTGCAGCATAATGGAATAACTCCAGCTTCTCTTCTTAGGTATACATTTGAGTTCAAAGTCTTAATATTTCAGGAGATATTGATTCACCATGTGGATTACCTCAACTTCCCCATTTATCCCAGTTATAAGTATAGTATCTTCTATCCCCTTTCTCAACTAAACAAAGTTACAAGGATTACCATATCTTAATCATTTTGGTCAGGGAGATGGCTAGTGTATATTCACGAGTTTAAGATAATCGGATTTTTAGTTCCATCTCTAGTGTTGCTCTACTGCCAAAAAGGCTTTTCAATACCCCAATGGAGTCACCTTAAGAAAACAAGCATTGCTTCGCTGCTAGTGAGCCTGGTCAGTACCCCAAAAAAGTTACTTGCTTCCCCTGTTTGTCCAGGAAGACTTTTACTTCTTTCACCCTTTATTCTATTGATGTTTACATTTCCATGGTGGAATAGGGATCTCGAATCAGTGAGAGAAAGAGAGGTTATCTCTTTAGATACTATTATATGCTTTTGAAATTAATATGCTCGCTTGTAATTTTTTCCTTTCCCTTCTCTACTTGATTGGATCCGCGAGCGAAACACCATTCAATTACAATATTAAGTCAAGAATGGAGATTTTAAAATATATACCGGCATCATGATTCTACTTATGGCTTTTTGTTCGAATGGATCATATTTTCCATCCAGACATCGTTGACTTTAAAAGATATGTAGGCCCAAACAAAGAAAAGGAAAACAAGTTAGCTAAGAGTTGCTCGTCATCAGAATCTCCTTTTCAAAAATTTTCCACATTGTTCTCTTGAGCTAGACAAGAGAAAATTTCATGCACGATCTTATTGAACAAGACACAAAAGGAAAGACACGACACAACTGTTACACAACATTTTGTCACGGTCCATGTACTCCCCGTTCGTTGATCCTGGAGGACCTCTACAGTGACCCTCATGTGTTTTCATATCATGAAGAGTATTTCCTTACATCACTCTTCATTTGCAGAACATTTCCCTCTTACATCATTTCCCAAGAATATTCCTTCAAACTCAGTTTTCAAGGCCGGATCTATCACTCAGTTTCTTCCCTACGCCGATTTGCAGAGTCTAACACTAGGCCTAGCGCCGAATAGCACTGGTAATCCATTCATGACCCATGTCGAACCTCTTTTGGAAAGTTTTTAAAAATGGAGTCGAAGCTTCTAGGTCTAGAAGCTTTGTGGATGGAAGTTTGGTAAATGGTTAGGTGAGATAGAGCCGAGAGAGACTATTTCGGCTTCTTTCCCCTATTAAAATGGAACAAACCAAAAGGGATAATGCTCCTCCCATCATAAGAGGATCCATTTCCCCCCTCTCAAGCTATATAAACTCCTCCTTTTCCAACCTTAGCTACCTAATGAAAGGGCTGGAATAATCTGCAAAATCTTGATAGCCAAAACAACTCTTGAGAGCTTTAGCCTTCTAGTTTATGCTTGTAAAGGGAGAATAAGTGTGTGGTTTTTTTGGTTTGGAGAAAAGAGGAAGAAGCCTTGAACTTCCATTGTTTGAGGGTGAATCATGAGATGCTAACAGTGGTGCTGGAACTTGGACACATCGAAGGAAACCTACAATGCTAAGGCGAAGGTTGTACTTTCGTTTTTGTCATAATAATACAACTGATATTTTGTTTCCTATATCAATTGCATATTCTATTTGGTAGATTAAGACTCCTTAGCCTCTTAATTAGGTTGAATATATTGTATGCTATCATGTGTGCTTTGGTTTCTTGTTCATTTGTTTTAGGTTCTTGATCAACATTAAGGAGCTGATCGCTGGAGCAAAGGCGCAAGGACTTCATCAAACAAGGATTAGCAATACAAGAGGTAGGATATTATCCATTATCAATATAAGGAAACTTATGTCAGATTGTCTTGTTTTTGGCTAGACCCTCTCCCATGGGCTAGAGGGATTGTCTCTGTCCGCAAAGAGAATCTTCCTACTCCACAAATTGGCGATTCCATTGGGGAACCATCCCCTTCTTTGGATTGTTTTTCATTTCATGATTTGTGACAAATTTTATCATTTCACTTTTTCTCTTTTATAATCTGTACTTTGCGTTATCTACTGCTTTGATTCTTGAATTTAGAGTGACAGGTCTGGTTTTAGTTTGTGGAACTTTTTTCTTTTTCTTTAAATCCCTCGATCAACGCTGTTAAATTATGGTGCTTGTTGCTAGATAGGTAGTCGCGCTGATTCCTGTAGGTTAAAATAAGGGTTTCTCTTAAATCATTGCCTGCGTGTCTTGTCCTCATAGATTCCATTTCTTGGCTTGTTTGCCTTTATTCTCCCTGGCTAGAATGCTTTGTTAGCTTGATTTGTCTACTTGTTTGGTTTGAGATTGCATTACTTGATTTTTTGAGTTTTTGGATGGTTTGTGTCCCTAGGGCATCTAGGTCATTGTCCATTCATTTTCTTATCTGCTCATCAATTCAAGTTGTTGATTTGCTGCTTCATGCATTTTATGTTTTAGTCCTTGCATCTATCTTGCTTTGGTTTCAATTGAACAAGTGAAAAAGTTTCATTTGCTCTTCTCTTGTTGAACGTCTCTTTTCTGAGCATAGATTACATTACTTAGTTTGTTTCGATTGAGTCTTGGCATATTGTCAAAGGAGTTCTTTTTATCGTGCTTTGCATTTGATTGATGTTTGGTTGTTTGGAAATTTTCACTGGAATTTTTATGTGAAAGATCCATTTTAGCAATCCATTGAAGTAAATACATTATTCTTGTTTGATTAATTGACATGTTGCATTAAGTAGCATCATTGAAAGCTAGAATTACATCATCATGAGCATTTGAAATAAAATGAATTTCTTTTACTGTTAAAAGGACTAGTTGAAGTGCATCTGATAGGAAGAGTAGGAAGTGGAAATAATTTTCATTATTTTGTTTTGAAAAGCGAAGTAGTGAAGAGTCATCTTACTTTTAGTTGCTTGTTTGTTGCATTGATTGTTTTCTCTTCTCTCAATTAGTGTAAGCATTCATCGAATTGAAAGGGTTTTGTCTCATATAGCTGCACATAAGAGTTTTTCAGGTGACATCGATAGGGCCTAAAAACTGAGACTTAATTTCAAGATAAACCTTTAAAATATATTCAATTAACCTAAGGTGCATTTGAAACTAAATGCTCACATTTAGAGGTCTAGGCTAGAGACGTGTTCTGACGTCTTTAAACCTAGCAGCTATCGTTCACTTCGGCATTAGACAACGCTAGTATGGACTTGTGCTCCCTGTACCGTCACGTATATAAATGGAGACCCCACTATGTTTGCAATCCTTTATTCATAGGAAGCCAAGTCTGCCGCCTTGTAAACATGATACACTGAATACAAAATTCAGGGATATTTCTTGCTCGTACTTTTCGGTTCACTGGGAGGTATTCTATAGTTCACGGTTACTTGGTAATCCCTTTTGACTAGATTATCTTGAGCAGTCATTTTGGTCTTTTTGACTCTTTAAATTTAAAATATAATCGAGCACTTGTCCTTGAGAGCTCGTTCAAACCAAAAGTGACTAGAGCCACCTTTTCCTTTTTCTCAACTCTTAAAACATGAAAAGGCATCAGTCTATTTCATCGTCTTATTTTTTTTTCACCCACGATCACATCACATTCCTGATAGTCTTATTCTGGACCACATTGTGAGTATACCCCTAATATATTTTAAAAGCCTTGAAATTAATATCTCTTCTTTTTTTGTCTGAGACAAAGTCATCGTGGCTGAACCATCAGATTTGCCTCGCTTCTCTTCCTCTCCTCCATCCAGAAGGTCAAAACTTTCCCTAAACCTCCGTAGTCACTTGAGGATTAAGGTGTTGAACTTGGAATTGTTCTGAGTATTCGACCTTTGTCTTCTACTCTGCCTCTGCTAGATACTGGGTCACCTTACGAATGTGGCCCGAAATCCCCTGATAATCCTATCCAGACTCCTGAGATTCTACAAGGACTGGTTGTAGACCCTTTTGTGGTATCTCCACAACATCCTTATTGTCCGTATGATCAACCTGGTGTTTCGTTGGAGTTGTCTCCTTGTTCATCTTTGGCTTGTTGCTGGTTGTTTTCTATGGAGTCAGAAGGCGAAATTCCAGTCTCCTCTCCGAGTCAGTCGAAAGTTTCTGCTACTCACACTCCTCAAGTGGGTGATGAGCAGGCATATGAGTTCCCTCTGGAAGGTTTCCCTTATACAGGAAGCATCCCGTCTAGCATTTATCTTGAGTTTAGTGAGCCCTTATTGCCGCATGGTTATACCTCTCTAGCTCAGTTGGTTTCGAGCACTCCTAGTGCCTCGTCGTTGTATCAAAATCATATCTGGTCTTCTGGCACCATGCCTACATCAAGTCCATTTGTCCAGAACATGACCTCTTGACCGATTGTATGAACTGTAGTCACTTCAGTTCCGGTTCAACCTACCATTCCGTCTCAACTTATTTTGTCGTTTCAACTGACTCTTCCCATTCAACTGACGGTCTCAGGTTAGGTATCGGTAAGTTCTTATACCCTTCCAGTGAGTGGACAGATTGTGCCACCACCTCGAGGGAAAGATTCGAATATCTCCATGATGTCAGGCCAAACCAATGTGAGTGAATCACAAACTGACATGGTTGGAACACATCAACCTTTTTACGGCGCTATTCCTAACCTTGTTGATCCATCCGAGTCAGGTGATGTCCAATACCAATAACCCTACATGGCTAAGGTTCCATTCCAATCATATCATGTTCCATATGGTTCACAATATATGGTAAATCCACCTTACATTCCCCAAGCTGGGGCTTATGTTCAGCCTGACCAATCCACTGTGCCTGGTGGGTATGACCAGATTCAATTCGGGAACTATCCAGGAACTGTCCAGCTACCCTTGCAGCAACAAGGGAAAACTTCACTGCAACAAGGGAAAGAATTTCAACAGTAAGGACAACTACTACAACCGCAAGGCAACCTTTGCAACAGTTGTAGTAACCTTTGCAACTGCAGACACAGTTTGTTCAACAGTCCTCAAAACCTTCATCCTTTCAAGGTCAGCCTTTGTAGCAACAAGGGCAACCTTTGTAGTAGGCACAAGGTCAGCCTTCGCAGCAACAAAGCCAACCTTTCTAGCAACCCCAAGGTCAGCCTTTGCAGTAGCAAAGCTAGCCTTTGAAGCAGCAAGTCGTATATGCATATCAACAAGGTCATCCCGGTCAGGGCCAAGGTCAACCTTTGTAAGGTAAAAGCTCAACCCCTGCAACAGCAGGTTCAAAATCCTTATGTCCAGGGGTAGCAAGTTCAAAATCCTTATGTCTAGGGGCAGCAGGTTAAAAATCCTTATGTCCAGGGTTAGCAGTTTCAATATCCTTACGTCCAAGATTAACATACTCAACAACCCTTTAACCCATATGCCTATCAATGGCCTATGGTAGGACAATATCAAGTATACCCAGGACAAAATCATCCCTATGGGCAAGGTAACCTACAGTGGGGGCAAAATTAGATTCCATATGGACAAAATCCTCCATTGTGGGGGAAAAATATTTACCAACAAGGATGGGTTCCACAGTTCGGGTCTACTCAAAGGCCCCAAATGCCTTTTAATACGCAATTTCCGTTCTTGGCCATGTTGGAACTACCAGATGTTTCAAGGCTCACCAATGATCCTATCCTTCATTCGCCTTACTAGCCTCCAGTTTCAATGAAAGTTTCAAGCGATTTCCCCAAATTTGAGGGAAAAGAAAAGGAGGATCCATAAGCCCACGTGATGACATATCACCTCTGGTGCTCCTGTAATTCATACGTTGATGATTCTATCCGTCTTCGATTTTTTCAAAGAACTTTCACAGGAGTTGTGGAAAAATGGTACATCGAATTGCCTCGAGGTACCTACAATGACTTCAACTCTCTCGCTATTGATTTCCTCACTCATTTCCAGCTTCCATTTTGCTATGAAACTGGCACCTATTTGCTTACATCACTTAAGCAAGACACTGTGACCCATATCTCTGATCACATCCACGAATGGAGACGTTGGCATCACCTGATCAAGTTTGAAATTGCTAATCAGTTAGTAATAGAATGGTTCACCAAATCATTTGTTAGCCCAATTGCTAGGCACATAGCTATGGGTGGGTGTGTTACGGGGGAGCAAGCCATCACTCGTGCCTAGTATTTAGACCTCGTCTGCTCGCAATCTGGCACATTAGATGAGATGTTACTCGATGCTCCAAGACCATCATCCGATCTGACATCATTGACGTCTTCGGCTACACCACTTGTTGATGGAGTGATTGGTTCTGTGTCTCAGGATCCTGCGAAATCTTCTCCCAAGAAAAAATCGGTCTCAAACACGGGTTCCAATGATCCCTCTAGAAATTCATCAGGTCATGGGAAAACCTTTGAGGTTCATACTATCCAATCTACCATAGTAGAAAAAACATCTAAGGGTAAAAGGAAAGGCAAAGGCAAGGCCAAAGCTGATGCCCTGAAACAGGGCCCTCTTAAATATTCTATTGGTGATGCTTCTCAAATAAAGTCTAAGTATCCATGCCTCATCTGTGAGGAAGATCATTAAACTAAAGATTGTCCCCGACGATTTGAAGCTAGTCTCTTGATAAAAGGGAACCCGACTGTCTTAAAAGAACCCTTTCCATCCTAGTAGACCCAAATGGTAGACCAACTTCAGTCTTCCGCTTCCGCAGGTTCCCAAGTGTTCATGATGAATACGCCTATAAATGTGGCTACCATATCTAAAGATTATCAAACCCCAACAATAGGGAAAGAGAGTGAAATTACCCCTTCCTCCTCTGTCCCGTCGACCTTCGGTCCTCTCCATATAGATCGACCTAATCCAAATTTTGCTATCCAACCACCCTCTTGAGGTGTGCTGCGAAATTCCTTGTATAATCCAAATGCTCGAGCCACTCAACACTACAATATTGTTGGGGATTTGTCTCAAGTTCCATCAGCCATGTCTGCTCTCGAGGTCCTTCAAAGCTATCGCTCTCAACAAAAAGAATTATTGTCAGACATTGGAGGTGTTGATCCATCTGATTCCAACCTCATTTTCTTTGATCTGGAAATCCATGTTCTGTGCTTACCCCATTAGATTGCCTTTCTCATTCAGGTGATAATTAATGAAAAGATGATTCACATGATCGTCATTGATGAAGGTACTTCTACCTGCATCATGTCTATGTCTTGTTGGAAGGGAATCGACTCTCCTACCCTAAACCAATCTCCTAACATGTTGAAAGCCTTTGATGGATGCGATTCTCGACCATTCGGTGTCCTTCCTAATCTTGCCATTACCTTGGAAGGTAAGAGAGTTAATGTCAAAGTAGAAATTGTTGATGTTAATCTTAAATATAATCTTCTACTTGGGCGAAGTTGGACCCATGCTATGCATTTTGTAGCCTCCTCTCTATTCTACGTGCTCCATTTTCCTCATCAAGGGAAAATCGTCATGGTTGACCAATTGTCTTTCTTTGCCTCTTCCTCCTCGGATGGCAATGTTCCTTATGTGAAGCATACCGGTGCTCCATATGAGAGTGTGGGGGCTGGAATTTTCAAAGATCTCGCCTTAATGGGTATTTTTCCTCTCCCACCCCTGCAATCTACCTCAGTCAACATGATCTTGGTTAAGTCTGATCCTTGGGTCATTCCCCCTCCTGATCAAGTTGATTCATGGGGTGATGTCATGCCGTTAAGCCCTGCCGAGATTAATTATGTGGAGATTGTTTTGACTTTGGCCTCGGTATCTATTGATCACATTGCTTTGGGTACGTCTCTTGATGTGTATTCTCAATCTCCTTGGCTTGGTTCTTTAGATTCTTCCAATCCCTTAATCAAGACGTTTCCTACTAACGAAAGTATCATGGAAATTATGTCTCTTGAGGAAGCACCTTGGAATGATACTCATCATCGTTCCTCATTCTTACCTGGACCAGAAGTCATGTCTACCTGTCTTGAGGAGTTCTCTTCTCAGTTCTCGACCCAACCACTTCAGATGCCTATCATGACCCATGAAGTTTGGTCGGAAGGGAACATGGGTAATATTACCCAAACGATGCCTATTTACATTTATGTTAAGCCTGGTATCATTGAAAATGTTCATATTGGGGTCACTTGTTCTCTTGATGAGATCAAGTTTTATACTCATCTTTTTCAAGAGTTTCGAGATGTTTTTGCATGTTCGTATGAAGAAACTCCTAGTGTTGACCCAAGTATAGTCATGCACAAAATTCTGACTTATCCTAACGGAAAGCTTGTTCATCAATGGCTTCATTCGATGCACCTTAGAAAAGCGGCCGCCATCAAGGGAGAGGTTGAAAACTTCTTAAAGTTGGATTTATTTATCCTATACCTCTAATAGATTGGGTGTCCAACATCGTTCCGATGACTAAGAAACAAGGAACCATTCGGGTCTGTGTTGATTACCGTCATGCCTGTCTGAGGGGCAATTATCCCACTCCTTTTATAGACCAGATTATAAATGAATGTGCTGAGAGTGAGATTTTATCCTTTATGGACATTGCATCTGCTAATCAACAAAAGACCGCCTTTATCTTTCCATGGGGGAATTTTGCGTATAAAAAGCTACCTTTTGGCCTTAAGAATGTTGGGGCTACTTTCCAACGAGCGATGCCTTATAATTTTCATGACATTAAAAACATTGTTTAACCTTATTTGGATGATCTTCCTACTCATTCATGTAAGCACCATGACCATCCCAATCACCTTCAACAAATCTTTCTTCGTTGTAGACACTATAACATTTGGCTTAATCCGCATAAGTGTGTCTTCTGCGTTGAATCCATACGACTTCTCGGTTTTATTGTTCCAAAGGATGGTATTCATCTTGATCCTCTCAAAGCCAAGGCTATTGTTAATCTACCCCCTCCCTCTTCATTTCATAAATTACAGAGTCTGCAAGAGAGCAATTTTCCTTCGTCGCTTTGTGCCTAACTATGCTGAGTTAGCTTCAGGGTTCACCTGATTACTTAAGCAAGGAACTCCATTTCATTGGGATGAGACGATGACGAAGGTCATGAACATGTCATTTATTACCTTAGCTGCAATCTCCTCGATACTGAGACCTATTATGCTCATGTCGATAAATTGGATTTGGATGTTGTTCAGGCTGTTCAATGCTTTCGACATTATATTCTCCTTTGCACTACAACTGTGATTTCCGATTGCAACCCCATGACTTATATTATGACTCATCAATTACTTGGGGGAAAATATTCCAAGTGGATTGTCATCCTCCAGGAATTCAATTTGGTATTCACTACTGCCAAATCGAAGAAATCCCTTGTATTTTCTGATTTGATTTTCTCTTTTCCCTCTGCTTCTCTTCCTACTAGTGCTGATGAGCAACTCCTCGTTGAGACTGTATTTTTGATTAGCACTCTTGATCCTTGGTATGGTGATATCATCGTGTATCTCAAAACTTCTATCTTCCAGTCTGCATTGACCAAGGATGATCACCGATATATTCAACATCAATCCCAACCTTATCGCATCATTGGGGATACTTTATACTGCGTTGGTGTTGATTCGATTCTTCACCAATGTTTAACTCTCGATGAGGCTGAAAGAGTCTTAAATGACTGCCATTCTGGCAAATGTGGTGGTCATTTGTTTGGCTATGCCACTGCTCAAAAGATCCTCTGTGTTGGCTATTTCTGGCCCTTCATCTTTAAGAATTTCATTCTTGCTGTTCGCAAATGCCACGAGTGCCAGATTTATCAGTGGAAAATGCGCGCCCCACCTGCTCTCCTTCACCTCGTTATTACCATTGGTCCCTTTGCCAAATGGGGCATTGATTTTATGACATGTAACCCTTGTTCAGCTGGGGGGCATGGTTATATTATCGTTGCCATGGATTACTTCACCAAATGGGCCGAAGTGATGCCTACATATTCATCTGACAGTAAAAAAGTTGTGTAATTTCTCTTCAATCATGTTATTTCCAGGTTTGGAGTTCCTCAAGCCATTGTCACTGACCATGGCTCCCATTTTCACGATTATATGATGGCTGGCCTGACTTCTAAATTGGGCTTACGTCACGACAGCTCAACTCCGTAATACCCTTAGGCCAACGACCAAGTTGAAGCAGTAAACAAAGTTTTAGTCACTATGCTTCAACACACCATTGGGATGCGCAAATCCAATTGGAATCTCATGATTTTTTAAGCTCTGTGGTCCTATCGAACCTCGACTAAGGACGCAACTGGATTCACACCTTTCTAGCCATTCTATGGTCTGGAATCTACCTTACCGATTGAATGTGAAATTCCCTCACTCAAATTGGTTGTTGAATTACTCCCTGAAACATTGCCTCAAGAAGAGCGTCTCCTATATTTGGAATGACTAGATGAAACCCACCATCCTGCTACTGCACAGAAAAAGTGAGTTAAATCCCATTTTGGTCAATCGATCTATCCTCGTGCTTTTTCTGAGGGAAATTTGGTCTTGCTATATGACCAAGCTAATGATAAGCTAGGGGCAGGAAAATTCGAACCCATGTGGCATGGGCCCTATATTGTCAAGCGTGTATTACAAAAAGGGGCCTATGAGCTAATTGATTATGAAGGTAACCCTTTGAGCAAGCCCCACAATGGGCTGTACCTCAAAAAGTATTATGCATGAGTCATCTCGCATGGTTACTTGTGTACATAAGTGTGTTATTCATTTTTGTGCAATTTGGTTTTGTGTGTTTTTTCAAGCATCTTTCCTGCTTATTATGTCTTCACCTGCTTTGCAGATGTTTGTGACTCCTTATGTTGCTTTATTTGATGGTGCTTATCGTAGTACCCAGAATTTGTCATCCGCGGCATGGGCTATTTATGACCTCATGGTGAGTTGATTAATCTTCAAGGTATTTGTTTAGGTCAAACAACTAATAACATTGCTAAATATAGCACAGTTCTTGAACTCTTGTCAGAAGCCATTGCTCTTGACATTCGAGAAATGGTTATAATCCTTGATTCACAACTTGTTGTTCTTCAGCTCAATGGGAGATATTATGTCAGAAACCCTCAATTAATGAGAATGCATTTGCGTATTTTTCTCTTGGAAAGAAATTTTGATTATATCACATATCATCACATTCCTAGGCATATGAATATATTAATAGATGCATTGGCTAATTATGTTTTAGACAGACATTTACACAATATGTGAAAACATTGTATCATAGTTAACATTAAATATAGCATATATATGTTGATAATGTTTGAGTGTAATACATCAAAATCGAAAAAATAATATATTTGTTCCAAGTACATCCATGGCTCATAGGCCTCAAAACTGTAAACGATAAACTATGGACTACTCTGCGTGATGCTCATGATAGAATGTTACTGCTCATACTACATGAGTCAGTAATCGACGAATCTGATCTGACACTCCCACTGTATGCTGCTGATAATGGTGAGAAGTGTCCTCGATCCGTGCATACTTTGGAATCCCTCTCGTTAGGCCCTCTAGATTTCAGGCAATCTCCTCTTCGTTGTCCACTCCTTCCTAATAAGGAATGAGCTCGAACTACCAAGCCACGCGTCTAGCTATAGGGGACATCCCTGTTGGTCTCTTTGGTCCAACATGTGCAATTATAAAGTCAAGGTGTCATGGATACATATATTAAAAAAAAATACAAAAACCAAAAAAAAATTGTTTTGTTCACTGCCATCATCAAAGTCTTCTCCCTCTGGGAGTGGTATGTCAGGATCACCATGGAAGTCAGTCCTGCTGTACAACCAATCCTCCACGACGATCAACTGTCGTCTGAGACACACAAAGAAGGCAGGACTATAGGACATCTATTGGCCCCCTCCAAATCTAGGCATCAGCTCGCTCCATCGAACCATCTTGTGGTATTGAGGGGTTCACCTTTGCCATCTGAGAGTGGAACTATGGGATTTGTTCCAGGAAGAAGGTTACTAGAGCAAAGCCATATCCAAATTGCCTCAAGTTCCCTGCTTTGCATTTGGACAATTGCCGTTTCATTTTCACCTTCATTGCTTCTGCCCAGTTGAAGATAGTGGGTGCCATGCAGTCCACAACATATTGGAAGCACGATTTGTTGGAGCCATGTAGTGCTTGAGCCCCAGCCACTCGGTTAATGGTCAAAAGTATTACCTTCAATAGAAGATCATTTATGGTTATGATGTCGATCTTGCCACTTGTAGATTTAAGGTCTCTAGGGTAGTGTTGGGCAAGCAACATGTTTACACTCGCCCCAATAGGCCCGCCTCCATATAATTGGACTGGTTCCCCTACGTGAGACAGTCCAGTGATGAAATAGATGTCTGAAGTCTCCAACTCCAGCTCTTGGTCATGGATCACAAATACCTCTCGTCCGATATATCATAAACTGATCAGGTACTACAACAACTCAGGTTGAGCTCATAGGCCTGGTGTCAGAAAGAACTTGAGGAAACCACAATTCCTCAATGCATCAAGACAATTTGGATCCTCCAAGGCCATTTGGTCTATTATTTCATGTTTGTGTTCTTTCCACTCAAACACCATTTTCTTGCCTTTATTTGCCTGCAAAAACCCCACATTTAACTTAACATCAGTTTTTGAAAGGGAATTTTTCGGTTTGAAGCATTGAATTTGGGAAAAATTCACAAAAAGCCGATTCTCTACACTGGCACGAGCACCCATGCTAAAAACCGACGATTAGCACGGTCCCGTGGCCGGATCCTACACCAACCGTCGATGATATTTTTTTGCAAAAAGTCTATCAAATCCGCTAAAAAGACAGTTAAATGCTCAAAAAATAGGCATCAATGCGAAGAGTAGGGCCATGGCTCTTACCTGCAACGAATGGTTCGACGATCAACTTCTTGGATCCGTAGCAATCCGCTCTTGAAGATTTAGGGCACAAGTGGGTAAAAATTGCTCCAAATGAGGTAAATGGTAAAACTGTTTTACCTTTTCCCCTTTTCATAAGCTTTTCTATATGTTTTAGGGTTTAAAAAAAGTATTTTTTGCCATTTTTCCCTAGAAATGGATAATGCATTTGCTTCTTGTGCAGCGACAGGTGATGGTTTGCCAGTGATGATGCAAAACTGGAGTCATATTTAAGCTCTTTTCCTGACTTGTAAAAATTGAAATGAAAAGATTGCCAAGTATTTTTCCCTTTTTGACTCATTAAAGAGAATAAAAATGGGGAGTCTGCTTTAAGCTCTTTTCTGACTCTCAAAACACGAAAATATTGCCGAGTTCTTGTCATTTTGACCTCATAAAACTGTTCCGAAACGTCATTTACCTAGTATACATTTACCCCCTTTTTTAGGTTGGGATAAACTATTTACGAAAAAGGTACTCCTTGGCTGACATGGTCAAGAGGTTCTTTCGAGTATTGTTTTCTACCTTTTCGAACTTGAGAGATAAATTTACGAAAAGGGACCTTTTGGAGTTTTATTTTCCATGTCTTTTTCAAACTCTCTAAACATGAAAAAGATACCAAGTTTTTCCTTTGTCGAACTCGTTAAAATTTAATGACATCGGATTTGTCACCATGACAGACATGAGCTTCTCCTTCCTAGGGCTCATTAATATTACTAGGTCAGATCTGTCTGAAAGATGGACTTATATTACAATCATATGATGTTCCCTTCAAGATTGTGATAAAAAATAATTGGGGTACTACCAGAAATGGTGGGGGAAAATGGAAATTTTTTACCAGTTGTGTCGGTAACTTGTCACTCTTGAACATGACACTTTTCTGCTTCGTGTAGGGTTGGGATATCTTCACTTCATCATTAACCTTCTTGGGTTTGGGTCATCCACTTTTTTCCTTTCCATTTGATCTTTGCCACATCATCATGACCTCTGATCCTATGGATCTAAAATCTGCCAAACTCTAGATTCGTGTTGCCGATATGTTCAAGAGTTAATCCTTCTACAGTTTACACTCATTCCTAATTCTCTGTATAATCCATAATCATTGCATCCCCTTGTCTCGTGTCGATGATGTGGGATACATCATGGCCCTCCTTCAACAAGGTCACTTCCTGTCGACTTCAACTCATTATCCAGGAAGTTGGCCGAGAGACTCCCTTCCAGTACCTTAGAGCTTGCATGCCCTAATGGCAAGTTCTTCACACTTGACGATAAGTTCTCATCATTGGCTTTCGATCGAGTGACTTCATGGGTGTTTGACTTCAGTTCCTTATTCACACTCTGTGAATTGTGCTACTGGTACCTTGAGAGCCATTGTCATTATTGGTGGTTTCTCTTGCACTTGTTAATGGTTCACATCATTGATCAGTAATCAAGTGATTTTATAGCATGTTCGACTTCAAAACATCTATTCACATGCTAGAATTTGTACTTTGATCGGGTCGTGTTGGAGCGCAAGACCCTGGGCTCAGATTACAAAAGTCCAGGCTGCAGGGAAATGTGACATGATCATGATTACATACATGTCTCTTTCGGATGGATGGCTGTGACCACACCATGAGTCTGTTATATGTGATCCTTCTCATTATTGGATGGCTGCGACCATACCTTGGGTTAGATATGATCCTTCTTGCTGGATGGCTACACCCATACCTTGGATCCATGTACATGATCTTTTTTTGGATGGTTGCCTCCATACCAAAATTTAGGTATAAGAGATTTCAGTGATGTATATATAACTATACTTTCTTGTAGGTTTTTCGACGATAGTTTCCAGTTCCATGCATCTACTCGTAAATCATTTCACCCCTCACTCTTGTTCAACCTTCACGCTTTAGGGGGCATCTGTTACACAAGATTTTTTCACTATCCTTGTACTACCCGTTCCTTGATCCTGGAGGACCTCTACAATGACCCTCATGTGTTTTCCTATCATGAAGAGCATGTCCTTACATCACCCTTCATCTGCAGAACATTTCCCTCTTACATCATTTCCCAAGAATATTCCTTCAAACTTAGTGTTCAAGAATGATGATATCACTTAGTTTCTTCCCTGCACTGATTTGCAGAGTCTAACACTGGGCCTAGTGCCGAACAGCACTGGTAATCCATTCATGACCCACGCTGACCCTCTTTTGGAAAGTTTTTAAAAATGGAGTTGAAGCTTCCAGGTCTAGAAGCTTCGTGAACGGAAGTCTGGTAAATGGTTAGGTGAGATAGAGCTGAGAGAGACTGTTTGGGCTTCTTTCCCCTATTAAAATGGAACAAAACAAAAGGGATAAGGCCTCTCCCATCATAAGAGGATCCATTTCCCCTCTCTCAAGCTATATAAACTCCTCCTTTTCCAACCTCAGCTAGCTAATGAAAGAGCTGGAATAATCTGCAAAATCTTGATAGCCAAAATAACTCTTGAGAGCTTTAGCCTTCTAGTTTGTGCTTGTAAAGGGAGAATAAGTGTGTGGTTTGTTTGGTTTGGAACAAAGAGGAAGAATCCTTGAACTTCCATTGTTTGAGGCTGAATCATGAGATGCTAATAGTGGTGCTGGAACCTGGACACGTTGAAGGAAACCTGCAACACTAAGGCGAAGGTTATTCTTTCCTTTTTGTCATAATAATACAACTGATATTTTGTTTCCTATATTAAGTGCATATGCCATTTGGTAGCTTAAGACTCCTTAGCCTCTTAAGTAGGTTGAATATATTGCATGCTATCATGTGTTCTTTGGTTTCTTGTTCATTTGTTTCAGGTGCTTGATTGACATTAAGGAGCTGATCACTGGAGAAAAGGCGCAAGGACTTCATCAAACAAGGATTAGTGATACAAGAGGTAGGATCTTATCCATTCTCAATCTAAGGGAACTTATGTTATATTGTCTTGTTTGTGGCTATACCCTCTCCCTTGGGCTAGAGGGATTGTCTATGTACGCAAAGAGGATCTTCCTACTCCACAACAACAAGAAAATCAAAGCAAGAGAACAAGGAAAATGTAAGACTAAAAGAAAAGTAACATGTAAGATGAGAAGCAAGAGACATAACAAATGCAAAAACTAGATGTGGAGCAAAATGCAAGGTCCATGCAATGAAAAATAAAAATAAACTGCAACTAGACCTACTACTAATCTAACTAGTTAGAAGGCCAGGATTAAGTGTAATGAAATTTCCAGTGTAGCCACCAAAGCTACTCCCAACCTGCAAGTATGAAGATACAAGCAATTAAGAATGCTATAAAACAATGTGTTGGGTAACAGAGGTCTCGCGTAATAGTTTTGGGTCTGATAGCCTAGAAGTTAGGGTAAAAATATTGTAAACCTCCGAAATATGCAGAGCGCAAAATGTAAAAAGTCGAGTCAAAGGGTTGTTCGCCCAAGAAATAATATAGAATAATAGGAAGTAGGTCAGTCTGTGGACCATAGGAAGGTATAAATAGAGTGCGGCTCTATGGGGAAAAGGCAGTTCTTCTGGTGTGATTGTGGATCTGAATTGTAATGGGTTTTTGAGGAGAAAAATTCTGAAAGCGTCTGTAAGTCTGAGTCAAGGGTTTGGGGTAGTAGATAGAGGCTCTGCAGCTGTGTGCACGGAGGCCTAGAAGAGTCTACAGCTGTGTGCGTGGACCCCTGTAGCTGAGTGCGTAGGGCAGATCTGGATGTATTGGTGATAAAGTGGAAATAAAGATAAGTTGCTTCTGTAATTTTGTGTTAAATCTGAATTATCGCAGATCTAGCCTTTTGTATGGTTAATATAACTGTTTGATCTATGCACACATGCTTATGTTATGAATGTATGTGAATCTTAGTCTATTCTAAGTGCGCGAACTGGTTAGATCTGATAAATGTGTGCTTAAATACCCTGCTAAAGTAGTTATGATACCTCAACAAGTAATCGACATTGCAGAGTAACCCGGGTCCGGAGCTATGCGGAAGTAGAGCAGCGCGAGGCTGTAGAACAGCGTGCGAACCCTCCAGACCACATCTGGACATCCCAAGGGTACGTAAACCTAGTTTCAGAACCCTCCCCTACTACCTCGGGTGAGACCACAGTCCGCGATCCGCGGTCTGTTGCCGAAAGGGTCGGTAGCTGCGGGATTTGTTTGGCTAAGAAATTCTTCCGAACCTGGGTCAGGCTCATACAAGCCAACAAATGGTTCCGTTGCCTAAGGGGTGCATGATGTGAAATGCAGGGACTCTATAGAGAAAGAATTGAAGGATTGAAGGGACCAGGAACAATAGTAGTTCAGAGTACATTGACAAGGGTAACAATGACAAGCGCGATCCAACTACCGCTATTCAAAGGAGTAGGAGGCAAAGACCCGGAAAAATTCTGGTTCGTGTTAACATTAGTATGGAACACACAGTGAATTGCGGATGATAATATCATAAAAGATACCTTAGTTAGCACGCTGCAGGACCGAGCGCTGACATGGTACATAAAGTACTCAAGCGATCACCCAACGGCGGGGACAACATAAATCCAAACCGAATTAAAGAAAGAGTTTAGCTAGCCAAAGTCAGAAACATAGTCAATCATAGGGTTCAAGGAGATCACGATGATGCTTGGTGAAACCCCGTGGGATTTGGAGCAAAGACTGAAAATTACTATTCGCGAGGCTAACATGACATTGACGAATGCGCAACACTGCGCTTGGTTTATGGCATCCTTAACACCACATCTGAGGATGGCTCTATCACAACAGAAGATCTCAACCTAGGCTAAAGCATTAGAGACAGTGATGAGGTTGCATGAAACTCCGTTACAAGACCCGAGGTTGGGAGTTCAGCAAATCCAAGCACAGATCCAAAATTTGTGTTTGGAAATGAAGAAGTTAAAACAAGAACAAGCACCACGACTAGAAGTCTGGGAGGAAGTATGGTGTATAAAGTGCAGGAGCCAGGGGCACGATAAAGATCACTGCCCAGTCTCAGTGAATTATGTGGCAACGGGGGGACCAACACCATTGCGACCAGAGGCACAGGCAGGGCCGAGCACAACAACCCCGCTCTGGTGCGCAATCTGTCAGGTGGGAGGAAAGCATAACACAGATAACTGTCATCTGCTGCCAAAATACAACCAGACCCCCCAGCAGCTATTTTGCAACTTTTGCGGATCGGTGGGCTACGAGGAAAGAGATTGTCGTAGCTACCAATTATTAATGGATCAGTCACCTACTTATAGAATGCAGACTGACGGGACGCGGCGGAATGGGGCCAGGAGGGGTAGAAGAACGGGGCCGTGGACGAGGACGGGGCGGAATGGGGCCAGGATGGGTAATGGGTAGCTAATCTGTTACAGCTGCGGAGGTCCAGGACATTACGCACGGGATTGTACCAACCCAACTAGAATTTCATGTAGTTATTGTGAGCAATTTGATCATGGGTTGATAGATTGCCCTACGCTAATAGCACAGATCTGTGAAAAAAGGGCAACGCAACCAATAACGACCCATAATGTGCAGATGATGAGGTCCGAACCCCGTGAGGAAGATCCCAAAGTAAACATGGTACTAAGGAGTGGCACGACCACAGGAGAGGATAGAAGGAACGTAAGTAAGGAAGACGCAGGGGTTGGTAAGGAGGCATATCTGGAAGTTTGGGAAAGCTTCCCGGAGGTCTCTACCCCAGGTAGTAGGGCTCAGCCTGGGCCGGATAGGGATCCCTCGATGATAACTACCTTTTTAGAGACATGTATAAAATTGCTTCGTGACAAGTGAACCTCGCGTAGTTCGAAAGTTGGGAAGACATGCGTCGTGGACCGGGAGGGAAATGCGACTAACAGCGCAGATCGACGATTATGAGATAGATCAGGTCATTTTGGATCTGGGATCAGATGCCAACGTACTGCCTAAATAGACTTGGGAGCGCATGGGTAAGCCTACGCTATAATGGTCCCCTATCCAATTGTGGATGGCAAACCAGCAGAAGGTCTTGCCCATGCGAAGGCTGCAAGGAATTACGGTAGATATTGACGGCACAAGTACTCAGACGGACTTTTAAGTAATTGAAATCATGGATGAAAGTACACCTTATCTTGCGTTGTTAGGAGACTGGGCTACTGACATGAATGGGGTTATTAATTTAAAGAAGCGGACAATGATATTTGAAACAAAGTCGCTCCGCGTAGTTGTTCCGCTAGATTCAGCTGAAGGACCGTGCTATATTGAACCCGCGTGCAAAAAAGAAAGCGACGACGAATTAGATGGTATCTACAAGATAGCTGCACAAAGACAAGAATGCGTCAAGACAATGGAGGATAGAAGAATACCATGAGGCTGTGAAGAGTCCTGTACCACCGATTTAGATGCAGAAGAGGAGCGGCGGCGTAACAGGTTGAACAGAGTGACCACGCCACACTGCAATATGGTGACTTAATCTATGTACTGCGTAAGGGCCCAGGATCACGAATTGCCAACGTATGATGGGCTAACAATAATAGATGAATTCTTGACCAAATTTGAAATCACATTACCAAAGCACCAATGGTTTGATGCGTTGAAGTGGGTGTTGCGCGCAACGCCTGTGCAATGGTGGGGCACACATGAAGGGACTTTCGAAGATTGGCGCGGCTGCAGGTGCATGATGAAGATCAAGTTTGGGAAGCCAGAACTACGCATAACGAAGACATATGATGGATGGGATGACCCACGCATGCACCTTACCAGATGGATCAAAGCCTACGGAGAGGAACCTCAACGAGAATGGGTGCACTTATTTTATCACACCCTGGATGTCATTCCCAAAAACTGGTATACTGGGCACAACACAGGTGAGTGGGATATCTTGCGCAAAGGGTTTTTTTCGACATTCCTCTTTGAAGATCAATGGATGGATCCCATGGACGACGCGTTACAGCTGGTAAAGGCCACCATTTTCAAGATGCCACTGGAACCAGAAGAAACTGTGCAGCCCGACTGGTCACAACAGCTGAGCCAGGCTCTCGAATGCTATAATGTCCATGTAGAAGATGATGAGGATGATCCATGAAATGTCAATATTCCAGAATCAGAGGGGAGCTGTGAGGTGCGCGGACCTGAAATCAAAGATCTAGATATCATGGTGCCATTGAAAACAAGACAAGTCAATATCAGAACAGAAGAGGAGCCGAAGTATGCAATGCTTGGGGACTATTGGGATGATGCCACAGTGGAGAAGGTCATTGAATTTCTTTGGGAATATCGAGATTTATTCCCAACAAAAATCACGGAGCTAAAAGGGATCCTAGGAGACCTGGGAATGATGAAGATAACGTTGAAGCCAGATGTGAAACTAGTTAAGCAGCGACCCTACCGATTGAATCCAAAATATAAAGCAAAGGTCCGCGAAGAATTGGACAAGATGCTGGCAGCAGGAATCATTGAACCAGTCGAGGAGTCTGACTGGGTAAGTCCGATGGTTGTGTAGGAAAAGAAACATAAGGGTGAGATTCACATCTGCGTGGATCTCAGGAAGCTCAATGATGCCTGTGTTAACGATCCGTTTCCAACACCGTTTATAAATGAGGTACTGGAAAATTTGGTGGGGCAGGAAGCCTACTCCTTCACGGATGGGTTCTCAGGATACTACCAGATCAAGATCGCGCCAAAGGACAGGAGTAGAACAACGTTCGCCACCGAATGGGGTTGCTTTCAGTACACTGTGATGCCCTTTGTCCTAAAGAACACATCAACAATATTTTCATGAATCGTGGTAGCTACATTCAAGGAATTTATACACAAGTTCTTAGAGGTATATCTTGATGACTGGACTATGTTTCGACTGGTTAAGAAACACGTAGTGAGCTTATGTTAATGCTGGATACTTGCCACCGACACCAGAATGAACTAAACCTAAAGAAGTGTACTTTCCTTGTCCCATTCGGGAACTTTCTGGGCCATGTGGTCTGTAAGCAAGGCCTGATGGTGGATTTGGAAAAGATCGATGTCATACTCAATCTGCAAGCACCACGAAGTGTCAAATAACTACGCGCCACACTAGGATACACAGGCTACTATCTAAAGTTCATCAAAAGCTATGCTCAGATCACGGCTCCAATGGAACAGTTGCTAAAGAGGGATGCTACTAATTGCTGGAATGAGGAGTGCAACAAAAGTTTAGAGACGCTTAAGGAAAAGATGGCATCCACCCCTATATTGGTCTTTCTGAAATGGGACGTCGAATTTCATGTGCATGTCGACACGTCATGTATCGCGTTGGGGGCAGTACTTACTCAACCAGGAGTGGAGGGAATTGACCATTTGATTGCGTTCGCAAGTCGCCGGTTGTCAAAAGCTGAGAAGAATTACTCCACTACTGAGCGAGAGGGATTAGCGATGGTATACGCACTTCAAAAATTCCGCCACTATCTGCTCGGAGGCCACTTTAAGATGTATACCGATCACTTTGCGTTAAAATACCTAGTGAATAAGCCTGTGTTGGGGGGACACATTTGTAGATGGTTGCTGTTATTCCAGGAATATGACTTTGAGGTCGTCGTAAAGCTGAGACGTCTAAACGTAGGCCCAGATCACCTGTCCTGAATTGAGACCGACGAAGAGCCCACAAATTTAGAGGACAGACTCCCGGATGCAAAACTATATGCGGTGTGCGTAGCGGATGGCCATTTTGAGGATATAATCCATTTCTTAACTATAGGAACCGTGCGGCAGGGATATCTTTTTCAGCAGAAGAAGGAATTGGTGATACACGCTGCAGACTTCACTGTGATTGCAGGAAACCTATACAAAATGGGCAACGACGAAATATTGCGTAGGTATGTCCTGGAGTTCGAGCGAGGATAGATCCTGGCCGAAGCACATGGGGGGGTTGCTGGCAAACATTATGCGGGTTGTGCCACAGCCCAAAAGATTCTTCACGTAGGATTATGGTGGCCCATTCTGCATTAAGATTAAAAAGCATACTGCTGAGCCTGCGATGTATGTCAACGGACAGGGAAACCATCGCGGAGAGATGAAATTCCACTCCAGCCACAGATAACACTATAGAAATTCGAGAAGTGGGTGTTGAGCCTCAAACCTGCACTTCTTTACACATCCTCTCAGCCTCCTTTTCCTATTCATTTCCTTCTTTTGCCACTCATTCCCTCCATCAAATTGCTCAAATCATTGTATTTTAGGACTTTTTACATGGTTTGCTAATTATGCTAATGACTGTTGTTGGTTTAGAATTTTGGTTCAAAGTGTTGCGTTTCCGCAGCTCACACAGGGTTTCCGCAGCTGATCCCGGTTTCCGCAGCTGTTTTATTAAATGACATGTTCCAGGTGTCCTCCAGGAAGAAGAGCCACATGGGCAAGTTCGTGGAACCAAGGACATGGTGTGTGTCCTTCCAGCTCACCCAAACCGGTCATAAAAACCCGTGGTCAACGAGGAAGCAAATACGGTCAAACAGAGGTCATTGGCGGTGGCACGGCTTTGTGTGTTCTGTTTTGGAGCACGTGAAGAACAGGTGGCATCTCCCTCAGCCACGAAGACAGTGGGAAACATGAATCCAACAACAGATTGAATGCCCACAATGACCGTTGCCTAAATCCGAGGACGCAGCAAGATTACGTGTTTTTACACAGCTGCTTGAATAGCTTAGTTTTCGTTAAGTTAGTTTGCTTTCCTCTGCTATAAATAAAGCGTCTTTGAACGCTGGATAGTTAGTCGTTAATCCATTTTGAAAACTCTGTTGAAACCTATTTTGTAAACGTTTTATAAGCTCCCCACTGTATTTTACATTTGCTGATTAATCTATGAGAAGACTGTTCTGTTTCTAAGCGTGTAACTGCTCTTTGGATTGGCTGAAGTAGGCAGAGGGCCCCTGTTTGCTGCAGCCACTGTACAGTAGTTTTACTTTTACTTTCTCGTATTTCTTTTTCTGATTTCATGTATATTAATGTACAGTTACCTTTATGAATTGCTACATTTTATTTTTCAACATGTATACTAGTGTACATAATTCTGCTGATTTACATTTCTACACTTTTGTTCATGACTGATCAGTGTGTTATGCAGGTTTCTTAGGCGAGCCCGGGATAGTTTTCTTTCTTTTCTTTTTACAACTAGTGGCATGTGTGATCATCTTGTCTAGGCTGCTGACCTTTACTTTTCTGCAGTTTGATTTTCATTAGTATCATTTCTTTTAACTTGCACTTTACTTTCTGCTCAGTAGTTATCAAGTTGTTCATTTATTGATGGTTCTTTTTCTATAATCAACTAACTTTATTGGAGCCAAAATATCACTTAGTGCAGCTTGGTTTATTTTGCTTTAAGACTCACATTACTAACCTGTTCGTAATTGTTCTCACATGATTAAGAAAAGGTTAAAATAGTGTGATTTGTCTCACTTAGATTTCACATTGACTAGATTTAAATGAAGAGTTAAAATAGTGTAAAGTAGTTGTTCTTGCTTTTAATTGAGTTAATATAGATTTCATTTTCATTTTCATTAGCAGCAGAGATACTGGGCCGATGCCATTAGTCCTTTATTTGATTTTAAGCTTTGATTTTATCGCAATTGTTGTTCAAGCTTTCTTTTAGAATACTCTTTAAGTTTCAAGAAATCACTTAGAAATCATCACAATCACCCACGTTCACTCACTTTATTACATCTCCATCACATCACATTAGGAAAGATACAATCAAAAACAAACTAAAAAGATAAAAACGACAAAAGATTAAGAAAAGGTTATCTAAGTACATATAGTACACCTCACTTCATCAGCTTACGAGCCCCGGGTTGACATTTAAAAGTTGCAATTTAGACATCACTAAATTGACCAAACATTTTGGCGCCGTTGCCGGGGAAGTGAAATTAGGTAGCCAGATTCTTAAGAAAAAAAAACAACAAGAAAATTTCAAGGAAGGAAATTGATAACATCTCAAAGTATGCTCTCCTCTTGCACTTAATGTGATCTGGAGGATCAGAAAAGAGAGAGTTATTGGTTTAATAGTTTCTTGAGTATGCTCTCTTCTTGCACCTAGAGTGACCTGGAAGATCAGAAAGAGAATTATTAGCCCGACTTGAAGAAAAATAAAAAAAATGACATGCATAGGGCAAGAGATTCTAGGGGAAGGTTTTTAGCTAGAGCCAAAAGTTCGATTTTTACAACTCCATCTACTTCAAGGAATAGAAAAGAGACACCTCCATCATCTCCAAATTACACTCCTAGCCCTAGGATTCCTGGAATTCAAGAGGCAGGAGTCGACTCTCCCATACCTTCCATCGAATCTGAATTAGAGAGAGATCCTTTCCTTCTTTCTCCAGAGAGACAAATTGTAATTGAAGAAGTAGAATCACCTGAAGAAGAGGGAGAAATTCCTTCTCATACACCCTTAGTAGAAGAACCAGAAGACTCTGAAGTCTCCAGGGAAACTACCATGACAGAGGAAGGAGCAACTGGATTTGGTAGAGGTAGAGGTAGAGGAGGAGGAGGAAACAATGGAGGAGGTAGAGGTAACATTAGAGGAAATAGGGATGGGGATAACTCATTCGGGTTTCCTATAGTTGATGAGGACTCCCGAGCCACAATGAAAAACATCTCACCATCTGTCCTCCCAAACTTCCATGGGTTTAGGAATGAGGACCCTGAAACATTTCTATTTGAGTTTGAGGTGGTGTGTCGAACTTATGACTATCTGGATGACTCTCAAAAACTCAAACTGTTTCCTTCAACATTGAAAGGAGCAGCCTTGAAATGGTTCATGGGATTACTCACTCAATCCATTAGGTCTTGGAATGATATGAAACATGCATTTTTGGATAGGTACCTGGACTATTGTATGCCCACCAATCGCAAGGATGAGGTATTCAAAATGATGCAAAAAGAAGATGAAAACTTGGAGGAATTACTTGAAAGATTTCAATACAATCTGAAAAGAGCAAAAATGAGTAACTTGGATGAGGAGACCTTGAAAGCCCTTTTACTAAAAGCCATTAGAGATGAATGGATAGATCTTTTGAATATGATGGGAAAAGGGGATGTATCTCAACTTCCACTTTCTGATATAGCAGAATTATGTGTCCATCTCTCAAGGGGGAAATCCAAAACTCAAAAAGGGCCTAGAGATCCTTCTCTCATCAGAGAAAATAAATCTGCAACTGGATCGGTAAGTAGGGCTGAGATTGGCAACATGATTGATGAATTCAAAACTGATATCTTAGGGAGTCTTAGTGAGCAACTAGACACCCTTAAGATTCACAATAAGCAGAAAGCAGAAGCTGAGGCTTTGGCCATTTTTTGCCCAAAGTGTAGGAAGAAACATTCTCTAAGGGAATGTCCCTTGGATGCAAAAGTTGTAGAAACATGTGTAATTTGTTCAGAGAACCATGAGACCAAGGATTGTCCTTCAATTCCTGGGCTCAAAGCGGTCTTTCAAGAAGAACCAAATACAATCGAATCTCTCTGTTTTGTTGCAAGGAGACCTTGGCAGGGGCAACAAAATCAAGGGTTTAACAACTCTATGAATTTTCAACCCCAACCAAATTGGAATCCTTGGCAACAACCTTGGTCCCAACCTCAAAATTATTTTCAATCATGGGTACAAGGTATGCAAAATCCTTATGGGAGATTTGCTCAATTTTACCAATATCCTCCATCTTTTCAAAACCAACAAGCTCCACAACTTCCAAATCAAAATCCACAACTATCATTGCCATTTCCACAACAACAACCTTCTCAATAGAATCCAAATTCTCAACTCTTGCTTCCATTCCAACAGAAATCAAATCAACTTCCTTCTCAGCCATTGCCAAACCCCAATAATAAAAACCCTCAAAATGCCTACATGATGGAAGGTCAACAATTTCCTACCTATATGATTGTTCCTCTCAATGAAGTACAACTCAGATCAGGTAGAGTCTTAGATAAACCTTCTATAAATGATAAAAAACAAAGCATTTTTGAGGAAGAGTCTCTTGAAGCCAATAAGGGTTCTGAAGCATCTCTTCAAAACCCAAACACTCAAAAAGAAAAAGAAAAAGAATTAACCCCCATAACTCCCATAGTTGAGCAACCTGCATCCTTATCCACACCTCCTTTCCCTGAAAGATTACAAATTGATAAAGGAGTGGAAAAACAAATTTGGTTGCCTGACTATAATTTTCTAGATGAATTGAAGAATGTCTGTATCAAGATTCCCTTGTTACAAGCCATTAAAGAGATTCCTATTCTAGCAAAAACAATAAAGGATTTGAGTCTTAAAAGACCAGGAAGGAAACCAAGAGATACCAGAAGGATCCACCTGGTAGGAAAAATTGCAGATATCATGATGGGAAAAATTACTATGCAGAAATATGTAGATCCCGGTAGTCCAATTGTCAAAACACATATCAATGGGGTAGAAATACCAAATACTTTGATTGATTTAGGGGCTGCTATCAACATCATGAGTAGACAGACTATGGATCAGCTAAAACTTCCTAATCTTCTTTTTACACCTACTTTATTGCAACTTGCAGATCGATCAATTATTAAACCAGATGGTGTATTAGAAGACATTCCAGTCTCCCTAGACTCTTGGGAATATCCAGTGGATTTCATGATTTTAACTCCCAAGAGTAATCTAGGAGGACATCCTCTTATTTTAGGAAGACCTTGGCTAGCTACAGCTGATGCTTTCATAAGTTGTAGGTCTGGGGATATGTATATTTCTGATGGTAATTCGACAAAGAAGTTCAATCTGTATCCTCCAGCAAAAGCAATTACAGAAGTAGGGGATAATGAGTGGGTTGATGATGAAGATACTATACAACCTGTCTTTACCATTTCTGAGATTAGTGAAGATAGTCAAATTCTGAACACATTAGAAAATTTTGAACCATCTTCAGAATATGACCACACACAATTTCAGTTGGATTCTGACATTGAGTGTCTATCATCTAGACAGATGTCTCTTTTCTCTATGGAAGAGTTTGGTAGTTCTGCCATTGAGATTTTTCCAGGAAAAACACTGAATATCAACGAAAACTTGGAAAAATCACAACAGGAAGAGCTAACCAAAGTCTTGCAAAAGCATTCTACTGCATTTGCATGGGAATATACAGATATGAAAGGTATTGACCCGAAGACTTGCATTCATCACATCTACATTGAGGAAAATAGTAGACCAATCAGACAACCCCAAAGAAGGATGAATCCAAACCTTAGGGAAATAGTGAAAGAAGAGCTCCAAAAGTTACTTAATGTAAACTTCATTTACCCCATTTCAGATAGCCGGTGGGTTTCTCCTTTGGTTATAGTACCTAAAAAGAATGGTAAATGGAGGGTTTGCATTGATTATAGGGAATTGAACAAAGCAACTTTGGAGGATCACTTTCCTTTACCCTTTATTGATCAAGTATTAGATACTTTAGCAGGTAAAAAGTATTTCTCATTTCTGGATGGTTTTAGTGGTTACAATCAGATTCAGGTAGCACCTGAAGATCAGGACAAAACCACATTTACCTGTCCATGGGGGACTTTTGCTTACCGAGTACTTCCTTTTGGATTATGTAATGCACCCGCAACATTTCAAAGGGCAGTATTAGGAACCTTTTCTGATCTAATTCATGATTGTGTAGAGGTCTATATGGATGATTTTATAGTTTATGGTAACTCATTTGAAGAAGCATTAGAAAATTTGGAAAAAGTCCTTATAAGATGTAAAGAAACAAATCTTTCATTAAGTCATGAAAAATGCTTCATGATGTTTATTGAAGGGATTGTTTTAGGACATCATATTTCAGGAGATGGAATTAAAGTTGATAGATCAAAAGTTGAAGTCATCTCCAAGTTACCTATTCCAAATTGTCAGAAAGATGTTAGAAGTTTTCTTGGATTTACTGGATATTATAGAAGATTTATTGAAAACTTCACTAAGATAACATCTCCGCTTTTCAAATTGCTTACAAAAGACTGTGAATTCAATTGGGATCCTGACTGTCAATCTGCATTTGAAACTTTAAAAACAAGAATATCTGAAGCACCCATTTTGAGAGGACCAAATTGGAAACTTCCTTTCCATATTTCTACAGATGCTTCAGATACAGCTCTAGGAGCTGTGTTGGGTCAAAAGGATTTAATTCCTTATGCCATTTACTACACCAGTAAAAATTTGACTCCCATTGAGTTAAATTATACTGTGACTGAAAAAGAGTTCTTAGCCGTTGTTCATGCAATCAATAAGTTTAGACATTATATAACCGGCTATGAAACTTTTGTCCATACTGATCATTCTGCAATTAGATATCTCATGAATAAACCTGTTACTAATGGCAGAGTTACAAGATGGCTTTTACTTTTACAAGAATTCAATATTACTGTGTTAGATAGACTAGGGAAACAAAATACAGTAGCTGATTTCTTGTCCAGAATCCAAAATACTAACGAAGATTCTCCTGTAGAGGATAAGTTTCCAGATGAATATTTGTTTGCAGTAACTACTAAAACTCCTTGGTATGCAGACATTGCTAACTATTTGGTTATAGGGAAGCTACCTCCACACTTATTTCCTAATGAGAAAAGGAAAATCATTCAGGAAAGTTCAAAGTATACATGGATTTCTAATGAATTGTTCAAAACAGGGCTAGATTGTGTGATCAGAAGATGTGTTCGGGAAGATGAAATGCCTGACATCCTTAAGGCATGTCATGATGAACCGTGCGGTGGACACTTTGCTGACAAGAGGACTGCCTATAAAATCCTTTCTTTGGGATATTATTGGCCTTCTCTCTTTAAAGATGCAAAACAATATGTTAGAAGGTGTGACAGCTGCCAAAGAGGTGGGAGACCAACTCTTTCAAATGAAATGCCATTACAACCACAGGTACTCATCGAACCCTTTGAAAAATGGGCTTTAGATTTCATTGGACCTATTAATCCACCATCTAGACAAAAGAAGTATATATTGGTTTGCACTGATTATGTTACTAAATGGGTAGAAGCCAAGGCATTGCCTTCTGCCACTGAAAATTCAGTTGTTCAATTTCTTTTTGAGGATATTTTTACTCGTTTTGGTGTCCCAAGAGAAATTGTGATAGATCAGGGAAGTCAATTTACATCTAACTTGATGGAGAAGCTGATGGAAGAATACAAAATCAAGCACAGAAAATCTACTCCATACCATTCGCAAGAAAATGGTCAAGTGGAATCCACAAATAAAGTTCTTGAGAGCATCATCACCAAAACTGTTCATCTCCATAGAAGAGATTGGGCAGAAAGACTTCCTGAAGCCTTATGGGCCTATAGAACTACATGGAGGAACACAACAGGACATTCTCCCTATGAACTTGTTTATGGGAAAGAAGTCTTGCTCCCCATTGAGTTTCAAATCAAGACCTTCAAGATGGCAGTTCAGTTGGGGATGAATCTATCAGAAGCCCAAAAGCACAGAATGGAGCAGCTGAATGAGCTAGATGAAATAAGACAAGATGCAATTTTAAGGACTGATCTAGTTCAGCACCAAAGAACTAAGTGGCATGACAGATATATCAAGGAGAGAAAGTTTCAAAAAGGAGATTGGGCGTTACTGTTTGATTCCAAGTTTAAAGACTTCAAAGGAAAATTTCAAACTCATTGGCTTGGGCCATATGAGATTGATGAAGTCTTTAGCAATGGAGCAGTTCGAGTCAAGACTATTGATGAGTTTCAAACTCCTCTCATTGTGAATGGCCACCGATTTAAAATTTATCATAAGCCACTCTCAAAAGAGGACTTTGTCAAAATATTCCAAGAAAATTCTGCAATGAGGCTGGTGGAGAAGAATTCTTCTCCTCCATCAGCCTAGTCTTTGTTTCTTTCAGTTAAAAAAAAAAAAAAAAAAAAAAAAAAAAAGAAAAAAAGAAAGAAAGAAAAGAAATCTCTTGTATAAGCCTGAAAACCAATCTTGAATTGGCAGTCTTATACAGAAAATATAAGGTGAAAATCAGGGGCACCTGACACTTTATATTTTCCAAAAAAAATCTCTCTCCCTTTCCATCTCATTCGCTATTTCATTTCATCCACCTCACTTCCATCTCCATCTCCATTCCACTTCATTTTCATTCCATTTCATTCATCTCATTCCATTCCATCAATAAAAGTCCCTCTCAGGACTATTTCATTCAGTTAGTTCTTTTTCTAACTATTTTGTGAAGTGAAAGGAGTGTTGTCTCAGTTTCCGCAGCTAACACCAGTTTCCGCAGCTCGAAACGATTTCCGCAGCCAGCACACTCTGTCTCTACAACCAGGATTACTCTGTTTTCAAAAATCACAGTCAGAGGTATCATCATCACCAAGGGCAGCAAGGATATGAGGCATCTGCAAGATCAGAAAGCAATAATGGGTCAGCAACCTTAATCAACACATGGCAAACTCATGAAGGTATGATCAAAATCTTTTCCAAACAACAATTTAATGTCATTTTATGCATAATTATTAAATCGTGGAAAGAGCCACTAAATGCAATGATTAGGCAAGATCATCCCACTCCTCCTCCACGATAATGCTTCATCCACCTCATACCTTTTTAACGGTCCCCTAATAATCATTAATTCAAAACTTGAAACGGGGCTGCTCCTCCATTACTGGCCGTACCTTTGTGACGTAACCCAATGTACCACAGCTCTCCTTACCGTCATTTCCGCAGCCAACGCTGAGACGTGTGCGTAAGCCACCCGACTCTAAAGGATTCGGCCGTTATTCCGTCCACTTATCACTCTATTTCCGCATGCATCGAACTCATTTCTCGTGTTGTCTTCTACTCCCTCGTACTCACACCATTTCCACTTTCATTTCCGCTGCAAACTCCACAGCTCTGTTTCAAACCCTGATTCCAGTTTTGCAATACGCCTTGCATTTTGTTACGGCTACACCACTTACAGCCGTAATCCACCTGTGTTTTTTTCCCGTGAGCATCCTCCTTGAGCATCCACACACAGTCAAAGCTTCAGCCGAAGTTGAGAGCCGAAGATGGGGAAGCTGCTTAGAGCTGAACCTGAGGGTCCGAAGTATTTAGAAGGGTACCCACAGACGAAGGAAGCATTAAAGAAAGCGAAGTGGTTGAAGTTCATTCAAAAATTCAGAGGGTATGATAAGGAGGTAACGAAAGCATTTGCTCGATCCTTCAATGGACACACCGTGGAAGTAGGGGACCTGAAATTCACAATAACAGAGGCCACAATAGCAGCAGCAACCAGTTTACCACAGCAGGGAGACAGATGGTTTAAGAACAGAGGGCTGGAAGATCAGGGATGGAAAGACATGCTTAAGGACCTAGGTATGGGTACTTCCATATTTACCAAAGGAATTCCTGTGAACCTAATTAAAGAAGAATGGTCTGCGCTGTTATTACTTGTTCAGAAGTTTATTACATGTGAGGGTAGGTTTGGCACTATGTATATGTACCATGCAAGGATTATGATGAATTTCATGGAAGGCCATGCCCTCAATTTACCCTACTTTCTGTTAGCAAGCCTAAAGAAAATGAGTTCCACTGTCCAAAAGCATGTAGGCCATATTGAATCCCACTTGTATCATCACGGGTTCATTAGAATTCTCATAGAAGAGCAATTGAAGAATAACAAGGATACATGGGAAAAGTTTCTAATCAGAAACCATTTCCAAGAGGTGACTGAAGCCTCTAGCAGCTCCCCTAGAATCCCAAAAAGAAGTAGGAGAAGAGAAAGAGATGTTGCAGCCCAAGATCCTATTATAGTAGAAACTCAAGAAATTGCTCAAGAAGAAGAGGAGGGAGCCAGAACTAAGAAGCAGAAAAAGGATAAAGGGAAAACAATTGTTCAAGAATCACATCCATCACCCGAACCTTCAGTAGAAGAAGACTCTCAAACCTTGGCTGATAGACTAGCACAACTTCAAGCTGCTGCCCTCTCAAAGAAGAAACAAAAAGAAAAACAAAGTGCCCAGCAAAAGAGCACTAGTGCACAAGTGAGAAGAAGCAGTAGACTTAAAGGAAAAACGAGTGTGACTAAACAATCACATTTCATTAACTTAGGAACACCTGAAAAAGGTCCAGCTCAGCAAAATATAGAGGCAAGTCCTCCACGTGAGGAAAGTCCTTTTCAACAGGAAAGAGAAAACAGTCCTCCTTTATCAGAATTTGAGTTTAGGCCGAGAAAAACACCTGAGGTTGATTCCACCCAGCAAGAAGCCTATAACTACTTAGAAACCTTGGAGCAATCAGTTGCAGGTCCAAGCACTATATTGCCCCTTGATGAACAGGTCAAATCTTTAAAACAGGAGGTGTTTGAGCTAGAAGTCCTGAACCGGCATATTAAACAAGAAAACGAAGCATTGAAAGATCAAAGCAAGGTGGACAAAATTGTCCATGACAATACCATGCTTCACTTAGGACTCTGGCAGAAGAAGAACAAAAAATTGAAAAGAAAATATAAGAAGCTGAACAAGGCATTGATCAATTTGAAATTCAGGTGTTTAGTCAGAAAACCAAGGACAATTTTGGCAGCAAGGAGAAAGAGAAGAAGGCTAGATGTTTTGGCAGAAGCATCTGAGCACATGGATTGAAAAACAATGACAAAGTTTTGGTTGCATGAGGACATGCAACACCTTCACAGTGGGGGTATGTTGAGCCTCAAACCTGCACTTCTTTACACATCCTCTCAGCCTCCTTTTCCTATTCATTTCCTTCTTTTGCCACTCATTCCCTCCATCAAATTGCTCAAATCATTGTATTTTAGGACTTTTTACATGGTTTGCTAATTATGCTAATGACTGTTGTTGGTTTAGAATTTTGGTTCAAAGTGCTGCGTTTCCGCAGCTCACACAGGGTTTCCGCAGCTGATCCCGGTTTCCGCAGCTGTTTTATTAAATGACATGTTCCAGGTGTCCTCCGGGAAGAAGAGCCACATGGGCAAGTTCGTGGAACCAAGGACATGGTGTGTGTCCTTCCAGCTCACCCAAACCGGTCATAAAAACCCGTGGTCAACGAGGAAGCAAATACGGTCAAACAGAGGTCATTGGCGGTGGCACGGCTCTGCGTGTTCTGTTTTGGAGCACGTGAAGAACAGGTGGCATCTCCCTCAGCCACGAAGACAGTGGGAAACATGAATCCAACAACAGATTGAATGCCCACAACGACCGTTGCCTAAATCCGAGGACGCAGCAAGATTACGTGTTTTTACACAGCTGCTTGAATAGCTTAGTTTTTGTTAAGTTAGTTTGGTTTCCTCTGCTATAAATAAAGCGTCTTTGAACGCTGGATAGTTAGTCGTTAATCCATTTTGAAAACTCTGTTGAAACCTCTTTTGTAAACGTTTTATAAGCTCCCCACTGTATTTTACATTTGCTGATTAATCTATGAGAAGACTGTTCTGTTTCTAAGCGTGTAACTGCTCTTTGGATTGGCTGAAGTAGGCAGAGGGCCCCTATTTGTTGCAGCCACTGTACAATAGTTTTACTTTTACTTTCTCGCATTTCTTTTTCTGATTTCATGTATATTAATGTACAGTTACCTTTATGAATTGCTGCATTTTATTTTTCAACATGTATATTAGTGTACATAATTCTGCTGATTTACATTTCTGCACTTTTGTTCATGACTGATCAGTGTGTTATGCAGGTTTCTTAGGCGAGCCCGAGATAGTTTTCTTTCTTTTCTTTTTACAACTAGTGGCATGTGTGATCATCTTGTCTAGGCTGCTGACCTTTACTTTTTTGCAGTTTGATTTTCATTAGTATCATTTCTTTTAACTTGCACTTTACTTTCTGCTCAGTAGTTATCAAGTTGTTCATTTATTGATGGTTCTTTTTCTATAATCAACTAACTTTATTGGAGCCAAAATATCACTTAGTGCAGCTTGGTTTATTTTGCTTTAAGACTCACATTACTGACCTGTTCGTAATTGTTCTCACATGATTAAGAAAAGGTTAAAATAGTGTGATTTGTCTCACTTAGATTTCACATTGACTAGATTTAAATGAAGAGTTAAAATAGTGTAAAGTAGTGTAAAGTAGTTGTTCTTGCTTTTAATTGAGTTAATATAGATTTCATTTTCATTTTCATCAGCAGCAGAGATACTGGGCCAATGCCATTAGTCCTTTATTTGATTTTAAGCTTTGATTTTATCGCAATTGTTGTTCAAGCTTTCTTTTAGAATACTCTTTAAGTTTCAAGAAATCACTTAGAAATCATCACAATCACCCACGTTCACTCACTTTATTACATCTCCATCACATCACATTAGGAAAGATACAATAAAAAACAAACTAAAAAGATAAAAACGACAAAAGATTAAGAAAAGGTTATCTAAGTACATATAGTACACCTCACTTCATCAGCTTACGAGCCCCGGGTTGACATTTAAAAGTTGCAATTTAGACATCACTAAATTGACCAAACAATGGGCAATCGACTTCATAGGACCTATCGAGTCGTAAGGGAAGACGGGTGCGTGCTATATCATCACCGTGATAGAATATTTGACCAGATGGGCAGAGGCATATCCGGTTAAGGATTGCATGGTTGCGACAGCTACGAAGTTTTTGTTCGAGAACATACTGACAAGGTTTGGATGTCCCAAAATTCTCATGAGCGATTGGGGAATGCATTTCCTAAATGAAATGATCAGTGCCCTCACTGAGAAATTCCAGATATATCACCAACATAGTACGCCATACCACCCACAAGCGAATGGGGCTGTTGAGGCGTTCAAAAAAATCTTGGAGACCGCGTTGACCAAGGTCTGTAATGAGTAGCGAAATGACTGGGACTTCCGCATCCTTGTTGTGCTGTGGGCATACCTAACCACGTGCAAGAAGTTGATGGGCCAGACACCTTTTCGGTTAGTCTATGGCAAGGAGGCCGTTATGCCTATGGAATATATTGTGCCTAGTCTGCGGATCGTAGAAATAACAAGTATGGTAGACCGCGGGGCTTTGGAGGAAAGGCTTGCACAGCTAGAGGAACTGGAGGAGGAATGATTTTTGGCTGGATTCCATCAGCAAGTATAGAAACAACACGAGAAAGCGTGGCATGATCGCCATATCAAGGTGTGCACCTTCAAGGAGAATGATCTAGTATTGCTATATGACAGTAAGTTCGAGAAATTCCCTGGCAAACTCTGAATGCATTGGTTGGGACCCTATGTCATCAAAGAAGTTACTGATGGGGGCACGGTTCAGCTTGCCAAACTCAATGGAGACCCCTTCCCAGGCCAAGTGAATGGTAGTTGCCTGAAGCTCTACACGGGCGGGCCGGCCGCCTGACTAACCGTTTGAGGGATAGTCTCACCGCTCCAGCTAGTTGAAAGAGAGCGTGGGACGATAAAGCAGTCTGGGGGAAAGAGGCGCGAGTGCCAAGATACGCGTTGATTTGGCCCATCACCAAGATTGCGGTTGCACGGTAAGAAGTGTGATGATGCGTTGCTAAGAGGCGAGGTGACCGTTCCTATCACTATTCATGACAAGATGTATGCATTATGGCAAAAGGGAGCAGGCGGCAGGCAATTAAGAGAAGGAGTACGAGCCAGATATGGAACGAGCTGCCACAGATTTCACACGAGGATGCTAGAACAGGCAGGAACCAGTGAATTTGAAATTCGAATCGATTATAAATCACCAAGGGACATCCATCGGGTGACCTACACTTCTGGAAAACATATGTTGGTTATTGATATGGAGCTTTTCATTATATTTGCATAAGGAATAAGCCCGAGGGTGGTGATATGGCCGATGGAAAAGCAAGACTCTCTAAGGAACATGGTGTTGACAGCTACGGGCGTCCCGCAGAGTGCAACATCAACAGTAGGGGATGTATCGGAAAAGGGGAGACATGAAGAAAAATTGGTCCGGATGCCGTCGCCTCGCCCGGGGGCAGGCCGACGAACTACAACAAAAAAGAGAAAGGATGGAAAGATGGAGACCACTAGTAGCAATGCAGTTAATACGTTGTCTCTGAGGTACCTTGAGGATTGGGATTTTGCGGACAGCAGCACAGTAGACAGTGTGAAGAGCAGATACGAAGGTCAGAAGTGGCTGCGGTTGTACAAGGCGGTCCCGTATGCAGCTCCCCCGCTCGAGCTAAAATCCTATGAGGGGGTGTTCTGTGTTAACCGAGCAGAGCAGAATGAGCATTATCGGTCGCAAGAATTGGTAGAAACAATGAAGCAGGAGCTGGACAAAGCATTGTAGGAGACAACGAAGAAGTAGTAGGATGACGAGCGTCACTCAGAGGGAGGTGAACTGCGATGCCAAGGTAGCGCGTATCGCTGCACTAAAGAGTGACTCGGGACGAGTCACGATGATTGTGTTGGGGGGCTATTGGGTAACAGAGGTCCTGCATAACAGTTTGGGTCTGATAGCCTAGAAGTTAGGGTAAAAATATTGTAAACCTTCGAAATATGCGGAGCGCGAAATGTAAAAAGTCGAGTCAAAGGGTTGTCCCCCCAAGAAATAATATAGAATAATAGGAAGCAGGTCTGTCCGTGGACCATAGGAAGGTATAAATAGAGCACGACTCTATGGGGAAAAGGCAATTATTTTGGTGTGATTGTGGATCTGAATTGTAATGGGTTTTTGAGGATAAAAACTCTGAATCATCTGTAAGTCTGAGTCGAGGGTTTGGGGTAGTAAATAGAGGCTCTGCAGCTATGTGTGCAGAGGCCTAGAAGAGTCCGTAGCTGTGTGCGTGGACCCCTGCAGCTGAGTGCACAAGACAGATATGGATGTATTGGTGATAAAGTGGAAATAAAGATAAGTTGCTTCTGTAATTTTGTGTTAAATCTGAATTATCGCAGATCTGGCCTTTTGTATGGTTAATATAACTATTTGATCTACACACACATGCTTATGTTATGAATTTATGTGAATCTTAGTCTATTCTAAGTGCGCAAATTGGTTAGATATGATAAATGTGTGCTTAAATACCCTGCTAAAGTAGATCTGATACCTCAACAAGTAATCGATATTGAGGAGTAACCCGGGTCCGGAGCTACGCAGAAGTAGAGCAGTGCGAGGTCGCAGAATGGCGTGCGAACCATCCAGACCACATCTAGACATCGCAAGGGTGCAGAAACTTGGTTCCATCTCCTTGCCCTGCTACCTTGGGTGAGACCCTAGTCCGTGGTCTAAGGGCTGTTGCCAAAAGGGCCAGTAGTTGCGGGATTTGTTTAGCTAAGAAATTCTTCCAAACCTGGGTCAGGCCCATACAAACCAACACAATGTGTTGAAATAAAGATGACAACTTGAATACCTTGCACAAGAAAATGAAGGTCTGGCCTATAGGCAAAAGAATATATCAAAATAATTAATTCTAACAAGCCTGCAACTTTACCTTGTTGATCCGAACAACAGTCATACAAACCTTGGAAATTTCTTGTGAATGTACCTTCCTCTATGTTTTAATTCTTAGCAAACATCAAGAAAAATCATAACTTATTATTAGCAACAGGGTCTGCTAAGTAAGATGCTTCCATCTAATCATAGTTTCGATCATGAAATCCAAAACAATCATCTTGAAAACCCTGAAATCCTTGAGAAAATGAGTTTTCAATTAATGACACAAAATTAGTGGGAGAATATTGTAAGGGAAATTGAATATGATCATGTTTAGAAGGCTTGTCAAGATCATCAAGGCATCAACAATAAATGAAGTGCTTCAACCACTTGACAAGTATATGAAAAATGAAGTGATGAATCATAAGAATCTATGGCCTTGATGGAATCAGAAAAAGAAGAAAAATTATTATCAGACACACTCATGGGCAAATGATGAATTTAAAAACAAGTGTTAAGGCCAATGTTATGATCAGATGGGTTGATTAAGACATCAAATTCTCCATTGTTTGAACATAAATATGGATCAATTTGAGCAACTTCACAAATTATTTGAATAATATAATCACTTTCCTTACATGTTGAATCAATAAATCACGACCTTGTATCATACTATAGTCTAAACCAACATCATGGAAATAAGAATAATTAAGAACAAAAGCTAGTATAACAAATATAGGAAACCAATTAGGATATAACAGATCAACATGTACTGAATCAGATTCACCCTTTCTATCAACTTGGGACATTAACTTTTCAAGATAAGGAATTTGATTTGCCAAATAACTCAAGAATTTACTAACAGTCAAGAGGAGATCTTGTGCCATAAGGAAAATTTTTAACATACGAATATTCACAAGAAGGACCATGAGTTGATTATTCTCAAAAGTGTTTGACATATGTGAATCCTTCGACATATGGTATTTGTCATGAGGATTAAAAAGACAAACTTCAAAACACTGTGGATCCACAAAAGATATACATTCCAGTCATGAGTTCAATGCAAGAGGGTTATATGAATGATGTAGGTGCATAGATGGAGCACTAAATTCAATGAAGACTGGACCAATGCTTGCCAATGTGATGGGATGGTCACATGATTATGCTGGGAAAAATTTAAATATTTTTGTGAATAAATTGTAAATATTTACATTAGGAAGTGAGTTTTGTTTTTATAATTAGTTGGATGAAATACTTACTAATCTAAATGTAGTTTCAGTTTCCATTATTTTGTGAGAAGGGGAAACAAATAATCTCTTGTGACTCTTGGTCGTCCCATGTTAGCTTCCTTTTTAAAGAGAAAGAGTGTTTTAGAAGAGAGTGTGTAGTAGAGGCAAAAGAGGAGGAGAAGCAGAGAAGATCCAACATGAGGAGAGGAGACAAAGGTCAAGAGGCATGGGTTGCACATGCCCACATTATATGTCTGGCCAGTTTATTGTATGTTGAATTTGAGTAATGAGAAATATGTTTATATGTGCCTCTGTATTTGTTTAACTTATTTGTTTGTGTGTGTTGTTAATGAAGTTGTTGGTATTTGGGTAAATGAAAATGACCAATTTAGTGAGTTAGATGTGTGATATATTTTTTTGGTCTAGAATATGAATGGATGAATTCGTGAGAATTATGATGTTTAAGAGACATGAAATTCATGTAAGAAAGGAACTTGAATACTTTCACGATTTTAAGCATATGTATGATTGCTAGGCTTGTAAAATGGACACAGGTTTTGAATGTTGAAATTAGAGTAACCCTAATTGAGATGCTTATGTTTATCCCTGACTCCATATGAAGTTTTCATACATAAATTGGTGAAGAGATTTGATGTCTGAAATTAGTGTAAACTTTGATTGAGATCTAAAGAGCCGAGTTCTGTAGGGAAGATTCGATCAATTGAAGTATGTCATTAAATATGCATTGAGAGGAATGTTCCATGATGTTATGGAGTAATGACTATGTAGAATTTACAGCTAATAGAGCATTGTCACAGAAAATATAGCACCTTGTTTTGCTGAACGTTGTCAAACCCTTTTTGGATTGATTCCCGGTTGGAAAATTTGTAATAATTTGCAAAATCAGATGAAGAGAGCTAAAGTAAGTCATTGATAGTGTTAAGGAGCGACTTAAGGTCATGTATAATCGATTGGGAGCAAGGCTAAGTCATTTCACCCTCTAGGATTTCGAAAATACATTTTTTTGGAGCATTATAGAATCATTTCATAGAGTCTATAGGATTTTTTCTACACCATGAAAATATTTTGCAGCGCCTACAACAAAGGTTTATAGGTCTGTGGTTTTTGTTTTTCTTAGCCTGTTTTGGCCTACCTATTGCATTATTTGATAAGTGAATCCCATTAAGTTGAAAGAGACGAGGAAAAAGGATTGGAAGGTGGGAGAAATCCCTCTCATAGAATTTATCAAGACAATTCCATAATTTCTTATTTGACGAGCACATTTTAAATGTTGCATGAAATATTGTTGGAAATATTTATAGATTTGTGAGTGGAGTTAGTCCTAGGTTATTGGCAGTCGAGGTAATTGGGTTAGTCATCAAGTGGTATCGGAGCCACGAAAAATTATTTAGTTTGGAAACTCTTAGTGGAGGATACAATATGCTTTGGAAAAAAAGAGAAGAGAATGAAGGATGCTTGCAGACTAAAGCTACAACAAGGCTAGACTGATAGAGAGCCTGGAAAAGGTAAAAAAAAATTAATTTGTTTTGTAATTTTGAAGATTTTTGATCACAGGGAAATCGTTGGAGATTGTGAGTGGAAAAGAAACTAGACTTACTAGAGAAGCAGAAAATTAAGAAGTCATGAATGTATGGATATGTAGATTTATAATTCTGTTATGAAAGAGACAACATTTGAAGAGTGTGCAGTCATAAAGGATAGGATAAAGAAAGACACCAAGCAAAGAACTTGGTATTGAGGCAAGCAACAAACTTGTCACAAAGTGTTAGAGAAGAAGAACCTTATAGCAAGAGGGGGACAAGTTGAATTCGTAGGAAGACTAAAATGATAGCAACTACCATAGCAAGTAAGGTATGTCAAAGAAGGAGGAAGAAACGATGAATAAATGGTGACAAAACCCAACAACAATTTTTTTTGTTTGGAAAACTAAGAAGAGTGAGTGATTGAATATGCAGCAACCAACAACTTTGAAAGCAAAGGAGCACGAGTGCCCAAGAAGAGGTTCTACTGCAAAGGACCTAGATAAGAGAAGATACTAGGAGGAAGACTTGGTATGGGTGACAAGTAGTAGACTTGTTACAGAGACAAGAAGGGCTTGCTACAACTCACTAGTAGACAACGTGAGTTTACAAGAGGAAGAGACGAAGATGACTATTATTAGTCATGACAGGGGTTTAGAGAAAAGTCACAAGTAGAAGAAGAAAAGTACCAAAGTAGTTGGACCCAAAGGAATGATTGATGAACGATCTGAGAAGGAGATGGTGGAGTTAAGAGAAGAACTCAACCATGTGAATCAATTGTTACAAGAAAGTCAATATGACCATAGGTATGGTTGGATAATGAGCAATCATGAGGAATAATTGTGTTGATTTAAATATGAGGGATCTCCGCAACAACAAATGGATGACAACAATAAGAAGAATTTTGCAGCAACAATTGTGTGTTCAAGGAAGATTGAACAAGGAGGTAATGGTATTTTGTTAATTGTGGATTAATTGTCGATTACAAGTAGCAATGATGAATGTTTGCAGTTGAGGATGATGACAAGTTACCTTGTAGTAGAAAGTAAGGAAGAACAAGAAAGTTCTCAGAGGAAGAAGGTGAGTAAATTTCATACAACATCCAGAACAGTTAAGAGTGCTGAAACGAAGATTCCAAAGGACGGAGTTAGCAGAAATACTAGGAGAAGACTAGGCATGGAAGATCTTAGTATGGTATTTACAAACATGTTGATGAAGTCAACTTGTTGTAGTGGCTTGTTTGCAGTTCACAGTGGGCAGGGAGAAGCTCATGGAAGAAGGAAGTTTGTGACTGTTGAGAGTCATAATAAAGGTTTAAAGAGAAGTCATAGAATATCAAGTCAAGACAAATTTGATAGAGAAGTAGCTGAAATCAAATTACAACTAGAGATGATGAGAGGACTGCTACAAAAAGATGAGGAAGAACAAGGTTACAACTAGACCCTTTGAAAGAAATTAAAATGGAATTTGTTGTAGGTGAAGCTGAGATAGAGATCAAATGCTCAGTTGAGGAAAATCTCAAGGGATTTGAGTTGCAACCATGGAAGAAAAACCTAAGGGTGATGAACACATGTGTGGATGCTAATGATGATGCTATTATAGTGGATGAAGCAAATGAAGATTTGATGAGCAGTTGAAAGACATCAAATTTAAGACAAGGACTGAATTAGAAGATGAAATTAGCAAAAGGAAAGAGAAAAGGTATAGCTGGTTACATGAAGAGATAATTATGATCCCGGGGAAATAATTGAGCAATGAATTGGCAAGTTTGAATAGTTTGACACCAAGTAAAGTTTAGAGTTCACAACAAAAGAAATATAAAAAGGTACAAGTTGATTAAAGATATAGTAAGAGATTTATTTTCACTTTGCAAGTGACAATAGAGGAAGGTGAGGATATTTGCAGTAATCTATGGCAAAGAGTTCTCAAAGGGTTCCAAAGAAGAGAAACGAAAATATGCAAAAAGCCCAAACTTAGGAGAAAATTTGGTGACGTATCGTGTAGCAAGGTGGACACTTGTTACTATAGAGGCATGTTGAAACTCACGAGTTGAAGTTGTTATGAGAAGACCAGATGCATATGAATTTTCGTACCATGGGTGTTTGATGCAAGTGCATAGATGAGGCACTAAATTCAATGAAGACTAGACCAGAGATTGCCAATGTGATGGATGGTCACATGATGGTGTTGGGAGAATTTAAATGTTTTTTTTAAGAAATTGTAAATATTTACATTAGGAAATGAGTTTTTTTTTAGAATAAGTTGGAGAAAATATTTCCTAATGTAAATGTAGTTTCAGTTTCCCTTATTTTGTGAGAAGGGGAACAAATCATCTCTTGTGACTCTTGGTTGTCCCACATTAGCTTCCGTTTTCAAGAGAAAGAGAGTTTGAGAAGAGAGTGTGAAACAAAGGTATAAGAGAAGGAGAAGAAGGGAAGATATAACACAAGGAGAAGAGGCAAAGGTCGAGAGGCATGGGCTGCACATGCGCACATTGTATATCTGGCCAATATTTTTGATGTTGAATTTGATTAATGAGAAATATGTTTATATGTTCCTCTGTCTTTGTTTAACTTCTGTGTGTGTGTGTGTTGTTAATGAAGTTGTTGGAATTTAGGTAAATATAAATGACCAATTGAGTGAGTTAGATGCATCATGTTTGCTTTTGGTCTGGAATATGAAAGGCTAAATTTGTGAGAATTTTGATGTCTAAGAGACGTGAAATTCATGTAATAAAGGAGCTTGAATACCTTCACGATTTTAAGCAGAGGTATGATTACTAGGCTTGTAAAATGGATGATGGTTCTAAGTGTTGAAATCAGTGTAACCCTGATTGAGATCCCAGTGATTAGCATGCCTCCATATGAAGCTTTCGTACATAAATTGGGAAGAGTTTTGCTGTCAGAAATCAGCATAAAATCTGATTGGGAGCTAGAGAGCTGAGTCTTGTAGGGAAGATTCAGTGAATCAGAATCTGTGATTAAATTTGTGTTGAGAGGATTATGCCACGATGTTCTGGAGTACTGACTACAAATAATTTACAATGAATAGAGCATTGCCATAGAAAATAGAGCACCATGTTTTGTTGAACATGTCAAACCATTTTTGGATTGATTCTTGGTTGGAAAATGGGAAATTTGTAATAATTTGCAAACTTAGATGAAGAGAGGTAAAGTAAGTCGTTGATAGTGTTAAGGAGCGACTCAAGCTCGTGTAGAATAAATTGGGAGCAAGGATGAGTTGTTTCACTTTCCAGGAATTTGAAAATACATTTTTTTGGAGCGCGATGAAATCATTTCATAACGCCTACAAGATTTTTTTGTGCGCCATGAAATTATTTCAGAGCACCTATGACAAAATTTTCCAAGACTGTAGTTTTGGTTTTTCTTAGCCCGTTTTGGCCTACCTATTTCAATATTTGATAAGTGTATCCCATTAAATTTAACGAGGTGAGGAAAAATGATTCGAAGGTGTGGGCCAAAACCTCTCATAGAATTTATCAAGACAATTCCATACTTTCTTATTTGACAAGCATATTTTAAATGTTGCATGAAATATTGTTGGAACAATTTACAGAGCTGTGAGTGGAGTTAGTACTAGTTTATTGGTAGTCAGTGTAACCCAATCAGTCATCAATGAATATGCATCAATAGAGTCATATCTTTGATCATAAACCCAATCTTGAAAGTTAGCAAAACTATCTCGGAAAAACCCAAAATCTATCAAGAATGAGCTTGCATCCAATGAAACAATACAAAGAAAAGAATTTTGTGAGAAAATCCAAATCTGACATAGTTCGGGGATATCATCAGGCTTGTGAGAACTTGGCATAACCATCAATGATATTTGAAGTGCCTCGACTTCCTAATGAGTCCCAAAACTTTGAAATGTTGGATAATTACAATTTTAGAGTTGAGTCAGATTGTGCATTGTTTGTGGACAATTACTACCAATTACAACAAGTTCACTATTATTCGAATAGTAGCCATCTACATCATTGGTTTGATCATATTTTTCAAACTCAATAAATATGTTACCCAGATCATAATATTATTCTAATTGCAAATATGAAAGTGTATATATTGGGGAAATCTCACGAGAAACTTGATTTGAAGAGTTATCCTTATGCAAAACTGGAATTTGAAAATCATGGGACAAATGCTCAATGATTTCTTTATTATCTTCTTCATCATGGATGACCTCACTTCCTTGTGTTAATTCAAAATTATTCTCATAAGAATGTGAACTTGAAGAGCATGGCATATTTTCATCGCAAGTTAATTTATTACATACAATAGGACACAAGGGATAGTAAGCTTAAGAAGAAGTTCCTATAAGAAGATCTTCTTGAGAAATAAAATATTGGATGATATGCCCATGAAATCATCACCATGTACATTAATGGAGTCATGGTCATTAGAATGGTGGCTGCCTAAGGATTCAGGTTGATTAAGAGCTTTGGTTTTTTTTGATTAAATGCCAAGATCACTGAATTCTAAATCAGCCATGAGTGAAGGAAAATCATCTTGACATAGAGAACTTTGGAAAAGAGAAGAGATATCAAAAGTGTCTTCACCTTTATACTCCTATACCTATGAAATGTGACCATCTTGTACTTGATCAACATTTATACCAACAAATTGAGAATTAAGAGTATTTGAAGTACTAGCTAGTGGTGTGAATTGATTAAGCAGATCAAGCCACGAAGGTTCATGAAATGTAGATTATAAAGGATGACATGTATCCCTTGAAGAAACAACATTTTTAATGATATTAGATTCAAGATTCTGTTTATATACATTAATGTGATATGGGGAAATCAGGGGACCATTCTTTACCTTAGGTTGCTTGTGCATCGAGTATCGACCAAGAAGATAAAATGAGGATGGGATGAATGCATCATCAATCTGATTTTCAGATTTCATAACTTCAACAATAGTACTAGAGAAAAAATTGTTAGGTAATGAAAAGGGAGGAAGACAAGGGAAAAAGGAGTGGTAGATTTGTCCTATAAGATTTGAGGTGTCTCATGATTGAGGAAGTTTGGAAGAGCACAATAAACCAAGGATTCAGATTCAGATTATTTCAAGGATATTTGAGCTAGATACCGAAACTTCTCCTTAAAAAAATATTAATCCATATCTTCTTCAATAAACTCATAACATAGGTGAATAAGTATATTAGAAAAATCCTCTATTTATTCATTAGGTTTCATTCTAAGTTGATTAATCCTTTTATAAACATCTCAATAATCATACCTATCAAAAACTTGATGAATCTCCTTGAAAAGTTGTTCAAATGAATGAATTGAAGCAATTGGTAAGGTATGCCACGAAAAATTAACTCAACCTTCAAGAGTGAGGGTGAATAGTTTACAAACAACATATTCACAATTGATTTCATGAGATTCACAAAACTTGAGAAATAGAGATGTATGCTTGGCTATGAATATTTCACCCTCGCCATCAAACTTTAATTGAGACAAGTTGTAAAAAAGTTCCATGGGGATTGAAAGTTTAAGATTGGATCTATTAGAAAAACATTATGGGAGTATGATTTGGGAATGATCCATTTAAGATAAGAGATTTAAACCAGACTCAACAGGCTTAGCTTTTCATCTGGTCATCCTTCTAGCGCCAACTATTAATGGTGTTGGAAATCTGTTTGTTGATTTATGGTAGAACTAGATGTGCTCTAAGTCTCAAATTATGCAGGGAGGCTTGGGCACATGTATTCCACAGAACCTAGAAAGGGTTTTGGGAAATTCCACCTAGAAATAGTTTTATTAAATTAATTAATTATTTTTAATGGGACCCTATGTCTAAACTTAGGAAAATAAAATAATTAATGGGTATTAATCTAATTGTGGGTGTAACTTCTAGAATAAGACGAGGAGCAAACAAAAATGATCTTAGCTATTGATTAGCTTCTAATCTGGTCCATTGAATCTCGACGAGGAGATTATTTAAGGAATCTTGAGGGTCATTTGGAAAACACACAAAGTGAGTTCAAAAGTTCGATTTTATGAAGGCAACTACCGCGATAATTTTGATAGTGAGATTTTGCAGCAAGGGGCAGGGATAGTTTGGTTGGAGAGTCCTCTCTTGAGCTAAGATATGCATCAAAGAGGCAGAGAGACACCAAAAGGAGGAAGTGCAGTACCCATGAGGGGTTGACACTGAAACAGAAGGGCTCACGCAGAGTTTGACGCTAAGTCAGAAGGGCTCACACAGAGGCAACATAGTTCTCCAAGAAGAAGTTTGAATTTTCTGAGGGAGCTCACATTTCTGAGCCGGAAGGGCTGGAAATTGATGTAGAAGGCAATCAATTCCCATTTGGGTAGACACAAAGCCTTAGAGGCTGACGCTGGACCTATGCAGAGGCAACACAAAAATAACCGGGGACACGTTGGTTCAACTGTCGGATAAGCCGAGACTTGCCGGGTAGAGTGAGATAATCTCACAAATTTCTTTTGCCAGTTATATTTCTCTATAACTAGATTTCCGAGAGGGCATCCAAATTTGTATTTAGAAAACTACTGCATAACAATAAAAACCCTAAGATCTGCTGCACTGATTTTCTCACATTGGGATTTTCTGGGGACATTTGTCCAAAAACCACTGTGTCATTTGTGTGTATCTTTCTCTATTGTTTAGTTTCTTATTTTGGCATATTATTTAAATTGTGTAGGCTGCAGTTTATGTATTTCGATGTTTACTATAGGAAACTACAAATAACTTGTTCATGTAAATCTAACAAGTAGAAGAAATACCATCAGTGTTGTAGTAGGAATTCCTGGTTTAAGGAATTTTCACATGGTATAAGAGCGAGTGCAGGTGAAGTAAGAAGAATAGTGCTAGAGAACACAACGCTGAGAAGAAAAGGAGGTCAAAAAAGCTACGGGAGGTAGCAGTTCGAATCCTTAGAGGGGTTTGCGCAGTCCTAGCCGGAGGGTTAAATTTCAAGGTAGTCTCTCTCTGAGTGAGTCAACAGAGAGAGGGGATTCCAGATTGAAATCTTGCCATGGTAGAGGGAGAAATGCTGAAGCCTCAACGCAAGGAGATGCTGGTGGGACACATTTTTTCTGTAGGCTATTTTACTGGGCAGAAGGATGTCTGAAGAGAAGAGAAGCACTGTGAGGGAACTTTTCTTCTAGGAATAATTAATTAGACCATTGTTCAATTATTATTCCTTGTCATATTTGACCCAATCATGAAAAATAAACAGATAAATCATTAATTATCTTATTTTTTTCTACGAATAATTAATTAATCACTAATTAATTATAATTCTTTGTCAAATTTGATTAAATCCCTTAGGAATAATTAAATAAATCCTTCTTTATTTATTATTCCTTAACTAATTCCCTGAGATGATAAATAAATCATTTATTTATTTATTAGAAATAAAAATTTAAATACTTTTTCCCTCCATAATAAAATATTCCAAGTGGTTATTCCAAGAATGGGATCAACAATATTTATTATTGCTCATTTTTCGAGGATAACTCAATATTTTTTTTATAAATAGAAGGGTTTTCCATTCATTATTCGCTTTTGGTTATTTTCATTGTTGCACTCACTATTATAACTCTGATTATTTTCATTGTTGCACACCATTATTTGTTGCGTTTACATATTATAGAGGAGAGAGACTCTACACAAGCTGAATATATTTGAGGATAGCCAAGAACCCATCCCATAGAGGGGGACTGGTAACATTTATTTGTTCCCTTCACAGGTGTTATAATAAAACTATTCTTTGTATATTTGGTTTCCATTGGACGATTGGAATTATTACTCTTTCTTTTTGCTGCTTAACTATGATTTTGGCATAGATCCAGACTTTGATAGGTTTTGTTTCTATCAGTTGCTGCAGATCTACAATGTTCAACAACCATTTACATTGTTGAGATTGTTTTTCATCCATAATCTTAAGTGGGTTCTTTTCGTACATCTTTGAGAAGAAACCACTACAACAAAATTGGCGACTCCCCTGGGTTTTATACTTCAGATCTAGAAACCTTGGTGACCTTTGCTTTTCAGCTTAGGGTTTCTTATTTTTTAAATTCTCTTAATGTTTCTTAGTTTTTTAACCTTAGATATGTTAAATTTATAATTTCTGCAAGCTTTTTGGTCTTTTTTGTAGGTCACAGGAACCAACCGTGACAAAGGCGACACTTTTTTATATGATTTGCCAACAGGGATCCATGGAGCGAAAATCACACTTTTTGGCCCAAAAAGTGCGATCTGGAGGCCAGAGCACAGTTATCAGCCCAAAAAGTGCAATCCCTACAGGAAAACAGGTCAGTACCTGCGATTTCTGGGTTTTAGGGTTTTTCTCAGATCTGTTTCTAGGTTTTGTAGAGAGTTGCTTGTTGGGTTGTCTGACCTCTGTCTAATCTCTCTTAGGCCTTGATCCATGCTTATTGACTCATCGAAGTCGAATTTAGCCCCCTAGGGCTTTTAGTACACTTCCATAGTTTCACATTTAAACTTATTTGTTCATTGGCCTTAGGGTCCCATCGGTTGCCCTAAGTGTTACACCCATCTCCCTATATTTTTGCAGCGATCCTCTCCTCTAGTTTTTTGCTGTTGCTGCACCACTTTCCAGCAACTTAGTGTCACTTGATCCCAGTCACGTAGACATTTAGATATCTTGACTGTTTCATTGTATTTTCAGTCGATTTAGACACCAGCCAACATAGTGTTTGCAAACCCAGTTTGGGTGGGGTTTAGTTAATTGTTTTGATGTTCATTTTCTGTTGTTAATTTCAGTTTATTTTCAACAAGATTTTTTCTTTTTACAAACATGATTTTGGCTTAATCAATAAATACACTTGCACACAAAAGCACACCTTAAGCGAACAACGCTTGGTTTACACCGCCAAGAGAAGACTTAATATAATAAATTTACCTCCCCTCACCAAGACAAAGGCATATTTTTGATCTCCCTTCACCATTTCTGTGTCACGTGTGTCCTACCACCATTGCGCCACCAAGACGTTTGTCACAGAGACTATTAGGCCTTCACCCCCAGTTTATGCTTAGGCATATTACCCCTCCCCGTTAGGTTCAAGTTCATAGCCTTTCGAGTCTCCATACCGACTCTTCTCCTAGTTCATCCGATTCCTCATCTGATTCCGAGCCTCCTTCACTGCATATTGTCACCATGTCTGGACCCACAACTGGTGCAGGAACCTATTGAAGCCCCGGAAAACGGGTCTACAACAAGGGGGATACCCACCCGGTCTGGACCTTGGTTAGCAGCTCCTTTTCCGTTTGGTATAATGGGTCCAACTGGGGATATGGGACCAGTTTCCCAATTGATGTGTGTGTGTGTTGAGAATTTGATATTTCCTTCCTAATAATTTATAAGTAAAATGCTTTTATTCTAAATGTAATGTAATTGTATTCTAATGAATAGAAATATCTAATTCTAAAACTAACCCGGGATTTAATCTTTCTGTTATGCGATCTAAAATAATTTCAAATGGCAATTGGTAATAAAGAACATTCAACTGTTATGAGAAAAGAATTCAATAAAGATAAACCATTTCGTATAAAAAGTTAGACGAAACAATTGTGAAAAACATATCGCATAATAAGTTACTCATATATTAAAAATAAATAAATAGCTATCACCATACAGAAGTGCCAAATGATAACTCAAGCATTCACGCATTCATATATAAATAACTGAACATGAATATCACCTTAACACATAAACAAAAATAGTTAAGAGATAAAAGTACCATTTATAACTAGTTCTACTCATGAGCTTCAAGCAATAATGATTTATCTCTTCTTAATCCAACATCTACTAAGAGTACAAAAGTGCAACATCAGTAGTAGATATTAAACGCAGATATCAATAAATCCTGTTCCATTCATTCATCAAAACCTCCTCAGAGGGTGCAAAAGTGCATGTTTTGAGGATAAGTTTTTGACAAATTTCGGGACCCTTCTCTAAATGCATGAGAAGGGTTTAAATACTACTAGCTAAATCTAAAAATAATTTATTACAAAAATGTATAAATGACCTTCCTCATTTCAGGCAAAAATAAAGAAAAATTAAAAGTAAAACTGAATCTAAAACTAAAACTAACAACTAACTATCTATGTATCTGTTCCTTGTAGTCGCAAGCGTTCAACATTTGTTTGAGTAGAGTTGGCTCGCTGACTTCCGACTTTAGCTGTCCTGCGAAAACAGAATCGACAAGTGCTGGCACCATCTTCTTGATAGAATTAATGATACATTTGAGAGTCATGCACTGGCTGTGTGGTTTTACCAAGTACGTCCAGTAAGAATCCCAATTCAACTTGGCTAATCTTTTGATGGACTCTGCCTTTTCTTGAGCCTTCTATCTCCAGCTTGTCTGTAGATGCTGTACATTTGGTAGATACCCTGGAGCGGTCTCTGAGATCAGATTTTCCCTGTGTAAATTTTCATTGATGCAGTCAATGAGGTTGTTTGCTGCTATGGCTGCTTCTTCTGCTGCTTATTTTGCTTTCCTAATCTATGCATCCCACTTATTAAAGAGCATTTCTTTGTGGGTGTCATTGATTATGGGTGCGCCTGCCTTTTTCCCTTCCTCTAATTCCTGCCAAGCCAAATATTCAGTAACTCTTTTATCAATTAAATCATAATCATGTCGCAAGTCCACGACTTGATTAGTAATTCTATCTCTTATTTCACAATAAGAGCTCCACTGTGATATTCTTTGGCATAGTGTTTCTTGTTGCTGCAGTAGTTGATCATTTAAGGAAATGGATTCTGTGACGAATTCTATAAGCTTAGGATCATCCTTGTGCATCTCTTGCATAACCTGTAACTGTTTTTCTCTTTCGGACAAACTGTTATGGTATCCTAGCTGCATTTGTTGAAAATCCTACTGTAGTCTTTCAAGCTGTTTCTATGCTTCGATGTTGGCGCTGGCTTGTTGTAGCTATTGCTGCAAAACCTGTATTTGATCTTATTTTTCTTTCAGTAATTGCTGTACCTCAGATGATTTATCAATGGTCGTAGAAGCATATGCTCCTGCAATCTGAGATAATTTAGTGAGATTTTCAGTGGGATCGGTGGTAGGATCTTGCCATAGGATGTATAATTGTTCTGCATCATGAGAGAGCACGCTTTCCAATTTCCTTTCCTTTCTTTGTCTTCTCACCACAGACTTATGCTGCGGACTGTAAAATACATCAAGAGGAGGAATTTCCTCTATTTTGAGCATAAGTTCAGAAGATGGGGTAATGGGAATATTTTCCATTTCTGGGACATTGTTGATTTTTCCTGTGACTATATCATCCACTGTCAATACATTACTTTCAGGTGATTTTGTGCTCTTTCCTTCAGTATTGATTAAGTCATTGAATGTCTCCCATTCTTTATCCAGCTTAGTTTTGAATGGTGGTGGTTGGACGATGAGAGGGGGAAGATTTACCCATGGAGAGGTCAAAACCTATTGTTCTGGGCGCTCCTTAGACTGGGTAATATCTCTTACTGACCCTTCACTTTTATTATGGTCACTTTCGGACCTCTTGGAGTGTTCTGACATTTCCCTCCCAGACTTAGATTTAGACCTGTCTGTGCCTGAACTTCCACTGAGACTGATACTGGGAGTTGGTTCCCTCACGGGTTCCAAGCGTAATTTATCCAAAGGGATATTAGCTAACCTCCTTTCTCTGTACATTTTGAACTCTTGAAATTTTGCTGGAGGAAATCGCATTTGGGCCAAATGCAGAACTTCTTTAAGTGTACTTTTCTGTTGAAACATATCATCAAAAAGATCATCTTCTTTAGAAAACACTTTTATTTTGACTGTAGTAGTGAAATTATTAACGATATCAGAAGGGTCGAATGGTCTTCCTAGAAATTTGAACAATCGTATACATAACATGTTGTTTACTTCTTTGGATGCATGGCCTACATCAAATAGTGAAAAGGTCCCACAGGCCACAGGAAATTGCAGCCAAATGGCCTTCTTCTTGCCCTTCAAATCTTTACTCATACCTCCTTCTCCGCAGGTCTGATAAGCAATCTCTCGTGCCAGTAGTTTATCAGGAACATATAAAGGTAAAACATGAGGGGAAGCGAGACTTCCAAATACCCTGACATATGTGAAAAGTTCTTCTCTGAACCATCTCGCGACAGGGAGCATATTGACCTCCGCTTTGGGAGAAAATCTTGGAGCGTCTTTATCATACAACATTTTGTACAGAGGTAACATGATTCCATGACAAATCTTGTAGAAATACGGAATGAACTTGGAATCCCATAATTCTTTGTGATAAATATGAATGGGTAAGGGGTCCTGAGTAGTCCATTTCTAGTACATTAGAGGAAACTTGGAAATATAACATATTGCATCCATCAAATAAGTAAGCAAGTAGAAAGGGGGATAACGCCTCTGAGTAGTAGTTCTTTTCGACCAGTAATTCAAAATGGCTGTGGCTAAATTGTCAGACAATATCTTAGCCCAATCCACAATAGTAGCATTAGTGGCGGCATCCAATAATGGTAGCCATTCAGATGAAAATTTGTTAGCGTCTGGCTTTCCAAAAAGTCTACAGAGCATAGCAGTAGCAAAGCAATACGGGGAGGTGAGAGAACCAGTACATACATACCATGCTTATCCTTTTTTAGTGGTTCATCCCTTCTTGACCAGTCCTTGGTGCATTATGCCAAATATTTATTTTCTTTAATGAACTTCTCCATGAACTGTTTGTTATAAGTCGCCTATGGCTCTGGTAGATGATACATGAGCCTCAAACCTTGTGGAGTGAACGAGCCAATGAGTCCTTGACCTTGAGTCTTAAATTGTCTGTTTGTGATATCAGTACTATCCAGTACCCATTTGACCATGTCCGTGTATGGAAGAATTTTGGGCCTCGCAGCTATCCGGTGCAAGAACGAACATGTTAGCTCTGTAATAGACGCCTCAAAAGACTCCTGTGAGCCTGCAGTAGCTGTAACCTCCATCTTTTTGGGATTTTCTTCCTTGAGTAGACTGTACATGCCTTCCAAAGTAGTAATACCGACATTTTTGTTACAGGTGGTGTTCGTGTATAAGGGCGTCATTTCTTTGTCTTCAGAACTCGGAGCTTTACCCTTCTTTCGCATGATATTCTGAACACTACTATGTATACTTCTCTGCTCTTCGCTCCTGCAATTTACAAATGAGGTAAAAGTAATGATAAGAAAAAGGTGACGGGAAAGCTTTAAATGCTGAAAACATATAAAATATATCACCTTACGTGAAATGGCTCTTCGATTAGATCAAATTCATATTTCATTAATTATTTCCAACTAACTCATTAATTAACATTAACACGCATAACTAGGCATCGGTTTATGGAAAAACTTTTTCGAACGGCGAGCCCTGTAGATCTGCAATGAGGCGATTTTGCGATTTTTCTTCGCAATATCGCAGATTGTAATATCGCTAATTCATTGCGTATGACAATCATCCGTTACTGTGTTTTATACGAAATGCGCCATCACATATCGGCGGTTTGAGGCATTTTAGCTTTAAGTGATATTCGAGGCATGCGATGCAATGAGTGTTTTTTAGTGCGTGGTTTCGCATCGCAATTTCGCAATCTTAGGATTCCGCTTGCAGGAAGGCATTCATTACCCTTTTGCGATGTGACGATTTTTATTGAAGGAGTGATTTTATTCTAACTTATCATAAAACTTAAGTCTTTTAGATTTTTTCGAGGATATTCTCCTAAGTTTATGATAGTAAGTTTTATTAAAAAAGGAAATACAAGCCCTAATAAATTTTTTAAATTTTTTAACAAGGGTCCCCATTTATTTAGTATTAGTTATAAAACTAAATAAGAAGGGGGGTTGTTGCTGGCCACAACAGAACCCAACCTGGTGTTGGCTCCGGTTCTATCCCGGTGGTCACATCAAGCAGAATAGTCTCAAGAACCATTCCGGCAGCCCCCATGCTCCCCTTTATGGTTGGTTTAAGTCTATCGGATTTTAACCAGTTGATAAATGACCCCATACACCACGATGTTGTTTGGCCCTCTATGCCGACTAAGCTTCCCTCAGGCATCCCAAAGTTTGAGGGTAATGTTAGAGAGGATCCTACCAACCATGTTCGATCCTTCCACATGCATTGTTCGTCCAACTCCATAACCAATGACTCCATTCGTCTTCGTTTATTCTAACGCACACTCACTGGAGATGCTGCAAAATGGTATGTAGACGAGCCTGCTGCATCTCATTCCATTTTCGTGACGTTTGCTAAAGTGTTCCTTTCATATTTCCAGTTACCTCTCCTTTACGACACTGGTACGAAGCTATTGACCTCATTCGGTCAGTCCTCTACTAGTCGCCTATCCAACCATGTTCAAGAGTGGCGTTGAAGGAGGAGCACATGTCATGCCCTGCCTTTCGAAGATCATGTCTACTTAGATTGGTTTCTTAGGAGCCTTTTAGCACCCATTGGAAAAGATGTCGTATCCCATTTTACTCAGACCGAGGAAGAAGCTCTCCAAACCACTCTGAGATATGATCTGATTTATGCAAAATCAGGTTATGTCTATACCATCATTTCAGACCTCCCTCGTCCTGGAAGTGCCAATGCATCAGGGAAATCTCACGCTGCTGACAGTATCATTGGAACCCTTTCACACCCTTTGCCATATACTCAACAAAGTTATGGCTATCTACAAGGGGGCACCAATTCCTCTAACACTCATGCCCCTCCTGCTAGCAACATGTTTTCAGGACCCCAACTTGTCTACCAAACTATTTCTCCTCCTCATGTACAGTCTAGCGCTTTAGCCCCTCAAGCATTAGCACTGCAACCTCCCATGATTCCTCAGCCACCACCCCCTAAGGGATAGGTGTTTTCACAACAGAGTGCGACCAATCCCCAAAATTTGAAGAAAAAGAATAAAGGGAAGGGTAACAAGGTTAACCAAGGTAATCAACCTAGTGAACCCTAGGGGAACCAGCCTAACACCAACAACCAACAATAGGGCAGCCAACCCAAGCAGAACAAGGCTATTCGTATGAACAAGCCTTATGCATGTTGTGGTGTGCATGGCCATTATACACATGAGTGTCCTCTCTTACCCCAGATGTGCCAAATGTGGGAAGTTAAAGCAGCTTCTAGAGGTCAACAATCGCCTCAGAATCCTGCGCCATATTAACCGGTAGTGCTCACAAATCCTTTCCCTCAGTAAAGATTTATTGATGCTCAACCTTAGCCAAGTCAAGCAGCCCACCCCCTCCAACCTTCTGGTCTTGGTGACTACCAGATCGTTATGAAGAACTCTGATGAGGTTAACCCCTCCAATATCAACCTACAAACTTGGTCGCGTCAATATGGCAAGCCATCAACTTCATCCACCACTGAGTCCAAAACCAAAGCATATGATGAGCCTCTTATGACACCAAATGGTCCTCTACAGATCCCTCAACCTAAAGTTGAGGCCCTTCCCAAGATCCCAAAGGGGCCATTACGAAGTAATGCAGCTTCTAACCGAGTTGCACATACGTATAATATAGTAGATGACTTAGCGCAATCACGTGCTACCATGTCGACGCTAGAAGTCCTCCAGTCATGCCCATCTCAAAAGAAAGCTCTACTAACCACCTTGGGTGCAGTAGATCCTTCTGATGATCGTATGATTGTCTTTCTGGTTGATACATCAGAACATCACCCATTGCCTTCACCCGTTTCTTTCCAAATACTAGCCCTAGTCGGTAATGCCATCATCTCCCGATGCATTATTGACGAAGGTGCATCCACTTGTGTGATGTCCGCTGCTATTTGGAAACAACTTAAGTCACCTGAGTTGTCTCCCTCTACCATCACTTTGCGTGCTTGGGATGAACACTCCTCGCAACCCCTTAGCATGTACCGCAATTTTCCAGTGACTTGTGGGCAAGACCGTCCATGTCGACATTGAAGTCACTGATTCCCCTTTGGATTAGAACATTCTCTTAGGTCTTAGTTACACATATGCCATGTCAGCCATCACTTCTGTGATCTTCTGAAAGATGTGCTTCCCCCACGAAGGGAAGATTGTTACCATCGATTAGTTGACTTACTATGAGTCAGCATCTGTGACCTCCCCCAAGTCCATTATCTCATTGGCGTCTGATAAACAGTCTTCCAATCCTCTCACCAGTGTTTCACTAGGAGTCTATATAGATTCCTCTTTGTTGGGTGCTTTCCCTGGTCCTCCCTCTCCCATATCAGAGCCTAAATCTATGAGTGTTTGCATGTTACAAGTGTCATGGGCTACCCTTAAGTAGTCCAGTACACCTAATCAACAACCAACTCCTTAGCACCTTACTATTTCCCTCCTAGCTGAGCCCTCTGGATCCACCCCCATGACCTCCTCCGTTTGTGGGTGCCTCTCCTATGTTTCCACCAGGAACTGTTCCTCCAGGTCTAAACCATCCAGGAGCTATTCCGCTAGGACATTACCCTGTAGGCCATATACCTTTATTATTTCCCCCTCCAAGAGTTTTTTCTGTCCCTGTAATGGCTTCACTATTCCTTCATAACATGACTCTGGAGATCCCAATATGGTACATCAATCCCCCTGCAAGAATTCCACCTGGTCAGCTAAGACCTTATCATGCTTTGACCCCAGTTCAACCGATCCCTACAGCCCCTGCCACTGCTTCAATTCCATCACAACCTCAACAGGAACCCACTCCTATTGTGAAAGCATCTACCCAGGGGGAAAAGCTAAAAGGAAAGAATCGAAAGACAAGGCTCCCCAAGCTCCTCAAGCCCCTAAGACCCCAAAGTCATCACCTCCGTGTTCTTTGTGTAAAGTTGTTGGGCACGCCACCAATAATTGTCCCAAGCTTCCTTAAATCAAACATTTGGCTCATGAAGTGTTCCCTAAGTCAAATATCCCTGAAGTCCATGTTAACTTATCGGGACCACCTAAGAAACTCAAAACATTACGCACAAATCACCCTTGTGCCTTGTGTGATCATCATGGTCACTATTCCCATTGTTGCCCTCGTCTTGATGAATTTCGTGATTGCCTTGAAGCACTTCACGAATACGAGGCCACTCATAGTGGATCATCTACTCCTCTACTCGTGGATTCTGGTACCACTAGTCAACTAGAACAGGGGGACTCTGGTCCTACCATTGTGATCCCTCCCCTCGATGTCGAGATGACGGACACCACAGGCCATGTCCTTTACCTGTCGTCATCCTTGAGTTCCTCGCAAGAAAACCTTTCTAAGGTTTCTGCATGCGCTTCTATCAAACCTCCTTCGACAGAATCCCAGGTCTTAACATCTGTAGATCCTCCATCTACCAGCTCGTCATCTACCATTCAAGATGATGCGTATGTGAACCTTCTTTCTCAGGTTGATGCACCAAGTAATGCCGCCACATCATGTAGTCAGTCTTCCTCCCATTCGCCCATCTTCCAGTCTGATGAGGACATCATGGAAGCTATGTCTACCCCTGATTACCCTTGGGATGATATGCACCACCATGCATACTTCCTGCCACAGTAGTCCCATGACTAGTATGCTATGGAATCAAAAGACTTCATCCACGGTAAAGTCAATTGGTTTCAAAATCCCATACCTTCCTAGATGCTTTTGAAGAAGGGAACATGGCTAACGTCTCTCCTACTATCAAAATTAACATTTCAGATAAACTAGGGGTCAAAGAAAACATTACCTTGGGGGCAGAGTGCACCCCGGAAGAAATTGAAGCTTACACCAATCTCTTCAAAGAATTCCATGATGTTTTCACCTGGTCCTACTCTGAGATGCCTAGACTTGATCCCGCCATTGTTGAACACCATATCGACACATGGCTTGATGCCAATCTTGTCCATCAGAAGTTGAGAGCCATCCACCCTTCTCGACGTGAGGCCATAAAATCCGAAATTGACAAGCTCAAGCAGGCTGATTTCATCTATCCCATTGAGTATACCACATGGGTATCCAACCCAATTCCTGTTCTCAAGAAGCAAGGCATCATTCATGTCTGCACAAATTTTCGTGACCTGAAAAAAACTTGTCCCAAAGACAACTTTGCATCACCCTTTATTGACATGATCATTTATGAGTTTGCGGGGCACGAGGTTCTATCCTTTATGGATGGATTCTCTAGGTACAACCAGATCAATATCCATCATGCCGATTAGTTAAAGAAAATGTTCATTAGTCCATGGGGAAACTTTTCATATCGGATCATGCCATTTGGCTTAAAAAATGTTGGAGCCACATTTCAGTGGGCCATGTCATACTGCTTTCATGACTTGGTGCACCTTATCCTTGCTTACCTTGACGATATCACCGCTCATTCTAGGTCTCGAGCGCAACATATTCATGATTTGCGCACCATTTTTCTCCGATGTCGCAAGTATAACATCGTCTTAATCCATTGAAATGTGTCTTTTGTGTTCCTTCCGGCCATCTGTTAGGCTTCATTGTGTCAAAATACGGTATCACTCTTGACCCCTTAAAAGTTCAATCCATTCTTGAACTGCCACCTCCCCATACCTTGCGCCAGTTACAAAGCCTTCAAGGCAAAGCCAACTTCCTTTGCAGGTTCGTGCTTGACTATGTGACCACTGTGCATGGGTTTCTCAGACTCCTTCGCTCCACCATTCCATTTGTTTGGGATGACCATGCTCAATATCATTTTGATTCCCTGAAGCATGCTCTCACCTTTGCACCCTTTATTAGTTCCCCCCGACTTCACCAAGGACTTCATCTTATACATCTCAGCTTCCATCTATTCGGTTGCTGGGGTTCTTATTCAAGAAGATGAGGATCAGAATGAGCATGTTATATATTATGTTGGTAAGAACTTAGTAGGTCCCCCTGTGAAATACTCCCATGAAGAGAAGTTGGCATTGGCTATCATGTTCTTCATCTAAAATCTCTCTCACTATATCCTCACACGTACCAACAAGGTCGTAACAAACTCCAACCCCATGACCTTCCCATTGAGTCGATGAATCATCAATGGGAAGTATGCATGTTGCATCATCATCCTCTAGGAATTCGATCTCGAGTTTGTTATGCCTAAAATTAAGAAAGGTTTGGACCTCGCCGAACTCATTTCTAGATTACCCGCTGGTGCATGTGATGCACCGATTAACAACAAGCTCCTAGATGAACACTTGTTTGTCATCACTTCAGACGATCCTTGGTACGGAGATATTCTCACATATTTGTGAACCCAAAACTTCGCTCCCCATATTACCCATGATGATCGACGATGGATTTGATACCAGGCCCCTCACTACCTCCTCATTGGTGATGACCTTTATCATCGTGGTGTGGATTCTATCCTCTGTCATTGTTTCACCCATCCTAAAGCAGAGCAAGTGCTAAATGCCTGTCACAGTGGCGCTTGTGGTGGTCACCTCTCCGATATTTCCACTGCCCAAAAAGTCATGTGTGCTGGTTAATTTTGGCCTTCTCTCTTCAGTGATTGCATTGAGGCAGTGAAACACTACCCCAATTGTCAATATTTTTCCCCAAAGGCAAGAGCCCCACCAGCTCCCCTCCATCCTGTCATCGCTGCTGGTCCTTTCTGTAAATGGGCCATTGACTTTATGGAGTGTCGACCATCATCTGTTAATAACCATAAGTATATTATCGTGGCGGTCAATTATTTTACAAAATGGGCTGAGGCCATGCCAACGTTCAATAACACGGCAGCTACCGCAACCCTTTTCTTTTTAAACCATGTTATCGCTCGATTCGGGGTTCTGAAACAATTGATCTCTGACCATGACCGACATTTTGAAGATGAGGTATGGCATGAACTGTCCTCACTGTTGGGCTTCTAGCACCAATACTCATCGTCTTATTACCCCCAAGGTAATGGAAAAGTTGAAGCATTCAACAAGATTCTCAAGACGATGCTTCATCGGACGGTGAATAAGCACAAGACCAACTTGCACCTTATGCTCTTCCTAGCTTTGTGGGCCTATAGAACTTCTATTAAAACCGCCACCAGGTTTACTCCTTTCCACCTTGTCTTTGGTGAGGAGGCAGTCTTACCAATCGAGTGTGAGATCCCTTCCCTACACCTAGCTGTCAAACTTCTCCCTGACACCCAACCATTAGAACAAAGACTTGTCATGCTCGAATGCGCCTCTGAAGACCGCCGTGTTGCTTTGAAAACCATTTAAGCGGCAAAAAAGCGCACCAAATCTCAATATGACCAAAAAGTCAACCCTCATGCCTTTCACAAAGGTGATCTTGTTTTGGTGTATGACTAGGCCCATGATACCTTGGGGCATGGGAATTTTGAATCATTATGGCTAGGACCTTACATCCTTCATAAGGACTTAAGTAAGGGGCATATCTCCTATAGGATTTCAAAGGCCAACTCCTTCCTAATCCTCGTAATGCACTCTACCTTAAGAAATTTTACCCATAGCATTTCCCATTGATTTGCGCGTATTTATTTATGTCATGCATTTAGGTAGGTTGCATCACTCCATTCGATGATTTGACACTTCACCAGGAAGCCTTTTTTCCAAGAAAGGTCACTTTGTCGCCTCTCAAAATCGAATTTCGTCATAAAGCGACACTTGTACTTTGTGGTACTCCTCCTCAGAATACTTGTCATACCATGTGTCGATTTTTGTCATGAGTAACCATCATTTACTCATGTTTCGATGGTCCCTACCGGGCCTAGTCTGTATGGTAGCGTCATCGAGTCACCCTTGTTCAGAGCATCCATGATGAGTCACCCTTGCATTCTTGGAGTCTATTTCATGTCCCATTATATCATGTCACAATATTCCATCGATATTTGCATACCGCTCATCTTGTGTTGCCCATTCTTGCCTCCAATCATATTGTTCCCATCCCCTCTGGAGTTGAGTTAGTTTCTGCGAGTTCAACCATGCGCTTTATGCTCTGACAAGGGTAGTCATCTGTTTGTCCCTCATTCCTACTTTCTATCCATTATCCATGGTGCTAGTCCATCAGTCACATTACTATTTTCCCTCGTGCTTTAGTTGAGGATCCTTATTGCCTCATCTATCACGAGCCCTATTCTATCGACATCAGATCATTTATCCCAGAAGAACGGCCTAGAGGGTGGTGTATCTTGGTTCCAGCTTCTGTTTTTGTTCAGTGCCTTGGATCGAGCAAAGGGACTCATTATTGCCCTTTGACTTGGTTGTTTCATGTTCGTGATTCATACACTTGATGGTCTAGTGATGCAATAGATTGTACTATTGATCCCTAGTATATGTGAGATGTTTCATACCTCATGAGGGGGTAGCCCTTCAGGTATCCCCCCACATGCTTGGATGCATTCATATTATGGTACAACCTTAGATGCAGTTCCACAGATTTGATGGCTTCAGTTCCTATTGATCGCATTGTTCATATCATGAAAGTCAACTTCAGATGATCCATTCAGTACTGCAGAGCCCTCCCCTGTTCAACAGTGCTTCTTCGGTTGTTTTACCCTCCCTCCCACCCAATTTTTTTAGGGAAGGGCCTTTGTATCTCATGTGCTCAGATATTATTGTATTCATTCTTGGATCATGTTTTTACCAGGTGCATTATGTATATTGGACAAATTGTATTATTTTCTGGCTCTGTTACGCCATCATGTCATGACCATTTAGCATGTACTTCATTTCTCAGTATTATATTTATGGGTGAACCATTATTTTTGTACTAAGTTATCTCGATGGGTATGGGTATGCCTCCCCCACCTTGAGGTCCAGTACCACAACATAAAAGGAGACTTGCATTAGTCGTGCCCCCTCTGTCCCTATCCTCTTTCAATTCAACTTCATTGGTCTCTCTCTCTCTCTCTCGGACTCCCCTATGTTGTCTAGTGATTATGTCTTTACAACGTACTTCGGTCATACGTTTTGCTCCTAACAGTCATACATTGGGGGACAATATGTTATCGCCAAAAAATTGATCATCTAGCCTAATTTACTAGATGGATCGAAGTACACCATCTAAAGCCAATTTTACATTAGTAAATTTGCTTTCATTATGAGAAATTACTTAATAAACCACCTTTTTCAAGTAATTTTTAGGTAAACCCATGAAGAATAATTAAATAATTCACTATTTATTTGATTTTATTCTAGGAATAATTAATTAAACCATTGTTCAATTATTATTCCTTGTCATATTTGACCCAATCATGAAAAATAAACAGATAAATCATTAATTATCTTATTTTTCTCTAAGAATAATTAATTAATCACTAATTAATTATTATTCTTTTTCAAATTTGATTAAATCCCTTAGGAATAATTAAATAAATCCTTATTTATTTATTATTCCTTAACTAATTCCCTGAGATGATAAATAAATAATTTATCTATTTATTATTTCTAAATAAAAGTTTAAATACTTTTTCCCTCCTAACCAAATACAATAAAATATTCCAAGTGGTTATTCCAAGAATGGGATCAATAATATTTTATTATTGCTCATTATTCGAGGATAACTCAATATTTTGTTATAAATAGAAGGGTTTTCCATTCATTATTCACTTTTGATTATTTTCATTGTTGCACTCACTGTTGTAACTTTGATTATTTTCATTGTTGCACTCACTGTTATAACTCTGATTATTTTCATTGTCGCACACCATTATTTGCTGGGTTTACACATTATAGAGGAGAAAGACTCTACACAAGCTGAAGACGTTTGAGGATAGCCAAGAGCCCATCCCATAGAGGGGGTCTAGTAACATTTATTTGTTCCTTTCACAAGTGTTATAATAAAACTATTCTTTGCATATGTGGTTTCCATTGGAAAATTGGAGTTATTACTCTTTCTTTTTGTTGTGTAACTATGATTGTGGCATAGATCTAGACTTTGGTACGTTTTGTTTTTGTTAGTTGTTGTAGATCTACAATGTTTAGCAGCCATTTACATTGTTGAGATTGTTTGTCATCCATAATATTAAGTGGGTTCTTTTCGTACATCTTTGAGAAGAAAACACTACAACAAGGGGAAGCACGTAGATTCATTCCTCATGAAGCTTCAGGAGAGATGAGCTATTAGCTGTGGGGTCTACACCTCAAGATTCTAAGTTAGTTAGAATGGCCCTAAATTCTATCTTAGATGAGTGGCAAGTCTTTTCCTAGAGTATCCATGGGCAGAGCGACTTTGCCAAATTTGGATGAGATGTGGGGAACTCTTAAGAAAGAGGAGTTGAGGAGAGATCTAGTCAAGTGTAAGCTTGACGGAAGCAACAACAGTGGGTCGAAGCTCATGGAGGAGGAGGAGAATTTAGTGTCTGCATCGAAGGGGCAGTAGGAGAAACATAGACGTAAGAAGGGCGTCTCGAAGATAAAGTGCTTCAAGTGTGGTGAAATGGATCACTACACAACACAATGTCCTCTCAGGAAGAAGGAAAAATATGAGAAGCATGATCCGAAGGCTACACCCATGAAGACCGAGGAGGAGGAGTTCGCCATGGCAACCGAGATACCTCCTGGAGGGAGGTGGGATGATTTGGAGCTGTAGTTCGAAAGAGCTACAAAAGGGCAGGATCCTTAAGGAGGCCACCTCTTTGATCAATTCCTTTCTACAAGAGTTGGATGTACTAGTATCAGATGGTGCCAAGGAGTGTCAGAGAGACAGTTGTAGTGGCTAGGAGCACCAAAGAGTGAACAATGTAGAGCAGAGTTTGCAGCAGTGCAGATGGCATAAAGCGGAGGTCAGTAGCAGTGCAGTAGATTCATAGGGTCAGCGCAAAGATTAACAATAGTTAGAATCCAACATTCACATGGTATCATACTGAACATAATTAGTTTAGTAATTTGGGATGTTTTTCCATTGCTAATGCAGTAGCAACAATAGTTTGCGGTGTAGGGGAAGTTGGTAGTGGTAGTGCCAACAGTAGCACAGATGCAAAAATTCAGAGGGATTTGCAGTATGGATTCAATGTTGACAATGGCAGGGTCAACAACAATACAAATGCAACATTTTCATAGTGGTTGGTGGACAACATGTCAGACATCAGTAGCGCAGAGGGAGATGTTACAAATTAGAGTGATGCTTCAGCAGGTTGCATTGCTAGAGCACATTCCTCGCTAGGAGGGAGTGTTTCTTTCTAGTAGCATCAGATGTGCTCTAAGTCTAAAATTTTACATGTATTCCAAAGAACCTAGAAAGAGTTTTGGGAAATTCCACCCAGAAATAGTTTTATTAAAATAATTAATTATTTATAATGGGCCCTAAGTCTAAACTTAGAAAAATAAAATAATTAATGGGTATTAATCTAACTGTGGGTGTAACTTCTTGAAGAAGACGAGGATCAAGCAGAAATGATCTTAGCCATTGAATAGCTTATAATCTGGGCTATTGAATGTTGACAAGGAGATTATTTAAGGAACCTTGAGGGTCATTTGGAAAACACACAGAGTGAGTTCAAAAGTTCGATTTTATGAAGCAGAGTAACTGCTAGGAGAATTTCAATAGTGAGCTTTTGCAGTGAGGGGCAGGGATAGTTTGGTTGGAGAGTCTTCTCTTAAGCCAGGAAATGTAGCAGAGAGGCAAAGAGATACCAAAAGGAGGCAACGTAGTACCCAAAGGGGTTGACGGTGAGCTAAAAGGGCTCACGCAGAGGTTGACACTGAGCCAAAAGGGTTCACACAGAGGCATCATAGTTCTCCAAGAAGAAGTCCAAATTTATTGAAGGAGTTAACATTTCTAAGCCAGGAGGGTTGGAAACTGCTCTAGAAGGAAACTTGATTCCCAGTTAAGTAGACATAGAGCCTTAGAGGTTGATGCTGGACCTACGTAGAGGCAACACAGAAATAGTCGGGGACACATTAGTTCAGCTACCAGATCAGCCATGACTTGTCGGGTAGAGTGAGGTAATCTCAAAAATTTCATCTACCATTTGTATTTCTATGTAACTGGATTGCCGAGAGGGCATCCAAAGTTGTATTCAGAAAACTACTACATAATAATAAAAACCCTCAGATCTGTTGCACCGGTTTTACCGCATTGGGTTTTTCCGGGGATATTTGTCCAAAAATAACTATGTCATTTGTGTGTATCTTTCTATATTGTTCAGTTTCTTGGTTCGACAAATTATTTAAATGGTGTAAGCTTCAGTGTATGTATTTTGATGTTTTCCATAGGAAACTGCAAATAACTTGTTCATGCAAATCTAACAAGTAGAAGAAATATCATCAATGCTGCAGTAGGAATTCCTAGTTTAAGGAGTTTTCACATTGTCAACTAAGGGTCTCCCCAGTATGGAGTCCCAATCATACCTCACATCATGGATTAGGAGACCTAACCTGAAATATTGCCACTTGCCATTATCCTTAGGAATTTTCCTTAGATACAATTATCAACATAAGAGATTATGCAAACAATATTTGAAACAAGAAAGTAGGTTGACACTGTGAGGCATACAATTGCAATGTGTATATAGTAGTTTCACAGAAGGGAAAATAAAGAGTGAGACTTTAGAAGAAAAGTAATAGTATTATGATTCCCAAAAGAGACACGAAAGAGCATGAAAGAATCATTGATTAACCTACAAATTAGTTCACAAGATAACGATGACCATAAAATCAAACAACAACACAAATTCAACAAGATGTATACTAAAGCCAGTGAAATAGTTCATTTTCATTAGTGTGTGTTAATATAAATATACACCTCAAATAATGAAATAATAGTCTCACAATAATTCACGACATGTGCATGAAAGTGCTTAGACTATGAGAGCTTCATATATTAAGTGAAAGTACCAAGATATACAATTACAATGCTACCACACTAGCCCCAATATTACAACATTAAGTCACCACTTGCTCCTCCAAAGAAATATCTTCTCTCCTATGCACAACTAGAGAAGCCAAGGCGAAAAGTACAAAATTCAAAGTACAAGCCCTTTGCTTGAGTTATGAGGGTTTATTTATAAAAAATGAAATGAATATTCACCTCCCATGTGACTCTATACCTCCCTCATGACTCTTGAGCTTCTAATATGACTTTTAAAATACCTACGTGACCTTTGAAATTCTAATGACTCTAGAATTTTATAGTGACCTTTCACATTCCATGTGGGACCTTTTGGTCTTCCACACATTTTACATTTTCTCATTTTTGAAAATAAAATAATTACATTTCACAAATGATGTGGCAAGATACATTGACACTTATGACTTTGTGATGAAACTTGGAGAAGCCATAACTTGGCATTGATGACATGGAACTTCATTGTGATGTGTCTAGGTCGATACTTTCTCCTTGCTATTGCGACTGAATTCTTCATGATGGATATTTTCTTGATCACCATATTCACCCTCCAAAGGGTTTAGATGAGTGTTGGACCCTTCCAAGTTAGTATGAGTTGCCATGTCTTTGTCTTTGTCCAAGATTCCTTCAGGTTCTTCATGATGGTCCCTTTGGTGCTTCTTCTCTACAAGTGCTCTTGTATCCTCTCCTTGGTTTCCTCCTTGAGCATCATCCTTTCATGTCTAAATAATAGTACCTGCAAATGGAAAGACAACATCAATCCCTAAATCTCCTAGTCTATCTTGTTCCTTATACAACATGTTGATCAAGCTAGGAAAGAGTGCAGGACTAAGAAGGAGGCTCAAGGATTGTGCAATACGTAGTTCTAGGAGTCATTGTGACCACATAATGCGCAGTGGCTGAGAGACTGAGGGGAAGAACTGTGTAGTTGAAGGAGACATTGATACAGTGAGGCATACTTGCTCACTATGATTGCCCAATGCGCAAGAACGTTGACCTGAGTGATTACACAATTTCGCTAGTCATGGAGGCAGTGAGGCCTAACTATTGACTTAGACTACGTAGTGTGTATTGTAATACTTTCTGGTCGGGAGAGTTGCATAGTTTTCAAGGACAAGAGGCAAAGAATTAACACTGATTGTGCAATGTGCAATCCTTGGAGGCAGTGACTACATAATGCACAGTTCCAAGAGGAAAGGATGCTTCACTGTGACTTGAGACTACGCATTGTCCAGCTCCAAGAGAGAGTTAGCAAGCTACAAAGACAATGAATGGTCCAAAAATGACTAGGTGTGGGATCAATTAAACAAGAGAGAGCAAGACATGCAAACAAGTCCTGAAATAATGATCTCACAATTAAATAATATTAATACAAGCCAAAATAGTAGTCAATACCCAAAATCAACAAGCATACCTTGAAATGACAACAAAGAGACACTTATTTCTAAGTGCGATAGTTGAAACATAGCTTTGCGACACTTAAAATACAAGTGTTGACTGCAACTAGAAAGTGCGCTAAGACGTGGGAGAGTGTCTAGTGAATATCCTTATGATATATATGATCATCTAATGCAGAAGAGTGCACTAGAAATTTCTCTATTGATGCGCCACAGTGAGACACATGTAAGAGTGAAAACAGTTAAAAGTGACACTTGTGATGGTAAGAAAAATGAAAATGACATTTGAAAAAGCTAGAAAAAGTGAAAGCAACACATGCTAGAGCAAAGAAAAAGAAAAAGAGAAACTTGTGAAAGTGAAATGAAGGAGAAAAGAAGTGGCAAAAGTGAAAGCGACACTTGTGAAAGCAAAGGTGCACAAAAGTGATAGTTGAGAAATCTCACCAGAATGATGATACGATTGAAACAAACAATGAGAGAGACTGTCAAATAATGTTGCACACTGATTGTCAGCATATATTGCGCAGTGCATTGTCCTTATGGATTGCATAATCACTGTCAATTGTGAATATGCAAGCACTATAACTAAACATTTCATAAGCACTATTCCTAGGCACTCTGCAAGCCTTAGTCTCAAAAACTACGTAATGCCCATCTTCAAAGATAGTCATGGACTACTATGCTTTCTAGAATGAGGTGCGCCTGTGAATGCATCAAAAGATAATCATGTGTAAGCAAGTGAGTTTGACAATTAAAATCTTAGAAGAAGACTTGAACATTTAGCAAAAAACCAACCAATCATGAAGCAACTATGATTAAATTAGAACAAAAAATCGTAGGATAACAAGTAGGCTCCAAAATTCAAGTGTAAGAAAATTTTTGGAGGGGGTTTGTTGCAGCAACAATAAGCTGTCCCCAAGTAGCCATTTGAATTAATTATTTTTTACTTGGTTAGTTTGTGACTCATGCCTGTCTTGTTACTATGGTAATGGATACTATAGTTATATACAATATTTGTATAATAGTTCAAATCAAAGGTTGTAGGTTTACCATGTTGAGTAAGAATTTCAATAATTGTTTTTGGTGTATATGCCTTAGTTGCAGAAGTAATGCTTTGTGCACAGTGTGGTACTCTCATTCAAATATTTTCACTTATACATCTCATTGTTCATTTTTATATATAGATAGAGTCAAACTCTGGTATAGAAGTACCTTTTTTCGCGTGAGAAATATCTTTATGTTCTATATGAGGAACCTACATGTTATAGTCTTAAAGGGAATTCTCGTACAACAAAGATTGAAGCCATTAAAAAATATATTCATTATCAACTTAGCATGTCACATGTGGGAATTGAATACTAGTGGGGAAGATAACAACATTTCTCACAACCATCCAAACTAAATCCAATTGACATCTTTGGTATAATAGTTTATGCTCTTTTTATCTACAATTTAAAATTCAAGCAAAAGATATAGATTATTGTGATTGCTAAGATATTACTTATCTAGACTTTGATTCAGAACTTTTTTGAATATGCATTCTCCTACCATCACTTGTGTGGTGTTGAATAGCAAGGAAAACTAGTGTTCCAGAAAGATGAAATACAAAGTCATTTTTGATGATTTGTAGGATGGAATTTGTGAAGGAGAGGAGGACAATGGACCTAAGAAGTCTACGTCAAACAATGAGCTAGCCATATGGAAGAATTAAAAAAAAAATCCTATGCCCTTATTGTTGCATCAATAAGTGAAGAGGTAACCCACCATATTATTTCCACTACAAATTCTTATGGTTCTTTAAAGAAGATAAAATATTTGTATGACTCACATTCAGAATTGGTGCTTGTGCAACTATTGGCGGAACTCTTAAACCTAACCTTGAAGGATGATGATGCCATAACCTTGGATTCTGAGATCAAATCCATCATGCATGGCATATTGAAACTGGGGTGAATATATATCTTCCTCTTGCAACCTTTGTCAAGGCCCTCTACCGTACACATTCTCACTATCTTGAATCACTAGAAGCTAGTGATCAACTAAAGTCTATTACATTTGATTCTAGTGGTGAAGGTCACAGAACGTGAGAAAGCCTTTGGGAAGAGGAAGAAAACAATTAATCTCCCTAAAGAAACCATATACCTTGATTATAAAGGGAAGAACTAGTCACCTAAGTGTTCTAGTGGAGAAAGTAATAAGAGAGCCGATGTGGAAGAAAGGACTTAAGGAGGGTTTACACAACCACGGTGATAGACCTAATATTAACTGTGCCCATTTTGGTAGAAATGGACATGATGCATAGACATGTAGAATCCCTTTGGAGAGGATTGAGTACAAACAAGAGAAAAAATAAGGCATAGGTAAAACAATAAATCCAACAAATAATGAAATGTAATGGGGGGAACATGGCTATGATCGTGCGACAAGTCTTGAATCTACAACCATCGCATGATCATGATTAAGCTGCACCGTTTGACTACAGACTTGACTGAATACTCACCATCTCCTCTTCGTCTCTTCGACTCTCAAGGTGGCTTCATATTGTGGGGACTTGAGTGCATATTCCGCGAGCATCATTTTCTGTTGGACTCAATATCATCTCCTAGGTCAACTACAACACTTTCGGATTTTGAAATGGATGACAAGCTCGTAGACTTTTCAGAGGACCCCTATGAGTCTTCTTCCACCTAGACCGAACCTCCACATCGATTGATAATGATGGATCCACCGGCAGCACGCGATATACCGGCTTCCCTGGTCAGCGATTCTAGGGTTTCCCTGACATATTCTCTTGTTCGCCCTAACGCTACTGATTTGGCTCCCTTTCGAACTGTCGGTTATGTTTCCATGGGAACTTCATTTCACTGTTACCCTAATGACCCCCTGTTCGATAACTTACCTGATTACCCTATCCCATCCCTTTCCTTGCTTCATTTTTGGAATCCTGTCTTGACATTCAACCTCTGATGACCTCTTCTACAGATCTAGGAACCTCTAGGGTTTACACCTCTGATCCATCCGCTCACTCTTCATCACCATCTCACCCTCGCCTCCACCCTTCTATTACTGTTCCTCCCTCCTCTGGATGTTTCGAAGGAGTCCCCATTCCACAACATGATATCCCTATTGAACTCGCTAGGGTTAACACTTCCTCAGAAACTCCTTCCACCAAAGTTGCTCACCCGGAATCTGGAACTCGCAAGTGCGGGGTAAAATAATCAAAGTGTATTAAGGTGAGCAACAAGGGAATTCAACTTATTCTTGGTGAAGGGCTTCCTATGGCTGACGTCATTAGCACAACAAATAGGGTTCTGGTTGGAAGGGTATGCGACAATAATAATACCTCTTCCCGACTGCGAAAATAGATTTCGGAGATTTGGGGTCAAATACTGCAGGTGATACCGTCAGTTGTTATAATGTCAAAGGGATGGTTCACTCTCCATTTCCACAAACTTGAACATGCAGAATAGGTCCTGACTAAATTTTGGCACATTGAAATGGTACCTGTTTTACTCAAATGGTGGAGTCTCCTTTCAATGCCGATCAAGAACAGTAGGGTGCTAGTCTAATTTGGGTTAGGTTACCAGGTCCGCCTTTGCATTTATGGTCGGAGGACATTTTCAAGTGCATTGGGAACACCCTATGGACATACCTTGACAATGATAAATCTTTCATTGAGACATGGAAGATGGGTTTTTCTCGAATGCTGGTTCATTTGGATACCCGTGAAGGACTGGAGGAGAACATGTATATTCTTTGGAGGACTACCACTAGGGTTCAATTCTGGATTATGGAGTTCCATTCCATTTTCGGTGCTGCCACAAATTTGGACACCTATATAAAGAATGTCCCCTACTAGCCAAGGAGCTCCTATCATTGGCAGCACATGATGACACTGGAAAGGCCGAGAAGTCTACACAAAAGGATTAATAGTCAACGAGGGAGGGGCCATCGAAATCAAAGTCAGCTGTGTCTAAACAAAGGAAACCAACTGCTGCATCGCAACTGCATTCTCCAATGGTAACCAGGACATGCTCTGCTGCTGCTGGACATCATCCAAGTAGTGAATACTTTCCTCACCTCTCTTATCCTTTTGTATCTATTGAATAATCTTTATATTCTCATGCAAATCTAAGGGATGTTATTCAATCTAGACATAATTTGAACTCGATTCCTTGTCCCTCTACCGTTTCCCCTGATATTTACTCAAACCCTCCTCCTTCCATCCCTAATTTTCCCCTGTACCCCTCCTCCTCTCTTGATGCATCCTATGAATCACACTTCGGCCATCGATATAGTCTACAATCTCTTGACAAGGTGATCTCGTCCTTTGGTGGTGGACTAGGCTCATCCTCCCCCATGAAAATCCCGAAGCATCCTAAATTCTCTAGGTTTAGACATTCCAACATCTCCAAGGCCATTCAACAAGGCGATCTCGATGTGGGAGAAGGTAGGTAAATCTCCATTGATGGGCTTCTTAGAGAAAGAAATAACCTCGCCATGGCCCCCTCATGAAGTGGCTCTCCTTCAATTGTCACGGGTTGACTAGCCCTGCAAAATGACTAGCCCTCAAAAGAATTTTTGAAGTTGAGAATGGGGATGTGATTATGATTCAGGAGACTCTTGGATGTTGTGACCACCTCATCCTTGCCTTGGCACCACTACTTCTAGGCTGGATCCTACATGCCCTTGATGCCTGTGGTCGATCTGGAGGACTTGCCATTGGCATCAATCTCAAGGCCTTGAGACTTGTAAATGTGTGGGGTAGAGAGGGTGTTTTGGCATCGTATGTATTCTCGAAACAACTTGGAATGGATCTCTGATTAGTGAATATCTATGGCCCCTATCATAATCATATGGGTATTCTGGGAGACGATATTGAATTCCTCCTTCATGCAATCTGATAACATCATCCTGGGGGGCGACCTCAATTTATCTATTGGAGTTGCAGAATCATGGGGCTCCCATGCATAGTCAGATTCACTATCTGATAATATCGGCCCATTGTTGGAGCACCATCATTTAATTGATATTCCAATTCTCATCTTCAACCAACTTGGAGGAATAGGAGAACTTGGGATACTATGCTTGCACAGATACTGGATCGATCTCTGATTAAGGAAGCCCTTCTTGAAAAACTTTCTCTTTACAAACAATGGGTGGGATCGGAGGGCATATCTAACCACTCTCTGATTTATATTGATATCTCTAGCTCCATGTCCAAATCGAAAACACCCTTCAAGTTCAACTTGAATTGGATCATGGACAAGAATTATCTCCAACTTGTCAGAGAGACCTAGACTGTTGAACCACCTCCCCATGGAATGTCTGCCTCTACTAGCTTTGCCAATAAGATCCTCTGTCTTAAAAATAAAATGATTGAGTGGGCAAGGGAAAAATGTAGACATGATGAACAACTACTCAATAATATTGAAGAATAACTTGCCAGATCCGAAGACCTTATCAGAGGATGTTTCTCATCCATTGAAGCCAAATATTGTATCATTAAACTGGAAGCAGAAAGAATTACAATCCTCAAGGAAAGGGAGGAAATCGGGAGGCTCAAAAGCAAAGATATTGGCTTCATGCCGGAGATGATAACACCAAGTTCTACCACCAATTTTCAAAAGGTTGAAAGGCCATAAACACCATCTGGTCTCTCGAAGATGAGGAAGGCCACACTTACTCTTCTTTCAATCAACTTGCAATATTAGATACCTCCCATTTTGGACAACTTTACAAAGATCTTTAGGAGGCAACTTTGGCGGAAATCATAAAAATTGTTGGTCTCTTCCCCAGGTTTGTTGATGATGATACAACGGAGGACCTAAAAATACCTGTAACGATGGAGGAATTTGAAGTAGGACTCAAATGGTTCAAGAAAGATAAGAGCTCATGACCAGATGGTTGGCCTATTGAATTCTATCTAACCTTCCTTGACTTGCTGGGCCGCGATCTACTTCAGGTTGTTGAAGAATCCAGGATTGAAGATAGTATGTATCACACATTTAAATCTACCTTCATTTCCCTCATCCCCAAATCAGATTTACCACACACTTTCTATGATTACAGAACTATCTTATTAGACAACTGCATATACAAGATTATTGCAAAAATCATTGCTAATCGGATCAAGCCAATACTATTTTAATATATATCTTAGGAAAAGTTTTCTTTTTTGGACAACCGTCAGATCCATGATGCCATTGGCATTGCACAAGAAGGGCTACATTCTATGCATATGAAAAACATCAAGGGCATGATCCTCAAGATTGATCTTGCAAAGGCTTTCGACAGAACTAGTTGGATATACATTCAGATGCTTATGACACACATGGGTTCCCCTATCTCCGTAATCAACTAGATCATGTGCTCATCTCATGTATCACATCTGTCTCATTCAACGTCCTTATAAATGGAGCAACTTCAAAAATTTTTCATGCTGAGAGAGGTCTCAGACAAGGGTGCTCCTTATCGCCCCTACTCTTTCTTTTGGTAATGGAGGGCTTACGCATACTTATTATCAACTAGAGGAACTCTGGGAGACTAAAAGGCATCAAAATTGCTAATAACTACATTATAAAACACCTCCTTTTCATGGATGATGTACTCATTTATCTGAATGGATCTATTAGTGATATAGCAGTCTTCAATTCAATGATTAAGCTGTTCTGCAAAGCCATAGGTATGTGGTGTAATAATATGAAATCTACATTATTAGCTATGGGATGCTCTCATCACGAGATTCATTTTTCCTTACAGAGATTTCCTTTCACCTCTCTGAATTTTGAAGATGGATTCAAATATTTAGGATTCCATCTCAGACTGAATAGATACAAAATTGCTGACTGGACTTGGATGGTAGCCTAGATTGAGAAAAGGCTGAATATTTGGAAGCACATATGGCTTTCTAGAGTAGGATGCCTAGTTCTCATCAAATCAGTCCTTGAGGTGACTCCAGTATATTGGATGTCATTAGCTTGGATTCCTAAAGACATACTCTCCAGAATCCAACAAATCTGTTGTAGATTCCTTTGGAAAGGATCCAAGGAAGGACACACCTTTTCTTGGACCAAATGGGACCTCATTTCCCTGCCTAAAAAATGGGGAGGCTAGGGATTAAAAGATCTCTTGTGATTCTCTAAGGCTCTTGCTGCTAAACTAGGGTGGAAAATGCTCTCCACTGATAACTTGTGGACCAAGGTTGTTACAATGAAATATATTAGTCCCCTATGACCCATTGAATGGATCATAAACCCTCCATTGAATAGAGTTAGCATCTCTTCAGTCTCGTGTGCTATCCTAAATTCTATTTAGTACATCCACTGTGGATTATCTTGGAGGATCAGATCAGGAAGACAGGTTTGTATAGGAAAATACCCTTGGTCTAGCTGTGGAAATGCACACTCCCTCTCTCCTGGCCTCATTCTCTTCTTAGAACAAGCTGACATCACCACACTCGACCAAATTTATAACCCGATCAACACTTCCATTTTCTCACAAGCCTGGAAATGAGCTCATGACCTCGACATCCCTGCTGAATGGTATCAGGAATGGACAAGCTACATCGCTGCACTCATGGAATCACATACTATAATATTTGACAGGGACGACGAGCTCCTATGGATTTTCTCCCAACATGGAAAGTACACACCTAAGGATGGATACTCATTTATATATGCTGATCATAAACCACCGGTATTGACCTCGTGGTGTTGACCCTTATTGAAACTGAAAAGCCCCCCTAAGGAAAAACTGTTCATGTGGTGTATCTTACGCAACAAAGTGCCCACTGGCGACAACCTACAAAAAAGATCCTTCTATGGGCCCTCTTGGTGTGCTATGTGTAGAAATGCTGAAGAAAGTGTTGATCATTTATTCCTACATTGCTTTTTGGCAGCATATATTGCATTTGCACAATATCAGCATACCCTGGTCTGGTCAGGACTTTCATACAACCTGACATACATGGTGGATCTGAGCAAACCCTGCCAAACTCCAGAATTTCCCTCTGCATGTCTGTTGGGGTATTTGGCTCAGTAGGAACTTGATCATTTTCCATAACAGGTCTCCAAACTGGACTGTTCTCTCTGCACACATATCTTCTCTCTATCACTTGATACCCGAGGAAGATCCCAAACAACCTAACAAGACTATCATTGTAGAGAACATTGACAAATCATCCCTCTTGGCATATTTTGACAGATCTGCCCAACTTGATGGTTGTGGGGGTGGAGTGATATTATATCTTAATGAGGATCAACATTTCAAATTAAAAATGGGTCTCAGACGTGGCACCAATAACTTTGCTGAACTGAGCAGTCTAAGACACCTTCTATCTTTCTCATTAGAAAAGGGATGCAGACACTTGCAATTTTTTAGAGACTCCAAAATCATCATTAATTGGTCCAATCAACAATCTACTTGGCATCTGCACACACTGCGAAACCTATTGGACAAGGTTTTACTATTAAAATCACAATTTCACTCTATTTCATGTCATCATATTTACAGGGAAAGAAATCAACTTTCTGATCAAATTTCCAAGGAGGCAGTGCAACTTCCACGTGATCACTGGTTGATACAAGAACAGAATGGGCATACTTTCTACCAGTACTTTCACAGGCCTTTTGATGATTAGCCCTCACAAGGGGAAACTCTGCCCTGATTTTGGAGATATATTTTGGAGATGATACTATCTGCATGTTATATTTACTGAACTGCATATTTTTGTTTATTCTAATGTATATTGATCAATGGACATCAGGTTACAGTTATGTGAAAAAATTATTTAATATGTATTTGGATTGCCACCATATTTTGATACATGCTTCCTGAAGAAGCATCTACAACATGTAATTTTCTGTACATAATGAAAGTTACGATTTTTCCTTGAGGAAAAATAAATCCAACAAAATATAATTATGTCTGTGAATTTACTCATTACATTGTTTCCCATTGCAATATTGGAGTACATGAAGATTTGTTTCTTACTTCATTTGTTTCTTAGAGAGATGCTTGGATGTTTGACATAGACGCAACATGCCACATGACATTATATAGAAACTTCTTTAAGATTTCAACGACAAGTAGACATCATATCATACTTTACATTTAAATCAAGTCTCAAATCTCAAATACTTGGCACCATTAAGCTTAAACTACCTAGACTCCTAATTTTCTTTTACATGATACTCTATCTTCTAAAATTGCATAGACTTTGCTATCCCTAGTGCTCATTCAATTGAAAGGCCACCCCATTCACATATTTTATGAAAAAGTAGAAATAAGGAAGGATTACAACAATATGGTTGTCATGACTTGAGTGGAGGATTGATGAACTTGAAAGGGACATCTATTAGTACAAAAGATTTTGCACACCTCTATTATCAAAATGGAGGCACATTACATCTAGTCTTTTATGGCATGCTAGATTTTGACATATTAATTATGATAGCATTCAATTATTGAAACATAATGGTGTTTCTAGTTTGCCTACTATTCCTAGGAAACTAAAGCAATGTGATGCACATATCCTTGGAAAGCTCAACAAACAACCCTTTAACGATTTTGCTTCTAAAGCATGTAGAAAACTTGGACTAACTCATTTCGATTTATTTTTCCTCATGCTTGTTCCATCTGCTAATGGAAATAAACATGTTATGAATTTTATTAATGATTACACAAGGATGTGTTAGGTGTACTTGTTGAAAGATAAATCTCAATCTTTTGAAACTTTTAGAAATTTTCATGCATGTATTCATAATAAGGCACAATCACACATTCACTCTAATCATATTGATAATGGAAGATCATATACATCAATGAACTAGAAAACTATCTTAGCTAACATGGGATTCAACATCAAACCACTGTACCATATAATTATCAACAATATGGTGTAGTTGAAAGAATGAACATTGCTATATTGAATATGGTTGATGTTTTTCAAAAGTGTAAAGTTGATGTTTTGGGTTGATGCGGTTCTAGGTGTAATGTATGTGAAAAACATGTGTCCATCTCATTCTCTTAAGAATAAGACTCCTTATGAAATATGTATGGCCACATTCCTTTTTTGAGGCATCTCAGGTATTTGGTTCCTCCTACTATCCCTTGATTCCTAAGGAGAAAATAAATAAGCTTGATGCAAGAATCCAAAAGCACAAATTCATGGGGTATTAAAATATCACCAAGGAATACTATCTCTACAATGAGGTAAGTAAGAAGATTTATTTTTTCTTAAATATTCCAAGCCTGAAAATATTGTTGAGCGACAATTGAATCATTTGGATATAATGAATTATTTAAAGATGTATCATGAACTTGATAATGACATTCCATTCCACATCTTGAAGGGGAGGGGGGGTTATATTTGATCAATCTCTAGAATACCATTTTGAAGCACCAACTTCCCCTCATGAAGTTCCAACCACTTCATCAAATAAAAAAGATCCTCTAAATGATGTGATTGAGAGGATTGGAAGGTTGAATCTTAATGCAACACCATGTCAAACAATGGAGCAAACCGAACCATCTCAAGAAGGAACACCAAAATGGCTCATCAAAACACTTGAAAATGTTCATCTTGATGAGGTTGAAAAATGGGAAATAGAGTTTCCACCATAAAATATGGAGGTGATGTAGATAATTCCAACTCAGGAGATGCAGATGATATGTATGTTTCATATGGTTGTGAATTGAATTTATCTACTAATTTTGAACCAAGTTTCTTTAAATAATTTTCTACTCATGATGAGTGGAAAGAAATAATACAAAAGGAATATGATGCCATCATCAAGAATGAAATGTGGAAATTGGTGGACCTTCAAGTTGGAACCAAACCATTTGATTGCAAGTGGGTCTACAAGAAAAAGTAAAAATCAGATGTTCACATAAATGGGTGCTTTATTTAAAAATTAAAGAGTTTGTATCTATATTGTAAAAAGTTGTAGGTTTATGTTTGGAAGATCATCTTCTCCTAATGAAACGCTCAAGCATTCAATAACTTCAAAATAATTTTTTAACACAAGATAAATACATATTTCTTTATGTATACAATCAATTATAGTTGGTGTTTTCTCATTACATTTTCATAAATAAAGAAGCAACTAATTTGGTTTGGGTAAAAGGATGAAGTTGACTTGCTTGAGCTTTCTAGATATGAACTGTCTAAAAAATTTAGAAATGTCTAGTGTTTCAAATGGACACTCTAGCCATTGTCTCAGACAAATAAAAGTTAAATGATTCAAAAGAGTGTTGAGGCAAAGATATATAGGATAATGATCTAAAAATGAATGTTATAGAATGATAACAAAAGTTAAATATTCATTGAGAAAAAAAAATAGGAATCAATAATAAAATAATAAAATAATAAATAATAAAGAACTAGGAATCAAATAACAGAATAACGATAATTAATTTAAGAGCCATCATAAATTAATAATAAATATAGATAATTTACACATACATGAGAATACAAAAATTATAATAAAGAATTAGGAACAAAGAAATAATATAAGAGTAAATAATCAAGGGACCAAAGTAAACTGATAAAAGGTTATTAAAACCTTTTTTTGACACCAAGGAGTAGATTTGATATTAATTCTTCTCCTAGGCTTAACAAAATACTCAAGAAGTGTTTAAAGTGAATTCCAAACATTAGGTTCTTCAAAAAGGAACAGGAAGGTAGTTCCAAAGTTTGGATCCAAAAAATTGCTACTGATAAATATTCTACCTACTAGACTACAACTGTAAGCTATGCAAAATTGACCAGATGGAAAAACAAATTTACAAAATGCTATAATAGATGAGGAGGGAGATCATCAACCAAAGGTTTTTTTAAGGTCAATTAACAATTTTCTTTCTGGGACCAAGAAAGGGTGCTTGTTGTCCTGTGTTGTTCAATGGCGGTTCTTTGTAGTTGAAGCTCTTCCAATTGGCAACACAAGGTGTCAAGTTCATCTTCCTGCCAATTTAATCTGGATTTCAGTGATGACAGTTCCTTGACCAAGAAGATAATAGAGTTGGACTTCTGTTGAATTTTCTAATGGAGGGTCAAGGAATCGACATGCTCATTGACAGGGAGATGCAGATAATGGCTAGCATGGATGCCACTTGAAGTGGCTGTAGATAGCTTGCTATGTTCCATGAGAGAATTAATAAAGGGGAGGAAGCAGAGATCGAGGAGGGACAATATCCAAGGGGCCTTTGAGCTAGAAACAAAGGAGCAATATGGAGGTGAGAAACTAAGCAACAAAAGGGCACCCTGAGAGTCAATATACATACAATTTGGTGATCAAGAGGGAGAGAGTGAAGCAATCAACGTAAAATCCTAAGAGAGAAGCAAAGGGATGAATAGGTCCAGAAAAAATTCACCTTTTGTATTGACAAGAAAGCACAACGAGAGGTAACTTAGGATGACCTACGAGCCACAATTAACCTGAAGGAGCCTGTGATACTTGGGTCCTCCAATGCACAGAGTTTGGAGCCCCAAAATTGAACGAGCCTAGGGAGAAGTCCAACCTAAACCCATGACTGTCCCCCTAAACCTCCATAAAAACCAGAGACAACCAGAGGGGATGAAATCACGTTTGCGAGTCGGGCGGGAGAAATATTTGGCTTCAAAATTGATTAGGGGCGACCATAGAGCCCCAACACTTTCCTTGCATAAAAAGACCTACAAAATTATAGAGAATTGTTGTTTTTTGTTAGCCATTGGTGTGACCACAAGGAAATTTCCATAATAATTGATGGAAATTTCGTAAACTAGAATTCCCCTCCTATACCAAGAAGAATGAGCAAGACCCCCATAAAAATGCATACTACCTACAAACTAGAAATACATTTCCCATTAATACTTTCAAAATTGAAGGTCATTAACTCCCACCACCTTGAAGCCATCGACAATACAAGTATGAGGGCGAAGATGAAAATGAAGAAATTCTTGAAGAACACATGCGAGTGCTGAGAGTGCCTAATATATGTTTTGAAATCACCGCTTCTACTCGCCATTGCATCAATATAATTAAGCCCCCAAATTGCTCTAAAATCCTTATGGTTACCAATGTAAGGGGAGGAGGGAAGTGTAAGAATGTAAACTTTGAGGCCCTTATAAATTGCCTTTCCCTTTAAAACATACCAATAGGCTTTGACGTTTATACGATGATAAAGAATACGGAAGGAATCATTCATGGAATAAATTAACATCCTAACATACCATTAATGACAATCTGCCTTGCTTCAAGAAGAAAAGCCTTATTTTCTTGCTCGTTTGATTCCTTATTTAGACCTCTCAAGATGTGATAAAATGACTTGTGATGAAAATAGACCAGAAGAATTTGAATTCAATGGGAAAAAAGGGTGAGATGATTATTCTTTAGAAGATAACCTCTTTGGAAATTCTGGATGGTGAGAAGGGAACCTCCAAGGATTGCTATCTTACAGATATTCCTTTCTTTAGCCAAGAGAAGCCCATACATTTCAGCCATATTGTTTGTCCTATTGCCAAGTCCCTAGGAATACTTGACTTTTAGCCCTTTTTCCGTCGCTTCTGTGTAGGTTGGATGATGGCTCCTTGACGCACCGCGTTTTTTGTAAAAAAACTCACACGGAGCAATATCTTCATGTGAGCTCCCACCAATTTCTGACCCATAAGATTGGATTTCTTAACACTCTAGCCACTAGTGCCTTAAGAATTTCGGATGTTGGTCACCTGGAGGAGGAGAAATCTCATCTTTTGAGAGTTTTTAGAAAGAATGGTTATAGAACTTTTCAGGGTCTTAAGGCTTTTCAAAGAGCCAGTAAGGCTCCCAGGGTTTAAAAAGGTTTGGATGATCCGGTTCACATGGTTAAACTTCCTTTTATCCAGGGAACCACAGACAATATTGCTCACATCCTTAAAAAGCATAAAGTCGTGGCTACCTTTAACCCCCTTAACACCATCATAAGCTCCCTTGGATATGTTAAGGAGCCGGTTAGCCCTAAAGACATGAAAGGGGTTTATTCAATCCCTTGCTCTTATGGGATTCCCTACATTAGGGAAACAGGTCGCTCCATTAATCTTAGTATTCAGGAACATGTTACTGACCTCAGGCATAGGCGTTCCTGTTCCTCAACTATCGCTGAGCATGTAGAGAAAACTTTGCATCATGTCTGCATCATCATAGGAAGTTACGTGAGGCCATTGAAACTGAAAAGCAACTAAGGAATCTCAATAGGGATGATCGCTAGACCTTAAGTAGGAGTTGGGTACCTGCCATTTCTTCTTGACTTCTATGTTTTTAATCTGTTTCTCTCCTTATTATGTTTGTTTTTATTTTCATTTTCATTTTATTTTTCATATTTATGTATATATAAAATTTTATTGGTTGATTATTATTAACACTATTATTTATTTATTTTTTGTTTTTGTTTTGTTTTTTTACTATTTTTATTATATTTTATTTTATTCAAATTTTTAATTAATTAATTAATTTTTTATTTAATTTAATTTTCTTTTTATATTTTATATCATTATTATTATTTATTTATTTATTCATATTTTTTTAACAATTCTCTATGTTTAATATTAATAAGTATTCTATTATGTTTAGATTAGTGTTTATTATCCCAACTAAATTATATATATTTTAATATTAATAATTATTCTATTAGGTTGATATTAGTATTTAATATTCTAACTAATTTATTTTTTAATATTATTTTGATCTAAAATTTTTAACGATTATTTCTGGCACATCGGGGGCATTTATGCTATTTATACCTAATTCCAGATCTGATTTTTCATCTTTATCTTGAAGATAAACCACAATAAATAGTTTGAGATATCAACTCCAAAACAATTATGTAATTATTCCGAAAATTTTATTTGATAATTAAAAGATATTAGTTCGAAAATGAAAAATAAAATAAATAATTAGGAAAAGTGATATCAAACAAATAAAAAAGCATGAAACAAAAAGAATAACTTAAACGAAAGAATTTTTAAAATAGATCTACACATGAAATCCCAAATAAAGAAATTTTGATAATTTTATGATTATTTTGGAAAAGAGCAATGCTAAATTTATAAAATGCACATGAGAAACTCTGGTGGGAGTGTTTATACTTTTTATTTTAGGGCAATTGCGGAAAGTCCGATGACACACTAGTTAGTACACTTTAATTTTTTAGATTGTTGTGCTTTTTCTTTGAAATCACAATTATTTCGGTGCAATTTTGTGGTCACTTTACCTCTGTCATTTGAATGATCTAATTGAATTGAATGGCAGAACTTGACATTTTAACATTGAATTATTTCACTCATATTTTAATATAGTTGGATTGTTTAAATTGTTTTATTTATTTTTATAGTTTCACCTTCGTTTTCCATCATATATCAACATGTGATACGATAATTACAATTAAAATAATTTTGTTTCAATTTTTGAGTTTAAAGGGTTGAATTTGTATTTATTTATTTATTTTTTCCTGGAGAAAAATCAAATTTTTATTAAAATAATAAAAAATTACATCTGTAGATGTATAAGAATTGTTGTTTTGTGTGTTCACCAAAAGACACAAAGACACACTGAGTAGTCTATGACAAAATCATAAAAACAACCCACATATAAGTCAAATGTCATGTTATGTCATAATGTATCATTGAGGATGTATACATGAAAGTTGTTTCAATATATCAAAAACATGTTTATAACAAGCATAAATAAATATATTGATGATATAAAACTGTATAAAAGAAAAAAGTTGAAGTGAGCCGTTGCTTGAGAACTGTGAGATGAATTGTCATATGGTGAAAGGAGGTAGATCTGAAACCCGAGTCAGCCCGTCTATGGTCTCTCGTATTTTCCATCTTCCCATAACCTATTGAAGACCTCCTTTAGATAAAATATCTGCCTCAATGTTCCATTCCTTGTATACGTGGCAAACATAGATGAAATAAGAAGCTTGTTTTAAAGTAAAAAATTCTTCTATGAGTGGGATCAAAGTATGATTTTAACATCTATGTATTGCATTAAACCAATTTACAATATTTAAAGAATCACCAAAGACTTCTTTAGAAGCTAAATCAAGTTCTCGAACCTAACGTAGAAGTAATTTTAGTGAGAAAAGATCTGCATAGTTGTTTGATCTAGAAGAAGGCCCACTGATGACTTTAAAATTCTGAGGTTATTAATATGAGTGACTAGTCCAGCCCCACATATATTTTTTGCATCAGAAGCTCCATCAAAATAAGCCCACGAGAGCTATGGATTAATTTGTTCGTCTCTGATAATTCTAGGAGTTGAGGTTGTCAAGGGTGATAGAAGTAAAGAGAAAATCGTTGCAGATTCAATAGCTATTATGGAAGGAGTTGTTGAGATGTCGCAGAATATGCCTCTGTTTCTTGCCAACCATATTCTCCAGATTATTATTGGTAGTACATTCCTTAGATGTTCATATTGTACTGCATTCCACCAATTTTTCCAGGCTTCCTTAATGTTTAAACCTCTCTAGTTCTCTCTGATTCCTAGAAGCCTCAGGTCTGCTTCCCAGATTTTTGAGGTGAAAGGGAAATTTATAAAAAGATTATTTATTGTCTCTTCTATATTTTTGAACAAAACACACCAGCGTGGGCCATGCTTATTTCTTTTCCGAAGATTGTCCCATGTCAACACTTTATTTCTGAGGAGACACCAAAAGAATAATCTTGTCTTTATAGGGCATTTCAGTTTCCATTAAGATTTCTGCCACCATGCTTGTGCCCCCTGCATTATCCTGTCCATTTGATGGATGTATCCAAATTTTGGAGTATAAAGACCAGTTGGTGCATGGACCCATCTTAGTTCATCTATACTATCCCTTATCCTGACATGTGATCTTTGTAATTCCATGATATACTCCTGCAAGACATCTTCCCACTCTAGATCTAATTGTATATGAGCCCCTGTTTTCCATCTTTGATGCCAGATCGTGGAGCCCTCAACATATGCTACCTGGCTTAAGAAAAAAATGCCTTTCTCATTAAGGGATAATGTTAATTCCTTTAGGAGTTCATATCCTTCTCTGCATCCAACCCAAGGATCGATACCAATTCTGACTTTTCCCCATTCCATATATGCCATGTAAGACAATCTTTAATGACCTTGAATGCATCCACTATGGATTTCCCAATGACGAAGGCATTTGAGATTTTTTTATCCTACTTTCCCACCCAGTCGTCGATGGGAAGAGGATCAATATATTTCCTTTTGACTACAGGAGTCCAAAGATTGTTAATATAAAGAATACACCATCTAAATTTCGCTGCAAGTGATGTTGCGAAAATTAATAGATCCTTTATTCACCATCCTCCCCATGCCTTTGGAAGAGATATATTTTTCCCAAGCCACCCAAGGGAGAACTCCTTCCTCCTTTTCTCCAACCCATAAAAAATGTGCACACATCTTTCTAGTATGGGAAAGAATCCCTTTTGGTATCCAAGTGAGGACTATCCAGTATAAAGTAATTGCTATTAGAACTGATTTTATCAGTACTAGCCTTTAGGCTCTCGAAAGCCATTTGAAGCTCCAATGTTTTATGTTCTTTTTGACCTCGGCTAGTAACCACATCCAATCTTCTTTTCTATAGGAATCTATTTTGAGATGAAAACCAAGGGATTTAAAACTTTCCTTCATTAGATTTGCTTCAAAATGGACAAAACTTTGAGCTCTAATGATTTTCGTTGGGGAACAACGTTCATGAACTAAAGAGGACTTATGATCATTTATACACATACTTGTATCTTTTAGAAACAGGTTGAGGGATTCTTTTAACTATTGAAGATCCCTTCTGGACCCATTGCTGAAAACAAGAATATCATCAATGAATAATAAGTGGGTAACAAAGAGATTTATGCAACCCCGATCCATTTTACATCTCCTCTACGTTTTGCTGAAAGGATCAACTGACTAGTCCCTTTAGCTACTAATAGGAAAAGAAGTGGTGACAATGGGCATCCTTGCCTCAGTCCTCTCTGGGCGTGAAAAAAGGGGGATGATGCACCATTTATTAAGACTACAAAGCTTACATTAGTGATGCATCCCATGACGTGGTTGATGAAAGCAATATCAAAGCCCAAATGCATGAGTAACAATCACAAATAGATCTAGCTAATTCTGTCATAGGATTTTGATAGGTTGATTTTTTCTCTCAGTCCTTTTTTCCTGCTCATTTTAATACTGTGTCAAGTTTCTTGTGCTACACCTATGGCTTCGTGAATCTGATGGCCATCTAGAAAGCCAAACCATTCCTTGGAGACATTTCTTGATAATATGGGTTTTAGCCGGATAACTATGATCTTGGATATAATCTTGTAGAATCAATTGCATAGAGATATCGGTCTAAATTCTTCAAAGGTCTTGGGATCATCATTCTTAGGAATTAAGGCGAGGAAAGTAGAATTGAAGGGCTCATGAATTTGGCCTTTGGTCCTGGAGTCCTCCACCACCCCTAGCAAGATCATCTCCTAATAGCTCAAAAAAATGATGGAAGAATTGAACTGTCCAACCATCTGGTCCCAAGATTTTATCTTTCTGCATAGTTTTGATAACGCCTTATACTTCTCCTTTTGTGACTAAAGCCAATATTTGTTCATTTTCTTCCTCCTCCACATATCTAGGAAATAGTTGGACAACCTGAATTACTTCTACAATAGTTGCTTGTACCGGGGCTCTGAATAGCGCTTTGAAATGATCTCTCCCCATTGATGCTCATTCAACAAATGTTTTTGCAATACTTCCATCTTATTTCTACATTTCCCATATAGTGTTTATATTCTTTCTTCCTCTAACATAGTTATGGAAAAACCTTGAGTTTTTGTCTCCTGAAGCAAGCCAAATGGCTCTGCCTTTTTGTCTCCATTGTTCTTCTTGATATTTTAAAATCTTTCTTTTTGTACTTTCCAACTATTTTATCCTTTCCTTGGTTTCTTCTATCTCATAACCATCTCCCTCTGAATTTTCCAATTTTTTTAGGGTTTCTTCAATTTTTTTAAATTTTGTCTCTTCCCTTATCTTTTTTTCTTTTTTCCCAGATGATTGTGGCTTGTTTCGTTCTTTGTAGATTGTCCATGACTTGATGAGCTATGGGTGAACCCTGGTCAGAGGAGTATGGAGTCTATGTATCCTTCACCAACTCATTATAACTTTCCTCTTGGAGCCAACCTGGGATAAATTTAAATGGACTTCTGGGCTTCCCACTGCTAGCTTTTAACTCGAGGAGAACGGGGAAATGGTCTGAGTCAACTCCCATCCCTACCCATTGTCAAAAAAGGGAGATTCTGATTATTATTTATTCATTCATAAAAAACCAATCCAACCTATTTTCCACCCTAACCAAACCTGAGCGTTTGTTCCTCTAGGTTGGTCTTATTTTTACAAGGTTTATATCAATTAATAGTCTGGTCATCAACTTGTGCACAAAAAAATACGCCAAGGGATCAACTTGTGCCTGCGGCCCCCAAATCTCTATCATGCGAAGATAGAAATTTAATTCCCCTCCCAACACCACATTAGGAGAATTCATGAATGATTGAGCTAGAAGTGAATTCCAAAAAGTGACCCTATCTTAGCAAGGGTCGTATATGTTGATGAGGGTTAGATCCATGCAAACCTCAGAAGAGTCGACCTCAACCCCAAAAACTAGGTCAAATCCCTAATAAATTAAGAGCCTAAGGTTGTTGTATTTGAATCCCATAGATAATCCTCCCAATATTCCCTTCACATTAGAGGTCACAAAATATCACCCTGATAGTAGTTTATTTAAAGAGATTGAGACAAATTCTCCAATACCTAAAGTTTCTTGAAGCATATGAACGTCTGGCAAGTGCGTTTGAGTACCTTTTTTGGTGCTAGCTTCTTACTGGTGCTAGCTAACCCTCTACAATTCAAAGATAAAACAATCATTAATAACCCACCTCTGGGGCTTGTGCTACTCTAAGCGGCCCTACCAAAGAGAGTTGTTTCCCATCTGCTATATCCATTTTAGCTTTAATTTGGGCTTTATAAATTTTTGTTTTTCTACCTATAGTCTTCCCTATTTTAGGAGGCTCCTGAATATCTCATAACCCCCCGATAGAGTCACACGTAATATCTTTCTTATCCCTTGGCTGAAGGTTGTAGTAGGATGGAAAAGAGGATGAACGTGGGGGAAGAAGTCACCTCAATAACCAGAGGGAGAGTTATAGGAGATTTGAGGGTAGAGATGGAGACAATAATATTGTCCAGACCATTTGACATACCATGTAACAACAAAAATTATGACGACTTTGGCCTAGATGGACCAGGCCTCGAATTTTCATCAAATAGAGATTGTAAAATATAGGATATAAAGGATGGAATGGGTAAAGTAATACCCATAGACTGAGGCTGAGTCTCAATGGCTTTGATATTATCATGATCCTCTTGTCGCTGTCCAAGCCCTTGGAATTCTTGGTGCCTGATCAACTATTGATTTTCGTCTTCTATCTCCATCGGCTTATGGCCAATATCCCTATGCTCCCCTGCATCCTGAGCCTGGTTTATCCCTTCATTCTCTAAATCACCAGGCTCTTCATATCTTGGTGTGCCTCTTTGCCTCCTTCTTCTATGAAACCCCAGAGGGAAGTCCCTTACTAGATGACCATGTTTGTGACAACGAACGAATTGGAAAGGCAATTTCTCATAGTCAATTAATTGAAAATGTGTGTACCCTTGAAGATGCAGGTCAATTTTTTATGCCAAACTCTCCCTTGGATTGAGCTTTACCAAAATACATGATGTTATCCTGATTTTGGACTCCTTGAAAGACATGTCTACTTCAACGTAGAGACCTAGTTTATTTCTGATTTCCTTAAACACATCTTTCGTCTAGAGCTGAGGAGGTAGATATGGGAGGAAAACCCAAATTGGAATCTCCTCTAGTTTTTCTCCTTTTGCATCAAATAATGACATCCTTCTCTTAAACATGATCGGTGAAAGCCCAAAGCTCTAGTTGCGCTCAAGAATCAATTCAAGGCTTCATGTTTCCTGAACCTGACCATGAACCATCCTCGAGCTAATATGGTAACCTTTGAGTCATTTTCTGGTGCCCCCCTCCAAGCCTTCGAAATAAAGTGAGCGATATAGCTAGTCGAATAGAAAAGTCCCTTTGCTCTCCCCACGATAATAAGTTCATAGGATTCCATGGACCGGTTAATTTGAATTTCAACCCCAAGGACTATATTAGTGTTTTCAAAATTTTCCCTAATAAATTTTTCTTTCTTCCTCTTCAATCCTGAGCTTTTAGCATTTTATTTTTCTGGCCCTTATGGATGCGATTGCAGTCCATGCACGAGAAAACAAATTTCTATAGTTTCTCCTTTCCATTATTTGTCTATTAGAAAATTATGTGTTATTTCTTCCTCAGGCTCCACAATTTTCCTACTGTTTTCTATTCAAAAATAGAAACGCCCACCGTGACCCCCAGGTGGCCCTCCTCCCATCCTTCTCCATTCTTCTTGCTCGAGTCTACTTGTGTGGGATTTCATTCTTGTGTCTCCTCTGCCACACTAGGGAAGAATTATTTTTCACCAAGATTCTGCGCTGATAATCCACCCAAAATTTCTTTCCTAGTAATGGGTTTTATACTGATTGGCTGCTGAAAATCCTTTGACACTGCCTCTCCTTGTCGCTGGACAATTTTTAAGGCATGGTTTCCGTCGATTCTTTGAGCCAAAACCCTGTTGTTTGCATGCACCTCCTTGGCCAGGCAATTTTTTAGTCCCTCATTCCCTTAGAGGCCACAACTCTTCATGATATCCTTTAGACCTTCTTTAAACCCTACAGTTTCAGAAATTTCCAACGAGATTGGGGGTCTTACCTAGGTTTCCACTGCTTCACTATGTTGGGTGTGTGTTATATTCTTTCCACTACTAGTCGCACGCGTGGGAAAATAGCTGGCCTTGTTCATTGCGTCGGGCGCAACCCCCCCAATTAAGGGGTTTCAGGGGGGTGGAAACCCCTTGTACGAGGTTTGGGGTAGCACCTTGAGATTTTTTTTTTTGGACAATAGATTAGGTGGGAAGACCTACCTATGGTTTTATTTATGGGTTTCACACATGATTTTGGGCATGATGGTTCTGCCCATGGTTTTTTTTGGATTTGGTCAAGGGAACTACGATTATGTTGTAATCCAGGGTTAATGGATTGGGGTTTATGAATGCTTTGACTTGTATATATGTGTATTGTAACATTGAAAGGAACATAATGAAAAATCAATCTGATAGTCCCAGTTTTGGGATCCAGGGGAAATATCTGTGTATTTATTTTGTGTTTCTCGCCATTGTATATTTTATGTTTTTAAGAATTTGTTTGCAAGTAATTTATATCCAGGGTTAAAACCTACATTTGGTGTCAGAGTTGTTTCATCTTTAAGGGGACGCCTTTGCTGTTGAGGGTTTTTTCTCAGGCCTGTGGTAGACCCTTTTTAGTGGGATATCTGCGGGATCGATTCTTGTGGTGAAAGAAGATGTTGAACAATGGAAAGATAGACATTAAGAAATTTAATGGTCATATTTTTGAGTTGTGGAAGCTCAATATGGAGGATCTGCTCGTAGATAAAGATCATTGGATTGCGGTAGATCTGGGTACTAAACCAACAACAATGTCAGTAGAAGATTGGGCAAAGCTGGGTCAGAAGGAAAAGAGCATAATACGATTATGTATCTCAGATTCAATATTGCTGAATGTATCAGGGGAAGCTACAACGAAGGATTTGCTGGTCAAGTTAGGGACTTTGTACCAATCTATGTCTCTGGTGAAAAAATTATTCCTGCAAAAAATGTTGTATAACCTGAGGATGAAGGATGGAGACTCGGTGATAAAGCATCTAACTGCCTTTAATATTGTGATAAGCCAGTTGTTATCTGTTGATATAAAAATTTTAGATGAAGATATGTGTATCATTTTGCTATGTTCTCTACCAGATTCGTGGGATAGTTTGGTTGTTGCTGTAGGTAGAAATACAAATACCTTGAAGTTTGATGCAATTTTCTCATCCTTGTTGTTGGAGGAGATGAGACAGAAAAATATGGAGATGAAGAATGGAGATTCCTTATCTATACGAGGATGGTCCCAGAAAAAAAAAAAAAAAATTCCTCAAGTGGAAGCTCTAAATCTAGAGGGAGATCTAAACCTCCAAGAAAACCTATAAAGAAATGTTGGAAATGAGGAAAGGAAGGGTACTACAAAAAGGACTTTAGATCTAAAGCTCCTACAAAAGGAAGGGGATGTGATGATGCTCCTTCTATAGAGGCGAAAACCACCTCAGATGAAGGGGGGATGTGTACTTGGCTTCTTCTTCAATTACACATGTAGATCATGAGACATGATTGATTGACTCATGTGCATCCTTTCACTTCACTCCCCATAGGGAGTGGTTTTATGAGTATAAGAAATATGATGGCGGTGATGTATTATTAGGGATGATAGGAAGGCTAGAATCTTTGGACGTGGAAAATTCAAGTGGAAGTTACAAGGGAGAAGGACAAGAACACTTCAAGGTGTTCTGCATATTCCTTCATTGGACATAAATCTATTTTCTTTAAGAAATATGGATTATGCAGGTGTAAAAACAATGTTCGAGAAAGACAAATGCAATATGGTTCAGGGAGCACTGGTATTGATACAGGGAATTTATATTGGAACTCTCTACAGGCTTCTAGGTAGTACTTTTATTGATGGGTGCAAAAATTCTGTGGTTCCTGAAAGTGGAGCAAGAAAATCTAGTGGTCTCTGGATAAAAGACCATGCTATGGCATCAAGTGCATATACATATTGGAGAGAAGCACCTTCGAATTCTTCATGGTAATGGTATGGTAGAAGGTATGTCTAACTGCTCTTTGGATTTCGATTTCTATGAACATTGTGTATATGGGAAGCAGAATCGGGTGAATTTCCCCTTTGGTGCTAAGAGGGTGAAAGGGCTATTAGAGCTTGAGCATAGTGATGTGTTTGGACCTATGTCAGTTCCATCACAACGTAAATTTGTGTACTATGTATCATTTATAGATGACTTCTCAAGGAATACATGGATATATTTCCTCAGGAAGAAATTTGAAGTCTTTGATAGGTTTAAAGAATTTAAGGCTTTGTTGGAAAACCAAACAGGGAAGAAGATAAAGGTGCTGAGGACATATAAGAGTTCTATAAGAAGTACGGTACAACAAAACATAAGACTACTCCATACAAAACTTAGCAAAACAGAGTTGCAAAAATAATGAACAAGACATTGATCGAAAAGGCAAGAAACATGCTTAGTGGTGCCAGGCTAGGATAGGAATTCTGGATAGAGGCGGTGGAGACTACATGTTACCTAGTTAATAGATCACCTTCATCAGTGTTGGAGGATAAGACTCCACATGAGGTATGGACTGGTAAGAAACCCTCCCTTTCACATCTGAGGGTATTTGGCTATGATGCATATGTACGTGTTCCAAAGGAGAAAAGAACCAAGTTGGATAATAAATCTGAAAGGTGCATCTTTATTGGGTACAAGGATGTTTTAAAAGGTTATAAGATTTGGAACCCAGAAACAAGGAAGGTTGTGTACAACTGAGATGTGGTATTTAGAGATGTGAAAGATGTTATTAAACATGATGTCCTACTAAAGGAATCTGAGAAGATAGATTTTTAGCTAAAGGAGGAAGAATCAAACTCTACAAAAAAAACATGAATCAAAAGATGAAGAGCCACAAACTCCAGCTGTGAGAAGATCAGTTCGAGAAAGAAGGCAAGCAGAAAGGTATAGTTCATCTGCTTTCTGTTCAAATTTTACTTTATCTATTATTGATGATGATCCCATAACTATTAGGAGGTAATAGATTCAGAGGATGGAAACCTCTGGAAAGAGGCCATGGTTGATGAAATGGCATCTTTGGACAAAAATGAGGCTTGGCATCTGGTGGAGTTGTCAGCTGGAAGGAAACCCATTGGAAGCAAATGGGTGTTTAAGAAGAAGATGAATGCATAAGGCGAGTTGGAGAAATACAAATCTTGGTTGGTAGAAAAAGTTTATTCCCAGGTGCCATGGAATGATTTTGGTGATATTTTTTCTCCTATTGCCAAGGAGCTTCTATTAGATTAATTTTATCTGTTTCTTTTGCTTTTAATTTTGAGGTCGAATAGATGGATGTGAAGAAAAAATTTCTTCACGGGGATCTGGAAGAAGAGATCTACATGAAGCAACTTGAAGGCTTTGCGGTGAAGGGAAAGAAAGAACTGGTATGCGGGTTAAAAAAGTCTCTATATGGGTAAAAGAAGTCACCGTGGATGTGGTATCACAAATTTGATACATATATACAAGGACTTGGCTTCACCAGAAGCAAAGAATATCACTACGTGTATTTTAAATTAATTGGTGACAATGTTACTTATCTGGTATTATATGTGGATGATATGTTGTTGATTGGAAATGACAAAGAAATTATCCAGGATTTGAAGACCCAAATGTCCTCCAAATTCGACATGAAGGATCTTGGTGCTACAAACTATATTTGGTCATGGAAATTAAACGAGATCGGGCAAAGAGGAAGCTCTGGTTAAACCAGGGGAAGTATGTCGAGAAAACACTACAGATATTTAATATCTAGATGTTGACAGTGCTGGAAATCCATCAACCAAGGGGATCTCCTCGATATGAAGTCCTAATTAGACCTCACACCATTTGGTGTAGGAGTCCCATCCGGTATAAAGGCCTGGTTTCCAAATCCTTAAAGATTTTCCTTGGCTCTAGCTATCAACACAAGAGAGTGATGCAATGGTATCTTCAAAAAGCAAGGTGAGTGTGCCTGGTGAGTGTGAAACACAACTGTGTCTAGGTTCTCTTACTGCAAAGGGGGGGAGAAAAGTGAGCCTCTAAGTGAGAGGTAATAGTACCACCTAGGAAGAGACACACATGAACCAGAAGGACCTGTCTAGCATCCAACGAAATAGTCCACAACGGACGTGACAATCGTTATAACCAAAAAACAAGGGAAGGTCTGTCTAACATCCAGTGGAATAGTCCACAACGGATGTGATGGTCATTATAACCAATAAGTAAAGAAAGATTTGTCTAGTATCATACAGAATAGTCCACAAGGATGGGACAACAATAACAACCATTATAGCACATTCTCAACAAGATAAGCACTAAAATAACCAAAATAGTTCAACTATCTTAGTACATGTGAAAGAAAACATGAAATACAAACATCCACAGAATAGTCTTACAAACATTCATAAGTCATGCATGAAGAACGTGCTGGCCTTAAAAGGTTTCTATTATCAAGCAAAATTTCCAAGACACATATTTATATTGTACATAACTAGCCCCAATAGTGGGACATTAGAGCCACTCCTTGCTCCTCAAGAACTAGCTGGTCTCTCCAATGCCTTGTGGGAGGAGCCAAGGTGAAAAGTCCTTTACACATACAATGAGGGGTATAAATAACTAAGGGGTGAGGCTTTCCCCTTGCGACTCTTTGACTACCGTCATGACTGTTCAACTTACATGACTCTTCATATTCATGTGTGTCCATTGGAATTCCACTTTACAATAAATTTGATATACAATATGCATGGCTCACAATAGTGATGTGGCATATGAAAATTCATGACACGACTTGAAATGACACTGATGACATGGACTAGATTAATTATGTGGTAATGTCAAGTTTCCATTGCTATTGAGTGCTAGATATGTTCTTGGATATGCTTTCTCTTCTCCTCCACATAACTTGATAATGCAGGGTCTTCAATGATCTTCGATCTTGGTAGGTGGTTGCACACTTGTGTTCATTCTCTTGCTCTTGGTAGGTCTACTTGTCCGTTCAACTACAAGAGAGTCTTTAGGCATGCTTCCCTCCTTCTTCTCCTTCTTCATCATCTCTCCATGACTTGATAGTGTACATATTCCTGCAATTTACTCATGACGAGACAACATCAATCTGAAAACTCCCTAGTCTAAGATGATGCATTATTATCCATGAAATGAGCCAGGGACAAGTGACAGACTAGGAGAGAGGGCCCAGTAATTGTGCATTGCACAATTCCAGGTGTCAGGGAGAGAGCTTGATCACTAAGATTGCATAGAGAGCAACTCAGGCTTGACTAAGAATTTTTTTAGCATAGTCCCCACTAGGGAGAGAAATTGCACAGTGACCTCTGGGAGTCAAGATTGCGCAGTTCAAGCTAGCAGTGGCTGATGCAAGATGAGGCCCTGAGATATCAATTCTGTGCAACTTTTAGAGGAAAGGGGGACTGGGCAACAGAGAGGCCTGGAGGAAAAATCTGCATAGTTCTTGAGGTCAGTGAGCTCCGACTGAGGGAAGGACATTAGAGGACACATCTATGTAGTTCTGGAGGCCAAGGGAGGTTGGTCTCTCTATGCATTGTGGGGTTCCAGCAGGCAAGGGAAAATCTTGAGGACTGAAAGTGTGAAGTGCGCAGTTCAAGTTAGAATGGGGGGAAAAACTACACAATTTTGGGGGTCAAGGAAGGCTATTGGGTTCTGGAATCCCACAGTACAACTTCCCTGGAGGATAGTGACTGCACACTACATAGTTCCAGGTAGAAAGGTCACATTAATGAGGGCTGAGACTGCGCAATGTGTAGTTCAGTCAGAGCCCGATGAAGTTGAGTTTCCTGGTCAGGAAGGTTTTCTGAAAATGGCTAAGTGTGGGAGGAAGATAAACTTTTTATGAACTTGAACTTATGATCACACACTTAGCATACTTCAACGAAATGAAAACATAGACCACCAGAGCAACAAACAAAGCATTACCCTCTGTGTGACTGTCTCATGACAAGAAGTGACAAGTGTGACACTTGAGATAGGCTTTAGGATGACCGTGACGACACTTGTGCGATAGTGCTCAAGACTTTGTGTATGAGTGCGACAGGTGTTTACATGGCTAGGACAACTCGTATACACAAAGACCAACCTTAAAAACCACCAGAAAAGGATCACAACATTACATATCAGTCAAACATGCCAAAAGACAACAATTAGCCCAACATGCAAAAGGGAACGAAACACTTAGCGAAAACACATGGAATGAATTTCAATGTTTGTGACCATACATGTCATTGAAGACATAATGATATGACAACGATAAGCTTTCCTTCATACTACGCTAAGAGGTGTATTTCAACTTCATGAAAGATGTGCTTTGTTTTTCGTACCTACCCTCCAAAGGGTTGTGAATCAAATGGAGTCTTCATGTGGTCCCAATCTTCTATCATACCCCCGGTTTCCTTGGTATTCTCATATGATGATTATCTTCTCTCCTCAGCTCCTTGAGTGTCATATAGTATGTCCTCCTCCTTCATCTCCTTCTTTATCATCTTTCCATAGTGTAAGAGAGTACCTGCAACTCACTCATGATGAGACAACATTAGTCTAAAACCCCTAGCCTAAGATAAAGTACTTGGATTCATGAACTAGGCCGGGAGTGAGTGACAGGTCAGGGGAGAAGGCCCAGTGACTACGCGATTGGGACATTTTAAGAAGCCAAGGATCAAGCTTGATCAATGAGACTGCACAGTGTGTAGCTCAGCCCAAACTGAGTGAAGTTTCTGCACAGTCCTCACTGAGAGAAAAAATTGCGCATTGCCCACTAAGGGACAAAATTGTGCAGTTCAGGAAAGCAGTGGCTACTGTGGGATGGGGCATTGGGAGGACAAAATACGCAGTTTCGGGAGGCAAGGGGGACTAGGAAACTGAGAGGCTTGAGGGATATAACTGCACATTTTCTAGAGATAGTGAGTTATGGTTGAGGGAAGGACACTTGAGGAAGCATCTGCGAGATTTTGGATGCCAAGGGAGGTTGGGCTTTCTGTACATTGCACAATTCCAGTAGACAAGGAAAAATATTGAGGGTTGTAGATTCAAAGTGCATAGTTTAGGAAGGCTGGATGAGGTTAGGTTGCTAGGAATCGTTCGAAATTTGGCTAAGTGTGGGATTAGTGTATCGATGTGAACAGTGATAAAACTTGATTGTGACCACACACTTGGAAACTTAGTGATATAACATAGACCATCCAAAACATATGAAAACATACTTTTCTTAATGCACAACCATTTTGGCAACTCATGACAAGTGTGGCTTCGACGATAGACTTTATGAGTATAATGATGACACTTGTGTAATAGTGGGTGAAACTTTGGAAATGAGTGCAAAACATGTATATATGACGAGAACAACTCATTTTCACCAAGATTTCCTCTTGAAGAAAACCAAAAATCCCCTTTGCATGACAAGTGATGATTCCCATGCCTAAAGATGACACTTTCTATATAAAGATAAAAGTGTGAATGACTCTTAAGATCTAAGAAGGGAGATTGAAGTCATCAACTGACCAATAAGTGACTAAGGAATAACCAATCACAAGGTCCATAGTAGGCTCCAAAATTTGAGTGTAGGCCAAAATTTGGAGGGTGTTGCAGCGGCTACAACAACAAGATAGTAAACCGATGAAGGTTCCTATCCATGTAGGTGTAAAGTTATCTGTTGAACAATGTCCCAAGACACAAGAAGAGGAAGGGGACATGTCCCATGTTCCATATGCGAGTGCATTCAGTAGCTAGATGTATGCAATGATATGTACTAAAATAGACATTGCACATGCAGTGGGAGTATTGAGCAAGTTTTTTTCAAAACCGGGGAAGGAGCATTGAATGTCAGTGAAGCGGGTTTTCAGGTATTTGCATGGCACTAGTGATTATGGTCTGTGCTACCAAGGAAGACCAGGATTGGATATAGTTTTGGACATCCGTGGCTTTGTTGATGCATATGGGGCTAGAGATCTGGATCAGAGAAGATATACAAGTGGGTATGTGTTTAACCTATTTGGAGGTGAAGTTAGTTGGATGAGCAAGATACAGTCTATAGTGGCATTTTCAATTACAGAGGCATAATACATGGCAACCACTCATGCAAGCAAGGAAGCAATTTGGTTGCAAAGATTGTGTTCAAGTATGGGGTTAGTACATTGATCCATAAGGATATACTGTGATAACCAAAGTGCAATTTTATTGGCAAAGAACCCTTCTTATCATTCAAAGACATAGCACATTGATGTTTAATATCAATTTTTGAGGGATATGGCTGAGGACAAAAAGGTGTTGCTGGTAAAGGTGGACACTTTGAGGAATGCAGCAAATGCATTGACGAAGTCTGTGAGCACTGAGAAGTTTTCTTAGTGTAGAGAAACAATGGGTGTTGCAGGGATGGACCAATGACTAAGCTCTCCTATGAGCCCCTGTGTGGAAAAGAAAACAACAAGTGGGAGAATATTGAGTGTGTATTATATTCTTTCCACGACTAGTCACACACGGGGGGGGTAGCCCCCCTTGTTCCTTGCAGTGGGTGCGACAATGGGATCATAGGGGGGTTATAGGTCCCCTGTATGGGGTTCGGGGCATCTCCTCGAGTTTTTTCTGTGAACCCTATATTAGGTGGGTGGACCTACCTATGGTTTTATGAATGGGTTTGACACATGATTTTGGGCATGATGGTTTTCTGCTCATGATATTTTGTAGATCCAGTCAAGGGAACTATGATTATGTTCTAATCCAGGGTTAATGAATTGGGGTTTATGAATGCTTCAACATGCATGCATATATGTATTGTAACATTGAAAGGAACATAATGAAAAATAAATATGGTAGTCCCGATTTTGGGATCCACGGAAAAATCTTTGTGTATTTGTTTTATGTTTCTCACCATTGTATATTTTATGTTTTTAAGAACTTGTTTGCAGATAATTTCTGTATACGATTAAAACCTACACACTGAGTGGTTGTTCCTCTACTTTTGCTGGTGGAGACAGACCTTCTCGGTGGCCCTTTTTCGGCTCCTGTATAACTACTATGGATTGATTAAGTTTACCCTCCTTCAAAAATCCCATACCACCTTCTGTTAACCACTCATGCCCATGAAGACCCATTTTTCCAGTTGGGGATCTAGTTGGAAGCCTGACCTTGTATATATTCCGTTGAGTCGGCTCAAGGCCCCAGACTAATAAAATGTCTTTCGGTTTAGGCTCCAGGTTGACAAAATCTCTTGCGCTGACCATTTCCCTGACTTGTGTGAATATAAAAGATAAATTTTCGGCTTCTCCAGTCTACTGGTAACTTCCCTGATTAGATGTAAAAACCCCAAACTATAACTACTATGAGAGGGTTTTACTACTCCTTGTCGAAAAATGTATACAGCTCCAGTTGCGCCCGGTTGTTCGATGCTACATTGATTCTTACCTCCTGCCATCTGTTGTCCAAATGTTGATAGTATTATGATATCGAAGACCATTCGTGCAACTAGAGCTATCATCTTACTTCAGAAATTTGGATTTCGTGATAAAAAACCCTAGACTCCATCATCTTCCCATCCCCTACTCAAAAAGTTGAAATGTTAAAAAATGCTCCTAATGTAGTTAATTATCTTAGTAAATTTATTTCTCCCATGATATCACAATAATAATTATATTAATTTAAAGCAGAGTAAAAATGTTAGAAAATTCCAAATTATTCAAAATGAGCAACCATCACATTAGTTGAAACTAGAAACAAATCATTTTCTAATAATTGAAATAATAAAATTGCCTCAATTTATGTACAACAAAGTCAGACTTAGTGCATTATCATGAGCTAAATACCTTACTTTCAAAAAACGCTCAATTCTTTTGTTTTAAAAGTTGTGTGTTTAATTCCACGATTGATTATTTAGTGGGGAGTTACGATGGGTGGAGCTGGAGTTTAAGATAGGTGATTGAAATCGGAAATAAATAATTTCTGAGTGTAATTAAATGTATTTTAATTTAAAAATATCAAATTTAGTTTATTTGATATTTTAAATTATTTCTTTTTTCAATCAGCTTGACTTAAGTTTTGTTTTTGTTTTTGTTTTTTCATTTAATTTTGCATTTAAATAGATAATTTGAAGTTTTTATTAGTAATTATTAAGACTAAATCAAGATATAGTTATTTGATTAAATCATCTTATAATTAAGGTAGGAATTTTAAATATGAAACACTTGTTAAATTTGATAGTTCTTACAACTTTAGTACTTATTTTTGATCATTTTAATAAAGAGTGTTGATGATCACCTAAAATGTTTAACTATATTTAACAGAAATATCACCAACAATTTACCCATCAATTTCCATCCTCATATATAATCATTTTATATTTTAATTTGTTTGTTCTCATAATAAAATCAACACATATATTTTAATTGATTAAATTGTTATATTTAACTATATTTAATTTCACTTCACCCTAATACAAATAATATAATACAAATTTAACTTATACTCTTCCATGTTAATCAAGTGTCGCATTAACTATTCAAAATGTTGGGAGCATTTAGTTTATATCATTAACAATAAAACCATTACCATCATTCTAGTGCTTAATCACCTTCATGATCCATTGTGGATTTCCTCAAAACAACAAAACCATAGAACACAAATTTATAAAGAAGATAACATGTGGAGCATTCCTTCATCCACATTTAAGATAACAATTATAAGTCCATAATACCCATGCCAAGTTCCATGCCCATGCAAGTGTTATCTCATTCTTAACTTAGAAAATTGTATCGTAGCATTTGGGTCTTATGAAGAGGTTAGTACTATAGCAAAAAAACCATTAACATGATGACCTACTTTTCGATTATAAAATTTTATTCAAGTTTAGTTAGGGATATTGTAATGAATTTGGATATTTTAATTAATGAAGTGGAAATAACTTTTACTTCAATTTATCTTTAATGTGAAATCATCACAAATGTACAAAACAATCCTAAAAGCGAGGGATAATTCCCAATAGTTAGCTCAACTTTAATTATAAAATTTTTGCAATTTTATTACACGTATATTGTACAAAGTTTCACAATTTACAATTGTGCAACAATTGCTCAACACCCTACCCACTTGCTGTTTACCCAATTGTGCAACCCACCGCTTCCTTGGTATGACTTCTACACCTTCATGTAGCCTGCTCACAACTTTGATACGACCTCTTCCCAATCACACAACTACAGCCATGTCCACACTGCCTGAATGTGCACTACCCGTGCCTTGCCTATTGTGCAAAAGCGGCCCGCACCCTATTTTTCATGTACCCCGCGCCTTGCCTGTCATTCAATGGTGGCCCACGGTCTTGTCTGAACACTAGAAACCCCAAATTCTGCCCAGTCTTGACTCGCACAATCATGTGGCTCACTAAACGAGCCTCACCCTGCCCTACACCTTGCTCCGCCCTTAATTTTTATATATATAGATATAGGTTTTTTCCATTTCTTATTTTTATTTTAGTTTTATTTTTATTTTTAATTCTCATTTATTTATTTATCCTATATATATTTTTTGCTATTATTATAACAAAAATTAAAATATTTTTTTTTTCCCTTTTAAAACCATAATAATAATTATTATTTAATAATTAACAATATTTTAAGAATTAATTATTTAATTATTAATAATTAATTGAAATTATTACTAATTTAATAATTTATTATGATTAAATTAGTTATAGTTTCTTATATCTTATATATTAGCCTGTGAGTTTTGATTAAATATTATTTAATACTTAATAATAATTAATAATTTAAGAATTAATAATTAATAATTATTATGTTTTATTTAATTATTTTTTACACATTGACTATATTAGTTATAATTTCTTAACCAAAAGCTAGATGCTAAGGTTAGTTTTTATTAAATAATATTATAGTCCTAACATCTAATTTTGAAACTTGATGCATCTAGGTGCTATTTAATTCTATTGATTGATCAGTTTTTTCCACTTGGTCCTGAAGATGAACCTCATTAGTAGGTTCGAAACGTTAACCAAAAAATAATTCACGTGATTAATCCAAAAGTTATTTTCAAACAATCATTATGGATCACACAAGTTTGAGATCAAATAATTTGGATATAGTCTCTTGGGAAATTCCTATTAATATTTATTACCAAGATGATTAAGATGATTATGATTATTATATTGGAATATGAATGTTTGGAGAATCTATAATTTTTAAAGATCGACTCTCATTATTACATCAAATACAACAATTTCATAACTTCCAAAAAAGCTAGTTACAACATGTCTTCGAAAACCTAAACCTATGTAGTTGAGGAAACAAGTTGTTCACCAAACCACTTAAACTAAAATCCTATATAGTTGAGGAAACAAGCTGTTCACCAAACCGCTCGAACTAAAATCTTTTGACAATTAACTATAACATTTTAATCAAATTTAAAATTAAATCAAACTTTAATTTTTTTAACCAATAAATAAATAATAATCTTTATAATAGTTTTTTTTTACATTTATTGATTATAAATAATAATCTTTATAATAGTTTTTTTTTAACAATATCAACCACAATTTTATTGATTATAATAGATTATTCGAATTGACTATAAAATAATTTTGTTGATTTTAATTAATGAGTAGATAATTATTTGTTTTATGGTTCATAATTTTGTTCATTAAAATAAGTGGGTAATTTAAACTCAAAAATAGTTCGTCTAAGTTAAATTTGTTAATCAAATTGTAATGTGCATTCCTTTACTTCCCAATATTCATATCAAGCACGAAAAATTTATCAATAAAACATCTTTACACATATATTCACAATTATATTAAACATTTATTCCATTCCACATCATTTTTCAATGCATATGGTAATTGAAAACTTCATGAGGCAATTGATAAAATTTTTTCAATCTAAACCCTACTTAAAAATTATTTAATATTTTTTAAACCACAAAAATACTATTAGCATTTTTAAATATCCTCCTTGGCATGAAGTTAAACTGCAACAAGGGTTTTGTGTTTGAATGATATCAGGTCAAGAGGTTGGATGCTACAGGTGATAGCCTTTACAATGAATATTTTAGATAGAATAATAGATAATGAATGCTATACTATTAATTTTATTTTTTTAAAATTAAAATTAAGTCTTATATAGATAATGAATGCTATACTATTAATTTTAAGTCTTATATAGATAATGAATGCTATACTTGCTTTAGCTATTCTTTTGTATATATAGTTCGTGTTATAAAGTAGGAACAAACAATTATTTACATTTACAATTTTTTTTTAGGTTATTTAAGGATATTAAGAATTTTCCATCTCTCCAATATGTAAAAGCCACTCTCTCCAACTTGGTGGGTGATTCAATTAATGTTATAGTGCTTTCTTTCCATGATTTATACCATTGTAATATGCATTCAATTAAATTTTAACATTTAAATTAAATAATCTTATATTTAGATATTCTTAAAGAGCAATAACTTGCGTTATTAACTTATATTGTACTATAAGATTAATATACATCTTTAAAATTTTATTAACTTCTCTAAGTTGAGAGCAATTGTATATATGACTCTTTAGTTGATATATATAATATATATATTATAGTGTTTAATTATATAATTTTTTAGTTGATATATATCGATTATGTAGTGTTTAATTATTTTTTATTGATTTTATATTAAGAGATAAGTATTTGACAATTTTGGTATTAATTTTTTTGTAAGTTTGGCATGACTATATCTTCATCATGTCTAATATATCATTTTGATTGGGGCGGGGAATTGAACCGGTGAATTTACATCGTCTTAACAATCGCTGTCTATCCAAGACCCCGTGGACAATTCTATTTGATTTTTAATTTAATATCACAAATTTAATTATTTTATACATATAATTTACATTAAATAGTAATAATTATTAGTAGTAGCAATAATAAGAAAGAAATATATATTAACAAAAATGTTGTCTCAAGAGTTTAGAATAGAGGTATACAAATTTGACATTCTCTTAGAGAAGCATGATTCAAAATGCCTATCATATATGTGTAGATGTGTTTATCTTCTGTATTTTCCTACACAAACACTTTGCAAAATTTCTTAGATGCAAAGAAATAATAGAAAACATTTCAAATCTTAACTATTAAGAAAAATATATTTGGTTGTGCATATCATCCACTACACTCTTGCTTTATCCAACTATTTCCTTGATCACAATTATCACAAAATAGACTAAGTTAACCAATCACTGAGGACAATGTTGCGAGCTTGCCTTGGGAATTACTTGAGGCTTTTGGTGATCAATTGAAGAAGGCATGGATTGATCCAGGTGGCTCCAAAAATGTCAAGATTCATAAGTGGCATTGGAAAAGCTCAAAAATAAAATTCACTGGATTGAAGTGGAACCAGGGTCAGATCAAAGATCTCAACGCAAGATTTTCGACAATGTGAATGCCACCTCAATCTGCGTTTGTATGTGGAAGTTATGACCAGTCAAAGTTTTGGTCAAACTAGGCCCAGTGGTAGCCACTAATGAGGCAACAATTTAAAATTTACCAGCGCATGAATTTTGGTTGTCGGAACAGGAATTTTTTTTTCCTATTTAATTCATCCAGTAACCCTTAAAAACTGCCACCGAAATTTTAACTATTATTGTGAAAAAATAAAAAAAGGGGTGGTGGGCTGCCACAACTACCACCCCCCAACGGATTGAATATATATAATATATATAACGGTGGGCGGGACACTCACTGGAGGACCTGCCAAAACTTCCACACAACCAACCATATATACATTTGAATACGGGGCCGACAGGGATCGAACCCGCCCAACAGATTCAACCAGCACGCCCCACGGGCGACCTGATTCCCAAGTTTAATACCTCTGTCTAACGGTTAGTAACAAGCCGCCAAGACAAAAAAAAACAATGCCAACCAAGAGTTTATACGGGGAGGCCCATGGGCTTGACCCCAGGACCTTCACCCACCTAATCTAGGTGCCCAACAACTTTCCACAAGCTAGGCGTTGGTAAATCTGCTCAAGCAAAAATATATAAACTCATTTCTCTCATTCGTCCACAGGGAGGAGGCAAAGATCTGAACAATGGACGAGGAGGCAGAACCAAGAGCATGTCCTAGGCCATAACTGTGCCCAGGAAGGCACGATTTTCAAGAAAGATTTCTAGGGAACCTTGGGAGAGTCTTTTTGCATGGAATATTGAAGGAATCTAAAAGGTTCCTTGGAGCTCCAGAAGTCACTTGCTCAGAATAGGGTTAAGTTTATAGTTGTTTGACACGATTTCGCACCATGAATTCAACGATGATGCCTGTTTCTAGAGACGAGTTTTGCATTTTCAGACCATTCCAAAAAATGGAGGTATAAGGGTCATTTATGTAACTGATTGTAATTTATTTCTGCTACCATTTAATGAAAGAGGCCTCCCCACATTGAGGAGGGTCCAAAGACGTAGCCCACATTAGGTGAACTTCGTCATCAGAATATCTGGTGCCTTTGATCTCATGGTTACTTTTTAATTTCCGCTTCTCTCATGCGTTTATGTTACTTGGTTACATGCTCTTTTAAATGCAATTTTGTATGCATCCTTGAAGTAAAAGATATGGATCAAGTTTGGTATCAGAGTAGGTCTTCTTAATGCGAGTTGCATGAGTGAATGCTAACTAGGAACAAGCTCCAAAGAGGAGAAATAAAACTCAAATGATTTGATCCTGAAGCAAGGCATGCAACATGAAGATGAAACATGGTAGATGAGGAAGCTCGAATGGAGGGAGAGCGAAATTATCACAATATCTTCTTCACCATGGCAGAGAAAGTTAACAAGTTGTGCACAATATGAGAAGACGAAAAATCCTGAGAAAAAAGAACGAGATGATCATGCCTTGGTAAATCATGAAGGAGGAGGAAAAGAGCCTCCTGAACCTCTATCTCCATCATTTAGCAAAATTTCTTTTTCATTCTCTTCTCGTCATTCTAGAGGTAGAAGAACTCATAAAAATCCTCTTTTCAAGCTGGATATCAAATTTGATTTACTTGTGTTTAGTGGAGAATCTAATGCATAAAAGCTAGACAACTAGATCAGACAGGTTGAGGTATATTACCACATAGAAATAATCCAAGAGGATGAAGCCGAGATCCAACTAGCATCCCTTCCATTGAGTGGCACTGCTCTCGTCTAGTGGGAAAGCAAGCTACATAAAGGTGGTAAGAATAGTCATAAACTTCTTTCATCTTGGTCTGAGTTCGTTTCTACTTTAAGGGGACGATTTTACCCATTGGGTTATAGACTGAAAGCCATTATGGAATGGGAACATTTGAAACAAAGTGAAGGTCAAACTATACAAAATTTTATAGAGGAGTTTAGGAAACAAGCGTTAGCGTTGAATTTTCCACTAGATAGTCATGAGATGTTGATGAAATATATTGGCTCTTTGCATAGTTATTTGCGTCATTCATTGTTATTATTTGAGCCTAAAACTCTTAATGAAGCTAGTGTGAAGGTTGTACATCTTGAAAGCAAGGAGAAGCATGAACAATAAGACCACCCAAATAGGACAAAAACATCTAAGAGAAAGGAAACAAATCCCTCTTGTACTCATTGTGAGAAAGAAGGGCATGATGAGAAACATTTCTGAAAATTGCATTCGGAATTGAGGCCAAAGATGAACGATAGAAAGGAGAAGCATAAGATAGTTGCAACTGTGCAACAAGACCAAGAATTTGAATCAGAGGATGATGAGAATATCACAACTATAGGAGTTATAGGTGTTTGACCAATTGACCTAGGATCAGGCTCAGGTGACGAAATAAAGATCGCCGCTCTTGGGATTGTAGAAGATGGACCCGTCAACTTGGGTTCCGATCTGGGCAATGAGACAAATATTTCAAAACATGTTGTTGCAAAAATAAAAAGGGAACCAAATGCGATATGGCTCCAAGAAATCGAAGAAATCAACCAAAGAATTCAAGCGAAGAATGATGAACTAAGGAGACTCCCATAAGAAGCAGAGAAGGAGAAACAAAGGTTGCAGCATCAGTTACAAGCAAAGGAGGAGGCCTTGGAAAAGTTGCAGCATAACAAGCCTCAGGTAAGAAGTGATTATTCAATTTCATGTACTTTTTATGATGGTGATTTTGCTACTTTTGAGAAACATACTACAAGAATTAGATCAAAATTGTTGAAGAAGATGGGGTATCAAGGGAAGGGCCTCAACATTAATGGCCAAGGCATTGTGAATCCCATCAAAGTGGAGGAATTGCCTCGTTACACAAGACTTGGATATGTCAAAAAAGAGGTTGGGGAATGCTCCAAGATAGCTAGTAACCAACCAACGACAAATGATGGGAGAATTTCATCACATTCAAGTGATAGTGAAGATTCCATAGGCACTTATCAAAGGTGCACTAGGAATAATCATTCCAAGACAATTCAAAAAGTTTGGAGGAGAAATAATCATTATAGTTACTGCAACGAGGATGGACACTAGGGAGCCACATGTCAGATACTCCATGCCCAAAAGGAATCTCTGAAGAAATCATCTAGAAAAGTTGTCCATCAAGCAAATCATCTCCAGGATGATGACCCATTCATTTTGTTGAGTAAGAGATGGTTTTACTAGATATAATAGCTTGTCATGGCCACATTTGTAAATCATGTGTTGTGATATAATTGTAAAAGTGATGATGTGTTTTCCATTGCTTATTAAAGGAACAACTATGTTGTTTTCCTTTTTGTTGATAATTGGGGTATTGGTTTCTATTATGATGTAAACTTAACCAAAGAGTGTGTGTTACAAACTCTTGGAAAGTATGGGGTTGTTTGAGTCATGTGTGGTTTTGTATGTGATTGCAAAGAATATACCAGGTTTGCATGGATGTAGATGTTGAAAGTGTGGATTGACAAAGGAACATAAGATGCAGATTATGTTCATGCTTTTGGAGGACCAAAAGCTTCTAAGTGGGGAGGAATGATCCAGATGGCTCCAAAAATGCTCAAGATTCAGAAGTGGCTTTGGAAAAACTCAAAAATCAAAGTCACTGGATTGAAGTGGAACTAGGGTCAGATTGAATATCTCGATGCAAGATTTCCGATGACGTGAATGACACCTCAATCCGAGTTCGTATGTGGAAGTAAGGTCCGGTCAATGTTTTGGTCACACTAGGCCTAGTGGCAGCCACTAATGAGAAAACAATTTGGCATTTACTGACACATGAATTCCAGCCTCTGGAATGGGCGAACTTCTCACCTATTTAATTTGTCGAGTAACCCTTAAAAACCACCACAAAATTTTTAACTATTATTATGAAAAAATTAAATATATATATATATATATATATATATATATATATATATATATATATATATATATATATATATATATATATATATATATATATATATATATATATATATATATATATATATATATATATATATATATATATATATATATATATATATATATATATATATATATCAGGGGGGTGGCGGGCTTTCACCCTCGCCACCCCCTAACGGATTGAATATAAATATAATATATTTAATGGTGGGCAGGCCACCCGCCGGCAGAAACACCCAAAATTCCACACAGTTGACCATATATACATTTGAATACAAGGTCAACGATGATTGAAACCCCTCGGTCGGTTCGGCTAGTCTGCCCCATGGGCGACCCCACTCCAAGTTTAATACCTCTGCCCAAAGGTTAGTAACAAGCCTCCAAAACAAAAAAACCACACACCAAGTTTAATGCCAACCAATAGTTTATACAGGGGAGGCCCCTGGGCTTGCCCCGGGACCTCCGCCCACCTAATTTAGGCACCCACAAAATGTATACAAGCCAGACGTTGGTAAATCCGCCCAAGCAAAAATATATAAACTTATTTCTCTCATTTGCCCAAGGGGAGGAGGCAGAGATCCAAACAACAGACGAGGAGGAAAAACCAAGAGTGGGAATGATTTTTGAGAAATATTCCTAGGGAATCTTGGGAGAATTTTTTTGCAGGGAATCTTGAAGGAATCTAAAAGATTCTTGGAGCTCCAGAAGTAACTTGCTCAGAACAGGGTCAAGTTTATAGTCGTTTGACATGATGTCATGCCATGAATTCAACGGTGATGTCCGTTTCTACAACTGAGTTTTGAATTTTCAGACCATTCCAGAAAATGGAGGTATACAGGTCATTTCTGTAACTGATTGTAATTTATTTCTGCTACCATTTAATGAAATATGTCTCCCCACATTGAGAAAGGCCCAGAGATGTAGCCCACATTTGGTGAACTTTGTCATCAAATTATCTGGTGGCTTTCATCTCATGATTGCTTTTATGTGTTTATGTTACTTCACTACATGCTCTTTTAAATGCAATTATGTATGCATCCTTGAAGTAAAATATCTGGATCATGGATGGAGAATTTACCCAAGAAGATATTTTTATTGACATAACATATTTACTACCAATTCCAAGACATAAAATTTATTTTTCTGCTAAAGTAAGAATCCTATGATAATCTCCACTTTAAAATTGTTATTTATGTCTTTTTGGCCAATTTTTTTGGAGGAAGATCAGAAGGCAAGATCTAGGTTGTGGATAGACTCCTTATGCCTCTATCCAACTATTGTCGCTGCTACAAATACCTCCAAAATTTTGGCCTGCACTAAATTTCGGAGCCTTCCTTGGTCTTGCATATTGTCGGTGCAAACATTGAAATCCATTGCATGTGTTTTCTCTAAGTTTTTTGGTCCCATTTGCGAGAAAAGAAAAATGTTGTCTTTTTGCATGTTAGGTGTCGCACAATGCAAACAAGATTGTTTTTGTGGTTTCAATGGGTTTCCTTTGTTTAAATGAGTTTATCTTACCATGTAAACATCAATTTCACTCATTCCCAAAGTTGTAAGCACTGTTGCACAAGTGTCATCACGGTCGTCGCAAAGTGTATCTTTAGTGTCGCACTTGTCGTAAGTCATCATAAAAATTGTTGCATTGAGGGAATTATGTTGTTCATGTGTCCTAGATGATATATGTTGTTGTGTCGTCAAGTGTTCTAAGTGTGTGATCACAGTCAAGTCGTATCACTGTTCACAATAGCTTTATCGGTCCCACACTTAGCCAAATTCCGTAAACTTTCCAACAAATTAGCCTCATTCGACCGTCCTGAATTACGCATTGTGCAGTTCCAACCCTCAAGGTGCAACCTAGGTTCTTGACACTACACAATGCATAGTTCCTGCCTCCCAAGACTGCACAATGCATAGTCTCAATGCCCAGTCCCGGACCTTGACCTCCAGAATTGTGCAATTCAGCCCTCCAGCCTGGCCCCAACTGCACTTGTGTAGTCTCTGAGCTCAAGCCCAGCTCTTAAGCTGCTGAGCCGTGCAATTGCGCAATCACCAGGTATGCTCTGCCATCCAAAATTGTGTAGTTGGATGAAACATTGAAAAACCCCTCAGCCTGGCTCACTAAGTCCCAAAACTGCAAAATATTCCTGCCTAGTCCAACATGAACTGCGCATTGCTTAGTCTCAAGGCTCAAGCTTCACCCCTGACTGTCTGAGCTACGCAATTGTGCAGTCACTGAGTCTATTCCTCAACCTGCAACCTAGTTCCGGCTCAGTCAACGGATCAACATAGATCATCTTATACTAGGCGTTTATCAAACTTATGTTGTCTTGTCATGAGTGAATTGCAGATGCATGTACTCTATCAGTCCATGACAGGATGATGAAGAAGGAGATGGAGAAGGGAAACATGTTGAAAGACATCTTTGTAGCTGGTTATGTAAGTTGATCAATCAACACAAAGAAAAGGGACACCAATTTGCGATCACAACTCAAGACTTGATATCATTGAAGACTCCTCACCTCTAAGCCATATGGAGGTGGACAAAAGAGCATACTCAAGAAGACACATAGCAAGGAGCAACGAGAATGGATTGAAATTGCCATGTCATCATGCAGTCCATGTTAGCAGTGTCATGTCATGTCTTGTCATGAGTTGTCATATGCCACATCATTATGGTGGATTATGTAATTATCTATTCAAAATGTATTGTAAAGTGGAAGTCCAAAGGACACATACAAAATATGAAGAGTCATGTAAAGTTGAAAATTCATAGGAAGTCAAACAATCATGAGGGTAGTCAAAGAGTCACAAGGAGGTGAAGCATCACCCCATTGGTTATATATACACCCTCATTGTATGAGCAAAGGAATTTTCACCTTGGCTTCTCCCATAAGGCATCAGAGAGACAAAGTTAATACTTTTGGGGAGTAAGTCGTGGCTCCAACACTCCACTATTGGAGCTAGTGGTGTTCATTGTATACATGTGTCCTAGAAATTTTACTTAATATATGAAGCCTGACAGCCAACATATTCTTTATGCATGAATTATGAATGTTTATAAGACCGTTCTATGAATGTTTATGATTTATGCTTGTTTTTCACTTGTACTAAAGTAGTTGAACTATTTCGGTTATTTTAGTGCTCATTGTATTGAGGATGTGCTATACTAGTTGCAATGACCATCACATATTTGTGGACTATTCTGCTAGATGCTAGACATATCTTTCTGCTTGTATTGGTTGCATGAACATCACATATTTGTGGACTATTCCATTGGATGTTAGACAAATCTTTCTTGTGCTGAAAAATGCAGCGAGAAATTCTTAATTTTGATTTTGCCTTAGTCAAAATTGAGAAAAGTTCGAAATTCCACATCAATAGGTAGCTTAAATAAGTTAACTATGGTGACATGGTTTTTATCACTTAATTAGCTTAGTTAATTTGAGTTAGGGGCATGAATTTGAGTTGTGTGCAGTGAGTTCCCAAATTTTAGGAGCCTAGGTTGAGTTAATTTCAGTTGTAGCAATTTAATTTAGTGAAATTGAGTTATGGATAGTTAAATAGTTCCAACTATTGGAGGTCTAGAAGTGGGGTGCAACTTCAGTGTTCAAATAGTTAACTGATTAATCAACCTAAATTAACTCATGCATGCACAAAATTTGAGTTACCAAATTGAGATTGGATTTCAAGGGCAGTGTACTATCAGTTGTAGAATATTCCAAATTGTACAAGTCATGTATGCAGTCAAAGGAAGGCCTAAAGGTATTGCACAGTTCTCATTGAAGAATTTACTAATTAATAGGGGCCTAATTCCCAAGGAAACAACGCAGGGAAATAGGAGTTTGGAGGCTTGGAAATTTGGCTAAGTATTGGCCAAAGGCAGTCATCCAGGTAGATGATAGAAAATACTTGTGCAGGTTGAGCAGAGCATATTGTATTCATCAAGATTCTTTGATTAATGTAATCCAAATAGTAAGGGGTTTTGAGAAATTTCTTTCCCCTAGATATATCCCTGTGTAGGTGTGTTGAATCTTGGTGCATGTTATTTATTTGTGTTCTCGATCATGAATTTAATTCCGCAGATTGGTAGAGTATATTTGAGTCTTAAGTTTTGGTAAATTTCATGAGCAATTTGAATCTACACATTAATTTTTACATGGTATCAAAGAGAGATTTGTAGAAATTTCTACATGGTATCAGAGTAGCATTTACATTAGAACCACTCATTCAAGTCCTTATGTACAATGATCATTGAAGAACTAATGGCCTGTTAGGAGGCAGAGTTTATGGAGCCCTAGTTCAGGGAATATGGAGAAGACCCTATGTGCAAACTTCTTAATGGAGCTAGAAGGCTGCTAGTGGGAAAATCAGTGAGCCCATGCTTAGTGACATAAAAAGGAGTTGTGATCATTGATATTGGAAGATTGAGGGAGCAACTAAATTTCCCATAGGGAAATTGAGACTTGAAGGGAGCATCCCTATGGAAGCTAGTACTTCAGGATCTGGGGTGATCAGAATCATTATTGCAGTGGTTGCAACAACAGTGCATAAGAAACAAAAAAGCAGTAGCAACAATAGTATGAGTAGATTATATTTATCCATGTATGCAACTATACCTCTAGGTGTGAGGTGGGGCGATGTGAAGCCATAGTCCAAAAGTTGCAGAAATTTGGGTAGGGTCCATTGAGGTGTGTTTGTCTCATGGATCATTACCTTGCTACGGGGGCCCACAATATTCAGTAGCAAGAGGATCAATGTTAGTTAGATACCGAGGAGTGTAGAGCAATGTTGACAACAAAGCATGAGCCTCAGTAGCAGAGTCAACAACAACACAATTTTCCTAGTGGACAGTTATAGATTGATTCAATGTTATTTTTTATTTTTTGGATGCTTCTCAGTTGCAGATGTTGTAGTAGCAGCAACAACAGAGAGAAGTGTTGCATACAGTACATTCCAAAGGTGTTGGATCGGGGTAGATGTGAATCCCTTTCTTGTTGAGAGGGAGTGTTGAAAAATGCATCAAGAAATTCTTAATTTTGATTTTTCCTTAGTCAAAATTGAGAGAAATTCAAAATTCCACATCAATAGGTAGCTTGAATGAGTTAACTGTGGTGACATGGTTGTTATCACTCAGTTAGCTTAGTTAATTCGAGTTAGGGGCATGGAGTTCAGTTGTGTGCAATGGGTTCCTAAATTGTAGAAGCTTAGGCTGAGTTAGTTTCAGTTGTAGCAATTTAATTTAATTAAATTGAGTTATGGTCAGTTAAACTAGTTCCAACAGTTGGAGGAACTAGTTGGAGGTCTAACAGTGGGGTGGAACTTGAGTGTTTAACCAATTAATTGATCAATCAACCTAAATTAACTCATGCATGCACAAAATTTGAGTTACCTAGTTGAGATTGGAGTTCAAGGGTAGTGTACTATTGATTGTAGAATATTCCAAATTGTACAGGTCATGCATGTAGTCAAAGGAAGGCCTAAAAGGTATTGCACAATTCTCATTGAGGAATTTCATAATTAATAGGGGTCTAATTCCCAAGGAAACAACGCAAGGAAATAAGAGCTTGGAGGCTTGGAAATTTGGCTAAGTATTGGCCAAAGGCAGTCATTCAGGTAGAGGATAGAAAATACTTGTGCAGGTTGAGCAGAACATAGTGTATTCATCAAAATTATTTGATTAATACAATACAGATAGTAAGGGGTTTTGCGCAATTTATTTCCCCTAGATTTATCTCTGTGTATGTGTGTTGAATCTTGATGCATGTTATTGATTTGTGTTCTTGATCATGAATTTACTTTCGTAGATTGGTAGAGTAGATTTGAGTCTTATGTTTTGGTAAATTTCATGAGCAGTTTGAATCTACACATTAATTTCTACATGGTATCAGAGCTAGATTTGTAGAAAGTTCTACATATTGTTTGTGTGTGTCTCTACTAGGGTGGTACTATACCTCACTCTTAGAGGCTCACCTCTTTCTCCCTCTGCAGTAGAAGAACCTTGACACACCTACATCCAAACACTCACCAGGCACACTCACTTGCTTCTCAAAGGAACATATGTGATCCTCTCTTGTTGACAGCTAAAGCCAAGACAAATCTATAATAATATATGGAAACCAGGCTGATACTCCAGATGGGGCTCCTATTCCAAATGGTGTGAGGTCTAATTGGGACTTCACATCGGGGAGACCCCCTTGGTTGATGGATTCCCAACACCGTCAACAAAAACTTGGCAAGTTTCAAGTAGTTCCTTATAGTCCTTGTAGTCAAGGTGGGTGGTTGAGAATTTTAGGTGTATGCTACTCAGTATTGCGAAAAAGGATGCAAATTTCCAAGGTGAAATAGGAAACACATTCGACCCATGAAATCTAATGCCTATGTTACCTAGTCTAGACCCAAAACCAAATTGAAGTTCAAAAGCATCCAACTTAATGATAAGGAATGATGCTAACAAATCCAATTGAAAGCATTAATCAATACCTGTATTCGATTGAATATTCCCATAATGAACTGCATGTCTAGAATTTCCAATGCTAGAAGGAAATCCCATGAAATTAATGGGATTTCCTCCTCTAGAGTAAGGGAAGCAATCCTTATGGTTGAGAATTTTTCATTTGAATCAATGAGCAGAGGCCTAGGGGTTAGACACCATAAAATTTGTTACATTATCTCCTTGAACCCAAATATAACTTAATGATTGGAAATCATGTTTGGTGATCCAAATAGGGTTTGCATAATACCATTTTGATGCTAGAACATGAGTGTTAGGTACTTGTTGGGTTCCATGGGATGCAAACTAAGTAGAGTTTAGTAGTGAGGGAGTCTTATCATAGGCATCCTTGCTACATAGGGATTGAATGCCATAATTCAACAAGTGTTGATTTGATGTGCACTCACGTTGAGAATACATAGAATTATGTTATGGGTTGGATCTAAGTCTTGTTGTTGATGATTACATTTTCACAATATTTCCACCATCAAATAATTTTCCCTTAAGACTTGAAACCTTTGCACCTTATCAAATGTTTGGTGAGAATGATTGATCATTTCTAGAATAATAGCTAAATGGAAATTAGAAGAAGGAAAATCCATGTGCATATGATTGATGATGATTTGAAAATCTTCATTCATGACAAGATTACATATATTGTCTCTTGGCTAAGTTTAAACCTTACAACACGACATAGGCTTCTACCATGTTTTGGTCATAACACCTAAATTCTATGTGTAAAAATATTCAATTATCCCTTTATAATTATAGGTAGCCACTCCCACCTTTGTCATCCCAAATCATTATATTAAATTATAATATTTTCTTATTTGGTAATTAAAATATTAAATTATATATATATATATCTATATATATATATAATTTTATTTATTTATTTATTAATGTTCTCTCTTATATATACAAACTATTATTATTACCTTTACATTGTTTTATGTATCTTAAGCATATAAAAAAAATATGTTTTACTTCTCTTAATTTATTAAATAAAATTTTAACTATTTTTTTTAATAAAATAAGAGTTTATAAACTTATAAATCTTATTATGAAAATGAACCCAACCTTTTATAATACAATTATAATATTATTAAATATATTAGGAATGACAAGTTTAAAACACATTATTGAGTAATATAAAAAATGAGAATTCTTAATAATATTAAAATATATAAATTTTATTTTTAAATAGATATTAATTAAAAATATATGAATTTGCATTATTATTATTATTTTTCAATTTTTTTGTAAAAATTGAAAAATAAGTATATCTTTTTATAAAATTAATAAAAAAATAGATTAACGATCGAAACAAATATTTAGTAAAATCCATAATATTAATTAAATAAAATATATAATATAAATTAAATAACCATAATTAATCAACCTAATAAATCATAATTATCCATCACTATTTGAAAATTATATAATTATATATATAGATAGATATATAATATTAAAAAACAAAAACATAAATATATTCTTATAAAATGAAAGTAATCCCTATAAAAGCATCCATACTTTGTTTGAAAGGTTAGTTGAATTTTCATTGAATGTATATAAATTAATCATACTTGAGCCCATTTTGAAAAGAAAACATCATATTTTATTTGAAATGTTTTTTACTTTATAGGTAGAGAATTCTTGTTGGGATATATAATTTAATTCAAAATTTTTTCATCGAAAGAAAAATTGTAATTTTCATTAATGAAGAAAATAAAATTTATATATAGTAGATGCTGATATAACATATTGTATAACTCATAAAACAATGACAATAGGTTTCTATCTTTAAAAACTATGAGATCTTACTATATCGAAAGAAAAAAATATACAAATGTTATAAATATTTCTGTATCGTTGTCATTGGTCATCATGATACTTTGTATACATATATCCAAAAAAAAAAAAGAATATGCATAATAACATAGGTATAAAAATAGTGACAAAAATCTGAGCTACTATTTACCTGTGTTTGTTGTGACTAGTCTTTGTATGCATTCCTTGTAACTTCGATGAACAAACGGTGATAATACCGGTAATATTCTATTCCATTATATTCATTAATTACCCATGTGCCCGATTCCTGTTGCGCACCTTCTTTGGATAGCTGATTGACAATATTGTTCCTCTTCCTGTAAATATCACAACATGTAATTTTCTCAAATTGTTCTTTGATCATACGAGTTTCTTCCAACAAGTTTCTGAGTGTGTGTGTGTGACATTGAGATGTTTGATTGAACCAGTCTATAAAATTTTTGGAGTTGCCAAATACCAGAATCTTCCTGCAATCTTTTTCTGGAGCATATATAAGAATAAGTTTCAAACTATATAATTCAACAAAATTATTGGTACTAGGACTGAAACCGAAACTCATTTTGTAATAGTGATCATTTTTAAGGTAAAGGATCGTGCCACCTCCACTAATGTTTTGATTTGAAGATCCATTGAAATAAACCCAAGGCTTTGAGGGGTCAATAACTTCAACTGTTATAGTGCATATAGAGACAATTTATTCCACTTCCAGAATGAGATCATATATTGCAATAATCTGTGCTCCCATTTTCTGAGGTGTGAAATTTTGGTTTTCATTTTTTTTTCCTTTCCTGCTTATCCATATGGCCCAACAAGCAAGAAGAGGGATGTTCCAGAGTAATGGCCCTTGAAAAACTATTTTCTTGAGGTTGTCTCCTATAGGAATTTTGCTTGATATTAAACACCAAAATAAGAATCTGGCCTTAAGAGGGATTTCATTTTCTATAATAAATTCCACTACCTGTAGGTGTTTGTTGGTTTTCTGTGCTCATATGTTGCCAGATATCCTTCTTTTCGATTGTGCATGCCCCTTTTCGATTTTTCCCATACCAGTTCATCCTTTCGATATGATATTCGAACATGGGAATATTTCAGAGCATTTGTGTAATTTGCCCAGATTTGTTTCCAATGAGGCGAGATATTTAGTACCCATTCAATATTCCATCCATGTCCCCAAATTGAAGAGGATTATGGGGCCACAATTTGATTTACTGTTTTAATTCCCTGATTATTTAAAAAGGTAATGAGATCGAGGGGGAGATTATAATTCTTACCACAACTAGACCAGGCATTGATCCCAACTAACACCTCCTCCCTTGTACTGATTCTCGAAGACAACCCCGATTCAATGATGTTGAAAGATGTTGTAATAGCTTTCGATATTGAAGAAATTTTCATTCTTTTTTTTGTTTTGTAATCTGATTCATTCAATCATAGATAAAGGATAGATATACTTACTTATTACCGCCTTTGTCCAAAAGATTTTTGATGTGATCAGCCTCCATCCTGCCTTTGCAGCAAGTGCCCTAGAGAAGGTGTGTAGATCCTTTAAGCCCCATCCTCCTATTGAAGAAAAGTGTAACTAGGTTTAGTTTTCATCACAAATTGTAATTATAAAGAAGAAACAAATATTTATATTATTTCTTGCGTCATGGGATTCATGAGAAAGATGTGTTTACCATAGGTCAAAGACTTCTTCTTGACGTCTTTAGGATTTATTAATATAATTACAAAGTCATGTTCCACATGTTAAACCCCTACTCCAAGATGTTGTCACTATCTCTCTTATAGTTAGCTTAACGAACAAATCTATCTACATAAGGATATGTCGGCTCAGTTCAAGGACCTGATCCGAATTGGATCCTAAAACACTCTCTATGTTTTCATGACTGTTTTAAAATTATGCCGAAAAATTCAAGTCTTAGAAAAATCAAGCTATCAAAAAGAATCCTCGTAATAGTTGCAGTTGTGGTCAGTGCGAAGCAACGAGGACCCTCGGTCAAGCGTGCAGACCGGTGGCCCATGATAATGCGCGCTGGCGCAAACTGGTAAAACAGGAGGCTAGATCAAGAAACGGGGGTGGTTTCTGATACGCAATTAGCGCTAAAGCGCTAATTGCGTATTGCATGGCATCCCCCTCAGTGAAGGAAAGCCCCAAAGCGCCCAGACCCGAAATCGCTATAAAATTCGAAAAAGTAACGCATTTGGTTCCGTAGCGCAGGATTCCACAAACTGGCAGGATATCGGAAGGCCTCGAGGTGGTAAGCAGTTTTGACTGAGTCCCGCCCGATGCCACACATCAAGCGACATGCGTCTGGCGGATGAGAGATAAAACCACCTGCATTAGACGGGTAAACATCGTGCAACTTGTCCACCCGATATGAAGGATGACCATAGGATCTTGGGGGCCCAGATCAGCGGCGTCTCGATGACTAACCGGATTTGACAAGTCAAAAAGCAAGATGACAGGGGATTTGAAGTCTGACGTGGATGATGAGTTGGCAAACGATTCATGTTTCGCGGGCGATCTTGAAGCAAATGGAATTAACGGCCATTCAAATATGATTCAAGGAATCTTACACCCATTTCGTTAGGAAACAAGTGGCCACCTCCCTGCGAGGCGTTACCCAGTGATGATGACGTAGAGCAGAGGAATTCGAACGGACAGAGGAAGGGAAACCAGAAGGCCGGGAAGAGGAAATGAACAGTCAAAGAATAGACTGGCTTTAAAGCCATGACCTGACAGAAGCAGAGAGCAAGGCAACACAGAGGGGTAGTGACAAGAGTTAGCTAGACGCAGAAAGCTAAGAGTAGAGAACAGAGAGTAGAAGTCGAGCTGACCTAAAGGTAGCATCGAGCCAAATAGAGCCAAAGGGAGTCAGAGAATCTATGTACTCCATAGAAGGCTTGAGAGGTTCAAGCAAACTCCTCAGCATAGGCTTGTCTTGCTACTGTGACCACCAGAGGTTGAGTTTCAGTAAGCAGAGTCTGTGTACTTCATTCCTACTGATTTTTATCTGTTTAGTGGGACTCAAATTGAGCTCACTGTTGTAAAACTCTGTTTGAAAACATAATAGATGGGCCACCACTGAAAGTTGGACCAGGAGACGTAGCCCAGGAGCATTGGGTGAACTCCTTATTAAACTTGTTATGTTTACATGTTTGACTGTTATGTTTTTCTCTAATTGCCTAAGTGTCTATGTATTCTAGCAATCTTATCGATCCATTGCATAAAGTAACATAGGCACATCCATGCACATGAGTCTGTAATACCTTTAATTTTTTTACACTGGATAAATTCGAGATCAAGTGGTATTAGAGCTCTAGGTTACTAAGGCTAGACAAGCTTGTGCTAGATTTTGTTGTTGAATGCTAAGTAGATCAAAGCTTAAATTAGGAGAAGGAGAGTTGGCTGAAACTAACCCAGAAATTGGAAGAGTTTATTCTAAGAGGAAAATGTCAGAAGAAAATCCATTGGAATCAGACCCCCAGTTCATGGATAGTTTTATGACCATGAGATCCATGGTGGAGGAAATGTATAGGGAATTTAAGAAAAATAGAGATGAAGATTCATCAAACTCTAAACAAGACAAAGGAGTAGAAGAATCTCTCCTCCATGACCACTCTAAAGGCAAAGGGAAACAAGAAAATTTTCTCACACCTCCTAATAGCCCTGAAAATAAAAGGAAGACATCTTTGATTAAATTAGATGTTAAATTTGATTTACCAATATCTGATGGAGAGTTGAATGCAGAGAAGCTGGATAATTGGATCAGAAAGATTTATGTTTATTGCAGAGTACAGAGCATTGATTCAGACAAGAGTAAGATTTAGCTAACCAGCCTGCGCCTTGGAGGCATTGCCTTGGTATGGTGGGAAGGCAGGACACAAGCTGACATGAAGAAACATGGTAAGATTCTTTCTATCTGGAGTGAATTTGTTTCTGCAATTAAAAAGAAATTCTATCCTCTAGCCTATATGCAGCAAGCCATGATGAGTTGGCAAACTCTTCGAAAACTAAAGGGGAAAAGTGTACAAGGTTACACCCAAGAATTTAGGAAAAGAGCTTTGATTCTAGGAATTTCTTTAGACTCACCCGAAACTCTGTTGAAGTATATAGATGGTCTACACAGCTACACGAGGCACACTATCCTCATGTTTAATCCCACTAGCATAGATGAGGTATTCATTTAGGCTACACATCTAGAAGCTAGAGGTAAGAATGGGAACCCAGAAGTTGGGAGATCATCCAAACCCACTGCAAGCAAAAATAAGGAGAGAAGAAAATAGAAATGGAAAGAGAGGAAGACAAACACTGTACAGAAAAGAAAGTCTTCATGCACTCACTGTAAGAAGGATGGGCATGATGATGAACATTGCTGGATTCTGTATCCGGAGTTGAAACCTAATAAGTTTGAGGGCAAGAAGAAGAAGAATGTTGCAGTTATTCAAAAGGATTTGGGGTCAGACTCAGGAGATGAAGCAACAATCACAGCCATAGGTATAAAAGGTAAAAATTCTGAAGCATCTACTAGTAATTTTGCACAATCTACTGATAATGAAGAAAATAAGAGAAAAAGACATGAGTTTTTTCATATTGGAGTTATTTCCAATCATCAAAAGATTGATACTTTGTTTGATAGTGGCTCACAAGTAAATTTAATTTCTAAAGCAATTGTAAAGAAGTTGGGATTACTAACCACACCTCACAAGAAACCATATCCATTAGGTTGGTTATGTGATAAAGAAAAGCTACAAGTGACTAGACAATGTAAACTTAAGTTTTCTTTTGGGTCAACATTTGTAGATGAGGTTGAGTTAGATATAGTTCCTTTGGATATATGTGGAATTGTTTTGGGAAGTCCTTACTTGTATGATAGAAAAGATATTTTCTATAGAGCTAAGAACAAGTATCTACTCGTTAAAGATGGAATCGAATATATTGTAAGAGCTCATAAGATCAATAATAATTATACTCTCATAAACTCAGGGCAGATGAAACGAATTGTAAATTCATGCAAACAATTTTTGCTGATGGTTGTAAAGGAAAAGAAACTTGATAAACCGATGTATTTGAGGTCTGTGATGCTAAAAAAAAAGCTGATTTAGAAAAAGTTGTTTCAAAATATGATATATTGATTCAAGAACCTAAAGGTCTGCCACCCAAAAAGGAAATCGTGCATGACATTAATTTGCACTAAGATGCTCCACTGCCTAACATCGGAATGTATAGGTTGTCCGCTTTAGAGAATGCAGAAATCAAGAAGCAGGTACAGGAGCTGCTCGAGAAGGGGTTCATCAGACCTAGCACATCACCATGTGGGTCTCCAATTATTTTGGTGAGAAAGAAAGATGGCTCGTGGAGAATGTGCATTGATTACCGAGCACTGAATAAGATGACAATAAAAAATCATTATCCTCTTCCTCGCATATATGATTTATTAGATCAGTTGAAAGAAGCTATTTATTTTTCCAAGTTAGACTTGCATAGTGGTTATCATCAGGTCAGAGTTGTATAGCAAGATGCATGGAAGACTGCTTTCAAAACAAAGCAAGGATTGTATTAGTGGTTGGTTATGCCTTTTGGCTTAACTAATGTTCCTGCTACTTTCATGAGAGTAATGAATGATGTACTTAGACCTTTTCTTGATGATTTTGTTATTGTATATCTGGATGACATTCTTATATTCAACAAAATGTGGGAAGAACATTTAAAGCATGTTAATCAGACTCTAGATGTTTTGAAAAGAGAAAATCTTTATGTTAAACTCTCAAAATGTGAATTTGGGAAAACATCTTTGAATTATTTGGGTCACATAGTAGGGGGTGGCGAACTGAAGATAGATCCCTCTAAGGTTGCATTCATTGTAAACTGGCCTAAACCCAAATCTGCTATAGAAGTTAGAAGCTTCTTAGGAGCAACACAATATTGGAGAAATTTTATTTCTAACTTTTCCTTAATTGTAGCTCCCTTACATGCTTTAACAGGACTGAACAAGGTGTTTCAGTGGGGAGGCAAACAACAGAAAGCCTTTGACACCTTGAAAGAAAAGATTAGTACAACACCAGTACTAGCACTGCCCGATTTTCAAAGACCATTTGAGATTGAAACAAATGCCAGTGACTATGCCATGGGAGCAGTGTTGATGCAGCACGGTAAACCCATATGTTATCATTCAAAGAAATTTAATTCTGTAGAAGTTAACTATCCCACATATGATAAAGAATTGTATGCATTAGTACAAAGTGTGAAAAAGTGCAAACATTATTTAATGGGCAAAGAGACAGTTATACATACTGATCATCAACCAGTTCAATATCTACACTCCCAAACTAAGTTGCAGCAATTGAGACACTATAGATGGATGGTTTTTCTACAACAGTTTCATTTAGTCATCAGATATAAAAAGGGCATACACAATAAAGTTGCAGATATGTTGTCTAGACCAATTATAAATGCATCTACTATACTTAAGCATAATTCAGTATTGCATGAGAGCTACATTGAACAATATGCTCAAGATATTGATTTTAAAGATGTATATGCAACTTTAAGTCAAGGCAAACAAGTAGAAGAATTGGATTATCATGTTAAGGACTAGATATTGTATCATTTTGGGAAGTTGTGCATTCCACAAATTGAAAGAGTAAACATAATTCGAGAAGCACACACTTCTCTAATATCAGGTCACTTCGGGGTAAGTAAAACAGTTGCACAGCTGTAAAGATTTTGTTATTGGCCAAAAATGAATGAGACAATTTCTAGATATGTAAGAGGGTGTACTATGTGTGCAAAAAGAAAACCCAGTAATAGAAAACTAGGCTTGTACACTCCACTACCAGTTGCCTCTCATCCTTGGGAAAGTGTTTCCATGGACTTTGTTGAGGACTGCCTAAATCTAGGAAAGGTCATGACTATTTATATGTTGTTGTGGATAGGTTCAACAAAATGTTTATCTTGATACCTTGTAACAAATAGATTACTACTGAACAAAATGCAAAGTTGTTCTTTCAACATGTATGGGTTCATTTTGGATTACCCACTTCCATTATATATGATCGAGATACCCGATTTGTTGGGAAATTTTGGTCAAGTTTGTGGGAATTGATGGACACCAGGCTAAAGAAAAGCACATCTTTTCATCCGCAAACAGATGGCTAAATAGAAGTGGTCAACATGACATTGATCCAGTTGCTCAAAGGTTATTGCAGCAAGCAACCTAAACTTTGGGATGAAAATTTATGTTATGCACAGCATGCTTACAACTGAGCTACGCATTCTTCTACACAAAGATCTCCCTTTGAGACTTGTTTTGGTTTCACACCAAGGTCTCCCTTGGATTTTGTCTTTGGTAAAGACATAGTAGTAGATGGACACAGTGATGTGGACAAGGCAACCAAGTTCATTGGACAAATCCAAGAGATTCACCAGGCAGTACAGGAAAATCTAGAAAAGAGCCAAGCCAAGTACAAGGCAAGGCATGACAAGCATCGGATGGAGCATAGTTTTCAAGTTGGTGATCAAGTCTGGCTGTATATCAGCAAAGACAAAATGCAAGTTGAAGGTAAGAAGCTAAAGCCAATAAGGTATGGAACTTTCAAGATGGTTGAGAAAATTGGTGAGAATGCTTTTTGCCTTGATCTACCAGCTTACATGCACATCTACTCAGTTGTTAATGCAGACAACTTGGGACTATTTGAACCTTGATTAATTAAAGATCCCGAAGAGCAGAGTCAATTGCCTTCTATTGATGATCTGTTGCCTGAATATCTTAATGAGTTGCAGGAGGATACAGTTCTGGACAGGAAGGTAAGAACTACACGTAGAGGAAACATTGAGTACCTCAGATTGGACTCAAAGGTTCAAATCCAAGTAGTGTGAAATGGATAGAAATTGAGCAAGCGAGGAATCAATACCCTCACTTGATTGGTGCATGAAAGAAAACCAACTTTTGGTGGTCCAAAAGCTTTTTTAGTGGGAAAGCCGTGATCCGAATTGGATCCTAAAACACTCTCTCAGTTTTCATGAGTGTTTTAAAATTATGCCGAAAAATTCAAGTCTTAGAAAAATCAAGCTATCAGAAGGAATCTGTTAGTGTCAGTGTCTTCACACTGCCATTAGTGATCAAAATTTACTCTTTTGCATTTCATACTAGGAGTCCCATTCTGATGAGTTGCATTCCATTAGGTCATGGATCAACTGATGGTAGGGTACATTTCAGTTTTCTCCCTCATGACACATATCTGCTGACCTCTTTTCATACTGTTCAGTCAATGGTTTAGGTTTATTTTCAGTTCATTTCATCAAATAGGTCTTAGGTCTTAGGGTTTCAGTCTCATTAGGTATTAGGGTTTTACCATGATTAAATTTCAAGGACTATTGATTAATAATGGTCAGCAGACACATGAGGATGACAATAATCATCAGAAAAGTTTTAATCTCTTAATTTGTAAGCTTAATAAATTTTTCACCTCAAAACCAGTTTTGAGGTGAAAATAGAGCATTGGTATATTATTTGTAAATTTCATGTAATTTTATTATTTCTCATATGTAATTAATAGTTTCATGGTGCTCCTGGTCACCTGCTGATATTTTCAAGGACATGCTACTACAAAAGTCAAAGAAATAAAGCATTAGTTCATCTATTCAAGCAAAAGATCAAGCATCCAAAAAAACAGAGTATTTGAAAAGCAAATAGACATTACAAAGTGGGTTTTGAAAATTAAAAATCAAAAGTTGAAAAGCTATATAAAGGTCATCCCTCTCTTAAATCATTTCATTGTTTGAGTTGAAGTCCATGAGCTAAAAACACGATTTTGAAGTTGTTAGTGTCGGTATCTTCATCCCTCCGTTAGAGATCAAATCCTCTTGTTGCATTGCATATTAGGTCCCGTTCAGTCAGCTGCATTCCATTAGGTGCATGGATCATCTGACGGTAGTGGCTTTCCTATAGTTTCCCTCATGTTATTTACCTGCTGGTTCATGTTTGTTCATTGCAAAGCATATATAGTCATCTTTTGTCTTAGAGATTGTAAAGAGTTTTGTTTTAGGGTTTCATTGCCATTTAGGTCTAGGTTCCATTAGGGTTTCGTGAAAAGGAGTTTCAAAGTGTCCAATAATAACCAACAGGCCATGAGGAGGTTCCAGCATCAATAACTTTCATCATCAGATGCTCAGAGATGCGTCTTTCCTCAAAACTCTGTTTTGAGGAAAAACAAAGTCTTTTGCTTTTATGGTAAAAATTTATGTAATTTGATTTTCTTCATATGTAAATTACTTCCCCTGCAACCTTGGTTTCTTTTCCTAGCCCCAGTAGTTCCAACCACCTGCAAAACAAACAAAGCACAGGTCATTTAGTCCATCACAAAGCTCAATGAAGTGAAAAAAGTTCAAAAACATAGTTTAAAAATAAAGTCAAATGCCAAACATTATGAAAGTGGGTTTTATGAGCCAAAAATTTAAAACCTCTTTGTTTATAAGTAATTTCTTCAAATTGCAAAGTCATTTGCACTCTTGGAGCAAAGCAAAGACATTTTGAAGGTGAGCAAGGCAAAATTGGAGAAAAAGTTGACAAAAACCAGAGGCACGACGCATTGGGTAACTAGCGTGGCGCACACACTAAGCATGGCACATTGGGCTATGACATTCAGTTTAAATTTGCACGGGAACGACGCATACACTGGGTGCGGCGCATTGGGTTTGATTTGTGGCGCACATAGGCAGCAAGCCCGAAACTTCAAACACTTGCTCCATAATTGCCCAAAACGCGTGGATTGTCATTGGTACAAGTAGGTTGAGCCTCTACTACTGTTTTCATCCAAGTTTGGTGGTTGTTTCATGGTAGTTGATATATGGTGATTCTTTAAAAGAAATCAAACCCTATATCTTTAAAATTTTCAAGGAAAATAGTGTTAGGGTTTTGCATGAACTGTTTGGCTGCCAAGTTACTCCTCCCACCTCACATTCCCTTTCTCCATTTTTTCTTTGATTTCCCTATCCCCTAAATCCACACACCCTTAACTTCATTAATCCCATATCCCAAATCCCATTTCCCAAAATCCTACATGCAAATTCCCAAACCCTAGTCCTATAAAAAAACTCCAAAATCATTCCCTAATCCCCTATTTCCCTAAAACCCTACCCCAACAGTCCCTAAATCCCTCATTGTTTCCCTTCCCTCATATCACTGTTTCCCTTGGTGGCAAAGGTCAAACACATCACAAAATCACCTATTTTTCATCAAGATAGCTCCAAAACAGTCCATCCACTAGTAGACATGGCATCTGATCCTTCATATGATTATGAAGAGGAGACCCACCATGATTCACCTACAAAGGTACATGCACCCAGGAGGCCTCATAGAGGTGGCAAACATATTAGAGAAGAACCAACCACTCTTGCTGAATTACAGGTGTTAAGTTATGGTATGTTCTATGCTTATAACAGTTTACTTCTTTTTCTTATTATATTCCACCGATTAGCAATCACATGTACATAAAGTAAAGTGCAGATAGAACATTAAACGATCGACAGAAAACAAGCCAAGACAAGAGACACAAGATGTGGCGGCTAGCCAGGGATAAACCCCACAATGTGTGGGGAAACCCTTTGATCAAATCTTCTTTTATCTTCAATAATTTAGCAGAGAGAAATAGTACAATAAATCTGATTCATATCAGTAGTAGCAAACCCTAGATCAGTAGCATCAACATTAGCGGCTTCATTATCAAACTAGGGCAGACGATATCTCACAAACCGACCGTCGGATTGACTTCATTCCACCACCAAAAGTTTCGGCTTTCAGAGGAGGTTCAGATGAACCTACAGCGCAGTTCAGATGAGGAGATCTTATAGGCCACGCAAGTCAATCTTTACTTCTGCAGTTGCAGCGTCAGTTTCAGCAGTTTCCGGCTTCAAACTAGGGCAGTCGATATCTTGCAAACCGTTCATCGGATTGAATTCATTCCACCACCAAAAGTTGCGGCTTTCAGAGGAGGTTCAGATGAACCTACATCGCAGTTCCAAAGAGGATATCTTCAAGGCCAGGCAAGTCAATCTTTACTTCTGCAGTTGCAGCTTCAGTTTCAGTAGTTTCCGGCTTCACATGTGTGAGAGAGAGAGACCCATTTCAGTGCAGTAGAGAAGAGACTCATATCTGCGCAGTAGAGAGAGAGAGATGTGATGAGATGGGTGAATCCAAATGAGGAAAAGTCCTCTTATATTTATACACAACGTTGGTGGGTGAATAGATGCGACTATTGGGCTTCTGAGCCTACATGAGTTGTAGGTCGGCTTGATAATAATTCCATAATCAAAATAAATTCATATCTCCATGAATACTTATCGGAATTGGATGATCTTTATATAAATCCTACACCTCTCGATGAGAGGAATCTAATAAAAATATTATTAGCCATGAATAAGATGACCCACATGAAGTTTTGCCCTGGTTGCCAATTTTAACACTCCCTCTCAACCATGGAGAACTTCATCTGCAATCTGTCTATCGGTCGTTACTATTCATCCATCAAATGCACTGCCTTGTACAGCCTGACCCTTGCCCTGCTCTGCTCTATTTTTCCTGTTCTGCTTTGTCTTGTTCTGCCCTGCACTGATATGTACTGTTTTGTTCTGTTCTGCTTTGCTCTTGCATTGTTCTGTTCTACTCTGCTTTTGTCCGAATTATGAAGAAGAAGAAATGATCGAGGATGTATCATACTAACTCAAAGTCAGTCTCAGAGTATGTACCACTGGTCCCAGACTAGTTTCAACCAACCCAAAGTCAGCGTCATAGTGAGTACAACTCCAATGGTCCCAGACCAATATCATCCTTCACTGACTCAAAGTCAGTCTCAGAGTATGTACCACTGATCCTAGACCAGTCTCAATCGACCCGAAGTCAGTGTCATAGTATGGTACAACTCCTACCACTGGTCCCAGACCAGTTTCATTGATCCCAGATCAATGGAGGTCATCCTAGCGTAGGGAGTACGGTAGTTACAATGATGCGTCCATCGGTACTACTATGGTCCCTAACTTCATTTCCCTACTCATTGATCAGATGAGAGGTACTTCCCATGAGTCCCAGACTGCATGGGTAGGATGCCTCGACAGGAGAACTAATCAATCCTGTCCTCACAGGAGAACACAACAATCCTGCTACAATTGCCATGGAGAACACATCAATCCAGGCCTCACAGGAGAACACATCAATCTTGCTACAATTGCCATGGAGAACACATCAATCCAGGCCTCACAGGAGAACACATCAATCCTGCTACAATTGCCATGGAGAACACATCAATCCAGGCTGCCATGGAGAACACATCAATCCAGGCCTCACAGGAGAACTAATCATCCTGCTACACAGGAGAGCGAATCATCCTGTTCCACAAGAGAGCGAATCATGTTGTCCCACAAGAGAGCGAATCATCTTGTTCCAGTGTGCACCACTAGGGGAGGGTGAGTCACCCTGTGGTCATATGTTGCTCCAGTAGGAACCGCAAGCCCTCAGAGCTCCCAGAGCTCAATGTATGCAACATGCAGGACCCTTGTACAAGGGTTTCTTGCCGACTCCAAGTCGTTTGGGAAAATCACAGATTAGATCTTTCCTCGGGGCTTTGACAAGGTGTATTAACCTGTACATCATCTTAATGTGATGGAGCTTCCTTGCTCATCGACTACCATATCCCAGATGATGTCTATCTGCTGGAGCAATTGACGAATACGGGATTCCTCAATAATCGAATCCCACCTCTGGTTGTTACAGAGAATCACAGTGGTATCCAATGTAAATCCAAACAGCTCACTGAAAAGCTTTTGCAACCAGACTGCCTCACACGAGGTTATGCTAGCAACAATATATCCTGCTTCGGCGGTGCTCAAAGCCACCGACTTCTGCTTCCTGCTCATCCAGGATATAGAAGCAGATCCCAAGGTGAAACAGTACCCGGAAGTGCTCTTATGGTCCACCACACTGCCTGCCCAATCAACATCAGTATATCCAAGTAGTCTCACATCTCCGGCAGTGTACCTTAATCCATGAGAGATTGTGTCCTGAAGACATCTCAGAAGATTCCTGGCATCAATCCAGTGAGGCTCAACCAAATATGAGCTCACAATGCTAACTGAAAAACATATGTTCGGACGGAGGTTCACCAAGAACATCAATGCGAATGAGTTTTTGAAACTCAGAGGCATTTCCCAAGTCTGGTCCGACATCACTACCATATAACTTCTAAAAGTTAAGATCCTCGAGGTAGTCACAGGCTTGCAGTCCATCATACCGAATCTTTCCAATATATTTACCACATATTTTCCTTGAGATAGGAAAATTTCCCTTGGCTTCTGCCACACTTCAAGTCCTTGGTCCTTCATTTCAAATTCAGAGGCCAGCTCCCTCTTACATTTGTGAATGAGAGGGTCTGCACCTGTTAGAAAGAGGTCATCCACATACGACACCAGTATGAGAGGCTTGTCATCTTCAACCTTAAAGTAAAGGTTAGGATCGGCTTCACTCCTAGTGAATCCCAGCTTCATCAAGTAGCTATCGATCCTCTCATACCATGCTCAGGGTGCTTGCTTCAGCCCATAGAGAGCTTTCTTCAACCTGCATACATGAGGTTTTCGATCATAAATCTCAAATCCTTCGGGTTGTTCCACGTAGACCTCTTCTTTGATCGAGCCATGCAAGAACGCAGTCTTGACATCCATCTGATGTAGGTTCCATCCTTGTGAAGCGGCAAGGGCTATGATCGAGCGGATGGTCGTATATCTGGCAACAGGTGCAAATATCTCATCATAGTCTATACCTTCCTTTTGGGAGAAACCTCGAGCAACAAAACGAGCCTTATACTTTTCCGTGCTTCCATCTGCTGCATGCTTTATCTTGTAAAGCCATTTGGAAGTAACAACAGTCTTGTCCTGGGGTCTGGGAACTACTTCCCAAACATCATTCTTTATGATAGACTCATATTCTTCGGTCATAGCATCCTTCCATACTTGATGCTTGACGGCATCTGAGAATGACGAAGGCTCATTTTGTATGATCGTGCTCATGATGGTCAGGTATCCTTGATACCTATTAGGTTTTTTACTTTCACGAAAGGTTCCTCGGGGTGCAGCATGTCCTTCAGCATCATCAAGTAACCCCTTAATCCATGAAGGCCTCGTCCTAGAAGAGGAAGGTTCATATGGAGGAGGATCAATCGGATCCATGGGTTCTTCTACATCAGGCATTGATTCATCATCCTTTTCTTTCGGTTCCCTGCTGTCAGCTTCTTGAGAGCTCCTCAAAGTCAGAAGATTGTTCACCTTGCTGAGAGCCATATCTTCGTCAAAGGTGAGATCATGACTAGTTATGACTTCCCTTTGACCGGCTACATAGATTCTATAGCCTTTAATATTTTCAACATAGCCCACGAAAATTCCCTTCTTTCCAGATGCTCCCAATTTATTTATTTTCTCTTTCGGCACATGAAAGTATACAGGGCCAAAAATTTTAAAATGAGAAACATCAGGTTTCTTACCGGTGAATTTTTCTTTAGGAGTGTTGGAACCCAATGCTTGATGAGGGCATCGATTTTGTACATATATGGCAGTGTTTGCAGCTTCAGCCCATAGAAACTTAGGAAGACTTTGATCATGTAGCATGGCCCGGACAGCTTCCATAATTGTGCGGTTCTTCCTTTCTGCCACACCATTTTGTTCAGGAGTATATGGTGTAGTAGTCTCCCTCTTGATGCCAGCCTCCTTACAAAAATCATGGAACTCATTAGATTCATATTCAGTCCCATTGTCAGTTCTTAAGATCTTGATCTTCTTTTCGGTTTGATTCTCAATTAGGGCTTTGAAGTGTCGGAACCAAGGGAACACTTCATCCTTCTTTTTCAAGAAGTATATCCAGGTCTTTCGAGAATGGTCATCTGTAAAAGTGAGATAATATGAGTATCCTCCCAAGGAGTTCACAGGCATCATACCTGATATGTCTGAGTGAACTAGTTGTAATATATCGGAGGTCTTGCTTTGACTTGAAGGGAATGGTCCCCTTTTGAGCTTTCCTTCGGCACATCCCGGACATACACCTTCTTTCTCTACTTGGAATACAGGCATCCCTGTTACCATCTGTCTTACATCGGGTAGAGATTTGTAATGAAGGTGGGCAAACCTCCGATGCCAAAGTTCGGACTAAAGAGTTGTGTCACAAGACATGACACCTAGCGGACTTCCATCGACCTGATATAATGAATCAACACTAAACCCAAGAGTAAAGGCATCTTTAACATTATATACATACCTTGCCATTGCTGAAGGTTACCTTGTAGCCTCTGTCTTCCATTGCCAAGATGGACACCGGGTTCCTTTTGAGGTCTGGTGCATTTAATACATCCTGGACTTTCTAGTCTTCTTGAATGGTTGTCCTCTTCCTCGATCTCCAGCTCTCCTCTTACCTTTGCTGTTGAATTTGTCATTCCTTTGATTTGCCATAAGATGGATTTTGATCATCGTCCCGGTGTGAGTCCTTTATTCTCTTTGCATGAGAAGAAAAGGCAGCAGGAGGACCTTTAGGCATGAGTATTTCTTGCACTTCTTCCCTTGTTTCTTCTTGAATTCATCTAGCCATTAATTCCTCGAAACCAGGAATTGCATTATAGTTCAGAAGAGTAGTTTTGAACACGTACCATTCGGATGGTAATCCTCTAAGAGTTGTGAGTGCCATTTCTCTATCAGTAATAGTTTCCCCAATAGATAGGAGATCGTTCTTGATCTCGGTGATTCTTAAGAAGTATGCTTGCATACTTTCATCCTTACTCTTCTTGATTTACCTCAGCTTATTTCTAAGAAACAAAACTTGATTTGCATCATTAACTTTAAATAAACTCACCAGTCTATTGTAGATTTCCTTGAAGGTGTCCAGTTCAGAGATGTAGGCCACCAAGTGCTTGTCGATAGAGTCCCGGATGATCTTCTATTGTTTTGACTTCTCCATTTTTCATTTGTTCCAGGCAGCAGCGGATGCATTTGATGGAGGCTCAACAATATTGCCTCTCACATGATCCAACACTCCTTGATTCTCAAGGGTTAGATCGATAGACATCTTCCATCCGTGATAGTCAGCTTTGTCACGGAGCTTGTCTTCAGCAGGAAAGAGTGTTGAGGACCCCATAGTTTTTTTTTTAGGATAGCCTTGCCAATATTCTCTTCGATGACTGCTCTTGCTCTTGCTCGGGCTTTGTCTTCACCTCAGCTTCGATACCATGTTAAGTTATGGTATGTTCTATGCTTATAACAATTTACTTCTTTTTCTTATTATATTCCACCGATTAGCAATCACATGTACATAAAGTAAAGTGCAGATAGAACATTAAACGATCGACAGAAAAAAAGCCAAGACAAGAGACACAAGATGTGGTGGCTAGCTAGGGACAAACCCCACAATGTGTGGGGAAACCCTTTGATCAAATCTTCTTTTATCTTCAATAATTCAGCAGAGAGAAATAGTACAATAAATTTGATTCATATCAGCAGTAGCAAACCCTAGATCAGTAGCATCAGCATTAGCGGCTTCATTATCAAACTAGGGTAGACGATATCTCACAAACCGACCGTCGGATTGACTTCATTCCACCACCAAAAGTTTCGGCTTCCAGAGGAGGTTCAGATGAACCTATAGCATAGTTCAGATGAGGAAATATTCTAGGCCACGCAAGTCAATCTTTACTTCTGCAGTTGCAGCGTCAGTTTCAGCAGTTTCCGGCTTCAAACTAGGGCAGTCGATATCTTGCAAACCGTTCATCGGATTGACTTCATTCCACCACCAAAAGTTGCGGATTTCAGAGGAGGTTCAGATGAACCTACAGCGCAGTTCCAAAGAGGAGATATTCAAGGCCACGCAAGTCAATCTTTACTTCTGCAGTTGCAGCTTCAGTTTCAGCAGTTTCCGGCTTCACATGTGTGAGAGAGAGAGACCCATTTCAGCGCAGTAGAGAAGAGACTCATATCTGTGCAGTAGAGAGAGAGAGATGTGATGAGATGAGTGAGTCCAAATGAGGAAAAGTCCTCTTATATTTATACACAACGTTGGTGGGTGAATAGATGCGGTTGTTGGGCTTCTGAGCCTACATGAGTTGTAGGTCGGCTTGATAATAATTCCATAATCAAAATAAATTCATATCTCCATGAATACTTATCGGAATTGGATGATCTTTATATCAATCCTACACCTCTCGACGAGAGGAATCTAATAAAAATATTATTAGCCATGAATAAGATGACACACATGAAGTTTTTCCTTGGTTGCCAATTTTAACAACAGGCCTGCCCTCTTGCCATCTCTTGTTTCCAACATCAGTCATGTTATGAATTTTGTGAGAAGGTTGCTAGCATTCAGTTTCATCATGAGTTGGCTCGTTTGTTTGTGTTGCATTTACATGATGGTCAAGCCACTCTAGTTGGTGTCACTTTCACATTAACACCAGAATCCATTTCACTAGCAACTGGTATTCCCAACATTGGAGAGCAATGGAACAAGAGGCAACAAATTGACCGGTAGCATTATGAACCATACATCAAACCGGGCTATTTGAGACAACTCAGCAGAGTATTTCCTTTCCGGTACCTCAAAGATGCTTATGCTCCGTTGATGAAATTGATCATGAGGTATTTCAGCTGTGAGGGCCGGTTTTCACATTTGTATGCTTATCATATTAGGCTGCTGATGCATTTTACCATGGTAAGGATGATGAAAATCCCTTACTTCATGTGCCGAAACATAGAGAAGATGACCACCCTAGTGCAACACAAGACTCCTTAGCAACAGTTCAATAGTATTTTCCATTTTGCTCTCATTAAAATTGTGGTCATTCATCAGCTTGGCTTACAGGGCATCACTTGGGAGGAATTCATCTCTCGTGAATTTTTCAGAGCTCCACAGGGACCTTCAGAGGCTTTGCATGAGATAGGTGGACCTTCTTATCAACATGAGGGTCATGAGACACAGACCGCTAACATGCCAGTGTTTATCACCTATTAGAAGGGCACCAGACAGTTGTTTGCAGCAGTAAAGTGAGTGTTATCTCCACCCGGGGTGGAAGGGGCCTCACTTCTGTCATTAGCACAATAGGTTCAGGACAGAGGCAAGAGGCCACTACAGGAGGAAGGACCATCAGGTGAGTGGGAGACTGATTTCATTCTCATTGAGGTTGATGATATTGACATGGGCCCTCAAAGCAAAAATCTTAGAGAAATCATTCAGGAGCAGCAAGCGGACATTGATGCCTTGTCTATCAATGTGGATAGAGCCCAATGGACAATATAGTACCTAGAGCAAAGGAATAAGCAGCTGGAGGACTAGCAGGTGATTATGGAGTTGCAAAACATTCGAGAGAATCGCCAAGCTACCCAAAGGAGGAGGGTGGAGTTCACTTCACTTGAGCAGGAGATTAATGTCGACAGGGAGTCATGGCTTGAAAGAGCCAATATCCACTTGGAGAGGAAGCTATAAAAGGCCATCAATGAGAAGAATATGCTTAGAAACCTATCATATCATTACTTTTCAAGGAACTTGGTGTGCGAAGAGAGAATCAGGAGTTTAAAGGCAAAGTTGAAGAGAGAACCAAGGAGGCAAAAAGAGCATGAAGGACTTCAGATATTGGCTGAGGCTTCCTTGGCCCAACACAATGTTTGATGGAGAAGACTCAGCCCAAATTTCAAAAAAATTGGAGCACTTTTTGTATTTTTGAAATTTTTGGCACAAAAAACAGAATTTTCTGCCCTATGCATCGCGCCACGTGGCGCTCACTTTTGATAGGAGCCTCCAAAGCACAAAAACTTAGCTTTTTTGGATTTGGCATGAAAAAATATACTTTTCTGCCAATGGCCAATAAATTTGGACAGGTTTTGAGCCCTCAAAAGGTAAAAAATACTCAAAAAATGACCTCACTGCCCCTATTTTGACACACATGAAGCAGTGTTGGGAGAACTAACTTTTGGAGGGGTAAATGGAGGCCAAATTGAAAAATTCTACCTGGGTTGGAAAGTAGACAGGTAGAAATTTCCAACAAGCACACCTGGAGCTCATTTGGACACCAAGAAGGCCTCCAAAAGTGGGTCCAAACGGGCGCTACACATAGAGAATTAGGCACGGCACATAGAGGAAAAATTGTCAATTTGATTAAGTATTGCTCTGTTTTTCACCCAACTTTGGCTAGTTTGACTTTTTCACTTTCCTAATGGAAAATTTGTGATGTAATTTAATGTAAAATGATGGATCATGATGTAAATATGTTAAATTTTCACTTGTAGAGGTAGATTCATCAGTTTAAAGGTTGTTTGAAACTAAATGAATCAGTTCCCTTGTTTTCAGAGGCATGCTGTTCTGTTGCCTAGTTTCTAGTTCTTAGTTTAGAATTAGTTGAAACAACTCCTAAACATGTGTGCTCGACCCCTAGAGGCAAGGGTGAGCTATGGTTGTCTATATTATGTTGTTTTTCAGTCATTAGCATGGTTGGAATTTTGAGAAAGCCTTGAGCTTCATTGTACATTCATATCAGCATTTTGGCTAAGGAATTGAGACCAGGATTTGCAACACACTTTCGGATCCATGTGGCAATTTGTCTTGGTATAGTGCTTTTCTTTGTAATTGTGAATTTTCTTATATGTCATGTATGCCATTCTCTATCTTGTTTCTTCTGAACTAAACAAACAAGAGTGTAAGTAGAATCCATTGAAAGTGCAGTGCTCTACTTGAAGTTTGCTTTAGTTTCTTGATGTTTTCAGCTGTTTGGGGAGGATCCATGATTTCTGTTGCCCTCTTCAACACCTCACCTATCTATTCCTTCCATCTCATTCAATTTTAAGTGCCAAAAACAATTGCCTACCTTGCCCCATTGAGATCTCTGCAGGACTGAGCCTCAATCCCCGCACCCAAAATCTACCTTTCCATCCGAGCCAACAAAACACTATTTTTTCAAATCAAACTCTCTTGCACTTATACCTAGCCTAAGATTAGTAGATATTTCAATCATCTCAAGCCCTCATCAATCATAATTTTCTGAGATTGACCCGGAGAGAGCCCTCTCTTGACCTGGTAGGGCTAGCTACCAGGCTGAGCGTGGTTTGATGTTGGCCCTGGATCCTACCTTTGCAGCCTGAGGTAAATCTAGGCACTAATAGAAGTGTTATTGAGCAAAGGTGTGTAATCACTGTGTTTTTGGAGAAGTTTTTACTAGCGCTACGCACCAAAGGTCGGCGCTACACACCTAGGTAACTTCTTCAGTGTAAAAGTGAACAAGCGCTACACACCAAACCAGCGCTACACACCTGGGTGAGGCGCTACGTACCTAGCAGCCAAGTTCCAAATCATTCTAAATCACCCCATTTCACCTCAAAACTTCCAAATTACCTCTTTGAGAGTAAGTAACACAATCATTCTTGCTGAAAAGGATTGTTGCATCAGTCTTTGGTGATTTTGTCTCTCAAGAAGTCAAACCCTAATGTTCACCAAACTATCTCATATATTTTAAAAGCTCACTCATATACTGCTGTCCTATCTCATCCATTTTGTTGTTCCCTAAACCCCATTCCCTCATATAAAATTCCCTAAGTATCATTCCATTATATATTTTCCCCAATTCCCAAAACCTATACCTACACCCTAAACCCTACACTATTCCCAAACCCTACTCACACCCTAAATCCCATTCACACTCCCATTCACTCTCACTTACTTACCTGTAAAATCTCTTCATACTCATCTTACATTCATTCACCCTAGCTCTTCATTCACCACAAGAGAATACAAATATAAAAACAATGGAGAGAGATAGTGAATATGAGCCTGAAGAAGAAACCCTTAGTGACAGTTCCAGGGAGAGAAACTTACAGGACAGGAAGCCTCATAAAGGAGGAAAACATATTAGAGAGGAGCCTACCAGTTTGAGGGAGCTGCAAGCCTGCCCATTTTCCATTTCTTGTTTTAAACACCAGTCATGTTTTGGTTTCTGTGAAATGGTGGAAAGGGTTAAATTTCATCATGAATTAGCAAGGTTGTTTGTGACACATTTGGACAACAATGAAGTAAACCTTGCTGGAGTTACATTCACTTTGTCACCAGCTATTATTTCAGAGGCTACAGGTATTCCAAATGTGGGTGAAAAGTGGAACAAAGGTTAGGACATTGACCGGGAGTACTATGAGATTTACATCAAGGCTAGATACCATGACAAACTCAAGAGAGTATTCCCCTTTAAATTCTTGGAGGATAGGTTTTCTCCATTGATGAAAATCATCATCAAGTACTTCAATTGTGAAGGTAGGTTCTCCCGATTGTGTGCCTACCATATTAGATTGTTGATGCATTTCAATAGGGTGAGAATGATGAAATATCCCCTACTTCATGTTCAGAAACATTGAGAAGATGGCACTTATTGTAAAGAAGAAACCATACCCCCAACAGTTAACTAGCATTTACCACTAATCTTTAATTAAAATCATTGTTTTACATCAACTGAACCTTCTTAATATTCCATGGGAGACTTTCATTTCTCATGAGATGTTCAAAGGCCCTCAAGTCTTTTCATCAGTGCCTCATGAAGAAGGTGGACCTTCAGGACATGAAAAGGTCCAAGAGATTGAAACTGTTGGAGTGTCAGTATTTGTGACATATGAGAGGGACACTAGGAAAATTTTTGCAGCTGCTAGGTGAGTATTATCTCCACAAGGAGTGGAAGGGGTCTTGCCTTCATCTTCAGGCCACAGGAAAATGCTATCTCCACAAGGAGTGGAAGGGGCTTTGCCTTCTTCTTCAGCTAAACAGGTACAGGTTGAGAAGCAAAGCATGGGTAAAGGTAAAGGCAAGAAAAATATGCATGAGAAGGATCTTAGTGATGGACAAGAGAGAGATTTTGATCTTGTTGATCATGAGGAGACACAAGGAGTTGATGTCATTGACTTGGAAGCTCAAGAGCCAAAAAGTGCCAAAGACATGATCATTAAAGAGCAAGAGGCTGAGATACAAGCTTTGTCTGACAACTTAGAGAGGGCTAAGTGGGTCATCAAATATCTAGAGCAAGAAAACAAACAATTGACTGACAAGCAAGTCCTCATGGAGCTGAAAATGATCAAGGAGAACACACAAAAGGTTAAGAAGGCCAAGGTCAAGTTGACTTCAATTGAACAAGAGATTGAGAATGACTGGGAAACTTGGCTTGAGAGGGTCAACATACACCTTTAGGGTCTGATTGATAAGGTCAATAGAGACAAGAAGATGCTTCGCTACATGGCCTACCACTACATGACCTGGAACAAAATATGCAACATAAGGATGAGGAAGCTTAAGGCTAGGTTGAGGAAGGCCTTAAGGAGAAAAACGGAGCAAGATAAATTAAAAATATTGGCTGAAGCCTCACTAGCCCATTAGAGCAATTAATGATAGTGCCTTGTGCCAAATCTGGGCAAGTTTTGACAAATTTTGGTCATTTTAAATTTTTGAAATTTTGTAACACAGAAATTTGCCCTAGGTGCGGCGCTACACTTTTCACTAGAAGACTTTTTGAAGAAATGGCTTACATATCTAAATTCAACATGATGAGATCATCAAACCCAGAAAATATTAGCAATTTTGGAGCAAAACTTGATCACCAAAAGGTCAAAAAACTATAAAAAAATGACCTATCTACCTCTTTTTGGACACACAGAAGCAACCTTGGGAGATTTCACTTTTGAGGGGGAAAATGACATCAAAATGAAAAAATTCAAGATGTTCCAGAAACTAGATAGGAATACTTTTCAAATGAGCTATCTTGGGCTCAATTTGGCTAAGGGGAAGGCCTCCAAAAGTGGCTGTGAAGTGACGCTACGCACCTGGCCAGCGGCGCTACACATAGAGCCAGTTTGCCTAAAAATCCAATTTTCACCCAGTTTCTCTGAAAATTGAATTTTTCTCTCTTAATGGATGAATTTATGATTTCAAATGATGCTATTCTATGTAAATGTAATTGTTAAATGACCTTAGAGGGCATATTCATCATTTTGAGGTGGTTTGGGGGTCAATGAATCAGTTTCCATGCTTATAGAGGCAAGTTGTTCCACTGCCTATATTCCTGCTCCTTGTTTGGAAATGGTTGTAACAGTTCCTTATCTCTTGGATTCAACCCCTGATGGCTAGCATAGGTGGTTTGATTGTCTATATTATGTATTTTTTCAATCATTAGCAAAGGTTGGACTCTCTTGGATGCTCTGAGCTACATTGTACATCTTTACAATAGTTTGGCAAGGAAATAAACCAGGATTTGCAGCTATTTTTGTGGGATACTTGTGGTAAAGTGTTTTTGCATAGTTTCTTCTTCTGTTATTAGTTTTTCTCATGTGTTATGTGTGCCACAATCTTATTCATTCTTCTAACTAAATGAAATCAAGATAGAGAGGTAGAATACATTGGTTACACTGCTCTGCCTTGAGAATCCATTTAGTTTTTGATGTTTTCTACTGTTTGAAGAGGACTCATGAGCTCTGCATGCCCTCATTAACTCCTCACCAGTCTTATATCTACCATTTGACTCAATTTCAAGTGCTAAAACACCTACCTTCCTCACCCCATAGAACACCCTGCATTCCTGACTTGATTTCCGGACCCAAAGCTGCCTGCTCCATTTGATCCAGTAAAACCATAAAAATCAATAAAAAACCCTAGAGCTACTATAATTAGCCTAAAATCCATATTTACAGTCATCTTGACTGAGATTGACAAGGAGAGAGCCCTCTCCAGACTTGGTAAGGCTAGCTACCAGGTTAAGCTTGGTTTGTGGTTATCCTAGGATTGCCTTCTTTCAGCTTGAGGTCAATCTAGGCTCTAACATAGTGACAACCACACTGGGGAAGAAAGATAAATCACCCCAATACAATTGAGAGGTTCTGAACTTTTGGATGATAAGTTTATAATTCAGTAGGTTGAAAAGTGGAAAGTTGTAAAGCAATATAAAAATCTTGAGAACTTTGAACACATTGGCTTCAAGAAGATACACTAGGTCCAATCCCGATCCCAATCCTCCTCTCGTATTTGAAAATACTAATCTTATCCCTTGGATACTTAGACAAGAAAGTCTATCAAGTCCTAGACTGGTTTTTAGATCTCATTCATTCTCGGTAGAGTGGTTCTTCCTTGAAGATCTCCATTTTGACGAATATTTTGGTCTCTCCCTGTTTAGAACCACATCTGATAGTGAATTTCTGGACATAGTCGCAGACCCAGAATTCACCAAAGAGCTTGAAATCGAAAAGGCCAAATTGATATGTAACTGAAATCTTCAGAACTCTCCTCAGTCATCCCTCACCACTGATTGAATTCCTGAACTCTCTGATTCAGCTTCAACATCTTTTTCCTCTCCATCATTTCCCCATATTTTAGAAAATCATCTGACATCTCCGTTTATACCTTCTCTTCCTCATCAGCCTATCATTACCCTTCAAATACCCATCACTTTGGCTACATCAACAGCTCTTGTTGTCATAAATCCTCCTCTTTCCCCAAGACCAATTTCAAATCCGCCTTGAGTCATGGCTGCCAGATATGCACCTCTTGTTCTGCCTCATAATTTGGATGATATGCCCACTAATTACCAAAGTAAGATACCTCTATTCGATGCCACTCAAGGTATTACAACGCAACAACATGTTGATAGGATGAACGACTTCTTTGATCTTCATGAGGTAGATGCCGAAAATGTGTCCATGAGATTATTTGTGCAGAGTTTTGGAGGCGAGGTTCGAAAGTGGTTCAGAGCATTACCAGTAGGATCTATCAATACTTTGTTGGTTCTCCATAGACAATTCCTGGACCGATGGGAGGTAAAGAAAAATCCTCTCCAAATTCTATCTGAGTATGAAAATATTAAAAGGAATGTAGGTGAAAGTGTCCAAGATTACTGTGTAAGGTTCAATACAGTTTATAATGCTATTCCAACTGATATTAAACCACCAATGGGGTTAGCATTGATCAAATTTCTAGACGGCTTCGATGCTGATATGGCATATCAGTTGTGAGAGAGAGATCCTACCACACTTGAGGACATGCAGAAGAACGCAGTGAGTGTAGAGGCAAACCTATTGGCCAAAAGAGAAAGGATGAAAACTGAAAAGAAGGTGACTATAAAGGAAGAAGCATCTTCCTCTGATGCTAAGGCATATCATATACTCCAGAAGATTGAGAAGATGTTTGATCCGTTAACAATTGCAGAAGCCTGAAAACACAATTAGAATTCCAAACTTCACAGGACAACAACAACCTCAGTTCAGGATTAAACAAAGGAAGCAAAAGGCACAAGATCAGTCATCACAGCAGCAGGTCAAAACTCCTTTGCAGCAAAACTATGTACATGGAATAGAGAGTGAAGATGATGATATTCCGATGGTGGAAGAAAATCATTTCTTTATTGCTGATGGTTTGCCCATTTATCTCACGGAAGATGAAGAATATTCAGAGATCCCTGATGCTCAAAAGGATGAAGATTACATATTAGCAAATGAAGTAGTTTTGGAGGATGATTCGGACGATTATCAGCGAAGATATATGAATGCATTGATAGCACAATAGAAACAATATTCATTAAGAACCAGAGATGTACCAGTCAGTCCAGTTCAAAAGAGAAAGGAAACACAACCTAAGAATGACTCCTCGAACATTCAGAAGAAAGGGAAGGAGCCTGCTGACCCAACTTCCAGCAAAGGATCATCTACAAATGAGAAGACCAATCAGCAAAGTGTAGCAAAGGAAAAGGTCGAAAAGAAGGACCCTCCAGTCAAAGAGGTAGATAAAGTTTCAACTTTTAGTTTAGAAAATGAGATTGCTAAATTAAAAGTTTCAATTCCTTTGACTGAATTGATGAAGAACAACAGTTATAAAAACCAAGTGTCCAAAATTTTGAACATAGATCCTTTATCTGATATGGTCAATGTAGAAGATGATCACCCTGAGCTCATTTTTGGTCCTGCCTTAGAAGGTCAGTCTGAGGATAGTGAAGTTCCTCCATTCTATATAAGCCTTAGATTGCACGAGTATGTCCTCCATAATGCCATGTTTGATTCCGGAGCTTCCCATAATCTGATGCCAAAAGCCATTATGGAGAAATTGGGCCTTGACATTACTCGAAAATATCATGACCTGTATTCTTTTGATTCAGGTAGAGTTCGTTGTATTGGTCTTATCAAAGACTTGGTGGTGTCTCTAGACCAAATCCCAGCAAAGAATGTTCTCATGGATGTGGTTGTTGCAGACATTCCACCACGGTTTGGTATGCTTTTGTCCAGATCGTGGGGTGCAAAGCTTAAAGGGACTTTACAACTAGATTTCTCCTATGCTACCATTCCTGTGTTTGGCCAATTGAGAAAACTATATAGGGAGAAGAAAATGAAGTACATGATTACAAGCAAGGAGAAACTGCTTAATCATCCAATTAATGCTGTACATATAGATTTAGAGTCATTTGTATTATATTCAGATAGTGGTTTGGATGATGTTGATAGTTAGTTAGTTAGTTGAAGTAGAAGACGTGCCAGAGATTTTAGAAAATTTCAGAGCAGTCCTTGATCAAGAAAGACAAAAGATTGCAAGTACCTCTGAGCAGTCCACATTTCGGCAGCAACAAAAAGGTAATGAACAGTAGCAAATTAAAGAGATCAGTCAAAGTAAGAAAGAGGATGAAACATAATTTCAGCATTTAGAAGAAGAAGTAGGTCTATGGAGCATGGATTTTGATGGAGCCGTGGGTAAGGATGGTGCTAGCATAGGGATTTGGATTCGCAACTCTATTTTCCAGCCAAATAAAGTCCCTAGTAATGTTAGAATTTGTTCATATAAATTGGCCTTTGACAGTTCTAATAATGAAGACAAATATGAAGCGCTGATTGCAGGTTTGAAAATTCTCAAAAAGCTGAATGCAAAAAGGATATCAGTCTATGGAGATTCAGAGCTGATAATCAAGCAAGTTAAGGGTGAATATCAAGCCAAACATCCGTGAATGAGGGCCTACCGAAATTTAGTTTTAGATATCTTAAGGATGTTTCCAGATTATACCTTGACAGCTATACCTCGTGCTCAAAATGTTATTGTAGATTCTCTTGCCACTGCTGCAAGTAATTTGAATATTCCGATGAATTCCATTAACAAATTTGAGACCCATGTCAAGCACTGCCCAGCTGTTCTGGACAACTTAAGGTATTGGCAGGTGTTTTGGGATGATAAGGAGATCAATAATTTCTTGCAGAATGAAGGAAACTACAAGGATGCTTCCATAGATGTTGATTATGATACTGATGAACCGGAAATTGAGGTGAATCAGATGGAAATATTGCAGCTGAAGGACAACATTATCCCTAAAGGTCTCATACCTTTAGCATAACTTTTTGATCAAGATGATGTGGCTAAGAAGCCAAGCTTGGTGCCTATAGACAAAGGTGTTGAGGATGTGAATATTGGAACAGCTGATAAGCCCAAGTTTGTGAAATTGTCGAAGACATTATCTCCTGAGGTAAAGTCTAAATATGTTAGATTGTTATTTGAATTTGCTGATGTGTTTGTTTGGGATTATTCATATCTAAAGGTGTATAACAAAGATATAATTCAGAACACTATTCCTATCAAGCCAAATCAGAATCCATTCCGACAGAAGCTGAGAAGAATTAATCCCAAGTTGCTACCATCCATTGAAAAAGAGGTAAATATATTATACAAGGTTGGTATAATTGTGCCAATCAGATTTTCTGATTGGAATTTGAATCTTGTTCCTGTGAGAAAGAAGACCGGGGAGATCAGATTGTGTATCAATTTCTGGAATTTGAAAAATGTGTCATTGAAGGACAATTACCCTTTGTCGAAGATGGATCATATCCTCCAAAGAGTGGTTGGAGCGTCGCGCATGTCACTACTCGATGGATATTCAGGGTATAATCAAATTCTAGTGCATGAAGATGACAGAGATAAGACTACGTTTACCACCCCTTGGGGAACATTCCATTATGCTAAAATGCCATTTGGTTTGAAAAATGTTGGAGCCACATTTCAGCGTGCAATGGACATCGCTTTTGCCAATGAAAAGGATGTATTTTTGGTTGTATATTTAGATTATTTGATAGTGTTTTCAAATTCAGATGATGAGCATCTTCACCATTTGAGGATTGTGTTTTAGCGATGTAGGAAATTTGGGATATCACTCAATCCGAAGAAAGCTCTCTTTGCCATCGATGAGGGGAAGTTGCTTGGCCATATTATCTCAAAGGAAGGAATTTGCATTGATCCTTCAAGGGTAGAAGAAATTCAGTAGATAGATTTTCCCAGGAACAAGAAATAGATACAAGCTTTTAACGGTAAGATGAATTTCCTACGAAGATTTGTACCCAATCTAGCTGAGCATTTGAGAGAAATTGCTATTATGTTAAAGAAGGACAGTGCAGTAAAATGGACGAAGGATGCTATGAAATCATTTAATTTGGTAAAGTATGCTTTATCTATAGCCCCGGTTTTTATTAGTCCCGATTATACACAAGATTTCATTTTATTCTCATTTGCATTTGAGCATACCATGGCAGTAGTTTTAATGCAAAAGAGAGATCAGCTGGAAAAGCCCATTGCATTCTTCAGCAGGACCATTAGAGATGCTGCTTTGTGGTACAATATAATTGAGAAACAGGCTCTTGCTCTTGTCAAAGCTTTGAAGGACTTCCGAGTGTATATTCTGCACTCCCACATCATAGCATACGTTCTCAATGCAGCAATTAAGGATGTGCTGGTACAAACCGATCCGAAAGGAAGGCGGGGAAATTGGATTGCAACAATGTTAGAATACGATATGGAGATCAAGCCTACAAATCTGATCAAAGGACAAGGCCTGGCAAGGTTAATGGAAGAATCAAACTTGCATGCTTTAGATATAAATCTTATTGCAGCCATGTCTGAAGATGAAGAAGAAAGCTCCCTAATTCAAGTGTCTGAAATGTTCCTTCAGTCACCGTGGTATTTAGATATTGTGTATGTACTTCAACACCTCTCACCACCTCTAGAAATGACAAAAAACAAAGGTAGAACTCTCAAACTTAAAGCTTCTAAATTCTACATTTTGAATAATGCCCTTTATTGGAAGGATCCAGGAGGTGTTTTGCTGAACTTTTTAATTGAAGATGAAGCCCAACAGGTGATGAGTGACTTTCACAAGGGTGATTGTGGTGGTCACTTGTTCTGGAAGAAAACAAAAAACAAAATATTGAGAGCAGGTTATTATTGGCCAACCTTATTTTCAGATGTCTACAAAACAGTCATGAGTTGTCATGAATGTTAGGTCTTTCAGGGGAAAAGAAAGTTGCTACCTCTTCCTCTAAAACCGATTGAAGTCAATGCACCATTTCAGCAGTGGAGACTCGACTTTATCGGGGAAATCCATCCAACATCATTGGCTCAGCACAAATGGATCCTAACAACAACTGACTATTTTACTAAGTGGATTGAAGAAATCCTGACCAGACAGGAAACAGACACGGTAATCAATCAATTTTTGGAATCAAACATTTATCTCGTTTTGGTTGTCATAGTAAAATCATCACAGATAATGCAGTTGCATTCAAATCCAATAAGATGATCGATTTTTGCAACAAATATAAGATTACCTTGGGTCACTCTACAACAAATTATCTGGAAGGTAATGGTCTGACTGAATCATCCAATAAGTCATTAGTGAACATCATCAAGAAGCTATTGGAAACAAATAAGAAATGCTGGCATAAAAAGTTAGTTCATGCTTTGTGGGTGGACAGGGTGAGCCAAAAGAAGTCTATAGGTATTTCCCCATTTGAAATAGTTTATGGCATTGACACAGTCTTTTTGACATCTCTTGCAGTTCTGGCTGTGAAACTTTTCCAGGAGGCTAGTAGTGAGGAATATGATTTTTAGTGAAGAATGAATCAGATGATCCATTTACAGTAGACAAGGGAGGAAGTTTTCCAAAACACTTTCAGATTGCAGGAGAAGATCAAAAATATCTATGACCGGAAAACAAAAGCAGATAAATTCCAGCTTGAGAATGTAGTGTTACGGTGGGATGCTAGGAATGAAGATAAAGGCAAGCATGGTAAGTTTGGTAAGTTTGAAAACTTATGGAAGGGACCCTATAAGATTGTTGCATACAGAGGACAAAATGCATTTATGCTGAAAGAGATGGATGGACAAGATTGTTCAGGAGGACCAGTCAATGGTAGGCTCCTAAAGTGCTACTTCTTCTAAGGTGATTTCTGAAATCATGAAGTGATCATTGTATATACCATTTTCCTTTCATTGCAAGTGTTCAAAAGATACAATTCATTTCAGTTTGGGGGCTAAGGTGAAGGCTATAAAGTTGAGTGATTTGTATAAGTCTTTGAGTCTTGAATCAGTTTGAGTCTTCAGTCAGTTTTCATAGAGTCAATTTCAGTCTTTGAAGTAGCTTAACCATATTGCCCAATGGATGAGGCACTAGTCTACTTTTCCCAGAGATCTATGGTTCTTGGCAAATCAACCATGGCAAATCAACCATGCCTCATGATCTACATGTGTACTTGAAGAAGCCAAGTACACATCCCCACCTTCATCTGAGGTGGTTTTCGCCTCTGCAGAAGGAGCATCATCAAATCCCTTTCCTTTGTCAGGAGCTTTAGATTTACAGTCCCTTTTGTAGTGCCCTTCCTTTCCAGATTTCCAACAAACTACATTTACAGGTTTTCCTGGAGATTTAGATCTCCCACTCGATGACTTATTTTTGTTTCTATTCTAGGATCATCCTTGTACAGACAAGGCATCACCATTCTGGCTCTCCATATTTTTCCGTCTCATCTCCTCTGTCAGCAAGGATGAGACTATTTCATCAAACTGCAAGGCAGTTGCATTGACTCAGGTGCATCCTTTCACTTCACTCCCCATAGAGAGTGGTTCTGCGAGTATGAGAAATATGATGGTGGTGATTTCTGCTTAGGGGATGATAGGAAGGCTAGAATTGTTGGCCATGGAAAAGTAAAGTTGAAGTTGGAAGTTGGAAGGATTAGAACACTTCTGGGTGTTCTACATATTCCTGCATTGGCTAGAAATCTAATTTCTGTAAGCAAGCTAGATGATGCAGGTGTAAAAATAGTGTTCGAGAAGGATACCTGCAAGATGGTTCAGGGAGCACTGGTATTGATGTGGGGAGTTTGGATTGGAACTCTATACAAGCTACAAGGTAGCACTATTGTTGATGGGTGCAACAGTTTTGTGGTTCCTGAAAGTGGAGCAGAAAACCTAGTGGTCTTTGGAGAGAAGACCATGCTGTGGCATCAAAGGCTTGGACATATTGGAGAGAAGGGCCTTCGAATACTTCATGGTAAAGGTATGGTAGAAGGTTTGAGTAATAGCTCTCTAGATTTTGATCTCTATGAAAATTGTGTATATGGGAAGCAGAATCGAGTGAGTTTCCCCTCTGGAGTTAAGAGGGTGAAATAGATATTAGAGCTTGTGCACAGTGATGTGTTTGGACCTGTGAAGGTTCCATTACTGGGTAAGCTTGTGTACTATGTATCATTTATAGATGACTTCTCAAGGAATACATGGATATATTTCCTTAAGAAGAAATCTGAAGTCTTTGACAGGTCTAAAGAATTTAAGGCTTTGGTGGAAAACTAGACAAAGAAGAAGATAAAGGTGTTGAGGTCAGATAATGGTGGAGAATTTTGCAGCAAGGAATTTGAAGAATTCTGTAAGAAGTGTGGTATAGAACGACAGAAGACTACCCCATACACACATGAGCAAAATGGAGTTGTAGAAAAATGAACAAAACATTGATGGAAAGGGCAAGAAGCATGCTCAGTGGTGTCGGGTTAGGATGATAATTCTGGGCAGAGGCAGTGGAGACAACATGTTACTTGGTCAACAGATCACCTTCATCAATGTTGGAGGATAAGAATACACAAGAGGTACGGACTGGTAAGAAACCCTCTCTTTCACATCTGAGGGTCTTCGGATGTGATGGATATGTACATGTTCCAAAGGAGAAAAGAACCAAGTTGTATAGTAAATCTGAAAAGTGCATCTTTATTGGGTATAAGGGTGGTTTAAAGGGTTATAAGCTTTGGAACCTAGTAACAAGGAAGGTTGTGTACAACCGAAATTTGGTGTTCAGAGAGGTGAAATATGTTATTAAACATGAAGTCCAACCAAAGGAACCTAAGAAGATAGAGTCTAAGCTTAAGGAGGAAGAATCGAACTTTACAGTAGAGGAGGAATCAGAAGATGAAGAGCCACAAACTCTGGGTGTGAGAAGGTTAGTTCGAGAAAGAAGGTAGGAAGAAAGGTATAGTCCATCTACTTTCTATTCAAATTTTGCTTTATCTGTTACTGATGATGATCCCAAAACTGTGAAGGAAGCAGTAGATTTAGAGGATGGAAAACTCTAGAAAGAGGCCATGGTTGATGAAATGACATCTTTGCACAAAAATGAAGCTCAGGATTTGGTGGAGTTGCCGGCTAGAAGGAAACCCATTGGCAACAAATGGGTGTTCAAGAAGAAGAAAAATGCGGAAGGATAAGTGGAGAAATACAAAGCTTGGTTGGTAGCAAAAGGTTATTCCCAGGTGCCGAGAATTGATTTTGGTGATATTTTTTCTCCTGTTGCCAAGGTAGCTTCTATTAGATTACTTTTATCTATTGCTACTGCTTTTGATTTTGAGGTAGAACAAATGGATGTGAAGACAACATTTCTTCACGAGGATCTAGAAGAGGAGATCTACATGAAGCAACCTGAAGGCTTTGCGGTGAAGGGTAAGAAATAACTGGTATGCAAGTTAAAGAAGTCTATGTATAGGTTAAAAAAATTACCAAGGATGTGGTATTAGAAATTTGATACATTTATACGGGGACTTGGCTTCACCAGAAGCAAAGCAGATCACTATGTGTATTTTAAATTAATTAGTGACCATGTTATTTATTTGGTCTTGTATGTGGATGATATGTTGCTGGTTGGAAATGACAAAGAAATTATCCAGGATTTGAAGACCCAATTGTCCTCCAAATTCGACATGAAAGATCTTAGTGCTGCAAACTATATTTTGGGCATGGAAATTAAAAGAGACCAGGAAAAGAGGAAGTTCTGGTTAAACCAAAGGAATTATGTCAAGACAATACTACAAATGTTTAATATGCAGGATAATAAACCGGTGAAAGTTGCTATTCTTGTAGGTGTGAAGTTATCTGTTGAACAGTGTCCCAAGACAGAAGAAGAGGAAGAAGACATGTCCCGTGTTCCATATGCAAGTGTAGTCGGTAGCTTGATGTACGCAATGGTCTGTACTAGACCAAACATTGCACATGCTATGCGAGTATTCAGCAGGTTTATGTCAAAACCAGGAAAGGAGCATTGGACAACAGTGAATCGGGGTTTTCAGGTATTTTCCTGGCACTAGTGATTATGGTTTGTGCTACCAAGGAAGAACAGGATTGGACAGAGTTTTGGATATCCGTGGCTTTGTCGATACGGAATGGGTTGGAGATCTGGATTAGAGAAGATCTACAAGTGGGTATGTGTTTAACCTATTTGGAGGTGCAGTCAGTTGGATGAATAAGAAACAATCTGTAGTGGCACTATTAACTACAGAGGCAAAGTACATGGAAGCCACTCATGCAAGCAAGGAAGCCGTTTGGTTGCAGAGATTGTGTTCAATTATGGGGTTAGTACAAGGAGCTATAAGGATAGACTGTGACAGCCAAAGTGCAATTTTCTTGGCAAAGAACCCTGCTTACGATTCAAAGACAGCACATTGATGTTTAGTATCACTTTGTGATGGATATGATAGAAGACAAAAAGGTGTTGTTGGTAAAGGTGGACACTTTGAAGAATACCGTAGATGAATTGACAAAATCTGTGAGCTTTGAGAAGTTCTCTTGGTGTAGAGAAACAATGGGCGTTGTAGGGCTGTATAAATGACTAAGCTCTCTTATGACCCCCTGTGGAAAGAAAACAACAAGTGGGAGAATGTTGGGTTGTGTTATATTCTTTCCACGACTAGCCACTTAGTTAACCAGGGGGTTAGAGGGGGGGTGGAGTGCCCCCTTTGTTGCGCCAATTGCGTAGCAGGGGGGTCACAGGGGGGTTTGAGGGGGATGGGTATCCCCCCTCTACGGGGTCTAGGGAAGTGCCTCGAGGAAAGCTTTTTTGGACCCTATATTAGGTTGGGCGAACCTACTTATGGTTTTGTGCATTGTTTTTTGCACAGGTTTTGGATGCAATGGTATTTGGTCCATGGTTTTGGATGCGATGGTTTTTTGGTCTATGGTATTGGATGCTTCGGCATGTATAATATGTATTGTAACATTGAAAGGAAAATAATGAAAAATCAAGCTGGTAGTCCCAGTTTTGGGATCCAGGGGAAAATCTCTGCGTATATGTGTTTTATGTGTTATGCTCTCGCATTGTTTATTTTCTATGTTTTAGAATTTGTATGCAGGTAATTTTTGTACGGGGTTAAAACCTACATTTGGTATCGAAGCAAAGTTTTGGCTTCAAGGGGACGCCTTTTTTGCTGAGGGGTTTCGCTTAGGCCTGTGGTAGACCTTGTTCAAGGGGAGATTTGCGGGATCGATTCTGGTGGTGAAAGAAGATGACGAGCAGTGGAAAGATAGAGATCAAGAAATTTAATGGTGAAAGTTTTGAGTTGTGGAAACTCAAGATGCAGGATCTATTGGTGGATAAATATCAGTGGATCGTGGTAGATCCGGGTACTAAACCAACGAGAGTGTCTGATGAAGAATGGAAGAAGTTGGATTGAAAGGCAAAGAGAACAAGTGTCTCAGATTCAATATTGCTGAATGTATCAGGGGAAGGTACGACTAAGGATTTGTGAGACAAGTTAGGGACTTTGTACCAATCTAAGTCTCTGGTGAATAAACTGTTCCTATGGAAAAAGTTTTATAACCTGAGGATGAAAGATGGAGACTCGGTGACAAAGCATCTGAATGCATTTAATAATGTGGTAAGTCAGTTATTATCTATTGATATTAAAATTTCAGATGAAGATAAGTGCTTCAGTTTGTTGTGTTCTCTACGAGATTCATGGGATAGTCTGGTTATTGAAATAGGTAGCAATGCAACTACCTTGCAGTTTGATGAAATAGTCTCATCCCTGCTGACGAAGGAGATGGGACGGAAAAATATGGATAGCCAGAATGGTGATGCCTTGTCTGTATGAGGACGGTCCTAGAACAGAAACAAAAATAATTCATCGAGTGGGAGATCTAAATCTAGAGGGAGATCTAAATCTCCAGGAAAACTTATAAAGGTAGTTTGATGGAAATGCAGAAAGGAAGGGCACTACAAAAGGGACTGTAAATCTAAAGCTCCTGACAAAGGAAAGGGATCTGATGACGCTCCTTCTGCAAAGGCGAAAACCACCTCAGAAGAAGGTGGGGATGTGTACTTGGCTTCTTCAAGTACACATGTAGATCATGAGGCATGGTTGATTGACTCAGGTGCATTCTTTCACTTCACTCCCCATAGAGAGTGGTTTTGCGAGTATTCGAAATATGATGGTGGTGATGTCTTCTTAGGGGATGATAAGAAGGCTAAAATTGTTGGCCGCGGAAAATTAAAGTTGAAGTTGCAAGGTAGAGTGGTTATAACACTTCCGGGTGTTCTGCATATTCCTGCATTGGCAAAAAATCTGATTTCTGTAAGCAAGCTGGATGATGCAGGTGTAAAAACAATGTTCGATAAGGATACCTGCAAGATGGTTTGGGAAGCACTGGTATTGATGTGGGGAGTTCGGATTGGAACTCTGTACAAGCTACAAGGTAGCACTATTGTTGATGTGTGCAACAGTTCTGTGGTTCTTGAAAGTGGAGAAGAAAACCTAGTGGTCTCTAGAGAGAAGACCATGCTGTGGCATCAAATGCTTGGACATATTGCAGAGAAGGGCCTTCAAATACTTCACGGTAAAGGTATGGTAGAAGGTTTGAGTAATATCTCTCTGGATTTTTATTTCTATGAAAATTGTGTATATGGGAAGCAGAATCAGGTGAGTTTCCCCTCAGGAGGTAAGAGGGCGAAACAGATATTAGAGCTTGTGCACAGTGATGTGTTTGGACCTATGAAGGTTCCATCACTGGGTAAGTCTGTGTACTATGTATCATTTATAGATGACTTCTCAAGGAATACATGGATATATTTCCTTAAGAAGAAATCTGAAGTCTTTGACAGGTTTAAAGAATTTAAGACTCTGGTGGAAAACCAGACAGAGAAGAAGATAAAGGTGTTGAGGTCAGATAACAGTGGAGAGTTTTGCAACAAGGAATTTGAAGAATTATGTAAGAAGTGTGGTATAGCACAGCAGAAGACTACCCCATACACACCTGAGAAAAATGGAGTTGCAAAAAGAATGAACAAAACATTGATGGAAAGGGCAAGAAGCATGCTCAGTGGTGCCGGGTTAGGACAAGAATTCTGGGTAGAGGTGGTGGAGACAACATGTTACCTGGTCAACAGATCACCTTCATCAATGTTGGAGGATAAGACTCCACAAGAGGTATGGACTAGTAAGAAACCCTCTCTTTCACATCTGGGGGTCTTCGGATGTGATGCATATGTACATGTTCCAAAGGAGAAAAGAACCAAGTTGGATAGTGAATCTTAAAAGTGCATCTTTATTGGGTATAAGGATGGTTTAAAGGGTTATAAGATTTGGAACCCAGTAACAAGGAAGGTTGTGTACAACTGAGATGTGGTGTTCAGAGAGGTGAAATATGTTATTAAACATGAAGTCAAACCAAAGGAACTTGAGAAGATAGAGATTGAGCTTAAGGAGGAAGAATCAGACTCTACAATAGAGGAGGAATCAAAAGATGAAGAGCCACAAACTCTAGGTGTGAGAAGGTCAGTTCGAGAAAGAAGGCAACCAGAAAGGTATAGTCCATCTTGTTTATGTTCAAATTTTTCTTTATCTGTTACTGATGATGATCCCGGAACTGTGAAGGATGTAGTAGATTCAGAGGATGGAAAACTCTGGAAAGAAGCCATGGTTGATGAAATGGCATCTTTGCACAAAAATGAAGCTTGGGATCTGGTGGAGTTGCCGGCTGGAAGGAAACCCATTGGCAGCAAATGGGTGTTCAAGAAGAAGACAAATGCAGAAGGATAGGTGGAGAAATACAAAGCTCGGTTGGTAGCAAAAGGTTATTCCCAGGTGTTGGGAATTGATTTTGGTGATATTTTTTCTCTCCTGTTGCCAAGGTAGCTTCTATTAGATTACTTTTATCTGTTGCTGTTGCTTTTGATTTTGAGGTAGAACAAATGGATGTGAAGACAACATTTCTTCACGGGGATCTGGAAGAGGAGATCTACATGAAGCAACCTGAAGGCTTTGCGGTGAAGGGTAAGAAATAACTGGTATGCAAGTTAAAGAAGTATCTGTATGGGTTAAAAAAATCACCAAGGATGTGGTATTAGAAATTTGATACATTTATACAGGGACTTGGCTTCACCAGAAGCAAAGCAGATCACTGTGTGTATTTTAAATTAATTGGTGACCGTGTTATTTATCTGGTCTTGTATGTGGATGATATGTTGCTGGTTGGAAATGACAAAGAAATTATCCAGGATTTGAAGACCCAATTGTCCTCCAAATTCAACATGAAAGAACTTGGTGCTGCAAACTATATTTTGGGCATGGAAATTAAAAGAGATCGGGCAAAGAGGAAGCTCAGGTTAAACCAGAGGAAGTATGTCAAGAAAATACTGCAAAGGTTTAATATGCAGGATAGGAAACCAGTGAAGGTTGCTATTCCTGTAGGTGTGAAGTTATTTGCTGAACAATGTCCCAAGACACAAGAAGAGGAAGAGGACATGTCCTGTGTTCCATATGCAAGTGGAGTCTATAGCTTGATGTATGCAGTGGTTTGTACTAGACGGGACATTGCGCATGCAGTGGGAGTATTGAGTAGTTTTATGTCAAAACCAGGAAAGGAGCATTGGATAACAGTGAAGCAGGTTTTCAGGTATTTGCGTGGCACTAGTGATTATGGTTTATGCTACCAAGGAAGACTAGGATTGGACAGAGTTTTGGATATCTGTGGCTTTGTTGATGCGGAATGGGCTAGAGATCTGGATCAGAGAATATATACAAGTGGGTATGTGTTTAACCTATTTGGAGGTACAATCAGTTGGATGAGTAAGAAACAATTTGTAGTAGCAATATCAATTATAGAGGTAGAATACATGGCAACCACTCATGCAAGCAAGGAAGTAGTTTGGTTGCAGAGATTGTCTTCAAGTATGGGGTTAGTACAAGGAGCTATAAGGATAGATTGTGACAGCCGAAGTGAAATTTTCTTGGCAAAGAACCCTGCTTACCATTCAAATACAAAGCACATTGATGTTCAGTATCACTTTGTGATGGATAGGATAGAAGGAAATAAGGTGTTGTTGGTAAAGGTGGACACTTTGAAGAATATTGTAGATGCATTGACAAAATATGTGAGCTCTGAGAAGTTCTGTTGGTGTAGAGAAACAATGGGAATTGTAGGGATGTATAAATGACTAAGCTCTCCTGTGGCCCCCTGTGGAAAGAAAACAACAAGTGGGATAATGTTGGGTTGTGTTATATTCTTTCCATGATTAGCCACGTAGTTAACCAGGGGGTTAGAGTGGGGGCAGAGCCCCCCCTTCATTGTTCCGATTGCATAGCAGGGGGGTCAAAGGGGGGTTTGAGGGGGGCGGGTAGCCCCCCTCTATGGGGTCTAGGGCAGCACCCCGTGGAAATTTTTTTGGGACCCTATATTAGGTTGTGCAGACCTACCTATGGTTTTGTGCATGGTTTTTCGCACATGGTTTTGGACGCGATGGTTTTCGATCCATGGTTTTGGATAAGATGGTTTTTCGGTCCATGGTATTGGATTCTTCGACATGTATAAATATGTATTGTAACATTGAAAGGAAAATAATTAAAAATCAATCTGGTAGTCCCGGTTTTGGGATCCAGGGGAAAATCTCTGTGTATATGTGTTTTATGTGTTATGCTCTCGCATTGTTTATTTTCTGTGTTTTAGAATTTGTATCTAGAATTTGTATGCATGTAATTTCTATACAGGGTTAAAACCTACATTCATGAGATCTTAATTGGGAGATCTAGGAAAGATCATAAGAAGAAGGGTACCTCATTCAAAAATCTTGGCATCTATGATAGATAGAGAAAGACAGTATAAGATTCAATGCTATATAAATAATGTGAATAGAAGCTCATATTGCCGGAAATATGGATGAAGCTGAAGAAAAGGGCCAAAGAAAGAGGGAGCAACAAATCTCTCACAAAAATGGGTCCTATCATAAGTTCCTAAATCTTTTTATATAACCATAAGATTAATATGCATCGTAGCATCATGAAAGTATTAGGAGCAAGAGCTCGTGGAATCACCATGGGAATCATGAAGGAAAAAATCCATGGTAGTCAAACATAAAGGATGAAGCTCTTGGGAACCTCATTAGACATTGAAGGAAAGAATGAAGTTATCCAGGACAAGGTTCATCATACATCATGTAAAAAAGGAAACATATACTAGATGAGGATATGAAAGATCCTTAAGATTCTCTGATGGAATCCTCTTCGTAGGGTTCACTAATCTAGAGAGGAAGTAAGTGTTTCAATAAGAACTCCAAATTATGGAATCAATGAGATGATGATATGATGACATAAAGCAGATCAAGGGATTGAAGATCTTTTCAATCAAGGAAGCTGCTAGAAGAAGCCTCGATGACTTGAGGGTGAAATAAGGTATATATGCTTGTGTTTAATATTATAATGACATGTCATATGGTTTCAAGTAACATATATCATTAATTCTATCTTGAGAAGCATGATCAAGAGAAAAATGACCTCCTCTGAAAGGATGCAATAAGACGTAATACACACTAGATGAAATCAACATAATGTGTCCTCATATGAAGTATGAGGTGTTTGATCAAAACTAAGAAAATCTGATTAAAAGAACCTAGGAATGGAATGTGTAAGGAAGGAAGAGATAATGAGATATGCAACCTTGATGAAGGCAATCAACATCCAAAAGACCAAGAAGTTTTGATTAGGAAATCTCTTGGAAAGATATGAAGACTCTAATGAAAGTATGAAAAAGATAAAGACCCTTGATAATGGATATCTTTCGAAGATGTGTCAATATGTGTGAAAGATGTTGATACCTACAAGAATATTTCACAATAAAGAGCCACCTCATAAGGTATGATTTGATTTAATATGATTTTTTGTTTTCTTGAATAATATATGGATGAGTTCATGCATGGCTACTATAACAAGACTTGTAAGTACAAGCACAACCAGCATTCATGCGGTAGATGGAAACTCCTAAAAGAAGCATGAAGAAAAAAAGGAAGTAGCCATATGAAGAAGGTTCCAGATATGTACGAAGAAGGCCACTTTCCATGAAGAAAGGAATGACATGACAAAATAAGAAGAAAAGTGATCGGTGGATCTTTCCCTACAAGGAAGAAGCTCAACTAAATTTCATGAAATCAAGGAGAGAAGTTGATCAAGTAGCTAAAGGAACCATGAAGAAGAAATTGATGATGTATAGAAGAGTCCCTAGCTAAGAGGGAGCTCTGACAAGTTCCTGATTAAAAGGGAGCTTAGGCAAGTTTATGATCAGAGGAAACTTGGGCATATCTTTCATAAGTTGAGAGGGAGAGATAAACACAACATTATTGTCTTCACCTCGGAAGAAATAATGGAGGATTGGGTAATCATCTGTAATCCGATGCTCTTTGAGGATGTGTAGGGCATCTAAGATAAGAGTAGGCAAGAGGACCAATATTATTTGAGGGATCGGAACACAAGATAAGAATAGTCCTAGAATTTCATACTTAGTGAACACCCAGGTGGGTATGTACCTTGAGAAAAAATGATGAACGTGTCTATAGTCATTGGTCTCGCCAAAATTTTGCTCTGATCTAATGAGAGATAGAGCTGTCAGTCAAGGCCTTGCTGTGGAAACAATGTTGGTTACTATGATTCTATACAAATGGGTTACCAATCTGACTCTTCTTATGAGATCTCTTCAATATTGATAATAACCAAGTACCATTTATGAAAACCTCCCTAGTTAAGAGGGAGTGTTGAAGAAAAGTGTAACTAGGTTTGGTTTTCATCACAAATTGTAATTATAAAGAAGAAACAAACATTTATATTATTCCTTGCATCATGGGTTTCATGATCAAGATATGTTTACAATAGGTTAAATACTTCTTCTTGATGTCTTTAGGATTTATTAATATAATTACAAAGTCATGTTAGACATGTCAAACCCCTACTCCAAGACATTGTCACTATCTCTCTTATAGTCGGCTCAACGAACACATATATCTTCATAAGGATATGTTGGCTCAGTTCAAGGACCTCATGTTGGCCTACTGGACACACATAAGTCACTATAAGTATGAACTTGATCTCACCTCATAATGACAAGAAGGATATCGATTATCTCTGTAATTTATATACGAATCTTAGCAAGGAAGATAATTCTGAAATACATCCATCACAATTTCGTAATAAGGTTATCTCTGTCTCATATATATCCATCAAGGTTTCAAATCAAGGCTATCTCAGTCTCATTATTTGTGCAAAGAACCAGTCACTGTCCTAGGAAAGGACTCATACAACAAGAAGCCATGTTAAGCTTGGGTTCGAGATAGAGAAGAATCGAAGATAGAGGAGCTATCTTGTCATGCGAAGAAGATTATCAGTAACCCTAGACTGTGGACTGTATTGCAAGGAAGGAGACACATACTCTCCTTAAGGACTATGTCAAGGTAATGAAAGGAGACTGAGACTCTCCTTACAACGGTGCTACAACAGTAAGAAAGAAGAAGAATCTCAGAGACATGTGAAGAAGGATGACTATGAATGAATGAGATAGTGACAAGTCTTGAAAGTAAGTTTGAGTCAAGGAATTTTGTCAAGGGTCTTGGTATTCGTCAAATAGATATCTATAAGAAGAGATTGAAGGGTTTTCCTCTCAAGAGGAGAGGTTTTTCCCTAGCTTGGAGCCTACATCTTGTGCACTTGTATTTTGTTGATTTTCTTGTTTTGATAAGATGTTTGATGATTGAAGAACACACTAACATAAATAAGTTAATTCTAATAAGAAGACATCACAAGAAGTTATCTTAGAAAGAAGAATCATTAATGTTAAAATTTCCCTAGATTCTTTAACACCTCCCCATTTTTTTGGGAGGGCAATTCGTTCCCATTTAATCCATGCAAGAGTCCTTCCTTCCTTTTTCCCTCTCCATAAATATGCACAACATATTTTTTGTATGATGTTAATGATGCCCTTTGAATCCATGCTAATGCCATCCAGAATACACGAATCACCTCCAAAACAAATTTTATAAGAATTAACTTGCTAGCCTGTGAAATCCATCAATGACTCCATACATTTAGTCTCTTTTCAATTGTCACTATGATCCACATCCAGTCGTGTTTCTAGTATTTGTTTAGTTTTAAGTGAAAGCCCAGGTATTTAATACCTTATTCCACCTTCGTAGATTGGAAAGGGAATAATATTATTGCTAAAGACAGTTCCTCCCTGGTGCATCCTAAAGCCGAGATAGTGGAATTTTGTGGTTTTGTTTCCATTCCTGTCGCTTTCTGAAATAATTTTAAGATCTGGTCCAGAGCGGTAGTATCACATTTTGTACCATTGAGGAAAATCATCACATTGTCTACAAATAACAAGTGTGTGAGATTAATGTTTCCTGTTAGAGGAGCACCTTTCAAAAGACCCTTATTCCTCACATCCATAATCAGATTGTTGATTCCTTCCATTATGAGAAGAAATAACAATGGGGAGAGGGGGCATCCCTTCCCCAATTCTCTATCCACATGGAAGAATTTAGAGGCAGATCCGTTTATCAATAATGTAAACGATGATGAATTAATAGAACACATGATTCAATTTATGAAGTTTATGTGGAAACCTAGATGCGTAAGAAGCATTCTGACATATAACCAGCTGACTTTGTCAAATTATTTTTGCAGATCAATCTTTAATTCATGCCTTTCAACTTCTTAATCTTTAGGATATGCAATTCTTTCCATTCTACTCCAATAGCTTTATGGATTTGCTAATCTTCCAAGAAAGAAAATTTTTCCTTTGATATGTCCTTGGAAAGAATCGACTTCAATTTGTTTGTGATAATTTGTGAAATGATCTTGTAAATAAAATTACATAAAGAGATGGGTTGATAATAATTTAAAGATTGTGGATTATCCACCTTAGTGATTAGAGCTATGAAAGTGGAATTGAAAGCATCATACATCCTACCCGATGTCTGCATTCTTAAATCACTTTTAAAATATCATTCCCAATCAACTCATATAATTCCAAGAAGAATTCAACATGCCAACCATCTAGCCCCAAACTCTTATCCTTTTTAAACCAATGTAGAACTACTTCTAATTCTTTAGTAGAAACATGAGCCATCAACTCTTCATTCATTGCTTCATTAACATACCTGGGAAATAAATGGGCAATATGAATGATCTCTAGAAGAGTGACCACTTGAGGGGCCTCGAAAAGGGTACGAAAATGTATGACTCCTATTCTTGCTAAGTTCATAAAGTTTGATGTCAGTTCACCCTGTTTGTCTTTTGGTGACCAGATAGTATTGATAGATTTTTTCCTTTTCTATATTGTTGAAAAAAATTTGCGTTATCTTCCCCGACTTGTAACCATATTGCACGACTTCTCAGTCTCCATTCATCTTCCCTCTCCTTGAGCAATTTAGACTTCTCCAATTCCAGTTGAATGAGTCTCATTTTGGAGTCTGTTTGGTCAATTTAATGTTCTTATATTGAAAGCATAAATTATCAACCAGAGTTGGTAAAATTATGAAGTGCAGGTGCACTATATATGATATAATCATATCCTTTAGTTTTTAAGATGATGGTTATGCTTATTTTGAGATTTTTGTTGTTTATCTAGTTAGATTTCTACAAATTAATAAGTGGAAATTAAGCTACTGTTAGAATAATCTACCAGATCATATCTATTTGAGTATTATCCTAAAATTATAAATCTATATAAATGAAACAAAGTATTCAAATTATTCTAATGATCCTTCAAAATCTTGTCTACAAAATATATATACAAATTCTGATTTTAAAGAGCATGAAAGAAATCTCTAATTGCAAACTACAAAGTAGATACAAGTTCTAATTCTAAAAAGCATGACAATACTAATAGTAATGAAGCGAAAAACGTTTTAAGAACTAAAATATTGAACAATTGTAAGCATAAACGAAATAACTAAATGGTAAACAAAATAACTGAGTTATAACGAAATAATGAAAACTACGAAGTAAAGAAACTAAACTAGAATGCAGTGATAAGAAAAGGATATTAAATGAAAACAATCATAAAGCAATGAAATAAAGTAAACTAAAACCTTTACTGTCTACAGGGGCCCTCCTCATCCAGTAGGTGTAAATCACACTCACATATGCATTGAATCACAGAAAGGTAACTTCAAATTAATACAAGAACAAAGGTCTGTTTCACAATTCTTCAACAATTAACTATTATGTCCTCCCTGCTATCATTTACAGAGGATACATATTTATATAAAATGTGTGCTCAACAGTTTGAGACTTCTACGCCTATAGGTCTATTGTTCAATCCTTATTCAAATTTGAAACTAAACAGAAAAGCGTTATTTCGTCGATTTTCTATTTGGAAAGAAAATCGAAGAAACGTGTTACACTCAAACTTTTGCTGCTACGTTTTTGACGTGTGCCTTTTACCGCACCATTGTGTGATTCTTTCGGTGAATTGGCTCGAATTAATAGGAGGATATCCATGAGAGGATCGATCCTAAACTTCCCATGTGCTTAGTTGCTTCATTGGCGCACCAGAACCCCGGAAACCATGGAGGTAGCTGCAGATTTATAAAATAGCTGCAGAATCATGTTAATTCCATAGCTAATGCAATATTTAACATAACAATAAGGAACATTAATGAATATGAAAAATAAAACATGTAAGAGTTTTTACCTTATCAAAATCTATGATTTATTTCCTTTATTGAGTTGATAGTGATGACGAAAAAGAGGGAAATGGAGGAAAAAAGGGTTTCAAAGCATAACAGTTATGGAACTCTACATTCCCCCACACTGAATATTTTGTATGTCCTCATACAAAATGGAAAATTGATATCTTGAACTAATGCATTTTCTTGGAAAATTCTGCCAATACATCTAACTTCATCCTTTTCACTTTCTTTCCAGTCATTGCCATCCTTGGTTTCCTCATGAGGATCTTGTATTTCAAGTTTATAACCCATCTTTGTAAAGCCTTGTTTTCTTCTTCAGGTTCTTATTCTATTAAACCACAGACTTATATGTAAGAGCAGGTTGTCACTCTTACCTATTTGGATTTGATTATGTGCTTTCAAGGCTTGATTTTCATTTTTAATGTACCTATTTAATGTCTCCAGTTCGAATATTTCTTGTTTCAATATATTGACTATTGGAGGTTCATGTGGCTCATTAGACTAGACTTCTTCCTCCTCTTGAATTGGAATTGATGTTCTTGCCCTGTCCCTTTTTTCCAAGGACTCAATATAATCATAGATCTCTTGCTGTACCGGATCAATCTTTGGCATTCTCCATCTTGGACTTTAAGGAGGCGAGGTGATAGGTGGTGATGAAACCCTTGGTGGAGTTCCTGAATCTTCTTCTTTTGCCTTTGATTTTTCTTCTATTTCTATATTGACATGCTTTGTGCTCTTTGGGGGTAATTCTTTTTCTTAGTTGAGTCTGGTACTCCTTAAACCTATGATAGGGGTCTTTTGAGTTTTCTTCCTTTCTGTTTTAGGCTTCTCTGCTTGTGGTGAAATCTCTGTTTCTTTACTGGCTTTCTTTCTTCTAACATTTCTTTTGTTTATTTTCTCTAAAACTTCTGCAAGAGGGATGTCATCTTTTGACAGTTTCTATGGTTGATGTGGTTCTTGTTCCTGTGTCTTATCAATTTTTCTTTTCCTTCCCCTCTTAGGTTTGTTGATATTTGGCTTCCCATGAGTTTCTTCCTGAAAGTGATTTCTTACTAAAAAGCTTTCCCAATTATCACCTATGTTTTGGAGATGAAATTCAACAAGTATTTTGACTAGACCATGGTGATACATTGTATTATCTATAAACTGAATTCTCCTCTGAACATTTCCTGACATCTTTCTAAGACTATTCAGCAAGAAATACAGAAGGTTTATCTCATTTTCTTCAAGAAAATTCATTAGCAGCTGAATATGATAGAAAAACATACATCCAAACCTTCCTTCACAGGTAACAAATTTTTGGATTATTACAAGTAGGTTCCTCCACTTGCTTTTCAATGCCATGCTTAGGATGCCCTTCTTGAAAATGGTGGTTTCCATGCTTGGTTTCTTTAGGAAAACCTTCTAGTCTCCTGTTTCAATACCTTTGTTCTTGAACCGTTTCTCTCCAATCCGCAACAGTCCAATGGCTTCGGCTATAAATGACTCTGTCACTGTGAATTTTATGTCCCCTATCTCCACTTCGACTCCATCAAAGGCCCTGGTGAAGGATTTGGTCACTTCTCTATGGAAGCCATCAAATTTCTCTACAAATTCTAGCCACTGCGCTTTTTGCAATAATTCTTTTGTCTGTGGATACCCCTCCAAAAATTTCTTCCCTGTTGGCTTTGTTCTGACTATCACTCCCATGGCAGAGAAGCTTTGTTTCAAAACTATTTTTTTTTATAGGGTAGGATGGCTTGATAGGGTTTTTAGAGCAGAAAGGCCGAGAGTGTGAGTGATGGAATAATGAGAGCGTAGGTAGTGAGGGTATAAGGGAATGAGGTAGAATCTATCCATTAAGATCATTCATGTGTATGTTTTGGGCGATCGATTCAATGGATCAGAATATGAGTTATGATGACTGGGAGTGAATGGCAGATTATGCAAGATTTGACATGACACAACCAACTCTTTGCAATAATGATTTTGATTTTTTGGTAGTACTATGTCTTATAATTCATATATGTAATGTTTTGATCCCTATTATTAAATTAAAGAAGTGCATACCTTTGATTTATTTGCTTGCTAACCTTTGGTTGTCCTTTTATGCTGTCTTCAGGTACTTTGCAGTGGAGGGAGTCAATCATTCCTTCAATTGTATGATCAGAGGTGTCTGTCAAATTGGCTACAGAAAGTCATCAGAGCTGCAGAAAATCAATAATTTTGTAGCTATTTATTATTTTTGAAAAGAAAGGGATAAAAGAAGATGGAATTCTAGAAAATGGGATACAAAGAAAATTTAAGATGCCAAGAATTCTTGGTTTTCATCTTGAATTTTCTGCATAAACATGCCAACAATTGTTGGTTTTCATGTTTATACATATTTATTATTATTATTTTATTATATACGAATTTTTTTTTTTTTTTTAAAGGTGGCGAAGAAGAAGAATTCTTCTTAACCAACTTCAAATCAGAGTTGTCCTAGAAATCTTTAAAAATTCCTCATTTGTCATTGGCTTATGATATATCCTGAGTCGATGTCCATTCAATAAGAGAGGAACTTTTTCTTCATCAATAGTCCTAATTTTGACTACTCCATTATAAAAAAAAAAAATTCAATCTCATAAGGCCCAAGCCAGTGAGTTTGAAACTTTCCTCGGAAATTTTTGAACTTTGAATCAAAGAGTAATGCCCAGTTTCTTGGCTGAAATTTTCTTTCTTTGATGTATTTATCATGCCATCTGGATCTCTGTTGCTAGACTAAACTAGTCTTTTGGATAACATCTTGCCTTATTTCATCAAGCTCATTGAGTTGTCCCATTCTTTGCTTTTGTGCTTCTGATAAGTCAAGCCCCAACTTGACTACTATCTTGTAGGTCTGAATCTGGAATTCAATTGGAAATAAGAACTACTTCCCATAAACAAGTTCATAGGGAGTATGTCCTGTAGTGCTTCTCCATGTGGTATGGTAGGCCCATAAAGCTTTTGGAAGCCTTTTGCCCCAGTCCCTTCTGTGCAAGTGAACTGTCTTGGTGAAGATTGCTTCAATCACTTTGTTGGTAGACTCTACTTGTCCATTTTCTTGTGGATGGTATGGAGTAGACTTCTGATGCTTGATTTTATATTCTTCCACTATATTTTGCACTACTTTAGATGTAAATTTCTTTCCTTGATCTATTACAATTTCTCTCGGGACACGAAAACGAGTAAAAATATCCTAAAAAAGAAATGAAACTACAACATTTTCAGTAGCAAAAGAAAGTGCTTTAGCTTCTACCCATTTAGTAACATAATCTGTGCATACAAGAGTATATTTTTTTTGTTTTGAAGATGGATTAATTGTTCCAACAAAATCCAAAGCCAATTTTTCGAAGGGTTCGATAAGTACTTGAGGTTGTAGTGGCATTTCGTTTGAAGGAACATGTTTCCCCATTCTTTGACAGCTATCACACCTCTTAACATATTCCTTGGCATCCTTAAAAAGGGAAGGCCAATAATATCCTAAGAGAAGGACTTTATAAGCAGTTCTTTTGTCAGCAAAATGACCCCCACATGGTTCATCATGGCATGATTTAAGTATTTCAGGTATTTCATCTTCTCTTACACACCTTCAGATGATGAGATCTGGTCCTGTCTTGTATAATTCTTCATTTATCCATGAATAAGATGCACTTGTTTGGATTATTCTTCTCTTTTCTCTAGGAAACAAATAGGAGGGTAACTTTCCTGAAACTAAATAATTGGCAATATCTGCAAACCAAGGTGATTTAGTAGACACTGCAAAAAGATATTCATCAAGAAACTTATCCTCTACAGGTGTATCATTGTTATCATTTTGAATTCTAGATAAAAAGTCAGCAATTGTGTTTTGTTTTCCAGGTCGGTCCAGAATGGTGATATTGAATTCTTGTAACAATAATAGCCATCTTGTTACTCTACCATTAGTAACTGGTTTATTCATTAAATATCTAATGGAAGAATGGTCTGTATGAATGAAAGTTTCATAGCCAATAATGTAATGTCTAAATTTATTAATGGCATGAATGACAACTAAAAACTCCTTTTCAGTTACAGTATAATTTAGCTCTGCAGGAGTTAAATTTTTACTGGTATAATAAATGACATAAGGAGTGAGGTATTTTTTTCCTAACACAGCTCCTAGAGCTGTGTCTGAAGCATCAGTTGATATATGAAAAGGAAATTTCCAATTAGGTCCTTTTAAGATGGGTGCTTCAGAGATCTTCTTTTTCAAAGTTTCAAAAGCCTTTTGACAATCAGAGTTCCAACTAAATTCACAATCTTTGGTGAGTAATTTGAAGAGTGGAGATGCAATCTTTGTGAAGTTTTCTATGAATCTTCTATAATATCCAGTAAAACCAAGAAAACTCCTAACATCTCATTGACAACTTGGGATTGATAATTTGGAAATAATTTCTACCTTAGATGAGTCTACCTTAATTCCATTTCCTAAAATATGGTGACCTAAAACAATTCCTTCATTAAACATCATAAAAAAAATTTCATGACTTAATGAAAGATTTTCTTCTTTGCATCTTATGATAACTTTTTCTAAATTTTCAAGTGCTTCTTCAAAAGAATTTCCATAAACTATAAAATCATCCATATACACTTCCACACAATTATGAATAAGATCAGAGAAAATTCCTAGCACCGCTCTTTGGAATGTTGTTGTAGCATTGCATAATCCAAAAGGAAGTACTCGGTAAGCATAATTCCCCAATGGACAGGTGAATGTGGTTTTGTCTTGATCTTCAGGTGCTACCCGAATCTGATTATACCCACTAAAACCATCCAAAAATGAGAATTATTTTTTTCCTGCTAATGTATCTAGAACTTGATCTATGAAAGGAAGTGCAAAGTGATCTTTCAAAGTTGCTTTATTTAATTCCCTGTAATCAATGCATACTCTCCATTTTCCATTTTTCTTAGGAACAATTACTAGGGGTGAAACCTATTGACTGTTTGATATTGGATAGATAAAATTTACATTTAATAGTTTCTGTAATTCCTCTTTAACAATTTCTTTTAAGTTTGGATTCATTCTTCTTTGTGGTTGTCAAACTAGTCTAGCATTTTATCCAATATAGATATGATGCATGCAGGTTTTATGATCAATTCCCTTCATATCAGTGTATTCCCATGCATATGCAAAAGAGTGTTTTTGCAATATTTCTACCAGTTTATTTTTCTATAATTCTTCCAGGTTTTATTGATGTTCAAGATTTATAAATTAATTAATGATATATAAATATGTAGAATATCGAAACTTTAAAATATCGACCTTCTTCTTTAACTATGCAAAAAAATAAAAACCTCACTAAAAAATTAAAATTAAAATAGAAACAAGAAAATATGAAGAAGAAGACCACTTCAAAAATTGTTAAATTTAGAAAATAATTATTCACATTTAAAACATTAGAAAATTTAAAGTAAAAAAAATAGGTCTTTTAAAAAAGGGCTTGATGTAGAATCAACACTTTGTAAGATCAGCATGCAAACCACTAACATTTTAAAAACTAATGTACATAAACAAATTTAAAGTGTCAAAAACTATGTTAAAAAAATATATGTGTATTTTGCATCACCACTTTTCAAAATTGGGTCACTTTTTTGCTACCTCTACGAAACGAGTAATCGTATCAGTTCCTGTTTCAAAGTTTACATTGTTGAAGCCCCCATGAAATCTCCATTGTCTCTTTCCTTCATGAATTTCCCTGATATCATAAAATGTATCATAAAATTCCATAGGACAGGTATGTGGATTTGGTGGATTACAAACCAGATCCATTGGAAGGGGCTAATGTGTGGAGGGATCTAGATCTCATGCGTATTCGCTCACCCTCCTCAACCCTTGTCACATCTGGCTTACCATCAGAGGTATGAATTGACACCATGGGAAATTTTTCGATGAGGCATTCGGGGTTGGTCCCATTGTTGTAAGATGTTAGGTAACTTTTTCCTATTCCAAGGCAACCTATTCCTCCACATCCACCCTGCGGAGCCTACCTATCCCTCTCATCTCAATGTACACCCCCTTAGGTTGATTTCCCCTCATCGCATTTCCTACTAGAATACCATCATCTGTTTTCTTAGACTATTATGGTGTGGTAACCTACTAACTACTTATCAATAAAATGTGTTATTTCCTCTTCTTCTGATTTCCTAAATGGTATCCTTACACCGAAAATGCTCAATGGAGGCAATTATTCTTAAGAGAAGGTTGACCCTGTTATTTCTCCAGTTGGGCCACCTAAGAAATATTCTTGGAAATGCATCAAATGTCTCCACGAGGAATTATCTTTGGTCTTGGGAAAGGAAATTTAGTTAAACAATATACATGATATGGAAGACAAGGTGTTGGTATTTCATTTCATCAGCCGAAGAATGTCCATGGTGGTTCTGTGCAGATGGAAAAAACTAATTCTAAAACCCTAATTTGGGTACTCACCTTGTTGCATGCTTTTCACAAAGGGATGGTTGGGCTGGTAGGCGTCGAGCACATAGGACGCTGGGAACATCTTGGCTCAAAAATGGAGTTGTGGTTCTCAAGCCCTCCTACTAAATAAATGTACCATTAGTTTCAATGTCTGGGCAAAAAAAAGGATTTTGTTCCTATTTGGATTTGTCTCCCAGCTCTTCCACCAATATTCTGGTATAAAAGCATTTTTTGGGAGGTTGGGAATAGTTTGGTTTTTTTCTATGAAGTTGAACTTTCCTTCAAAGAAACTGGTGGAATGGTGATTTCCCATATTCTAGTTGGTCTAAATTTGTCCCTGGGGCGGGCCTTGAGTCCATTACTACCAATGCAAGTTCAATTACTCATAGGTAGAACATAGACTATGAGGTAATACCTTTTAAATGCTCTCACTGCCATGCCTTGGGAACCTAAGTTGGGATTATGAAATTGGAAAATGGGATAGGAAAAAATGGGTTTGTAAGAGTGAATTCTACTCAATCACTTTTCCTCCCTCTCCTGCAAAATATCTTGTTGATACTTTGGATACTCACAAGGAAGATCTAAGAACTATATTTCCTCCATCAAATGAGGAAATCCCCACAAGCATGGCTCTTGTTAAGATTCCACCTTCTTCAAAGTCTCCCCAGGTTATAGCACACCAATAAATGGAGGCTGAAACAAATCGAGTTTTGACAACATCTCCCCTCTTTTTTGATACTCTTCCTAATTTAGGTATGGGTTCTTCCACCCCCCCTCATTTCTACTTTTCAAGAAGAAGATCAGTTGCGGTATTTTGTGTATTCTCTTAAGGTATCAAATTCAGTTTCTCTTTCTATCCCTTTCATACAATTCTCTAGGATCTCCTCACCCATTCCCCCTTCTTATCCTTTCCCTCTACGCTCCCTAACATCCCTTCTCCTTCTCTCATCGGGAACCTCACATTTCTCCCTCCTCTCCCGAATTCTCACCCTCCCTCCTCTCCCGAATTCTCACCCTCCCTCCTCATCCCTTCCCCTTTCCCTGTGCTACAACAATTTATGATCTTTAGGTCATTATTCTCCCCCCCCTTGCCATGTCTATCCCTCCCCCTCTAGGATTTTCAAGGATCCCTCTGTTTCATCCTTGGTTAGGGGCCATATGTCATTCCTTTCAATATCCTGACACAAGGCACATTTTGAGATCCAAGCTGAGAACCAAACCTCGATCAAAGGGTGATTAGAGCTACAGGTCATCCTAAAGGTTCCTTATGAAAGGTACTTCTCTTAATTATAGGGGTTTGTTCATCCCCTATAAAAAACTGGCCCTGAAAAGACTCTATGAATGTTCCCCCCATGCCATTTTTATTTAAGAAACCATGTTGGATGGAGATAAGGTCACCGATGTTTTGCTTTCAATCCTCCCAAATTGGGACTTTTTGACAGTCGATGCCATGGGAAAATGTGGAGGTTTAATCACAGAATGGAACCCTAAATTCATGTATCTAAAATCTTTGTGGTTATTAGATTCATTACTAGTTGCAGATCTCATCTTTGCTCAATTGGATTTATCTTTTCATTTTATCAATGTTTATGGTTTGTACATTGACAGACAAGAATACTAGTCCTCTATTTATTGACTCCCGATCTTCAGTTCTAATAGAGTTTTCTTAGGTGGGGATCTAAAATTCGCATGGGAAACTCAAAATTTTGGGGGTCCTTAACCAAACCAGACCATCTGTCAGATTATATGGTCTCACTCCTAGATGATCTCAATATTTACGATACTATTTCAACAAATATCATGCCCTATTGGGAAAATAATTGAACTGGTCCAACAAAAATTTCTAAAATATTGGATGGATTTCTCATTTGAGAGAGCCTTCTTGAATCTAGCCTCAAAATAAAGTAGTTAACTTCTGTTGGGGGGAAATCATACTACATCCCTATTCTTGGATTTGTAATCATTTATTGATAAACGTCCCAACCCTTTCATATTAAACCCTTATTGGCTAGATGAGCCTTCCCCGTTATCCTTCCTCAAGTCAAACTAGTCTCATCTTTCCCATGACTCTCTCGAATCTCCTTGCTTTCAATTTCAAAGGAATCCAAAAATCCAAGGAGATCATAGGCGAATGGGCTTCGAAAAAGCGGGAGGAATCCTCCAAAATATTATTGGAATCTTAATCCAAAATTCATTCTCTTTGGAACCTGCTCTCCTCTCTAGATGCTTCATTCAATCTCTAAGATCGAAAAATCTAGAAACAAGATTCTTCTCGAACGTGAGAAAGAATGGCACTTAAAGAGATGAGTCCTTCGGCTCTTTGTAGGGTATGAATTACAAAATGCTTCCACAGAGTGGAAAACCACTAAAAAACCATAAATACCATATGGGATATTACATGCTCTTCCGATGCTTTTTCTACCCCTTTCTTTGATATTGCAAGAGAAGGTTGTTCATAATTTAAAGGTATTTTCAAATAGGAAGTTTGAGTCACGATTGAGCAGGTTCTCCAAGTGGCTAGACACTTTCCTTGTTTTGTTGAAGAGGAAGATAACGATATGCTAATGGAAGCGGTCTCAAAGAAGGATTTAGAAAATTTTCTTCACAATTTCAAGAAGGATACAAGTTTTATACCTGATGGGATTCCTATTGAATTCTACTTTAAATGCTTGGATTTTATAGGTGATTATCTTCTCTTTGTCGTTGAATACTCTCGTTCATCAGGTCAAATGTTGGGGTCCTTCAACTCTACCTTCCTTTCTCTTAACCCTAAATATGACAACCTTGATTCTTTTAACCAATTTCAACCTATTTCCCTTTGTAATTCTATCTACAAGATCATCACCAATATTATAGCACTGTGTCTTAAGCATATCCTCTCCTGCCATATTTCCTCTAAATAGTTTGGTTTTCTTTTAGATAAACAAATACATGAGGCCATTGGTCTAGCTCAGGAGGCCCTTCACTCAATCCATACCTCTAGAAAAAAAGCCCTTGTTTTTAAAGTTGGTCCCTTTAATTCCTTTCATAGAGTCAACTGGTTATACCCTTGCCTTCTCTTACTTCACTTGGGCTTCTCCTTCTCTTTTGTTACATGGTTTTTGATTTGTATCTCTTCCCCCTCCTTTATAGTTATGATAAACAAGGTTGTTTCCCCTTTATTCAATGTAGAATGAGGCCTTCACTAGGGATGTCCCCTTTCTCCCCTCATTTTCCTTCTTATTGGGGAATGCCTCAATAGGATGGTTTCAAATGATTTTCACTCAGGAAACTATAAAGGTGTCTCTTTATCTCAAAATTGTTTCCTTTCACATCTCCTTTTAGTTGACAACATCCATTATTTTCTCGAATGGGGACCTTATTCATATAAAAAATATACAATCACTATTGGAGTTGTTTAGCTAGGCTACATGCATGAGAATAAATAGATAGAAGTCCTCTATCTTCAGTTGGGCAATCCTAGAAAATGAATTATCCACTATAGAAAACATCCTCTCTTCTCCCATAAAGAACATCAGACATGGTTTAAAATATATAGGTTTCATTCTTAAACCATGCAATTATCTAATTCAATATTGGTCATGTCTATTAGAGAAAATTGAAAAAATAATGAGAATCTAGAGCAATCGATGGTTATGTTTGGATGGACGTCTAGTACTTTGAAGATCAGTTATAAAAGCAATCTGTGTTTTTCGGGCCTCTTTTGTATGGATCACCAGAGCGATATTAAGTAAAAATACAACAAATCTCTACCCCTTTTATTTGGTATAGAAAGGAGGAAAAGTATACCTTTGCACTCACAGCATAGAACTCCATCTCTCTTTCGAAATATTTGGTGGATGGGGGGTAAAAATGCTCCCAAAATTTTCTCAATCTTTGGAAGCAAAAGGGGTCTAATGCCTTATCCAAGGAAATGGGTTATGGGTGAATACAATGGCTCAAAAACACATCTGACCCTTATCCATCCTAGATTGGATTCACACTTCCATCAAAGCTCATTAGAATGGCTCCATAACCTGGAAAGAAATCCTGAAGGCCTTCCACATCATAGGAAATAATCTCTACTGGAAAGTGGGAAATGGTCAAAAAAATTTAATTCGGAAGGATCCATGGATAGGTAGCCTCCATTAGTATCATCTCCCTAATGCTCTTCTAAATATTTTGGCAAAAAAAATTAGTTCACCTTAAATCAATATTCTGCTAGGAAATCCTGGTTGTCAGCGTCTGATCTTCAGCTTGAAGCATGCAGTTGCTTGGGAAAATTATCTTAGGGCCCTAAAATTCTCAAATATTTTTCTATCAAATAATGAAGATGAAATCATATGGGAGATATGCCAAAATTCAGATATCTATCCCAATTCAAAACATAGAGAATCATCCATGGTGGCGAAAAATCCTTTGGAAACTTTGTTGTTCCCCCAAATCCATTATGTTCATGTGGGTCATGCTAAAAGGTAAGGTTCCACCTGGGACACTCAAAAAAGAATATATTTTGAAGGCCCTAACATTTGCATGCTCTGTGAATTAGAAGTGGAATCAATACATCATATATTTATTGATTGTCCTTTTACAAAACAGGTTTGGTTTGAAGTCAAAAACTCTTGCCCTCAAGCAAGTGATTGGAATGCATAAAATATTTCAAGTTGCCTCAAACCTTGGTTCTAAAGCCATTTTCTTGATAACTTAAAAATTATGCCTCTTTGTATTAGCTAGGGAATTTTTCTTGAATGAAACACAACTATTTTTGAAGACAAACCTCCAAATTCTTTAAAAGTCTCCTTTAAGAGCCTTGCAATCTTAGCCATGTTCCCCTCTTTCTCATCCTTTAGTATTTCTACTCCTTTTGTTGCTATTGATTTTTTTTTTTGGTTCGATTAGTGAGACATGTCTAGGGGATTGAACTTCCGATCACCTAGATACATAAGGGCTTGTCAACATGTTTTCTTCAAATTGTGCTACCACTCGTAGACATCCTTATTAAAATTCAGATTGACTGTCCCTAGTATTTTTTTAATGGTGCTTCCCATGGCTCCCCAACCATTAGTGCACCTGGGGTGATCAATATTAGATCATTATATTTTTTTCATCCATATTGATGCATTTAGAGTGGAAAACATGAAGGAATAAGATCACGGGACTGTTTTTACTGGCGGGACCCAGTTTGGCAAAACGAGGTCTGAAACATTCCTGGAGCATTTTGAGGCATTGAATGCAATTTTTTAGGGGTAAAAATTTCCACAAAAGTGTAGTACCTTTTCATGCTATTCTACACATAGATATATTTTCAATGATGCAAGAAGCATGTCAATTGGAGTCTATATGCAAAAGTTATGCCACTCAGAAATTGACCTTCTGTTTTCACCACCATGGTTCAAGAGGATGCTGTGACAACTCCCATTATTCATGGAAAAAGGGCTAGCCATGTGATTTTTATGTAAAATACTCTAGAAGAGTATATATTGTAACTCTAGTTAAGAGTTGATATAGTCAAACCTAACCACTAATAGGCTATTGGGATGTGTTATAACCAGGCCAGTAGAAGGAAGAGACATTCCATTCTTTCAAGTGCATTTGTTCCATAGCTGAGGAAAAATAGACAAGAGGGATAGGAGCTAGAGCACATAGAGAGGATTGTGCACTGTAGCATCCCACGAGCCATAGGCCATTCTTCTTTGTACCTGCAGCCATATTTATAAATAAATAAAGAGAGCAGAGTGACCTCACCTTCCAACTGGGTTTTCTCCCGAACGGGTTTCCTAGAGCATATCTTGTGTCTTATGTGTGTGTGAGAGATTTTACTTTTCTGTTCTCTTTATTTTTTGCATATTTTCGATTTGCATGCATGCACTAATTACAGGCAAATCTATAGATCTAGAAATTTAATAAAATTGTAATAGTGTAGAATTTCATATTTTTAATATAATATTATCAGATTTGTTGTGATAAACTGTCGAGTGGAATTTCCACGAAAATTCAGGAATCATGGGGGTATCCTTCATCTCTCATCCTCTCATTCTCTCTCCTTTTCTGCAAATATTGGCCCTGCGTCAAATAACTTGGCTGAACTATTTTCTATTTACACAATTACCCTTTTAGATGTATCCAAAAATGTCAGAGTCATCCACATCTATGGTGATTCACAGGTGGTCATTCAATGGATGAAAAAAGGCAGAGCTTCAAACTTTTACTTTACAACCGCTTATGGAAAATTTACAATTCAAAGTTTTAAATTTCTCACACATCTCATATGATCACATTTACAATAAATGAAGAAGTGGATAGGCTCTCGAAAAACCAGTTGGATATGGATAAAGACATATGAAAAATCACTGAAGATAAAGAAGGTTGCCAAACATAATTTATTTTTTATCCTTGGTCTGATTGAGACACGAGGGATTCTATTTTGATACTCTAATTTTCAGTTCTACATATCCATTTCTTTTGAGAACTTCTTTCTTCCTATGGAAATAGATTTTGATTATTGTTCATCATAGTTCAAATATATAAATGGACAAATTTTTTATGATATTTATATCAATGATGCACAGGTAGGAAAAAAGGTTTCATTGGGAAATGATAATCACCTTTGGAGGCTCACATTGCATTGGCAACATTTTTGTATATACATTCTGGTAGGAGGTGTCAATATTTAAATACCATTTTTGTGATATAAGAGATGTTTATGAACAAAAATGATGATTTTTATTTACTAGACAATCATATGATCAAGTTAAATGCCATAAGAATGCTTTGACATATACAAATGTAACGTCTCTTATTTTACATAATGGAAGTTGCATACTTATTTCTTTGGAAAAAAAAAGAACTAATTCTCATGAGTTTCATAGTGAAACTAGGTCTTGGTCAATTCCCAAAACACTATGGGATGAAATATTTTGCCACCTATGTGACTATTAGAGAATTGAAGATGAAAGATACTCTCTCTTATATTGTCCATCTTATAATCACATTTGATCTATTTTTCAAAATATTTGTCACAATACTAACATTCTTGAGCTTTTAAGTCAACAAAACCATGGTGATTTGGAAACACTATTGTCACTTCTTTTTGAGCATAGAAATAAAATGTCAAAAAATTATAATTACTATCCTACCTTCTTAAGATCCAATAAACCATATAGATTTCAGTGAACATTAATTATAATCATCATCATAAAAAAAATATAATTATAATTATATTATAATTATTTTGAAAGAATTAGGTTTTCCCATTTCACATAAATTTGAAAAATTAAACTCATTTGTTAGATTTTAAACTTTTTTCCATTTACTCGTTTAGCAATAGTATTGGCATACGTATGCGTTCAATATTATACAATTTACTTCATACTATTACGTTGAGCCTCTAATGACTTTCGTTTGAATATAAAATTTTAATCAAATATTTTTTTTTTGGTACAGTTAGGAAATCATTTTTATATTAATTTGCAAATGAAAAGATACATAATGGATCTCCGGAAGCTATCGATCTGCCCCCATAGGAAACTAGACTAGTAGTAGAGTCTCAAAATTTTAAGATCATATATTGTCAATACTATAACTATATATTATCTAATTTAAAAATATAATTAATATAATTAATAAAAACATATTGCCAAATATTAACTATTATAAATACACTATTGACACTATAAAAACTTATAACAAAGTGTATGCTCGCATAATCATATTATATATAAGGAGAGTCCATTTGAATGGATAGTTGTGAGTCCTCGTCTTCCTCAAATGGAGTGAAGGTGATGCCTGCCATATTTTTGGCCAAGATTGAAATTTTGTTAGTCAACCTCTCCAGTTTGTTCAAAATTTAGCACAAATCCCATGCTCGGGTATCCATCGCGGGGGAATTTTAATTTTAATCAACTTTACCATAAAGTTTAATTGATGATAATTTCTTTGTGTAAATTAGTTTCCAGATTCATATCACATTTGGTCGTTGTTGTAATCGACGTTTTGAACCAACAACGGTGGTTCATCATTAGGATGAGAAAGATCTATGAAAGGTTGGTCTCCCACTTAGTTCAATAAATAGATGTTCAAGATGAAGAGTCGACAGTAATCTTAGAGAGTTGTAAAGTTGACTAATAATTTAATTATTAAATTAAAGTTTACTTATTAAATTAATATTCATTAAAATTAATTAATAATTAATAATTAATCAATTTAATTATTAATTAAATTTATAATTAATTTTAATGAATTTTAATTTAATAAGTAAACTTTAATTTAATAATTAAATTATTAGTTAACTTTACAACTCTCTAAGATTAGTCAGTTCTTCATCTCGAACATCTATTTATTGAACTAAGTGGTAGACTAGTCTTTCATAGATCTTTCTCATCCTGATGATGAACCACCGTTGTTGGTTCGAAACATCGATTGTTGAAAAGTGTGCAACAAGAAATGCTTGTTGAGAGTGCAACAAGATGATGGAGCTTAGTGAAAAGAGTCGCCTTCACTAAGTGGGCTCATGTCTATGTCTATTTTTAGACATATGGATCATGTCTATGGATTGCAGGTTGCTGTTTATGGATGATTGGTCAAGTTGGGAAAAATAGATGGACTTCTATTTTTTATCACAAAGTGTGATTGATCACAGTGTGAGTGATCAAAGTCTATTTTTAGACTGGCTGTCAAAAATAGAAAAGTCAAATATTATTGTCTCATAATAATATTTGGACTATAAACTTGATCTTATTCTCTTGGAGCACTTCAGGATGAGCTACGGATGTGGTACATGCAGATCCCAAAGGGAAATACATGGTTACCTATGGGATGACTAATATTTGCATGCAGGACTTCAGTTAGAACTCAAGTGAGTTGAGTTTAGTGGATTGGAGGTGCAGTTGATGGAGTTGTGTTCAGTTTAGCTTTGTTAAACTGGTTGTATTTAGTCTAACTGATCAATAGACTAGAGATGAGTTGGGTGAATTAGTTATTAATTAATTCACAAGTTATTAACTCATAATACAACTATAGAATACATCAGTTAACTCAGTTGCATGTCAGTGCATGTTCAGTTCAACAGGGACAGGTGGTAGAGAATCAGATTGCTATCAGTTGTGACTATAGTTGTGCACCAGATCTTACACAATCAAGGGATTGAGTATGCCAATGAGTTTGCTCACGTATTTGCCCAGTATTGTAGCCTTTGCTCACGTCCAACAAAGTGTGAGTGATTATTTTGAGGTGAAATACGAGTTTGGTAAGCCATTCTCATCAATTCTTGAGCAGGTATTGAGCAGTGGAGGCAGGGAAGCAGTGGAATAGATTTGGAGATCAGATCTTAGCTGTATTGTGTGTAACAGGTGGAGCTGGTACTGGATTGCTTGTGATAAGCATTGTACTTTGTAATGTTACATGATTCAATCAATATAATATACAGATAGTTGGGGTTTTTAGCGAGATGCTTTCCCCGGGATACATACTGTGTTAATGAGTTTGATTGATGCTTCTATGTGCGCCTGTGAATGTTTCTGCTTCTGTAAATTGATGATCAACGTAGAGGAGTTTATGTATTGTGTATGTATTCCGCAATAGTACATGATCAGGATAATCTCCATTGAATATGTGTCATATTATTCAAAATTTCTACATGGTATCAGAGCTGCTTGATTTGTAGAAGAGATTTTTACAGGATATCAAGCGAGGATTGATCATCTGATCTACTATTCAGGAAGTGTTTACATTCTATTTCTTCAGGCAGAGTCTGTAATCGGGCCAGGTAGCCTCTGGATTCATCCTTCCTTTGGAAGGTGAGATATCCGGTGAATGCCCATACAGTCAATCTCTGTACGAGAAATATTGTGTTCTCACGAATCTTAGATCCGAGGCGGTTGAGTTGGTTGCTGGTGGAATTCGAATTTTGCAGCAGTATTTTTTCTTGGTGACAACGCAACAATGTCTTTCAACGGATTGCAATTGGAGTATGCTCTTGAGGGTAGCTCAAACTATATTTCATGGAAGGACAGGATGGAGGTAGTATTGGATGATAACGGGCTGAAGGAGTTCATAGATACGTATATCCCAAAGCCTACTGATGCTACTCAAGCTGATGCTTGGCAAAAGAAGATCGCAAAATGTCGAAGGATTCTGTTGGAGGGCGTGAAGGATCACATTGTGTCCAGCCTCCATGGAAAGGCTACTCCATATTTGATGTGGAAATCATTAACAGAATTATTCCAAAGCAAGAGCGATCAGAGGAAGCTGGCGCTCAAAGATAAACTCAGAAACATCAAATGCGAGAAGGGTGACAGTATGCCCAAGTATCTCACGAGGTTCACTCAGTGTCGAGATGAGCTGGGAAGTGTGGGGGTTACTGTCGATGATGAGGACTTGGTGAGCTTGGCTCTCCTTGGTCTTCCGAAGAGTTGGCATTCCTATCAGGACTCTGTCAATGGTCGGGAGAAATTGCCAGGATGGGAAAGACTATGGTCAGATCTTGTGCAAGAGGAGATTAGACGGAGCACCAGAGACGGTTCTTCATCCATGCAGGATGAGGAGAACTGTGCCTTAGTGAGTAAGGCGAAGAAGGGGAAGGGGAAGGTTTCTCTTTCCGAATCCAGTTCTTCCAATGATGGGAAGAAGGTTGACAAGGCGAAGGTGAGATGCTTTCGTTGTCATGAGTTGGGTCATTATGCTACTAATTGCCCAAAGAAGAAGTCCAAGAAGGGATCCGGGGAAGGATTTGAAGGTGAGGCAGCCTCACTTGCTTCACAGTTTGAGTTGGACTTCACACTCTTCGCATGCATGGTTTCATCCATGGTGGGAAGTGGTTGGCTTCTTGACAGTGGAGCTTCTTTCCACATGACCGGTGCCAAAAGTTTGTTCAGTACTTTGGAGGAGAAAGATCTTCAGATACTCATAGGGATGGGTAATGATGAGAAGTATAGTGTCTCAGGTGTAGGCACAGTTATTTTTCAGAGGGAGCATGGAGCTCGCCTTACCTTGACCGATGTCAAGTATGTACCAGGACTGAAGAGAAACTTGGTGTCGATCGCGATGTTGGAAGACAGAGGCTATGATGTGGTCTTTAGTAAGGGAAAGGTTTTCCTTAGACACATCATCACTAGACAGGTGAAGCAGATTGGTTCACGGGTCAAAAACCTGTATGCTCTTGAGGTTCAAGATGCATGCAAAGCCTTGAGCAGCGAGGCAACTGATGGAGACTTGGTGGTTGAGAGGGAGCGTATATTACCTCTCAACATGCAGAGCCAAAAGAAGTCTCAGACGATTGTGGAGGAGCCACGATTGGTGCAACAGCTTCAGGAGGTTGTGGAGGAGCCACAACAGGGGAAGCTGAGAGGAGATAGAGTAGAGACATCTACTCATCCAGAGACCTCCAGTAGGGGGAAAATTCGAGCCAGATGGGCTGAAGGATCGCATGCAGGCATACCTCCAGGTAGGAGGTGGGGTGATGTGGATTGATTGTCCCAAGGAGGAGGGGCAGGATCCTTGAGGTACCCAACCTCTTGGATGAGACCTTGCTACGGGAGCCCCGATGTGTAGTAGCAGGAACTGACTGATTGGGTAGAGACAGATGCGGATGGAGCGGCAGAGAGAGCGACAGTGCAGGGAATCCCAGGACAGCGCATAGCTAGCAGGCTGTAGCAATGCGAGAGGCACAAGTGTTTTGCACAGTGCTAGGTGGCACAGAGAGGTGTGCAATGGTGCGAGATGCATGGAGATGTTGCAATAGCGCAGATGTCAGAGAGGGAGCACTTGTCAACAGCAGGTAGAGCTTCAGCATCAGAGGGTGTTTCTATCCCAACAGGGAGGTCAGTTGGGAGGTGCAGTGCGGATGCAATGCTGGGAGATAGAACCAACAGTAGCACGGATGTAGTCAGAGATCAAAGTGACAGAGGCTAGAGCAGTCAGATACTGAAGAGCATAGAGATGCAGAGTTTCAGTCGACAGAGGCAATAGCAGTCAGAGACTTTGATGACAGAGCAAGTGGACTGGCCAGATGTGTTGCATGGAGAACATTCCAGAGTTACAGGATCGGGTTTGAGAGGAAGCCTTTCTTGTTGAGAGGGAGTGTTGAAAAGTGTGCAACAAGAAATGCTTGTTGAGAGTGCAACAAGATGATGGAGCTTAGTGAAAATAGTTGCCTTCACTAAGTGGGCTCGCAGGCTATTTTTGGCGCAAGTCTGTTTTTAGACTATGTCTATTTTTAGACATATGGATCATGTCTATGGGTTGCAGGTTACTGTTTATGGATGATTGGTCAAGTTGGGAAAAATAGATGGACTTCTATTTTTGATCAAAGTGTGAGTGATCACAGTGTGAGTGATCAAAGTCTATTTTTAGACTGGCTGTCAAAAATAGAAAAGTCAAATATTATTGTCCCATAATAATATTTGGACTATAAACTTGATCTTATTCTCTTGGAGCACTTCAGGATGAGCTACGGATGTGGTACATGCAGATCCCAGAGGGAAATACGTGGTTACCTATGGGATGACTAATATTTGCATGCAGGACTTCAGTTAGAACTCAAGTGACTTGAGTTTAGTGGACTGGAGGTGCAGTTGATGGAGTTGTGTTCAGTTTAGCTTTGTTAAACTGGTTGTATTTAGTCTAACTGATCAATAGACTAGAGATGAGTTGGGTGAATTAGTTATTAATTAATTCACAAGTTATTAACTCATAATACAACTATAGAATACATCAGTTAACTCAGTTGCATGTCAGTGCATGTTCAATTCAACAGGGACAGGTGGTAGAGAATCAGATTGCTTTCAGTTGTGACTATAGTTGTGCACCAGATCTTGCACAATCAAGGGATTGAGTATGCCAATGAGTTTGCTCACGTATTTGCCCAGTATTGTAGCCTTTGCTCACATCCAACAAAGTGTGAGTGATTATTTTGAGGTGAAATACGAGTTTGGTAAGCCATTCTCATCAATTCTTGAGCAGGTATTGAGCAGTGGAGGCAGGCAAGCAGTGGAATAGATTTGGAGATCAGATCTTAGTTGTATTGTGTGTAACAGGTGGAGCTGGTACTGGATTGCTTGTGATAAGCATTGTACTTTGTAATGTTACATGATTCAATCAATATAATATACAGATAGTTGGGGTTTTTAGCGAGATGCTTTCCCCGGGATACATACTGTGTTAATGAGTTTGATTGATGCTTCTATATGCGCCTGTGAATGTTTCTGCTTCTGTAAATTGATGATCAACGTAGAGGAGTTTATGTATTGTGTATGTCTTCCGCAATAGTACATGATCAGGATAATCTCCATTGAATATGTGTCATATTATTCAAAATTTCTACATCAATTACAACAACAACCAAATGCGATATGAATCCGGAAACTGATTTACACAAAGATAAGGATTGCAAAAACTTGGAATCCGAGATAATTTGTCTGTTAATCCCTACTCCCCAATAATGTTTATCACAAGTTTGTTGGTGTAAAATTGTAATTAAATCAAAATTAAGTTTAATCTTGATTGTCTCAATTACTAAGTAGATGATAGTCTTTCTAATACTCTACATGTCAATTTTTATCTTTTAACAATATCTATCATATTGAGCTCTTCTACTATCAATAGTCAATAATAGTCCTGATGATAGATCCATGTTGGGATTTTAAACGTTGACAGAAAAATGGTTTTTACTATGGGTTCTCCAGTTACTAAGTTAGAAAATATCTATCATAGTTATATTGCTTATAATATTTTATTCATATTTAAAAAAGTTTAAACTTGATTTTCTTAGTTCAATTTATTATCCAAACTACAATTGTGCATTTCTTTCTGATGTCCATGTCAAGTAAGGGAAAATTATCAAGGGAATGATGATGACAATGATTATTAGCCCATAATAACACTAAAATCAATAAAACATCATAGGAGATTGATTTTATTATTGCGACACTTCTCCACAATGATCTTAAGCACAAAAAGGTCTTTTATAGTTGAATGATACCTCCTAAATCTTGCCTAGCCTTAGCTCTTTTTCTATATATTTTTAGGCATACATTGATATTCTTTTGCAAAATATTTCCTTATAAATTGGTTAAAAGGGGGCTATTTGTATTTGTTTTATAATTAATGGGAGTGTTTTTATCCCCACTTTTAAAAATAAGTACACTAAAGCTTTGAGTTCAAGGTTTAGGGAAACCTCGCTTGACTGCTAAACTGAAAAGTTTGTGGATATGGAGGATGAAGATAGGCCCTCCAATTTTATGATTTCTACTTGGTAGCCTTCAATGTACTTAGCTTTCCCTTTTGTAAGCCACTTAATCCCAAACTCTATATAGCTTCGTTAAAAAACTTCTTCCTTTACATAAACAGTTTGAATGGTGTCCACGACATCAAGGGATTCATAAATATTTCGAAGGTAGGAATTCTAGTCCCGCAGGATGATCATATTGTTTTCTTTGGTTTTATAAGTTAAAATTTTCCTCCAAAATTTTTTAGGATATAACCTAATAGGTGCAACAGATTCTCTTATTTCCTACACCTTTTTAAAGTTTTAATTAGGACATTGTGTTTATTTAGCTTGTTATATTTTAGGACTTATTAGGAGCATCAATAATACCTTTTATAGTAACCTACATTCTTTATCATATGAAGGGTTGATAATTTTACTTTCCTTTTTGCACATCGTAATAGAGAAATTTTTAATAGAAGTAGAGAGGGCTGTCATAAAATTATGATAAAGGTATCAAATATTGTTCTGATTTCATAGGAGATTTAACTCATCATTTAGATCCTTTAAAACAAGAGTAGCTTCATTTTTTTCAAAAATCAAGTGCTTTTGGTTATCAAAATTCTCTTCAATAGGGCTTTTGTGATCATTTGGTTGGATTTTTACCACTTCATTAGACCATTGCAAATTATTAAATTTTGAGAATTGTAGAGCTTGATTAGCTTAATACCAAACAAATTCTCAACCAAGTATTTAGAGCTTCTTTTGTATCTTTTAGCTAAACAAGGTCCTCATCTAGTCATAGAGAATCAATGTTAGTGTCATTGCTTAAAGTAATAACTTTATTGGTTGTCCTTTTAACATTAAGGTTTCCTAACAAGAGGATATTGCCTTCATTTCTCAAATTGTAAATATCTTGTTCTAAACCATTACAAGGACAATTTTTCTTTTATCTAGACTCATGTTTTTAATAAAAAGTAGAATCTCCCTCATATCTCCCAGATCTTTTTGGCCACCCTCTGCATGCATGCTACACTTGGAGAGGTGGTGGTGCACATGCTAAGTTTAATTGCCATCCTTGAGGGTGGCAGAGTTATTACGACAGACGTTAAGGCGAGGTTTCCTTGTGGTTTGTTGTGTAAGTTGGTCTGCGCCCTTCGTCTTATGCAGATTTTGTCCCGGCTGGTTGTGTTAGGAAACTTGAAGTTGTTGTCTACTCTAGGTCTTGGAAGTAGTAATTGGTATGTCTCCACTCTTAATTTAGCTCCCTCTCCATGTATGGATTAGGGTATATGTCCTTTGACCTATGAGCTACATGGTTATGTGGTTTGGTGGGACTGGAATCAAAATTTCCTGGAACATGGCCTTGTATGGTTTCTGGTTTGCATTGAGTCTTTAATCTTGTATGTCTAGGTGTTTGTGGTGTATGGGATTTGGTTGTCTCACATGGGCTCTTACAAAGTTTGGCCGATGAGCTTTTTTGTATGTCATGGTACTCCTTGCTCGGGTAATTGTGGAACTGTAAGGGTTTGGGTATATGGTAAATTATGTGTGGTTCAAAGGTATTTTGAGTTTGTTCAAGCTCGAATTCGAGCCTCGGTTGCCTGTATCCTCCGCCATGGCATTTGTTGATATAGGGTCGAGGTTAGGAGAGCCCTATTGGAACATTTTAGGGACAATCCTGACCCGCTGGATAGGGTATGTCATGTTTGGCTCTCTCGTATGGTTGTGGGAAGGTCCTGGTCAAGGGGAAACTCTTGGAAAAATACTTGTCAATATAGGCTTGCTTCTAGACAAGTGGGTTTGGTTTTTGCAGCTTGGGTTTACTGCATTTGGTTGTGATGTAAGGCGTTTTGTGGGTTGTGGGCTCGGGGCAGCTGTCGGCTCAAAGTATTTTTCTTTTCTCAATGTAACATTCTATTGGTTGATTCGAAAAATTATGAGATGCGCTTGGAAAATACAAAGGTATTGATTGTGGATGGTGTTGTTAGTCAGTTTAGGCACGTCAGTGGGCAATGGTGGAACAATGGTAAAAGTGGGCCTGTAAAACTGTGTTGGTAGCCGGTTGACAATATGATTTAGAGCTGGTTCCTTACTACAACACTGGAGTGACCCTTGGCAGTGTTGTGCTTCTAAGCTGCGACCCTATTTGGTTGATCTCCTGAGATTGACACTGGTCAACATCTGATTGGAAGAAGCAGAATCATGGTTCGGGCCTCTGGTAAAGGTAGGAATGGTTGTGGGGGCTGTGACCGTGGGAAGCAGAGGAAGGCCTCCCCTTCTCAAACTAGTCAATCCAGTTCTTCTGGGGGAATGGAATGGGGACGCAAATCGACCTCCTGTATTATACAGGAAGCTAGTTAGGGATATCAGTTTAGTAGTTCCAATCTGGTCAAGCAACTTATTGCAGATTGGGAAGCATAGATCCGACAGATTGAGGAGGATTTTGAACTTGATTTAGACGATTGGAATTTTTTTATCCCAGACCCAGGCCACACTCGTGGCAGATCATCTCAATACAAGTAGACAATCCATTTGTTTTGGATGATGAAGAGCATTCTGGTTAAAGCTTTAGAGCAGTTTCCTCCTGATATGCATTTGGACTCCCATGGACATCTGGACTACACCAAAGAGTTTCAAAAGATTCAATTTCAAATACAACATCAGAATGGTCGGCTCAGCCGAATCGAGCAACACATCCCTTGTATTCCCCACACAAAGCTGTAAGGTTCCACTGTGAAGGACACTGCACTGGTGGATTCAATTGATGATGAGTAGCAACAATGCATCTTTGATTATAGTTTTGTATGAAACAATTTCAAATTTCTAGGCATATTAGTAGTTATGTTTATAGATATTTAGAAAATAGGAAGAACAAAGACTCTCAGACATACATAGCGTGGTTGGTTAGACTCATTATTTTTTGTTTTTGGATGACATATTTTGCGGTTAGGTGACCAACAGGCTTGGTTTCCCTCAGGTTAGGTTGAGTTCACCAAAATTTTAGACATATGGATGTAACCTGCTTTATTTTCGAAAATTAATGGAAAGGCACCACCAAGCTTACAACAATAAAAAATAAAAAGTAGAATCATTAGGAACAAAATCACAAATTACTATATACATATTTTTGATATTAATATCTAAAACCTCTATCAACATGAATGGATTTAAAGAGTATTTCTTGTAAAGTTTGAAGTGAGGAAAAATGTTTTTTTTTATATAACGAGCATTTGGAGAATTTTTAGGTCTAAAATAGGCTTCAAAATGAAAAATGGACTATCAAAATCAATTTTACAACAACCAATCATATGTTAAAAAATGACATTGTTATTTTGAATGAGCTAGGATTGGTTGAGTTGAAAATATTTATTTGTCACATTGTGAGTGGTGGATAAAAAACTAAACAATAGTTAACTATTACGTTTACAAAAGATTTTTCGGCGAAGATCACATGAAACATCATTTGTCGACGTGTTTAGAACCAACCAATGTGGTTCATCGTCAGGACAAGTTGAAGAAACAGATCCAGCTTAGCAGGTTAAATAGATAGAGCAAAGCCTCCAACGGCTAAAAAGACAAACAGCTACTTTTGACTAGGTACCGGGATCAAAAACCCTTTATAATAAAAATGTTACCCTAGGGGGACCAGTCCTTTAAATAAAAATAATATTATGATAATAGTTAGATAAAAATATTAATAAATAATTAAAGTTTTGTTTAAAAAATATTAAAAATAATTAAACAGTTATGTTCAATTAGTAACTAAAAATAATTCATGATAATAGTTAGTTAAAGATAAATAATTAAAAATTTATATCTAAGAGAATTTTTTTTTTTTTTTTTTTAGTGCTTAAAAAAATATACGCACGATGAAAAAATACTCAAATTAATTTTAAATATATAATTAATATAACCCATAAAATAAAAGGTAGTTTACTTTTAAAGATATACCCCAAAAAAATGCAATCATGTCACTTCAATTTAAAATTCAAATAATAAATATAATATATTTTATTTATTAGTCATTGGCTTTGTGAGGGAATATAGCAATAGCTTTGTGGTCAAAGTCCCTTGATCCTCTATTTATTCTGGTCATTTCACGTGCATAACCAAAGTTTTTGGGATTTTTAAAATAATTTTTTTTAAATTATTAAAACAATTTTATAATTTTTGAAAAATGCATTTCTCATTTTTTAATTGGCCTAGATTACTTATAAGGGACATAATAGCCTTGGTGGAGTGCATTTTTATTTTCCTATTTGTTAGTGTCTAACAAATCATTTTAAAATGAAAAAAAAAAAAACTAATTTTGTAAGTGGTCATTTTGTCGGTGAGTGCTCTGACTCTAACACTCACATTGTTATGGCTAACATTGCTATTGTTATGCCCAATGATGCCAGAACTGATGGGGTGCCAGGTCCCTTACGTATGCGAGGGGGTTGGGGGCAACTAAACAAATATGCAAATGAAACTTTCATTGTGCAAGAGTGTGGAGGTACTAGTGATGCTAAAGTTTGGTGGCAAAATCAAACTCAATATTATTTCAAATAGACTTTACGTACTTAGAAAATGTTTGGATGCAAGGATATTATTTGTGACCAAAGCTTTCATTGTGCTATCAAGATTCCTCAGTGCAGAAGAGTGGAGCAAACTTTCATTGTACATAGTGCAGAGGAAGCTTTCATTGCGCTTCCACCGCACCTTTGCACTCTGCCCCTTGATGTGTCCTAACGACTTCAAGAACTTCTTCTGCCAGAGCTTTATGACATTACACCTCAGCTCTAGCAACGTATTTAATGATATTGGGTAACATAACCATCATTCCAATGAAGGTGTTGAAGGCGATGTTAAAGAGGCGATCATAGTAGACCTCCTCTTTCTTCAGTTTGAATTATTTCTCCGCTATCTCCAGCACCAACGCAACATGCATGCACAAGAAAATAAAGAAGTTGCCATAATAGCTAGAGACGAACCAAAAGGGAAGAGGCATGGAATGGAAAGTGAGCTCATCCAGGATTTTGGGGAGGATTCTAGAGCTTTCATTGTGCTTCCTTTACACCTCCGCACTCCCACTTGTCGATATTTCCTAATGGCTTCGTGGAATTATTGTACCAGATATCTATGCGGTTGCACTCTGGCTCTGGGAACATATTTGACGATATTGGATAACATAACTATCATTTGAGAAGAAGTGTTGAAGGCCGTGTTAAAGAGGAGATCATGGCAAGCCTCCTCTTTCCTTATTCCGAATTGTTTCTCCACCATCTCCAACACTGGAGCGACTTGCATCCACAAGAAAATAAAGAGGTTCGGTTAATACTAGAGATGAACCATAAGGGAAGAGTAACGGAATGGCTAGCGAGCTCATCCAAGATCTTGGGGAGAATGCTAGAGCTTTCATTGTGGGGAGTGTGGAGGTGCAAATTAAGCTTTCATTCTACTTCCTTCTCACCTTCACACTCACACGCCCTTCAATGTGTCTTAATGGCTTTGTGAACTTCTTCTTCCAATCTCTATGCAGTTGCACCCCCAACTCTCGCAACATATTTGATAATATTGGGTAACATAATAATCAAGGCATTAAAGGCGATGTTAAAAAGGAGATCATGGCACGCCTCCTCTTTCTTCAGCCCAAACTATTTCTCCACCATCTCCATTAATGGAGCGAGATGGAAAGGTTGTCTTAATAGATGGAGACAAGCCAAAAGGGCAGAAATATGGAATGGATAGTGAGATCGTCCAAGATCTTGGGAAAGATGCCAAAGTTTTTATTTTGCGAATTGTGGAGGTGCGAAGGAAGCTTTGATTGTGCTTCCTCTGCACCTCTACCCCTCAATGTGTCTTGACTGATTCACAAACTTTTTCTTCCAGATCTCTATGCAGTTGCACCGTGGCTCTCTCAACGTATTTGACGATATTTTGTAACATAAATATCATTCTAACAAAGGCGATGTTAAAGAGTAGATCATGGCAGGCCTCCTCTTTATTCAATCCAAATGATTTCTCCAGCACTGGACCGGCATACGTCCACATGAAAACACCATTTCTTGTATTCGAACTTGGGAACGATGATTTCAACCAGGTATAAATTTGAACAATGTGGGAAGAAATCCGTTCAGACGTCCTGAGAGCTGTGGGAGTTTTTGAATAAATCAAGAGGAGTTTCGTCAATGGTTAAAGATAATGTTGTGTTAGATGTGGCAAGGGCTGCATGCCCGTCTTTCAAAAATTCTCACGATAGGGTAGTTTTTGTAATACACGCTAAGTCTAATTTTTGAGAAATGTCATGAAATAACAAATATTCACCATAACAACAGTACAAAGAAATGGTTGGATTCAAAACATATTTTTCGCTTCTGGTACATGTGAATCTAGGAGAATCTAGGCGTTGCTAGCATCACCCAGAGCTCTGAGATTAAGTGGATTGCAGATTCCCAGAATATTCAGGAATCCGACAAACATGAAAAGAATTTTTTAATCTTGTTAAACATACACAGTAATATTCTCCAAATCTAAGCAAATTTAAGCATTGCTAGCATCAGCATCACCCAACGCTGAGAGATTAAATGGATTGCAGATTCCCGAAATATTCAGGAATCCAACAAACATGAGAAGAATTTTTTAGTCTTGTTAAGCATACACATAATATTCTCCATGCCTCTATGTTAGTTTTTTCGAAATTGCTCCAATAGGCCGAATCTTCAAAAGTGTCATCAACAGGCTAATGTATCATCTGAGAATCATTTTCAATTATTTTAATTATGTTGAACATAGCTAGTCGAATTGGCCTGATAGTCTGATATTTTGTTGAAAATACAACGAAGATAGTGGCAATGGTTTCTTCATACATATCATACCATCCATCTCTGTGAATGCACGAATAATCTAATTTCCCATAACCAACCTAAGATAAAATCAACAACTTGTGCAAGACTTTCGAAAAATGCAGTTGATGCCTCCTCAAAAGTTAAATTTAATGGTAACGAACAAAAATCATTGTTAGCTTTATTGTAAGTTACTTAATAGTTTTATCCGAGGCATGTTCAGTATCTATGAAAATATTCATTAGTAACCAATACTTCCAAAGTTTATAATTTATTACTTTAAAATATAGAAAGGACTTTTATAAGCCAATATTGATCACAACAAAAATAATAAAATGAAAATATTCAGCATACGTTCGCTTAAACGCTAGAGGCCACCCATGTAAATCTCCACTATAGTTTTCTCTTATTCAAAGCATTTGTACGACTCAATATTATGCAAATTAGTTGAATTTCTAATACGTAAAAAGGTAAAATAATTAGGTAGCATTCCTTATATCAATAAAAAGATCAATAACAGGAAGTAGTGTGACATTTCTAGTAGCTGCCAAAGGCCTCATCCAATTACAACAAATTGAGTAGTGGAGTTCGAATTGCTTGGGGAGTTAAGCTTGCATTTGATGGCATGTTATCTAGGATCTTGGGGAGGATGTCAGAGCTTTCATTGTGCGGAATATAGAGGTGCAAATGAATCTTTTATTGTGTTTCTTTCAAACCTCGACACTCTCGCCCCTCGACTTCTTCTACCATATCTCTATGTAGTTGCACCCCGTCTTTGGAAACATATTTGGTGATATTGGGTAATGTTTTCACTTAGATTGTATAGGCACGGTGCGACAATGACTCAGGTTGAGGGCTGTCACTCTGATCCCCAACCTCTGTTATGCTCTTGACTTGCGAGAAATTTCAGAATACCAAATATGCGAAGAAATACAACCTAGAACACAAAACAAAATGAGAAAAATAGCAAGTATTTTATTATTTAGAGATGAAAGCAATGTTCACTTTCCTCTTCGAGGGGGCAACCTCCAACAGAGTAGAGTTCGATTACAAAATAAGACTCGATATTTCTCAATGGGGAGTCTTTATCCTTTATATAGGATTCATACATACAATACCATGGGTCATTACCATGGTTCTCTCAATACCATCTATCTAATACCATGGCCCGTTTGCAACTAATTGTGGTCCCTTTCTTAAATGCGGGTCAACTACTTACAATTATTAATACGGACTTTATTGACTCTTTAACTAACTATAACTATGACTCGACCCTATTACATAAATAAAGGGGTTAGGGTTGGATGCTAACATGCCCTCCCCCATCAAAAGCAGCCTTGTCCTCAAGGCTGAAGTTGTGGAAACTACCAAAGAATAGTGGTTGGTTCCCAGGTCGCATCTTCTGGAGAGGTGTCTTTCCACTTGACGAGGAATTCCTTGATCGTGCGGCCCTGCAGATGTCGTTCTCACATATCGAGGACTTGTTCAGGTTGGAGCCAGAGTGAACCTTCTTCATCCAATTCAAGTAGACTGGTTCGAATTCTGCAATTGTTCCCCACCACTTTCTTGAGGCATGATACATGGAAGATGAGATGGATTTTTGAAGTTGGTGGCAAGGCTAGCTTGTAGGCTACTGCTCCAATAATTTTGGAGCTAATTTATTGCAACCCTTTTCTTTGAGTGATGTTTGATTATATGGTTGCAACCACAGGAATACCTGATCCCCTTCTCGAAATGTGCACTCTGAACGATGTTGGTCTTCATGTTGCTTCATTCGATTCTAAGCTTGATGGAGATTATCTTTGAGATGGGCTATCATGGTTGCTCGGTTTTGTAGGAGTTGATCCACTGCTTGCACCTTAGAGCATCCAGGGATATAAGAAATAGGTGAAGATGGGAGTTGGCCATACACTGTTTCATATGGAGTCATCTTGGTGGTTGCATGATAGTTAGTATTATACCACCATTCAGCTAAAGGTAGCCACTATACCCATTGATGTTGATTTTCTGAAGTGAAGCACCTTAGGTATGTCTCCAAACATTTGTTGATTGCTTTAGTTTGACCATCAGTTTGGGGATGATAGGAAGTACCTAGTTGGAGTTGGATGCCTTGTAGCTTGAAAAGTTCTTGCCAAAAGTTACTGGTGAAAGTCGGATGACAATCAGACACAATGGAAGTGGGCATGCCATGCAGTTTGAAGATCTGGTCCATGAAAGCTTGAGCCACCAAAGTGGGGGTAAATGGGTGGGGTAGAGCACAAAAATGAGCATATTTAGAAAGTCTGTCCACAACCACCATGATGACTGATTTGTTGTCTGACTTCGGGAGACCAGTAATGAAATCCATAGAAACATCCATCCATATGGAGGCAAGGATTGGCAATGGTTATAAGGTGCCTGGTAACTTGATTGTTTCTCCTTTGTGGCATTGACACACCTCACATTCAGCTACAAAAGTAAGAATGTTAGTTTTCATGCCTGTCCAAAAGAAAGAATGACGAGTGCGAGCATAAGTCTTCTAAAAGCCTACATGGCCTGCAGTGGGAGATGAGTGCATCTTTGCCAAAATGCGTGTTTTGAGGGTGGATGTCGGTGATATAACTACTCTATCCTTGTAGCGAAGAATCTCATCCTTCCAAGAGTAGCCAACTAAGGAATTAGGATCTGCTTTCAAATAATTAATGAGTTGGGAGAGATAGGGGTGTGAAAACCACTCCTTGCGGGCTTCTTCAATCCAATCGGGTATGGGAAGAGAGATTGATAGCAGGGTGCTTTCATCCTCAAATTGGCGTGATAAAGCATCCACTACTACATTGTCACGCCCTTTCTTGTAAATTATCTCATAATCATATCCCAACATTTTGGCCAACCATTTATTTTGCTGGGGCAAGGATAGATGTTGCTCCAAAAAATATTTGAGGCTTTGATGGTCTGTACGGATTTGGAAACGTCGCCCCAATAAGTATGGTCGCCAGGTATCTACTACATGTAAGATGGCCATCATCTCCTTCTCATAGGTAGATTGTCCCAAATGTTTCCCACTCAGTTGTTGGATGGTGAAAGCCAAGGGTTGACCTTCCTGTATTAATACAACACCAATACCAGTACATGAAGCATCACATTCAATCACAAAAGATTTGGTGAAGTCGGATAGTGCCAATACGGGAGTGGAACACATGGCTTGTTTGAGAGCCATAAACCCCTGTTGTGCTGCATCAGTCCAGAGGAATGAATTTTTCTTTAGAAGGTTAGTGAGGGGTCTAGCAATGTGACCATAATTGTGGAAAAATTTGCAATAGTAGTCGGTGAGACCCAAGAATCCCCTCAAACTCTTCAAGGTTTTTGGTTGGGTCCAATCTTGCATTGCTTGTATTTTTTTGGGATCCACTCGGACACCTTCACGCCCCACAATGTGGCCCAAATACTCGATTTCTTCCATGCCAAAAGAGCCACTTGGACAATTTGACAAAGAATTTGTGATTCCAAAGTAGTTGCAAGAGCAGGTCTACATGTTGAAGATGTTTTTCCCAAGTTAGGCTGTAAATGAGAATGTCATCAAAGAAAACGAGGACAAATTTTTGGATATATGGCTTCAGCAGGTGATTCATGAGGCTCTGAAAAGTGGACGGGGCATTACAAAGACCAAATGGCATGACCAATAATTCATAATGGTCTTCATGAGTTTAGAAAGTAGTCTTGGGAATGTCTACTTCTTTCATGCGTATTTGGTGATAGCTAGAGCAAAGATCTAGCTTAGTAAAGAATTGAACACCATGTAGTTCATCAAGTAGATCATCAACAACTCGAATAGGGAATTTGTCTTTGACAATGAGCTTGTTGAGGGCCCTGAAATCTGGACACATGCGCCATTACCCATCTTTCTTGAGCACCATGACCACTGGTGATGAATAAGGACTGATGCTAGGATGAAGAGCACTGACTTCAAGGAGTTCCATGATGATTTTTTCAATTTCATTCTTTTGGGCGAAAGGATATTGATGGGCACACATTCGGCAGTTGTGCCCCTGGGACCAAAATGATACTATGATCATGTTCCCCTCTAGAGGGTGGAAGCTCTTTAGGTTTTTCAAATACTTGTTGGTGGCGATTTAAGACTTGTTGCATCTCAGGATGAATATGAAGAGTAGTGGGCTCTATGGCCTGGATGACATTAAACTGGGCAATAACTCCATGATGGCCCTTTTTCAATAACTTTTCCATGTGATGCGAGCTAATGATAGAAGGAGCACCTGCCTGGAGTCCACGAAGGGTATGCATGTGGTCATTATGCTTAAAGCTCATATATAACTCCTGGAATCCATGGTGATTGGGCCTAGTATGCAAATCCATTTAGCACCCAAGACAATGTCACAAACACCCATGTTAATCACAAACATGTGGGTCTTTAGGTGGTAGTCTCCCATCTGGAGTTTGATATTTTCACAGTGGCCTTCACATTTCATTGTCGCCCCATCAACAATCTGGACTTGAAAATTAGAGACTGCTCTGACAAAACAATGAACAGCTTCGGCAACTCGTTGATGGATAAAGCCTCTGATTTTGAGAGTTTGGGGCGCAGAAATTCTCGCCAAAGCATGTAGCGAGATAACTGGTTCCTTTAGCGTAGCTGGGAGTTCATTGTCCTACTGGGTTTCCTCAACTTCGTCCTCTGGTCCCTCAAGGGGTGGGGTTTCCTCAGATGAGTTGTGATCAGTAACATCAATTTGAAAGAATTTGGGTTCCTTGCATTTATGCTCGGGGGAGTATTTGTCATCATAGTAGTAGCACAATCCTTGTTTTCTTCTTTCAACCATTTCTGTTGGAGACACCTTTTGAACCTTAAGTGTTTGGGTAGGCCCTAAGCCTGGGTGGGGCGTCCCTTGGCTATGAAATTTGGATGAGGTGATTTGGTAGCTAAAGCACATTCCACTTCGATAGCCTTTGTGTAAGCATCCATCCATGTAGGTGGGTGGTGCATTCAGACATGGGCTTGGATGGCTTCTTTGAGACCACTTATAAAACATTCCAAGTAGAATTCATCTCTGAGACCTTCTGTGCGGATGGCCAATGTCTCAAAGGCTGCAATGTAGTATTTTATTATGCCTATGTATCAGAGCTTAATAAGATGACCCAAAAGATTAGATTCTTTGTCAAAGAGGTCACAAAGATATTTTGAGAACACCTTCCAAGTTATGTTCCCAGGATAGCATTTCCGATGCTGCTGCCACCATTGCCATCTCTCTTGGTCCAAGGAAAGGGCTCCCACACGTAGTTTGGTTTGATCATCTCGGATATCATTCATAATAAAATATTGTTCCATTTGTGTGACCCATACTGCCAGATTAGAGCCATCAAATTTATACATGTCCAACTTGGGTGGGTGAGGGTGGGAATGTTGGTGATTTCCATGGAAGTGAATATGATGGATAGATTCTCCTTCAAGGTCTTCATTAATACCATGTGCCTCCAGATGAAACCCTGACGTGCTCATTTTGAATTGTGCCATGAATTGCTGCTTCTGTTTTTCTAGGCTCTGGAAAGAATCCAACTTTTGTTCAAGGTGCTCGATTTTCTTGTTGGCCATGACTTGAGCTCTGGTTTCTACCATACATAGATCTTCGTCACTTGTCATCACTTTGAAAAAATTTGGGACCGCCCGAAAATTGAAGCTAACAAGCGAATGGTACCACTGCGGCCAGCTCGTTGTCTTGAATATTATGGGTTAAGTTTCTTGTAAGCGTCCCGGGAAGGCCTCATATATTTTTGTTTGTTTGTTTGTTTTTACTCTGAATGGAGTTTTACTCCCCACTGATCCATATTGTAGTGGTCAAATTCTAGAAAACTTGATCCTGCCTAATGTCCTGCCAAAATCAGGCCCAGACTATAGGAGCCACAAGCCTCACTTTGCAAGTGGTCAGATCTGCCTGCGAAACCCCAACTACTGACTGTGAGTAGGACAGAACCCCAACTGCTAGATCTAAATGGTACTCTGGTGGTAGAACCTCAACTGTGGATCTCATTGTTGCAGCAACGACAGAACCCCAACTGCTAGATCTGATCTGGCAAATAAGATAATGGTTGATCTTTAGAGAGTCGAAGGAACTATGGTCTCAAAGGAGTGTTAGGTGCTACAAATCGTAATATACATAAGGGTCCAACAATAGTACTCGACCTAATATTTTAGGGCACTAACTAAGGAGGATAAACTGTACCCTTTGCAACCTGGACATGCTCGTTTTGAATTGTGCCATGAATTGCTGCATTTGTTCCACTAGGTTTTGGAAAGAATCCAAATTTTGTTCAAGGCGCTTGATCTTCTTGTTGGCCATGACTTGACCTCTGGTTTTTACCATACACAGATATTCGTCACTTGTCGTCACTTTGAAAAAATTTGGGACTGCCCGAGAATTGAAGCTAACAAGTGAATGGTACCACTGCGATCATCTCGTCATCTTGAATATTATGGGTTAAGTCTCTTGTAAGTGTCCCGAGAAGGCCTCAGCTTTTTGTTTGTTTGTTTTTACTCTGAATGGAGTTTTACTCCTCATTGATCAACACTACAGTCGCCAAATTCTAGAAAACTTGATCTTGCCCAATGTCCTGTGAAAATTGGGCCCAGACTATAGGAGCCACAAGCCTCACTGCGCAAGTGGTCAGATTTGCCTGCAAAACCCCAACTGCAGATTGTGAGTTGGATAGAACCCCAACTGCTAGATATGAATGGTACTGTGGTGGTAGAACCTCAATTGGTGGATCTAATTGTTGCGGTGGCGACAAAACCCCAACTACTGGATATGATATGGTAAATAAGATAATGGGTGTTCTTCAGAGAGTCGAGGGAACTATGGTCTCAAAGGAGTGTCAGGTGCTACAGATCGCAATATACATATGGGTACAACAATAGTACTCGGCCCAATCTTTCAGGGCACTAATTAAGGAGGATCAACCATACCCTTAGCCGTACTACTTGACTACCCTATCGTACACGCGAGTAATCTCCTCGAGTGTTGTTCTCAGTGTACTGTAGCAGCAAGACGACTGACGATTTATCTAAGGCGAGGTTTCAGGTGAGCCTAGGGGGCTTTCGATATACCCAGAGGGTACATGGAAGGTAGTTCATGAGAAGTTCTATCTAATACGCTACTACTTGAAGGGGTACCCACAGGAGTTACAAGGGAGTCCAACAAGCATGACCACCTCTTGTATTTCCTGCGTGTATGCCTCCCCAAATCCACAGGTTTATGTGCTCAATGACAGATCCCATGGTTTAAAGATGTCAGAACACGTCTCTAGCCTAAAAAAAGTTCTGCCAAAAATGGAGGTACCACTGGCCTTGGAAAGTGCTCTGATACCACTTTTTATCCTCTTGACCTACAAGAAATTCCAGAATACCAAATATGCAAATAAATACAACCCAGAACACAGAAAAAAATGAGAAAAACAACAAGTATTTTATTATTTAGAGATGAAAGCAATGTTCACTTTCCTCTTCGAGGGGGCAACCTCCAGCAGAGCAGAGCTCGATTACAAAATAAGACTTGATATTTCTCAATGGAGAGTCTCTATCCTTTATATAGGATTCATATACCATGGGTCATTACCATGGTTCTCTCAATACCATCTATCTAATACCATGGCCTATTTGAAACTAACTATGGTCCCTTTCTTAAATGCGGTTCAACCACTTACAATTATTAATATAGGCCGTATTAACTCTTTAACTAGCTATAACTATGACTTGACCCAATTACATAAATAAAGGGGTTAGGGTTGGACCCTAACAACCTATCTATTCTAATTGTCTCCCAACAACAAGCTATGGGGGGTAGTCCCTATGGAAGATGGAAATGAAAGACAAGTTGGAAACCAACGAGTTCGGGAGACACGATTGAATGGCCTAGCCACTTGGTTGATTTAGCAAGATTTATAAATTAGATTAGATTTAAATGTGAGACCAGTGCCTTATGGAGTCAATTTCTTGCTTTATATCGATTAGAGACCAAGTAACTGGATGAATAATCGCTACTTGAACGAATGAATATCCTATATGCTATGCAAATCCTAAGACCTAGGTGTGATGCAAGAATCTTGGTTGATTTTAATTTAGATGCTTATTCTAAATGTAACCTTCCTCTTAACTATTTTGGAACTAGTCTCTAGAGTAGGTTGTGGGATAGAAGCCGACAGGAAGCAAAAAAATGCTTGATTAACGATACCTCCCTTTGTGTTCTAACCACCTGATGCCTCCAAAACTGTAGATATTGTGGCTCTAACGATTGCAAGGTCACTTTGTTAACCACTAAAGGGGTGCTAAGCCCGTCAAGCTTAATTGAGAAAGGGTGGCCCTAAATGTCTATCAACCAAGCTTATGCTTGGAGGTAAGTTATTAATGCAACTAAACTTAGAATGCAATGTGTGATGGATTGAGTGATTCTTAAGGTAATATTGGTTAAAATTGTTTTTAAGTACTTAGTTATGATTTGAGTCCAAGCTATATCAACAAGTACTTACCAATAAGATGCAATATTAACCACAAGAAAGTGCCAATTTAACAAGTGCCAAACATGAACAAGAAACCCTTTCAAGTACTCAAGACAAAATTATCCTCCACAAGATATTAGCCAATACTAATGATAGAAATGATAGTAGGTAATTAAACTTAGAGCACTTATCCACTTTAACGATTTGCCAATGATTTCAATGCAAGTTGCCAATGCCAATTATTTTAGATAATGAGAAATCTTCCGAGATATTCCAATGATGATTCCACAACAAGATTATCAATGATATTATGAAAATATTACTTAATTCCAATTTAGAGATGATAAATTAGATTAGAAGCCTTTAAGCCCTATAAATCTTAAATATTTAGTGCAATTATCATTCACAAGTATTTTTTTTTAATAGTCATTTACAATATATTCATTCCACAAAAGGTGGGGGAGAAAATCTCGAGTACATATGAGTTGAATAAATCAGGGAGGATAGAGAGGCAAAAATATCAGATCCTTCATTTCCAACTTTTACATATAGATCATATATTCCTAATTTTCCAACTACATCTAACTTAAAGATTTTTACAAACTGTTGCAAGAGCGAAATACATTTGTTGAGCATATCTAATTTAAGGAGAGAGTAAAATGCCGAGACAAAGGTTGCTTTTTGTTGATGAGAGAAACAAATCATGTTGGTTCCTGAAGATGACTGCTCCTTTTATTCTTTATTAATGGGCATCTCCTCATTATACTGATTCTTGCTGCCACAGTCCATCGAATTTGAGTTTTCTCCTAGTTTCTTGGCCACCATGTCTTGCAAGGTTTGGAGTGCATTCTCAAGATGTGCACATCAATTGTTGAGATTCTCAATGGATTTCCGATGTTCATTGCATTGATAGTTAATACATCCCATCTTTGTTCTACATTTATCTTTCCACTGGTTGTGTAGAGATTGAATATGATCCAAGACCACTTTGAGGGATTTGTAGTGTGGGCAAGATTGGAAGGGATCCATGTAGGAAGATGAAAGGAAGTAGAAGGAATAAGGAGGCTAAGAGAGAACAGGAAGGATGAGTCACGGTTGAAGGGTAGGGGGGATAAACTGGAAGCACACAGAGAATTGAGGGGGATACTTTGCCGGAAAGAAGGAGAATATCATGAGCTAGGAGGAGAGAAGATAAGAGCTACATGAAGAGGGGAAGGAGACAAAGAGGATTTAAGGAGAAGAGGAGCCAAATGAGGATCTCATGAATCAAAAGAGTCATCATACCAATGGCATTGAAATGTGCAGAAGTCAGAGGAGTGATATCAAGGAAGAACACAAATCTGCATTGAGGATGGTTCTTTGAATGTTGAGGGATACAATGAGATAATGACATTGACAAGAAGTGAAAAGGAGGAGAGAAAGGAGCTATACTTTCTAAAAATGGGATGTACAAATGACAGGGAGGAGATAAAGTATGAATTAAGGGATGGTTTTGGGAAAATTTTCTTGATTAATTCTTGCTTATCCTTGAGGTCTAGCACAAACATTGTTTGCATACTTGTTGACTTAGTGGGCCCTGACCCAGGTTCAATGTTAGTTAGCAAAACAAGTCTCACCCGAAGCCGTATGGGGGGATGTTGGAACCAAGTTTCCGAACCCTGAGATGGTTGTGATGTTGGTTTATACCCTCTACCCCTACCTTAGTGCAGGTCACTAAGCCTTAGGGCTTTGTCAGTCTACCCTTTATTTCGCCCTTTAGTACCTCCACAAAGGTGTATGGTTGACCTTCGCGCAACCCTAACCCGTGGTCTAGTTACTTTCGCGTAGCTATGATAATGTATTGTGTAGGTTCCCAAGTTATCTCAAGTGTTTTACTTATCTTACTAATCAATCATAGTTAGCACTGCGTAAATTGATATCCTTACTTGTGTTCAATTAGCCGATACAATCACATATATTTGCGCATAAAATAAACATTGTAAATTAAACCCAAAACACAATATAATCAGATGAATTAATAGGAACTAAATACGCAGTAATTGAAAAATACTTCTCTTTATTGATATCTTCTAGTTTAATACAGATCTTCCATGTGCTCACAGCTGCAGGGGTTCGCGCATTCAATTGCAGACTTCCACCCTAGGCCTCCGCTCACTCAGCTACAGAGCCTCTACCTATGCTAAGACCTGATAACATTTAGACTTCTCCACTCTACGTTGTTACTTTCTTTCTTACTTAACTTCCTATAGCTTACTTAGCTCCTTTTTATACAATCCCATGGTCTGCGAACCGTGGGTGGATCTTTACAGCTAATTTGACACATTACAAAATAAGGGTGGACAACCCTTTTTTACTCTTGACACCTTCGCACTCCATGACCACAAAATGCAGAGACTTTACAACTTCATTACACAACTATCCCAAAACATGGGATTTTAGCCCCAAAACTTGATCTAGGTGGCTCCAAAGACACACACAGGACAAGGAGGACTCAAGAAAACTAAAAAATCAAAGTATTTGGATTATGCTCAAACTAGGACCATAGCATAGATCTCGTCATTCTGATCACGGCAGTGTGAACGGTTTGTCAATCCGAGTCTATATGCGAAAGTTAGAAGCAGTCAAAGTTGGGTTGACTTTTTGATGACTGGGCAGGCTTAAGGAGGCCACAATTTGGACTTTTTCCGACCATCAGATTCTGGCCAACCTGGGCCATATTCTAGGCGAAATTGTTGGGTCGCTAAAATCACTTCTACGGCTAAAATTTGAATTTCTTAAAAATGGCATTTGTTATAAAAACAAAAAATATATATAATTAAAGGGGGTGGGGGCCACCAACCCCACCACCCCCATCCACCAACGATTCACCATATTAAGGTGAGGCCGGTGGGATTTGAACCCACCTAGCCATGTGGCCCACCAGGCGGCCTCATAACAAATCACACCCCACATATAAAACAACCAACGTATATTATATATGGCCCACACCATATATGATATCAATACAAACAACGAACGACGGAGGTGGGTACGGTGGGTGGGTCGCCCAAGGCGGGCCTGACCCAACCAAAAACTTAATTAAAAATTTTATTCGTTGGCCATGTATAAAAAGGGAGGAGGCAGGGTTTGACCACCCGACCTCCCCCTTAATAAATGGATCATAAACCAACTCAACCAACTAACTCATTGGTAAATCCGCCCAGAAAAATTATATTAACCTGTTTTTCTTAGTGCACGGGGAGATATGGAGGAACCAGGAGTAGGCATGGATTTCGAGACAGAGGAGGCAGAATCTTGGCACGCAGTTTGAGGCAACATTTTGCAGGAGGGGTGGAAATTCACTTTGTTAGATTTTGAAAAATTTTATATGGTTTTAGCACTTCTCGACGCCACGAACGCAATGTCATTGTCCATGTCTCCATTAGAGTTCTACATTTTTTAGCCATTTTTAGTTTGAGGATGGAACCACAATCACTGCAAAAAATAGGGAGCGGAACTATGATCCTTGCAATTTTCCTGAGGAGGTAATTTTTCTCCATGTCGGAATATAGTCAAGTTTATACTTGTTTTTCATGGTTTTCCGCAGGGATCGCAATGACGAGGTCAGATTTTCCATTTGAGTTGCAAATTTCTAGTCCACCCATGGAGTAGAATCTTTGAGGAATCTAGGGGGAATCTAAAAGATTCCTTGAGCCCCAGATTCTCAACTTCTCAAAATTCAGATTTTCGACAGTTGATTTTGCACTATTTGATGTCACAAATCTGATGGTGCATACAGATTTTGCATTCTCTCATTCTATTCTTCAACCACTTTTCTAGGTGGGATGTAGGTGTCAGCATTCATGTGCGAGCATCCATTTCCATGTGATTCAATGTCGTGAGATCGATAGCATGAACAACTTTAGCAGTTTGACATCCACCTCTTCAGATGGCCCTTGGTTGTGAGGTATATGTTGTGTTCATGTACTTCTTCTTTATGCATTGTGCTGCACAAGTCCTTGCTTGATGTTTGATGTGGGATCCTGTTTCTTACTCGTTTTCATGATTCCTGCTTAATGTGACGCGGAATCGTCTATGTGATGTACTTGTTGTCATGATTTGTCATGTTATGTTTTGAGATTCCTTTGTTGTATGTTGATGGGATACTCATGTTGTCGTCATGCATGTTTGTGTTGAGATCCCTTTTATGCTATGTTGGCGGGATGCTCATCATGCATGAGTTCATGTCATACTGATAGGAGTCTTTTGATTGAGAGTTCCTATAGTGGAACATCTCTTGGAGTCACTCCTACGTGAGGGAATTTTCCTTGTATGATTGCGACATCATCTCTTATGTACATCATCACTATTGATAGCACTTAATGCAGCGGCATACACCATCTTGACACCAGGGCCCGGAGACATATTCCCTCATGGACGAACTTCGTTATCAACGCTTATGTTTTTATGTTGTTGATGATTGACATGTTCCTCTTCTTTACAGGATGTAGATGTATTCATTAATGTTCTTTTAAAAATGCAATTTAACACATCACGAAAGTAAAATGTCTTGGAAGGGTCCTTCGTCACACCTGGACCTAGATCAAAACTGCTCTTGGGGGAACCCATTCCCAATAGGCCCCCAAAAAAAACATGGTGACTCACACTAGAATCACTCTGCAGGCATGGAGATTTTGGCACGAAGACCTCCCAGCTCAACCTGTATGATTACCACTTTGGTGGTGCACTGCGCGACTGCCTGCTTCACTTCCTCAACCAACTACTCTATCGCTGGTCCTAAACTGTCAGCTTGAAGCTTCTATTGAATCGCTTGCAGATTAGCAAGCTTGCCTTCAATGGAGGCTATGACTGAATAAGCTTCGTCCAACCAGGGCTTCAAGTGCGCCTTCAGCACTGCCTCTTTGTGTTGCACTGCATCTACCTGTTCCTTCAATGTTTTGCCCTCCTACAGTTTCGCCAGTCTCTTTGTGAGAGCGATAGTGCGCATTGTACCTTTTACTTCATCATAGCGCTGCTGCAATTCTCGCACCTCTATCTCCAGCCACTGTACATTAGGATCCTCCTGCAGACTCGTCAGGACCTCGAACGACTGTTCAAACAGCCGTGTGCAGTCTGCTACTGCACTGTCTATCGCCACTATCGCCTTTGTGACAGCAGTTGCGCGCTGCTCCTTTACTTTCGGCAGAGTTGAAGGTTGGGCCTTCAACTGTAAATTTTCAATCTATAGGCTTAGCTCCAGTTGAACCTTAGCCAACTCCGTGTGAGCATCACGCACCTCTGTAGCAAGTTTGCGAACGCGCACCTCGACTGCTTCTCCCTTGGGAATGGCCAACTTCGGGACCATTCGACATGCTTCCTCTATGACCTGAACTATGCGCTTGTTTTGGTTGGTTACCTAAGTCACGGTGGCGATGGAAGAGTCTCGCTGTAGGGCTAGCTGCACATTATTGATTTGCTGCTCGCTGATCACCTACACAACGCGTGATTTGTGAGCCCTCAGCTTTGCGATCACCCCATCCTGTAGTAGATGGAGCGCCTTGCCGGGAAGCGCTACCAAGTTCAATCCCAATCCCTTGAGGGTGATGACAGCGGGATTGTCAGCTTCTTTTTCTATGGTTAGTGCTCCATTCGGCAGCACTGTTGCTCAAGAGTCCTTCGCACGCAACATCTCGACAGCTTCTGAAGTACCGATAGTGAGGCTGGTGGACACCGTGCCAACCTGTGATGCACAGATCTGCAGCTCATGTAGACCCGTCTGGATGGCCCCCAATAGTTGTTTTTGTTGTTGCTTGAACTTCTCCAGTACCTTTGCTGTGACATCCTGCAACATGTCTCAAATGTCATTCAAATCTCCCTCTGTTAGGGTGATTGGGTCCAACGATGTCTTACTGGCCTTGGATTTCTTCTGCGGCCCCACTTTTTCTTGTTCTCTTGGATGTTTGATGCGGTGCAACGCCATCTGTGGGTCCACTCCATGTTGCTCCATTTGATCATCCATTTCTTCCTCTATTTCGGGCGAAGGCGTCCTCGCACTGTTGTCAAAGCCACGCTCTGTTTCACCTATTTTCTTTTTTGCTTGCTGAGTGACATCGCACTCTTCTTGGGCCTTGTCAGCAGCCTCCTTTTTCCTCTACTCGGCCACCTGTGTCATCTTGAGCTTGGCCTCCTCCTTTTTGTGATGCGCAGCAGACTTGCTCGACCCCACTGCCGAGTCTGAGGTAGTGCGCCACTCTGCCAGCCAACGATCAAGAACTGCCTCAATCATGTCGTCCATTGCCAAGTAAGGCAAGTCATGCCACTTATGCTCAGGGTCATTTCGTGCCCTAATTGTGACGCGCTAAAAGTTTGTCTTGAACTCCATGTACTCCTACAGTTTGGCAAACACAGTAGGCGACAATCACGGTTTGCGATTGATAGCCATGTGTATATTCATTTCCATCAAGATCCAGAAGATCTTGCTATCCTTGATGCATTGAGCATCCTTGGTCACCCACAGCGAAGTGTACTTCGCTGCTTCTGGTAGGTCCAACGTGACCGAGGGGAATTGACTGTCTTCCGATAGCTCCCAGGCTACTAGCACAATGGACAGCAAGAGCCACGCATAGTGGAAGGTCTTGCTGAGCTCTTGTGCCTCGCAGTAGTTCACAAGGAACTCACCGCAAAGATAGCGCACCCAATTAAACTGGACTCCTTCAGCGCATTGGGCTGTAAGAGCAACGACGGGTGCCGACACTTCATCTACGCGACACTTCCACATAAATTTTCCTGCCAGGATCTACATGGCCACCTTGACGACAGGGTTGCAGATACTCAAGATGGCATAGCTGCACGACTTCTTTACGAGCTTGAATTTCTCCTTCATGGCCTCCACGAGGGCTTGCTCGCCACCTTTTCCACCAAACATCATGGCTAGATTCTCCCCTGTATAGGGTAGTCACATGATCCTATGGATCAACCTATTGGTGATGGATATCGATTCCTCCAGCCACAAACACCCATCGTGCACCAAGCATAGCAACTGCTTGATGACCAATACTGCAATGGGTGTACGATTGTAGTGCGGAACCCATAGCAGGTTGAGAAAAGCTACTTTGTCTACACCCCTGAGCCACTTCCACGATTCCAATGCAGTCATCCTAGTGGTTGTGTGAACAACATGGTGCATTATCTATTTTGTCACCAAGTGTAGGAACTTGTCATTTTCAGCTAAGTCCAAATCTTCCAGTTTCAATAGAGGAACCCACCCCAAGCACGGTCCTTCAAAGACAATCTCGTCCAGTAGCAGAGGTATGTGCAAGGCGACCTTGCTTTCGTCGATGTCCTTCAACACTTTGGTCTTGCCTTTGCATGGAGGGACGTATTTGGGCAACTTAGTGATAGGGTCAGAACCCTCGACTTCAACGTCCTCCACTTCCACCCCCAAATCCTCATCATCCATCGGGATGTCCTCAATTTCTTCCTCCTCCGGCTCCAAGTTAATGGTTTTTCCCTTTTCCTGTGTGGTGGGCTTGTCCTTCTGTGGGTTTCTTCTAGGTGACATGCGCACCGACATCGCAGCCTGCTTGGCCTTCTTATACTTTTCAGTTTCTTTGGTCGGGGTAGGCTTCAGTCTAGGTATCCATGGTGACTTAAGGACTTCAGCTAGTACCTCTACAACCTCTAGAGTAGCTCCTTCTACCTCCATAACAACCTCCGGCACAACCCCCTCATCTGTCACTGCTTCGACGTCCATAGCTTTGGATCCTGGGATAAAATCATGGATGAAATTGCGGCGAGACTTTGGAAATCAATTAAACATTGGGCAGTCAAGAAATTCTTCAAATAATGCGTAGATCATGCACATCTGAGAGCTCACCAACTCAATGATCAAAATTCCAAGTGTTTTTCGTTGGGGCTCCACCTGTAATTTATAGGCTATTTTGAATTCAAATCCGACCATTCCCCCACATTCGATTCATTAATGATGGATTGGTGGCAGATTTCCAAGGATCTTACCCATAAATTTTGTCTTAAATGGTGGCCACCGGCTCCATTTTGCCGCATTCTCATTGTCAATTCATGAACAGTGACTTTAACAGTCACTTTTCGGCTGACTTGAGCATTTTTCCCTGGGTATCGCGGCTCTCTTCACGCTGTCGCAAACCCTGTGACGTTGCCTCATTCTATACAATCCTCCAATCGCACAGTTCCCTGACCCATGCAATGTATTTTATAGTCCCATGCCTCCTTTCAGCTACCTGGAGCACTAAGACTATCCTACCTTCATATAGTCATCTGGTTGGATCACTAATGTATGGCTTCAATCGGTTGCCATTCTTCTTTCATAGGGAGGGATCTCCATTCAATTTAACCAACTGAACTACTCCACCATCAGTAATCTCCTTAATGACATAGGGCCCTAGCCAGTGCATTCTGAATTTCCCTGGAAATTTATCAAACTTGTTGTCATATAACAAAACCAGATCATTTACCTTAAAGGTGCATAGTTTAATGTGTCGATCATGCCATGCTTTTTCACGCTGCTTTTGGACCTGTTGGTGAAATCCAGCTAGAAATATTTCTTCCTCAAGCTCAGCAAGCTACGCGAGCCTCTCTTCCAGGGCTCCGCGATCCGTCATACCCGTGAGTGCCGCTATGCGCAGACTAGGCACAATGTATTCCATGGGCATCACTGCTTCAACACCATATACAAGCCTAAAGGGTGTCTGCCCAGTCAAATTTTTGCATGTCATTCGATAGGCCCATAGTACTGCGGGTATGCACAGGTCCCAATCACTTTGCTAAGCATTGCAAACCTTGGTCAACACGTTCTCCAACACCTTATTGAATTCTTCCACCATCCCATTAGCCTATGGGTGATAAGGCGTGATTTTCTGGTGATACACTTGAAATTCCTCTGTCAGCGCGCTGATCATCTCGTTTAGAAAGTGCATACCACAATCACTCATCCAAACCTTTAGACACCCAAATCGTGTCAGTACATACTCGAAGAGAAACTTTGCAGTGGTCACACCTGTGCAGTCCTTCACAGGCTGTGCCTCCGCTCATCGAGTCAAATACTTAGTCACGCTGAGAATGTATCACAATCCCATTTTGTTTCCTTGGGGCTGAATGAGTCCCACAAAATCTATGTCCCATTTATCGAAAGGTTGTAACGTCATATGTGGGTTCAGGGGCAGCTCATCTCTCTGCGATGGCCTGCCAATCCTTTGACACATGTTGCATGCCCTGCAGTAGGCTTTGGAATCTTGATGGAGGGTTGGCCACCAAAACCCTGCGCGTAGAATCTTCTGTGTGGTCGCCCTTCCTACATAATGGCCTCCCGCGGTACCCCCATGAGCGTCCGTGAGGATACTGCTTCTTTCAAACTCTGGTGCATATCATCGCAATACTTCATCAGATCCCATTTTGTATAGATGTCCAACAATGATAGAAAAGTTTGCCGCGCGCACCAATAAATCCTTTTTCTGCTAGACAGTGTAGCCTTTCGGGGCAGTTCTTGTCATTAGGAAGTGTATGATGTCTTCAAAGTGACCATCCACAATGCACACTGCAAAGAGCTGTGCGTCATGCAATCCATCCTCCAAATTAGTGGGCTCTTCCCCCGTTTTGATGCACGACAAATGGTCTGGTCCTGCATTCAGTCATATAGGCTTCATAATAACTTCAAAATCATACTCCTGGAACAATAATAACCATCTACATATTTTCCCCCCCAACATAGGCTTATTGACTAGGTATTTCAATGCATAATGATCTGTATACATTTTAAAATGTCCACCTAGCAAATAGTTTCTAAAATTCTGGAGCGTGTATACCATGTATAATCCTTTACGCTCAGTGGTGGAATATTTCTTCTCAACCTTGGATAACCTCTTTCTTGTGAACTCTATAGGATGATCCAAGCCTCCTTTGTTGGCCTGTGTCAGTACTGCTCCTAGTGCTATACATGACGCGTCCACATGTACATGAAACTCCTTCCAATCCAGGAAGACTAAAATTGGTGTGGTGACCATTTTTCCTTTCAGCACGTCCAATATTTTCTGAAAATCCTCATTCCAACAGAACGTGACATCCTTTTTCAATAGCTTCTCCATAGGCACGGTGATCTGGGCATAGCCCTTGATAAACTTCCTGTAGTACCCAGTATGTCCCAAGGTTTCACGCAATTTTTTCACACTCCTCGGCACCTCCAAGTTAAGTATCACTGTGATCTTCATGGGATCTACCATCAGTCCCTATATATAAACCACATGACCCAGTAGAGTCTCAAAAAGAACACAAAATAAACATTTCTTCAGATTGGGCAAAATCTAGTACCTTCAACAAGTATCTAGCATTAAGCGCAAACTGGCCACATGGTGTTTTACCAACCCAAACACAGTCCAGTCATCAAAGTACTCCTCCAGAAAATTATGAATGAAGTCTTTGAGTGCAGAAATGACTACACGTGAAAAAATCATAGGTGCATTCTTCAATCCGAAAGGAATTATAGTGTACTGAAAACATCCCCATTTAGTCGCGAAGGGCATATTGCTTCTATCTTCAGGTGAGATTTTGATCTGATGGTACCCAAAAAAGCCATCAGTGAAGGAGTATGATTCCTGGACACCTACATTATCCAATACCTCATCAGTGAATGAAGTTGGGAAAGGATCATGCACGCAAGCGTCATTCAACTTCTTGAGATTTAAACATATCCTTATTTCATCCTTCTACTTCTTTTCCTGTACCACCATTGGGCTCACCCAATCAGATTCTTCTACGGGCTCAATTATGCATGCTACGAGCATCTTATCTAACTCTAAGTAGACCTTCTCCTTATACTTCGGATTGAGACAGTAAGGTCTTTGCTTAACTGGCTTCGCGTCAGGTTTTAACGTGATCTTTATAATGCCCAGGTCTCCTATTATCCCCTTTAACTCTATAAACTTGGTAGGGAACAAATCCTGGTATTTGCGGAGTAATTCAGTGACCTTATCTACCATCGCGTCATCCTAGTAATCTCCAATCTTCACAAATTTGGGCTCCGCCTCTGTACCAATATTTACCTGTTTCATTTTCAGTGGTGCGGTTATATCACGATTCTCGATCTGCAATCCCTCGACCTCACAGTGACCCTCGGTTTTAGGGATATCAATATTTCGGGGGTCCTCATCTTCTTCTTCAACTATCACGTTATAACATTCTGTCGTGCAGCTCGGCTGAGTAGTCCACTGGGGTTGAATCAGATCCAAAGGATACTGTGGTATCCTAAAGATTGCTGCTTTAACTTCTTGTAGCTCTTCGTCAGTACAGTCAAACTTGTCTTCAAAGATGAACATCATTATGAATCCTTCACGAAGAATATCCCATTTACATGTGCCATGGCAGAGCTCTGTCTCCAAGTACCAGTTCATCGAGGTGACATCCAAGGTGTTACAAAACAAGTGAACCCATTCAGGTTGGGGCTTCATGCAATAGGTCTTAGCCCATTTGGCCAAGTGTGTGGATTGTCCTTCCCATCATACTTGTCTGTCACTCATACCTTTGGCTTCCCAAAGAGTTTTCTCATCATCCTCCTACACTCGCGCTAGTCATCAAAACTATCCTTGTGCGTACCTCACCATCTCACGGGTGTAGCATGCAGTGCCCAGTCCAAAGCTTAGAAGCACTGATTCTCTGGTACTTCCCTCTCATATGCATCCACAAACACATCCACATCATTCAAGCTATCATAAGTGGGAATATTTTGTACCTCTGATGACACACAACGTAGCGCCTGGGTCATCATGTTACAACTCAGCATAGTTACTTCATGTAGCCAATTCGGCCAGCGCTCTAATTCTTCATCTGACTCTGAGGTGCAGGAACTCTTGTGATCCCATGTAATTCGGCCATCCACTGTCGAATTCATGCAATATTGGTCTCGCGTTGTTATTTTATATATGTAATCCAAATCGTCATCGCTTTCATAATCGTTAACTGGTTCAGTGTAGCGCGATCCTTCACCAGGATCTAGGGGTACTATTACGCGAAGCGATTTCTTTTCAAATATCATCTAATGCTTCTTTAGGTTGATTACCCCGTTCATGTCACTAGCCCAATCAATGCCAAGGAGCGCAGGGTAGGGGTTGCTGTCATCCACAATTTCTATCACTTCAAAGTCATCTAGGGAGCTCTCGCCTTCAATATCTACATTTACTCCTTGCAACCATCCCATTGATCCAGGACCAGGTGTGAAGAAGGACCCTTCCAAGACCTTTTAATTTCGTGATGTGTTAAAATTGCTTTTTCAAAGAACATTAATGAATACATCTGCATGCGAAAAAGAAGAGGAACATAACCATCATAAACACATGAAAACATAAGTGTTGATAACGGAGTTCATCCAGAAGGGACTATGTCTCTAGGCCCCGTGTCAAGATGGTGTAGGCCACTGCATTAAATGTTGTCAATAATGGTGATGTACACAGAGATGATGTCTTGATCATACAAGGAAAAATGCCCACATGCAGGATTAGCTCTAAGAGATATCCCACAAATTGGAACTCCCAATCAAACTCCTATTAGTATGACACAAAAACATGCATGGTGAGCATCCCGCTAACATGGCACAAAAAGGATGTCAAAACAAAACACATGCATGACGACATGTAATAAACAAGAGTATCCCAACAACATACAATAAGGGATATCATAGCATAACCTGAAGAGTTATGACAGAGAGTACATCACATAGAAAGGTTCCGCATCAAATCAGTAAGGAATCATGACAACATGGAATAAATAAGATCCTGCCTCAATATAAATCAAGGATTTATGCAGCATAATGATATAAGAAGAAATACATGAATAAATCATATACGTCACACCACAAAGGGAACATGAAGAAGTGGATGTTCATATCCTTAGCTAAACAATCCACTGTGAATGTGTTGTTCACATTGTCGACGCGCAGGCACAACCCGCTACCAATCTATCACCGCCTCACTATGAATGGCCATATGAAGAAGCAGGGCATCTGAAACAGAATCTGTCACAATTCTGAACCATTGATCTCACAGCATTGCTAAAAAAAGAAAGTTGTTCTGGACTTCTCTGCAATGTAGTTCTCAGTTTATCTGGTGTTTGCAACACTCTGGCTACATTACTGCAGCTCTGCGGCTCTGCCTGACCTTTTGGTTCTTTGGCTACCTTCTCGCACTACCTCGATCACGCTCGGTGGCACTCAGGCTCTACGGTGCTCTGGCTAGCAAGCTTTCTGCCTTCCAGCTTCTCTGAGTGAACACAACACTGTCTAGCTACCTCTGGCTATCTGGTCCTCTCTTGCTATAGCTCTTCATCAAGCGCAGCCTCCTCACTGAGGAGATTTTGGCATTCAACACAGGCTCTTGGGCTCTTCTAGGATGCAAGCTCTCTGCCACCATCTCTCTGGCCCTTTGTTACGTAGCCTTTTGCCGCTCTCAGCTCTCTACATCCATGCTCTTGACACTCTATCATAGGCTTTCGGGCTCTCGGGCAGTCTCTAGCATGCAGGCTCTCTCTCTGTCCTTCTGCCTCGGCTCTCTGTCACCCATCATGTTTTATAACACGTTTGGGACAAGGCTGCTTCAAAATCGAAGGTCTGTTGCTTAAGAATAGAAGTTGTTTGTATAGAACAATCGGCGAGCACAAAAACCTTAAAAAATAACCTTTTTATCATTTTAAAGCGATAATACAAAAACCCGAAAAACACTGAAAAACATTAAAAAGTCCAAAAGTTCAAATTTCAAATTTTATAAAATCGAACCTATAAATCGATTGGGTTCGCGCTATATCACAAGTCGGAATTGCAGATCGCCGATTGCCGACGCCGATCATTCTGATCGCCAATTTAATCGTGGTCATTAATTGGTTTCTGATCTGACGGATGAGATCGCATCACATATCGCAATCACTACAACCCGGGGTCCTGGTCTTCGGCCTTTGGGTTTCACCGACGCCAATCGTTCTGAACACCGATATTGGCAATCATTCCATCGCTGGTTCTAAAGTCCCATCATCGCCAATTTCCTGCCCCGATCTCGATTAATCGAAGATCGCTGATCGAGGGTTCCAAAGGCCCGCCTTAAGTCCGCCCTTTGCACTTCTGTCGATGAGATTTTCCTTATAAGGCTTTAAGTCCATTTTTATGAGAAAAACCTCCTTTTCTCAAAGGAACCAAGGCAACTCTTTTTGTGATAACTTCATCATCTCGACTCGGATTGACGAACCGTTCGCACCTCCTTGATCAGGAAGACGAGATCTACACTCTGGTCCTAGTTTGACATTATTCCAAACACTTTGATTTTTGAGCATTTCCATGCCATGGTGTCTGAAGATCCACCTAAATCAATCCTCCCCACTAAAGAGCTTTTGGTCCTCCAAAAGCACAAAAAGTAATTTGCATCTTTCTCTGTACCCTGTTTGCATCAAAAATGTCCTGAAAAGGTCTCGCTCCCATCTCCTTCACCTTTGTTCTTCGAAGCCTTAAGCAACAAGCCGACACCTTCTATTTTTGCAACTTGTAATACATGCTTTGCAAATTACATGCTTTGAATTACATGACCAACTAAAGACCTAAACGTCCCATACTTGCCACTAGTTTATAACTCCTACTCGATGGTCAAGTTTACAATAAGATGGATGTAATACTCCAGATATGACAACAAGGCCAACCTATCATGGTTGCTTCAAAAAGTGATGGAAAACACATCATCACTGCAACGCATGATTTACATACATAAGGCCAACACTATTGTTTCAACACATGATAGAAACATAACATCACTTTTAGAGTATTAATATGCGACTCAAAACATGACCAAACATCATTGTTGCTAACTACGTGATGGAAACACATCATCATGTTTACATTTCAAAATGAAACAAGTGATTTACAAAAGAATGACCATGAAACGACAACATGTCTAGAAACCATTTCTCACTTATCTTTTTTAATGGGTCACCTCCTTGAGGTGGTTTTGATTGTCGAACAATTGCTTTACCTGGTTCACGCACTAACGCTTTGTATTTAAGGCACTGCACTGGATGAAGCTTCCAACAAGTGGCTCTTTGATGGCCATTTCTGTCGCAATGATTGCAATAGGATTTCTTCCTCCATATCTACTTAACCTATTTCTTTTCATGCTATTGAGATGGTTTTTCACGCCTCATGAGTGCTGCCATTCTTTTCCAACACTTGGAAAAGGTATGGTTAGGTAAACCAAAAAAAGTACATGTTTTTCGATGCCTTGATCTTCGTTCATTATTAGCAACATGATCATAATCAAAATGAACATTCGAAGATCGAAAGTGATTATACCTTCCTTTGTTGTTTCTGATTTTAGTATGGTGATGAAAGCTTGCATCCGCTCTCTCCCTACAACGGAAACTGCCATGGGATGATGGGGATGTTTTCCCGTCATTCTCTTTCCTCAACGATGTCTTGGACAACTCTGACACCTTTGAGCACTCTCCTTTAGTGTACCTTGAGCCTGCAAATCGATGCTCATGCACAACCTCCAAAGGTTGAGTGATGCCTTGGTTATTAACACCAAGTTCTTTCTCCTCGTGCCTTGTCTTTGTAAGGAGCCTCATGTTTGTCCCTGTAATTGGGATCTCCAAATCTCCAACAAACATCATACTATTAGAAGATGAAATCGAAAGGAAATCAATATCTTTTACCTTCTCTTTTGATTTGGAAAGAACTGATGAGGGCTACTCATCATTCGTTGTTGGGGGATCGCTAATTGTCTCATCGCATTCCCCAACTTCTTTCCTGACATACCCAAGTCCTGCCTGATGGGATAATTCCTCTACTTTGATGGGATTGACAATGCCTTTTCCATTAATGCCCAAGCCTTTTCCTTCATATCCCATTCTCTTCAATAGTTTGGAGTCAATTCCTGTGGTGTGATTTTCAAACATAACGAAATCATCATCAGGAAACATACATGAAGATGGAGAGCTACTTTTTACCTCACATGGGTATCGCTGCAGCTTTTCTAAGGCCTCGTCCTTTGCTTATAGCTGTAGTAGAAAACTTTGTTTTTCTTCTTTCTCTTCATGTAAGTGCATCTTCAATTCATCATTCTCTGTTTGAAGATTATGTTTGTTTTGCTTCAATTCCTCCGTGGCCTCTTCTGTGGCTTTCAATTGAAGCTGTAACTGCTCCTTTTCCTCTGTTTCTTACTCTAGAGTTTCATACATAATTTCCACCTTCTTGGAAGTGTTAAGCATGGTCTCGTACATTTCTCTTTCATCCTCTGTCATTGTTCACACTAAAATTCACATCAATGTAAAGACCTACTCTGATACCACTTGATCCAGGTCCGGGTGTGAAGAAGGACCCTTCCAAGACCTTTTACTTTCATGATGTGTTAAAATTGCTTTTTAAAAGAACATTAACGAATACATTTTCATGCGGAAAAGAAGAGAAACATAACAATCATCAACACATGAAAACATAAGCGTTGATAACGGAGTTCGTCGAGGAAGGATTACATATCTAGGCATGTGTCAAGATGGTGTAGGCCGTTGCATTAAATGCTGTCAATAATGGTGATGTACACAGAGATGATGTCTCGATCATACAAGGAAAAATTCCCTCACGCAGGAGTGGCTCTAAGATATATCCCACAACTTGGAACTCCCAATCAAACTCCTATCAGTATGACACAAAAACATGCATGGTGAGCATCCCACCAACATGGCACAAAAGGGATGTCAAAACAAAACACATGCATGGTGAGCATCCCGCCAACATGGCACAAAAGGGATGTCAAAACAAAACACATGCATGACGACATGTAATAAACAAGAGTATCCAAGCAACATACAATAAAGGATCTCAAAGCATAACATGAAGAGTTAAGATAGAAAGTACATCACATAGAAAGATTCCACATCAAATCAGCAAGGAATCATGACAACATGGAATAAATAAGATCCTACCTCAATATCAATCAAGGATCTATGCAGCATAATGGAATAAGAAGAAATACATGAATAAATCATATACCTCACACCACAAAGGGCACATGAAGAAGTGGATGTTCATATCCTTAGCAAAACAATCCATCATGAATGCATTGTTCACATTGTCGATGCGTAGGCACATCCCGCTACCAATCTGTCACTGCCTCACTACGAATGGCCATATGAAGAAGCATGGCATCTGAAATAGAAACTATCAAAATGCTGAACCATTGATCTCACAGCATCGCTCAAAAAAGAAGATTGTTCTGGACTTCTCTGCAATGTAGCTCTCAGGCTATCTGGTGTTTGCAGTGCTCTGGCTACATTATTGTAGCTCTGCGGCTCTGCCTAACCTTCTGGTTCTTTGGCTACCTTCTCACGCTGCCTCGATCACACTTAGTGGCACTCAGGCTCTGTGGTGCTCTGGATGGCAAGATTTATGCCTTCCATCTTCTCTGAGTGAACGCAGCACCATCTAGCTACCTCTGGCTATCTGGTCCTCTCTTGCTGCGGCTCTCCATCGGGTGCAGTCTCCTCATTGAGGAGATTTTGGCACTCAGCACAGGCTCTCATGCTCTTCTAGCACGCAGTCTCTCTGTCACCATCTCTTTGGCCCTTTGTTACATAGCCTTTTGCCACTCTTGGCTCTCTTCATCCATGCTCTCCGCACTCTAGCACAGGCTTTTGGGAGCTCAAGCACTCTCTGGCATGCAGGCTCTCTCTCCCTCCTTCCGCCTCGGCTCTCTGTCACCCATCATGTTTTATAACACGTTTGGGACAAGGCTACTTCAAAATCGGAGGTCTGTTTCTTAAGAACAAAAGTTGTTTGTATAGAACAATCAGCACGTGCAACAACCTTAAAAAATAGTCTTTTTATTGTTTTAAAGCGATGATACAAAAACCCAAAAAACATTGAAAAGTCCGAAAGTTCAGATTTCAAATTTTATAAAATCAGACCTATAAATCAATTGAGTCCACGCTATATCGCAAGTCAGAATCACAGATCGTCGATTGCCGACGCCGATTGTTCCTATCACCGATTTAATTGTGGTCGTTGATCGGTTTCCAATTTGACGGTTGAGATCGCATCGCATATCGCAATCGCTGCGGCCCAGGGTCCTAGTCTTCGGCCTTTGGGTTTCACCGATGTCGATCACTGACGCTGATCATTCCGATTGCCGATATTAGCAATCACTCAATTGCTGGTTCTAAAGTCCCGTCATCGCCAATTACATGCCCCTGATCCCGATTAATCAAAGATCACTGATCGAGGGTTCCAAAGGCCCGCCTTAAGTCCACCCTTTGCACTTCTACCAATGCGATTTTCCTTATAAGGCTTTAAGTCCATTTTTATGAGAAAAACCTCTTTTTCTCAAAGGAACCAAGGCAACTCTTTTCGCGATAACTTCATCATCTAGACTCAGATTGATGAACCATTCGCACCTCCTTGATCAAGAAGACGAGATCTACACTCTGGTTCTAGTTCGACATCATTCCAAAAACTTTGATTTTTGAGTGTTTCCATGCCATGGTGTCTGAAGATCCACCTGGATCACCCATGGGGATTATTTTCTATTGATTTTCCATCCTTAACTGAATCAGAGACCACTGTAGTGTGGGTCTCCCCATCTGCTCCCAAGTCTGCTTTGGTAAAATGTTCGTGTCTGACCCCAGATCCAGAATAACCTGATCCATTTCATATTCTCCTATCTGCACAGTGAGTCTCATCTCACACCCTATCCTTGCCTTATGCTTACCAATCTTCCGCACCATGTGTGGTTCACCCGGAGCATTTTCGGCCGATCTATTTATAAGTTCCTGTAACCCCTTCATAGCCTTGCTATCACACAACAACTTCATGCAGGTCTCTAGAAAGGTCGTAAGCATAGAAGGATTCATTTCCTAAACAAGCTTATCCCGGCTCCCTGAGGTAGAGGCCTCAGTGAAGCTCTTTTTTTCTTCCATGAACGTTTCGTGTGCGTGCTCCAAATCAAATTCAGCCTCCTTCACCGGAGATTTGCAAACCCATGCGCTGTCTTCACGTTGTTTCACCTTATCGTTGCCCGTTGCAATTCCACTTTGGAGCACTATATTCACATTTGGTTCCTCTTCGCAAGGCTCAACCCTCATCTTCTAGAAGTTCTGAATTGGCTGTGGTGGTAGTACCCCTTTGTCGCATATCCTCACTATCAATGTAGGACAGTCCCTCGTCTCATGATCAAACTGAGTACAATATTTGCACGATGGATGCATTGGGTTAGTGCATTCACGGGCATAGTGTCCTGGTCATCCACAATTGTAACAGATCAGTTGTCCCCGACCTCTACCAGGTCCTCCTTCGCCTTAGCCTCGCTTTCTCCCCTCAAAGCCTGTTCGCACCATCCCACCGCTCTAGTCAAGGGGTCGCATTTCTGCTTGAACTCTATAGGCGGGTATTATGTCCATCATCAATTCATAACTTTGGTAGTTGCACTCATCATGCCCTACTGACCTGCAGAAGTTGCAGCGGTGTTTGTACAAACTTCTACAACAAATGACAGTTATCATTCGTATTTTTCCTTGCTACCTGACATATAACACACCACAATGCAGGCCCTGCGCTTGATTCTACTTAGGCTTCCGGCCTCAAAGGAATTGGTCCTCCCCCTGTAATATAGTCCGCAAAGACTGGGCATTGGTCTTTGTCATGCCCCTGACCTTTACATTTTAGGTACCATATCTCTTCGCACGCCTCTGGTCGAACTATTTTTTCCTACTTCAAGCTCTGCATTTCGAGGCAAAGATTTTGCAACTGCACATGGATTTGATTAACCCCCAAATTTGGATCTTGCATCGGTGTTTCATGCAGTCTTATTGCAATCTCCAAGGTCTCTGCCTAGGTCGTAATGTTCTTTTATGATAGTGCAACCCTTAGGTGAGGCAGGAGTGAAGCCACGAACCACTCGTAGTGCTATCCATCTATTAAGTTCATATTAGCTTCGTGGATTTTACACTTCAATATCTGATCCAATTCCCAAGGTGTCTCACCTAGTCTCATCGCGATTTCCTTGAACTCCACAATCGACTACGCCTCATATTTAGGCCTACTGAACTCTTTATTCAATGTGGTCTATATCTCTTTCAACCTCGCGTTTGGGTTATCATTAGAGTGCTTGATGTACTAGGTTAGCACGAAATCTTGTAAAGCACTAACTAATGTTGACTTCTCCATGTGATCGTCTGTGACACCCTCAACTTCCCATACAACATTTACGACGAACCCAAACTAGTCCGGTTCCTCATTTCCCAAGCCCTTAAACATAGGCAGCTTCACTGAATTCGTCATGTTGAATTGTGGTGGAGGTGGTGGGGGTGTGGGCGAAGTCGCAGGTGACGGTGGTGAATTTGGAGGTGGTGTATGTGGAGGTCATAGTCATGGGAATCCTTGTTTTATCAACTGAACTGCACTTCACGGAGAATCCTGCGCTCCTCCCTCTTCGTTACTCAAAGGAGGTAAAATCAGTGGGCTATATTCAGGTCCCTTTCTTCCTTCGTTCCTATAAGTATTTCCACTTCGCGTAGCTCTGAACATCAAGGTAGCTGCATAACCCATTTTTTGCACAATAACATCTTAATCCAAGTATTTAAAGACTTCAAGTACTTACCTCGCGGACCTTTGAAAAATCATCGCTCCGCCTCGTTGTAACTGACTGAGGTATCGACTGCGAATTCAGTCACAAATCCTCCTATGATACGATTGAGCCAATGATCTACAACACGAGTGATCTTATCCTTAGAATCTTCCAGTCTCTATACTAGCTCTGGGGTCTAGACAATAGGACCATCAAGCCTCCACCTTCCTTGGTTATCCGCTAGCTTCGTGATCCACTCGTATAACTCAACTGGGAAGAAACATAAAAAGTTCTCGTGGATTTCTGTATATAGGTACCTGTCTAACCACTATTCCTTTGTCAGCCACAGGTTTCTATTCTCCTGCGCTGCGAATTCGTGGATCTTTCTATCCAACCAGTCCTCGATCTCTTTCTTAGTTGGATTCGAGTGATACGGCATCACACATCTCTCATGCAGATTCTAGTCCTAGCAACAGGGAAAATTTAAGAACCACCCTAAATTTATATGTATAATAAATGGGTTAATCCCCATGATACATAGGACAAATGTGAGGCGATTTTATCAATAATATAATATGTATATATAATGTTTTTGGTGAATCTCTCACCAGATTATATTATCTTGTACAGTGATGGAGAATCTTTCACTAAATTATAAAATATTGCAAGATCTTGGCAAATCTTTTACTAAATAATAAAACATTGTGAAGTCTTGGCGAATGTTTTGTTAAAGTATGAAACCATATATGATAATAAGAAAACTTATTCATTAAACTGTAATATACTAACATACATGTTTGGAAAAAAGAAACATAATTTTCTCTTCCTAAAAACAATGTTCCAAGTTTCAGTGGCCGTGTTTGTCAAGGTTCTTACAATACACTCTTTCATATCCTTCTATTAGTTTTGATAATATTCCACAAAAAATTTCTTGTAGGTGTTGATATTGACAACGAGTTCTGTCAAGGTAGGAGAGATTAATCTTTTCTCTACAACTTTTGTCAAGCTACCACTTTTTTCAAGTTATCAAATTTCTTTCTTATTCCATAGATTCCAACTGCAAGATAAAAAAAAAAAAAAAAACACATCAAGTTTGTTTACCCCAACACGCCAACAAGTAGCAAGCCCCAACTATATTATATAAGAAAGTATTAGGTATCCCAAAGGCTTGAAGGGGATCTAATTGAAAGAAGTGACCATTGTGAGAATCCTTCCAATCAATATATGAATATATAAATGTAGATTTATTATTATTTTAATTGGAAATCTTCAATTAAATAATAAAATTTAATTACGTTTCTCCCAATCTAAATTGCTTATTAGCATAATTCACTACCCTCATAGGTCTCGCATTTTTTAACAGCGTTGTAACATTTATATTAATTTCCTTTTCGGTGAACAATCTCCACCTTTTAGGAAAATATGGTGCAGTGGCTCCATCCCAATCTAAATTGCTTATTAGCATAATTCACTACCCTCATAGGTCTCCCAATTTTTAACAAAGTTGTAACATGTAGATTAATTTCCTTTTTGGTGAACAATCTCCACCTTTTAGGAAAATATGGTGCAGTGGCTCCAACCCTACAGATCATTAGACAAACTAAGAATAACACAGAAGATGAAAGGTTGTACAAACCATCTTATTTTTCAAACAACAATCCAACATCAGTACCTAAACTTTTTCATGAAGATATCATATGAGAATGTTTGAAAAATGGTGAGAAATCTTCTGTGAGGGTGATGCGGAAAGAGTGATAAGTTTTCATTGTTTTGCATTTTTTTTGTTAAATCAGAAAAAAGTTAAAAACCAATATTAATGGAGATATTGGTATTTTTTACTAAATTTTGTGAAGTGACTAAATATAGCTTTAACCATTCACCTTAAGATGTTTTTACAATATAATTTCCTAAGTCTATTTAATATCTTCATTATCATAAAAACCAACCTATATCCATCTTAACTCCACATCTCTGAGCACTTGGTAGACGATGGATCTAAGATGATAGAATTTCCCCTTTAAATATTCTATGCTCACATGAATACCATGGTATTACCATGGGTCAATACCATGGGTTATCATAAACCTGGAGCTTAAAAATTACTATTAGTGATTTATAAAATTAATAATTGATTTTTATTTTATTTTTTATTTTAACCAAGTTAAAATGTTTAACAAACATTAAATTACAACATCCATTTTTACTCTTGATCCACCCCGAGAGGGATCAAATATTTTTTCACTCTATGCTAGTTTGCATATCACGATATTTGATCCCTCTCAGGGCTTAGTAGATCCAGAGTAAATATGGATCTATGCTAGTTTAATTCCCCCATTTAAATAGGCTACATTCCAGTGAATACCATGGGTCAATACCATGTGCCATTTTTATTTATATTAATACTAATATTAGGGTTAATACTATTTTTTTCATGGTATTAATAATAAGCTAGCCCATGGTATTTGGCCCATGGTATTTTGCCCATAGGTTTCACCTAAATATAACGCATTTTTTAAGTGTTCATAAATAAAAGGTGACTTATGGAGTAAATATAAAATAAAAATAAAAATTATTTGTTTACCATGCCTCTCATTTATTTATATTTCTATTAATTTACCATACCTATTTTACAAATATGGTATTTGGCCCATAGGATTCACTTAAATAAAACCTCTTTTTTTAGCCTTCATAAATAGAAAGAGGGTTATGGACTAAATATAAAAAGAGTTTTTATTTATTTAAGGTCCGTCTAGTTTATTTATATTTTTATTTATTTACCATACCTTTTGAGTAAGTATAAAAAAAGGTTTTATTTATTTACCATACATCCACTTTATTTATATTTTTATTTGTTTACACCCTTGCATGTATAAGCATGTATATAAGGTGACTTATGGAGTAAACATAAAAAATGTTTTATTTATTTACCATACCTCTCATTTATTTATTTTTTTATTAATTTACCATACCTCTTTTATAAATATGGTATTTGGCCCATAGGATTCACTTAAATAAAACCTATTCTTGAAAATTAGGGCGAATGGAAGGTTGTAACTCCTAATTTCAAGGGCTAAATTTACCTTTTTTACCCTCTCCCTTAAAATAAGGTGGGCTATTTGAGGCGATTTTTAAAAATGTACTATGATACAAAATATTCGCCCACTAAAAGTTTAAAACCCCTTAATTTTGCCTAAGGGTGAAAATTCGCCCCTAAAATTTTCCATGCCTAGCAACGAAACCATTTGTTGGATTAGTGGGCCCTAATCTAGGTTCAACGTTAGTTAGTCAAACAATTCCCTACACTACTCGCCCTTTCGGCATCAACCCGCGGAGCGCAGATCGAAGTCTCACCCGAAGCAGTATGGGGGGATGCTGGAACCAAGTTTCTGCATCCTGAGATGGTCGTGATGTTAGTTTATACCCTCTGCCCCTACTTTAGTGAAGGTCGATAACCCTTAGGGCTCGGTCAGTCTACCCTTTATTCCACCCTTTAGTACCTCCGAAAAGGTGTATGATTAACCTTCGCGCAGCGCTAAATCATGGTCCAGGTACTTTCGTGCAACTATGACAATGTATTGTGTAGGTTCCCAAGTTATCTCAAGTGTTTTACTTATCTTATTGATCAATCACAGTTAGCGTCGCATAAACTAATATCCATACTTGCGTTCAATTGACTGATACAATCACATATATTCGCGCATCAAATAAACATTGTAAATTAAACCCAAAGCGCAATATAATCAGATGCATTAACACAAACTAAATACACAGTAATTACAGAATACTTCTCTTTATTGATATCTTCCAATTTAATATAGACTCTATCCGCCCTGCGCACACAACTGCAGGGGTCCACGCACTCAGATGCGGACTTCCACCCTAGGCCTCTGCGCACTCAGCTGCAGAGCCTCTACCTACGCTAAGACCTAAGAACATTTATACTTCTCCACTCTACTTCTTTACATTCTTTCTTACTTAACTTCCTAGAGCTTACTTACTTAGCTCCTTTTTATACAATCCCATGGTCCGAGGACCATGGGTGGATCTTTACACCCGACTTGATACTTTACAAAATAAGGGCAGACAACCCTTTATGACTCTTGACACCTTCGTGCTCCGTGACCACAAAATGCAGAGACTTTACAAATTTATTACAAAATTATCCCAAAACATGGGCTTTTAGCCCCAAAACTTCTCTTGGGGGAACCCATTCCCAACAATACTCGTAAAAAATCTTATTATTCTCTCTGATAACATGGAAATAAGATACCTTCCCTAAAATTTTTAAGTGGTGTTGGATTCTAGAGATAATTTGAGCAAGGTAAACATTTTTGGGCTTTGATTTCATGAACATTTGTTCAATGAGGATTGCTGAGTCCCCAATAATGATTGGGTTCATGTATTTTTTGTTGCTGAGGATTTGAGAGCCCATTAGAAAACCATAAGCCTTCGCTTTTTTATTTGAGTCGATGTTGAGGCCCCACTCAAAGGAGATTGTGTTTGCACTCAGATTGTCAACGATATAACCTACAACTCTTGCCTGACCTAGATTGGACTTAGAGGCACCATCGAAAAAGAGGCATGGTTTATTAAGGGATTTTAACCAAGATGAAAAATCCCTTTCATTCAAATGTATCTTCCAGTATTTTGGCTTAGGAGGAGTAATAATGGGAAGACAACCCATGATTGAAGCTCGATCCAACACACATTTAAACCAAATTTTCTCTTCATGTTGGAGAAGGTTGTCATCCATATTCTTTGTCCCTTTTGCTGATATGAATTCAGTTGCCAGACTCCAAGTTTTTGCCAATATTTTTCTTATTTCTGGCTTTATGCTTTGAAATATGAACTTATTTCTAGCTAGCCATATCTGCCAACATAAGAATGATGGAATACATATCCAAAATATCTTTATCATATTCTTTTTTTTAGAGAGTAGGGGTAACTTGTATTCCAATTAGCAAAGAAATCTGATAAAATAAGATTTGAGTTGATGTGGACCTCAAGTGGATTGACTAAATTTTCTAGCATTCTGTAAATAATTTACAATTGATGAAGAGGTGTTGTATGGTTTCTTCAGCTCTATGGCATAGGGGGAATCTGGAGGTACCATGAATTCCTTTTTTCCTAATATTTTCTGCAGTTAGGATTTTTCCTTTGAGCATAGTCCAAATGCATTTTTTATTTATTTTATGAAGGGTCTCCATCTTCCAAACTGATTTCCAGAGAGGCCATTCAGGGTGAAAATAGTCTTCTTGTAGCTTTCCATAACCTGATTTGACTGAGAAATCCCCACCTGTTGGGTTCCATTTGAATTTATCTTGTTGACCAAAACTAATTGGTGTCACTCCCTTAAGATGAGAGAGAAGCAAATTCCATTGATTGTTGAGATCAAGAGGTAAGGCTGGGGGATTCCAACCATCCCAAGAGTTATCTTGTTGGTTCTAGCATGAGATATGGTCAAGATAATAAATGCCTCTACTTATCATCCATGTCTTGAGAGGAAGAATGCCTTGAAGGTCGGAGAGAGGGGCATTTCCCATGATGTTGTCACTCCATATATTTATATCCTGCCCTCCACTTGAGATTCTGGAAGTATTTTCTTTAACTAAGGGCATAGATTTTTTGCAAAGCTTCCAGATTTGAGTACAGGGTCTGATGGGAAGATTTGTTGTAAGGAGATACTATCGGGAGGAATTCAAATATTTTGACTCTAAAACTGTTTCCACCAAGTGGATTCACCTGAGATAAATATCCAAATAAGCTTTGCTCCAAAGGCAATGTTCATTTAGAACAAGAAGTCGAATTGAAATGTATCCCTTATCATAAGTAGTTGTCACACTTTTCCAATTAACCAAGCTGAATTTCTTGGTCTCTATTTTACTCCCTTTCCATAAGAAGTTTCTAATAATTAATTCTAACTGCTTTTGTGTTTTAGTTGGAGCTTGAGTGACAACAAACTTGTATAATGGAAGGGAAGACATAACAAATTTGATCAGAATTGTTCTCCCTACTAAATTGAGCTAGATCATACCCCAGTTTTTCATTTTATCTACAGAAGAAAACCAAATATCAAACTTTAACACCTCTTTTGAAATAGGTGAGCCAAGGTGTTTGAAGTGGGACTAATTTGTTTTGAAAGGTACTTCAAAAATTTGAAAAATGCACTTTAGTATTCTTGCAGGGGTGTTCCAACCATTTATGCCACTCTTTGTATTATTTAGTAGACCTCCAGAGGCCTCCAAAAATCTATCCAAAATGATTTTGAATCTTTTTTCCACAATACATGAATCCCCCCCATAAATAGAGTATCATCAGCAAATTGGGAGTGGTTTATGTTCTTGACTCCTCTACTGAAATGGATGCCAATGATGGAGCCACTTTGCTTGTTGTGCTCAAGGTTCCTACTCAAAGATTCTGCCATGATGATGTAGAGGAATGGAGATAGAGGGAAACATTTCCTAAGACCTCTTGAACTTTTAAAGAAACTACTTGGTCTTCCATTAACTAGGGGGGAAATCCAGGGACCTTGAATGCAAGATTTTATAAGATCTATGAAATCAGAGGCAAACCCAAACTTTTGCAGGACAACGACAAGGAATGGGTGGCTGACCCTATCAAAAGTGTTGGCCATATCAAGTTTTAAAATGAAACCTTTCTCTTTTATAGATATGTTGGAACGGATAGCTTCTTGTACAAGAAAAATGTTGTCGAAAATTTGTCTATTTGGAACAAAACCTCCTTGATTTTTAGAAATCAACATTGGGAGGAGGTTTTTTAGCCTATTTTCTAAAACATTGGAGATGATTTTGTAGGATGAATTGCACAGAGAAATGGGTGTAAAGCGATGAAAAGAGGATGACCTGGATTCATTAGGGATAAGAGCCAGAAAGGTGGAATTGGTGAAGCCTCCTATTTTCGTTTTTTTGAAGACCCATCTAATCATTTTTAGAATATCTTTTTTTATGAGCAACCAGAATGAGCGGAAGAAAGCAATGGAGAAACCATCAAGCCCTAGAGCCTTGTTAGGATGAAAATTCCATATTGAAAATTGTAGTTCCTCTTCTTCTACTTGTTTAGAAAGAGAAAAAATATCATGTTCTAAGACTAATTTAGGAATGTGTCTAATGAAGTCTTCATAATTGGAGTTTCCTATATCAGCAAAAAGCAAGCTTTTGAAATTCTCATATGCTTCCTTTTTTATTTCTTCTTGCCCCTTTATTTTGACTTCCCCCTCTCCTATGATTGACTCAATACGGTTTTTTACCCTTCTCATTTTGGTGGTGTTGTGCAAGAAGGTTGTATTCTTATCTCCGACTTGTATCCATAAGTTCCTAGATTTTAAACTCCAATGTACTTCTTCATTTCTATCATTTGTACATATTTCTCAATATATCTTTTTATTTCATTTCATTTTATTTTGTGTCTTCTCCTTCTTCCATACTCCTCTAGACATGATTTAGCTCCATTTTTAGCTCTATTTTCTTTTGATGTGGCTCTTTATAGTGAATTCTGGCCCATTCCTTAAGTTTGTTTCTGACATTATTTAAATTTAATTCTCAGATGAAGCTTGGGGAGACATTAATGCTATGATTCCAGGTTGAGGTGACCAACATTCTAACTTCCTCGAAATTAGTCTAAAGAGGATTGTATCGAAAAGGAAGAGGTCCCAAATTTTTCCTTCTCCAAATTTAATGGCCATGGGCTGATGGTTTGATGCAACGGAGGGGATAATTTTTTAAATCAACAAGTTAAAATTTGATATGAAGCTATCTTGGATTAAAAACTTGTCTAGTCTTTCTTTGGTATTTCCCAGACCTAATCTTCTATTGCTCCATGTAAATTTTCCATTATATCCACTAGACTGTGAGCTTCTATGATGTTCTCTAATTTTTCTATGGAGGGATTCGACTGAAAATTGCCTCCTTGTTTTTCATCAGCATTCAAAATTAGGTTTATATCTCCTCCAACTGTAATTTTCTTGTTGGTTTTTGAGTTTAGGAAATCAACCAAGGACTACCAATATTGATCCTTGTCTATGAAATTAGAGGGAGAATAAATATTGAATATGTTGATTTGGAATCCAAAGATTTAATTTCTAAGTTCAGTCTTTATCCATTGTTGCTCTTTGATCATACAAATAAGATCCCAAGAGGATTGTTTCCACACTGTGAAAATTCCTCTAGAGGAACCTATTGCATTTATAGCTATTCCTTCATAGTGATTTATTTTTTAGGTTATCTGATTCGTTTCTTGTTTAGATGAATCGGTCTCCTGAAATAGGAAGATATCAGGACTTTCAGTTCTAACAAGGCCTTTTGCAACATTGAATTTCGAGGGATGGCCAAGACCTCTATAATTCCATGAGACCAGATTCATTATTTATTACGGGTTGGTGCAGAGTGACCTTTCTATGAACTGCGTGAGTTAGTTTTTCCTTGCTTCCAAAACCTTTTTCTATATATGTCTCCATTGGTTAATGAGTTCCCATGACCATTTCTTTTAATGTTGCTTCATATCTTATTTCCTTATTTCATTTCCTTCCTAGTTTCTTGTGGATATCAGATGGAAAGAGGGATTCCTTATATTGGTTTCTTGTGAGAATCCTTTCAAAATAGGGAGGGAGAAGGCTCGAAGGAGGACCAGGGGAGATAGGGTGACGAAGAAGGTGGAGAAGAGGGGATGAAGCGGGAGGGGAGGGTGGTGAGGAAACAAAGGTTTTAGGGAGAAGGGGCAAGAAATCCTCTCTAGCAGAGGGAGGGTCAAGAGGGGGATATAGAGAAGAAAAAGGATTGAAATCATGTCGAGAGAGAGAAGAGGAGGAAGGGGGGTTAGCTCGAGGAGGGGGAACTAAAGAGGAGGGGATTGGAGGCTTTGAAGACTTGTTTCCAACTTTTTTTCATTTGACAGTTTCCCAATGAGGTTCTTGAGTTTTAACTGCTTCTTCTACTTCTTTCTTTGGACATTTATTTGCAAAATGAATGTATTTGTGACATACCTTTCATTTATAGGGAATTTGATTGTATTCCGATTGTTGCATGTGAACCCAATTTTCTACCTTGATCTTCACTACTTCTAGTAGTCCCTTTCCCATATCAACTTCCACACAGATTCGAGCACAAACATGCATATTGTATTTTGGCTCATTTTGGCCTATGTATTTTCTAAATTCATTGCCTATAAATTTGACAAATTTATCTCTCCAAAAGTGAAGAGGAAGGCCAGGGACACAAATCTATACAAGAACAACATTAGGAACATCAAGTTTGGCATCGAAGTTTGGTGTCCATCTAGTCAGGTATAAGCCTCTGGTGTCCATCAAATATGGCCCATTTCTGAAGATAAGATCTTTGTCTTCTCTGGATTCAAAATAGAAAGTTAAATAGCCTCTGCCACAAAAGAAAATGGATATTTGACCTTGAGTTGAGGGAGCCCAATTTCTTTCTACCCATTTTTACACTATTTTTGGAGAGGGCCAAAGGCCCTTGAGTTGTCCAACCAATCTCCTCTCAGATAGAGACAAAGCTGCTCTTTGAGGCATCACATGAGGCAAAAATATTTGAGGAATGTCCTCCAGTTTCTTTATAAACTTGGAGATAGCAAGTCGATCTTGAGGGGCACCAAGGGAGGTAATGAGATTGGAAAAGGCCAGAGCAACAACGTCGAGGGGGGGGGGGGGGGGGGGGGGGGGGAGGGTTGCAGCTGAGTGATCCTGCTTCGGATAAAATTCTAGAGGGTCCATGGGAGAAGGGAGCAGAGGGAAGGTTTGAAAATGGTCTCAGCAGGAGAGAACAACATGGGAGAGAAATTCAGTCCATGTTCCACTTGTTATCAAAACAATAGTAACTTCATTTATTCACAAGTAGTTATTAATCAATAAAAGAATGAAAATATGATATCAATATTCACCAAGGTTCTTATGCCACTTAATTAGATTTTAATTCATGCAACAAGATACCACTTGAGATTTGAAATGCTTTTAGAGAGTGAGGCTTAGTGAAAAGTTAATGACTCTTAGAGATTATGATCAATATTACAACAGACAAGCAAATGTTGGATTCCAAATAACTAATGCTTAATAACCTTCTTCAAAATTGTAATTCAAACCATTAAACAAGTAAAAATTAGAATGTAAAGCAATGAGAACAATTATGTAACTTGTATTCCAATGTTAAGATAGATCTATGACAACAGTAAATTAATTATGTTTAGAGCACTTTTAGATGCAAAATAAGAAGTCCAATGCAAGAAATAGAAGCCCCAATGCCAAATTAATTTTTCAAAACACACGATTTAAGTAATTTGGCCTTCTTATGATGTAATTCTAGTGCTATATCATATTTGATTATGCTTATTATGCAGAGATGATAGTCACCAAAACTTGAAATTTCATTGAAACTAAATTGCCAAAAATCGCCTAATTGATTTATCAATGTATTTAGCAATGTGTGAGTAAATTTTATGGAAATTAGATGAACTATATGTCACTATTTATGAAATAATATGATAGTCACCAAAACTTGAAATTTCATTGAAACTAAACTGCCAAAAATCGCCTAATTGATTTATCAATGTATTTAGCAATGTGTGAGTAAATTTTATGGAAATTAGATGAACTATATGTCACTATTTATGAAATAATATGACTGTTGTAGTGAAATAGTAAGGAAGAGAGGGTTTAGGAGTCAAACTCTTAGGCCTTGGGGCCTTGAAGGAACTATTCCACTTGTCAACAAATTTTCCAATGGCCTTGGCACTTGAGAACATAAATATGTGGCCCAATTCCTCTACAAAACCACCAAGAATTAGCTCAGAAAATAAATAGTAACCAACAGTGAGGGAATGAGGCAATGAGGGTCAAAGAAGGGAAACACTAGGCCCTAGAGGGCTAGCGAAGGGGCTAGGAGGGTTGAGGAGGAGGAGAAGGGAGGTTGAGGCAAGGAGGATTGTAATGGTGTGGGGCCAGGCCTTAGAGGCCCTAAATAGCCCATGAAAAGCCCTAAATGGCTTCCATCCAACTCCTGGAAGGAGGCTAAGGCCTTAGAGGCTCACGGTCAGGCCTACAAAGGCCAAAAAACACCCACGAGAAGGAGAAAAGGGTTGACAACTTAGTATTGAAGGGCCAGAAGACTAGGTCTATGAGGGACACCAGGCCTAAAGGCCCTAAAAAAAATTACAAACCCTCACTAAAATGAAATTTGCTTCAGATCTTCAATTTCAATAAAAAATTATCAATTGTTGGCCTTGCAAAAAATTCTAGAGACTAGATGTTACCCCCAGGGCCCTAGATCTAGCTCAAAACACTAGTAAATCTCTTTGAATCACTTAGATATGACCTAGACAAATGAAAATACAAGTGCCCAAAACCCCAATATATACAAAAATTTCAAAATCTCAAACCCCAGTTACAAACAAGGGTAAAAAAAAAGTAGTTACAAAAAAAAAAAATTACAATTTTTTTTACAAATGTACAAATTCTTGAAAGAATTTTGATGAATATTTTGTAATAAAATTTTGACAATGGCTAGATGTATTTTGAAAGATAGATATTTAACCACAACCTTAGCGAAGTAAGAAAATCATATAAAATATTTGAGATCCAAACAAGGTCAGTTTGTGTCCACAGTGTGTGAACTTGGAGCCGAAGGGCCAGGGAACGTACAAAATATACATATTTTTTCTTAAGAAAAAAATCTTTAGAACATACAATGAATCAGATTGCCTAAGATAATCCCAAAACTTACCAATAGAATGTTCCTATCATCTACAAATGAAATAACGATTTAGATAATATTGAAGCATAATATAGGAAAGCACATACCCAACACATACCACAAATCAATGAGACAAAGACACCATGAACTGTACCCCAAAGTATTTTATTATGAAGTTCAAATGTTCCTAGCAGAACAGTGGCTTCACACCAACGTTTACAAAATTACATCAGACCAAAGATCATCATGATCCAAATAGAAGCAAAATGCTTTCTATTTATAGAGAAATCCCTATAAGTGGAAAATAATGACTAGTTGGCTTGATCCACGTTAAAATAATATCAACCGTAGATAAATCTTTGATCAACTTTTAATCTTTGACATCGAAAATATTTATTTTTGAGGAATTTTCAAATTTCTCATTAAAACCATTTTTTATTAGTTCAAAAATAATTATTTTGAACTAATTTCCTCAAAACATTGACTTTGACTTAACCACTAAAGTCCAAGGGTCCAAATTTTCCTTCAATTTCTAAATTTCCTTTGGTGGGGGACCTTCGAAACTTAACTTATTTTAGACCCATGAATTTTTCCACTTAGAGAAATTAATTTCTCAAACATTTTACTTTTGGCTCTAAATTAATTATTTTTTTGGTTTAGGATTTAATTTTATTTTTTGAGAGAAAAGTTAATTAATTGACTCATGAGGGGATTAATTATTTTTCCACCCTCAAATTTTTAGCCATGGTGTCTAAGTATGAAGGACCTTGCACTAAATAATTTTTTTTACATAAGATTTTACAAATTCAACCCTCAAAGGGGGAATACCCGTTCGTTATGGACCCTCATAAAACATACCCAATTTTGTGACACAATATGATCTAGTAGACCAAGTTATTTGTAATAAAACATTTTATCCAATTAGCTTTAATTATTCCCAAATCACTTTTACAATAGACTGGACTAAAACACTAGGACTCACCTAAGATGTTAGGCCCCTATACTACTAGTGTAACCCCTTATTGTTATTAGTATAACCCACTTATTATATTGATGTAACCATGTAGTGCCCATATTGTTACTATTGTGCCCCATAGAAGCCCACTATTGTTACTATTGTGCCCTTACATTATTATTGTTATGTCGGCTCTGATTATGTTATAACCCCTTAGACTCCTATATATAGAAAGGAGGTATTTTCATTTGTATCATCGAAGAATTGTTCATTTATGTAATGTAAAGGAGGTTGACCCCTCGAAGAGGCTGAATTCTAAGGCGTGGATCTCTCTTTTCTATATTTTTGTGAGCTGGTTTCATAACATTTGGTATCAGAGCTTTGGATTCTAGGGTTTCGCTGCTCCAAACAGGTCATCGTGGAATTTTCGCTATAACTTTTTTCTGTGACGTTTCAGAAGACGCAAAAAAAACCCATTTGAGAAGAAATCACGGTGAACCTTGGGTCTGAATTTCAAAGCTTTTTGTGCGATATTTGCGGAGATATGATCTAAGGAAGTTGGTCTTTTTGCAGACTCCTGAATTACATTCAAAACAGGTGACCTGGGGAAAATCGTCATAACTTTCTTTCTGAGCATCGGATTGAAATTTCGTAAGAAGGTACAGAAAGAGGACGGACTGTAGTTTTGTTTTATATCTTTTGTAGATTCAAAGGTTGAAACAGTTACTCGTGGCACGTCGTACAAGTTTGCTCTACTGAACTAGTCTAAAAGCAAGTCACTGTGGGAGATTTCACATAACTCTTTCTTGGAGAATCCAATTTGGATCAGACTGGTGGCATTGGAAAGAGGACAGAGAGGGCTACTACAGGTCACAATTTCAGAACTTAAAGATCTGAAAGTACAGAGTTATAGTCGTTTCAAGGTAGAGCTCCTAAAATCAAGAAAAAGCAAGATGAGGAAGTTTGATGGCAAGGATCCGGTAAATTGGATACTTCAGATGGAGCAATATTTTGATATACATGGTGTACAACTGTTACAAAAGGTATGTATTGCATCTTCATATTTAGAACCAAATCAATTTTTATGGTACAAAGGGCTTTGTTCTCGTAAACAACTTGTTACGTGGTCAATTTTCACGGAGGAAATGATAGCACATTATGAGGATACAAAGAGCAACACCTTCTTTAGAGCAACACCACAACAATTGGAAAGAGTAAAAGGGCTTTGTGACATAGTGGAAAGAAAAATTATGGAAACCAGGAAGTGTACCCCTCACAACTATAAAGGTGGAAGTGTTGTTTTTCCTAGCCTTCCACAACCTACAAGGGTTACACCACAACAATTGGAAGAAAAAAGAGAAAAAGGGCTTTGTTACAATTGTGATAGCAAATGCACTAAAGGTCATAAGTGTGCTGAGAAGAAATTATTTTACATAGAATATGAAGAGGAGGAAGAAAAGCATCAAGAAACAACAAAAGAAGAAGATATACACCAGGACCCCACCGCAGAGAAAGAAGAAATGAATCAGACCATATCTTGTAAAGCATTGGCAAGAATTACCACTCCTCAAACTCTCAAGATAGAAGGACATATCAAGAAGAAAAAGGTGCAAGAAGTGAAAGATCACATCGAGAAAGAAGAAATGAATCCAACCATATCTTGTAATTCATTGTTCGAAATTACCACTCCTAAAACTATCAAGATAAAAGGACATATAAAGAAGAAAAATGTTCAAGAAGTGAAAGATCACATTGAGCATCAACAACAAGTTCTCCAACTTTTAAAGGATAACGCCACTTCGGTGCAAAATCAAACGAAACAAAAATGGCGACCTTACCGAATGGGAATACTCTTCAAGGATGAGGATGTGGAAGCATTGTTATGTGCTATTTATATTATCCAACCAGATTGGATAAACGAAGCAAGGGATGAATGGAAGAAGGACGAAGAAGTATGGCCACTTATTCAAAAGTTGCAAAAGATCCCAATTCAAACAATATTGCCAGAAATTAAAGAGGAAGGAAAAATCATATTGGAACCTGGAGCAGTCACAGAAACAAGAACCCGACAGCTACGAAATCGATCAATTTCAGAGTATCTCATCAAGTGGAAGAACTTACCCGTTGAATATTCCACATGGGAGGACAATAATTTTATATAGAAGCATCAAGAACTACTCAAGCGTTGAGGACAACGATTTTTGAAGGAGAGGGGCATGTTAGGCCCCTATACTACTAGTGTAACCCCTTATTGTTATTAGTATAACCCACTTATTATATTGATGTAACCATGTAGTGCCCATATTGTTACTATTGTGCCCCATAGAAGCCCACTATTGTTACTATTGTGCCCTTACATTATTATTGTTATGTCGGCTCTGATTATGTTATAACCCCTTAGACTCCTATATATAGAAAGGAGGTCTTTTCATTTGTATCATCGAAGAGTTGTTCATTTATGTAATGTAAAGGAGGTTGCCCCCTCGAAGAGGCTGAATTCTAAGGCGTGGATCTCTCTTTTCTATCTTTTTGTGAGCTGGTTTCATAACATAAGAATTTAACAATAAATTCTACCCTAGCTTTGGGGTGAGGCTGGAGGGAAGAACTCTGTCGATTATCAGTATTTAGAAACACTGATAATTAGTGAGACGAAAAACCTCCTAGGATGAAATTCGTTGCCAAAATAATAGGCTTACCTAGGTTCTTACATAAATACACTTTCTTACTAGCATCATTTACATTACAAACTTGTAGAATAGGTTTATAATGACATAAGAAATATTGGTTGATGATTCTAAACTTTAAAAAAAGATCCTTCAAGCTTCTGGATCACTTCCTTGTAATGTTGAAAAAATGGCTACGATAGGTACAAAACTATCATTCCAGTGAAGGCATTGAAGGCAATGTTAAAGAGGAGATCATTCCAAGCCTCTTTCTTCAGTCCAAGATATTTCTCCACTATCTCCAAAATTGTAACGACATGTATCCATAGGAGAATAAAGAGGTTATCATAATAGTTGGAGACAAACCATAAGCATAGAGGTATGGAATGGATAGTGAGCTCATCTAAGATCTTTTGGAGGATGCCAAAGCTTTCATTGTGCAGAATGCAGAGGCGCCACATAGGAAGCTTTCATTATGCTTCCTCTGCACCTCCACACTCCCACCTCTCAGTTTGTCCCGATGGCTTCAGAAACCTCTTCTGCCAAATCTATGTGTAGTTGCACCCCAACTTTTAACGTATTTGATGATATTAGGTAACATAACTATCATTCCAATGAAGGTGATGTTAAAGAGGAGATGATGGAAGGCCTCCTCTTTCTTAAATCCCAACTGTTTCTCCACCATCTCTAACACTAAATTTGCATGCGTTTGCAAGAAAATAAAGAGGTCGCCATTATAGCCGGAGACGAACCGAATGGGTAGAGGTATGGAATGTATAGTGATATTGTCTAGGATCTTGGGGAGGATGAAAAATCTAATTATCAGAGCGAAATGAGGCAACAACCATGTTTTAACATACGAAGGGCCATTGGATCTGAGGCCTTGAGTGGAGAGATCCACACCAGTTAAGGAGAAACAAAGGAAATTGAATATCAATTACTAAATAATGTCGCCAAAAGATGCATTCAAACTGATTTCAACTTCTTTATCAAGGTGTTAACGGTTCTAGTCCCACCAACATTCAGGGGATCTCCATGATATGAAGTCCCAACTAGACCTCACACTGTTTGGAGTAGGAATCCCAGTAGTGGGTGGTAATGTTATGCCTTGACCACGGAAACGCCCAGAGGAAAGCATGATAACTTTGGGCAAGAGAAAGTTTGTTACCTTGCGGAGATTCAAGTGTGATGAATGAAGGTTCCAACATACAAAGGGAAAAGGAAGTGCACCTTGGAAGCCTGTAATAGTATGCAACTTGAAAGGAACACACGAGAAAAATGACATCACAAGCTAAGATGAAGAGTAGTCCACAAGTTAAAGTGATGAGTTAATACAACAACACGTATTCAACAAGATTCATACAAATTCAAATGAAATAGTTCACAAGCATATGTGTAAGTTAAATAACATAAAATTCCAATACACCAAGAATAGCCCTACTATATTAACAACATATGCATGAAAGTGTGTTGGCTCTAATTTTATTATTATAAGTGAAAGTTCCATCCATACATACACCATTGATGACCACTAGCCCCAATAGTGGACCATTACAGTCAAGAACACCTTCTCCTCCAAAGAAGTATACTCACTCTACACTATGGAGAAGCCAAGGCTATTCACAATATTCCCAAGATCTTTCTAAGCCTAAGCCTAAGCCTTTCAAGGACTCTTCAACTCCCCTTTGTGAACTTTGGACTACCCTCATGAATCTTCAACTTCTTCAAAAATAACACATTACATTACATGATGAATTTTCACATTCCAATAATCACACTTGGAATTTCATTTACAACATAATTACAAATAATATTACATTTTACACTTGTACCCATACAAGAGAAAATAGGGTAGAGACAACTTGAAAACCTAAAAAGACACAACACTATGATGCTAGAGTTTGGGAGAATTCTAGCTCAACAACCTACACTTGATGCTTCTCGGTCACATATTGGTGCCAAGCTTGGTACTGTGTGATGGTGTCCCCAAATTGCTTAATGATGTCTTACTAGAAGTGGACTCTAGCCTCCATGGAATGTGGGTACACTATCTTGGAACCTATGTCCAACTCATTCTGAGGTATGAGCAACATTATTTTGACTTTGATAGGACTATTGATGAACTTATGTATGTTTTGTGTGTTCAACTCCAAGTCTTCCCTAGTGGCATTATGTCTTAGCTGCTCCAAGTACTCTTTGACCTCCTACCAAACTTGGTTATTGGGTTTAGCTTTGGTGAGGGAACTGATTGATGGGATTTGGTGTGTTCTCACCAATACATCCAAACTATTGTACAACTCGACATATGAGGCCTATATGCTACCAATGAATGAGGCGAGTTGCTTGTTGTTCTGAATCGACATTCGAACCTTTTCTTTCTCCAACTCTGCCTGTGGCTTCATTTTATTCACTAAGTTAAGTGGGGCCCCTTTGAATTGTATTGTCCATTCTTGCACATAGACAATGGTAGCCTATTGTTGGTTTCCCAAATTTCCCTATTTTTACCCCATTTCTATAAACATTAACCTCTGTTTTATCTCAACATAAACCTCTCTTTCCTGCACTAGTCCAAGATAACTACCTATTCCTGCACAAGCTTCGTATCATACATTAAGAGCTATTAAAGTGCTTTATTAATCATTTTTATATAGATTTCACGCCTATTAAGTACCTCTTGTAACTTATGTTAATTTCCTAGAAGTAATTGATGAACTTAGTATTAATTATGATTGAGTATGATTAGTGCAGGTAGATTCCTGCACCACCACGAGGACTGTCCGAGATTTCTGTGAGCTAAATCTTTCCACATGGATGGATTTGATCCTTGACTCCGAGTTTAGTTGCTGATGAACTAAAGAAGGATATTAGTGGTGCACAATCAGGGATATTTTCCAAATATGGTCTACGGCCAAGCGAGATACACGTTCCTTTATAATTGTTGGCCGATTTTGTAATTTCAGTTGTTAGTATGTTCGGCCGAAAGGCTTAAATAAGAAAATGTTTGTAATTAGTGGAATACGGCTAAGGTCGAAAGGATGTATAAAATATAGATCATAGGTAGAACTAGCTAGCGATCCATCGACTGTAATTTCATTTTTATGTAATTTGGGTATCGCCCTTGGCTCTGGGCTGGACTTGCACTGCTATGTACATTTGTTGATCAAGTAATACAAGGAATCTACCATGATTTTCATACACTGTGTTTAATTTATCTTTGATGCGTATTTGAGTGCTGAACCTTTTCATTTCTTAAACGAGAAACAAGCTGGTTGGCTAGGGCCCAACCAACCCAACTCGTTTACCCCTTGTGCTTCCGGTATTTAAAAAGACAGTGTGAATATTTCTTTTTGCAGTTGTGTGGTGTGAGCAGTTCTAATATTTATTTCTGAAATTATGATTTGAATCTATTTGGTAGTTAAAGTGTGAAACAGATCTATGGCTTGGGAGTTAGTTGAGTTTATTTCTTTTTTGGAATTCCTATCTCGCAATCCTTGTCTCAATTCGCTCTCACTTGGATCATGCAGGAAGCCCTTTTCATGTACCAGTGCAGGCGACTTCTTGCACTTCGGTTTAATTATTTATTTTAAAACTAACATTGAATTTCTTTCTTGCATATCATTTCCAATTATTTTGCAAGCAAATGAACTGTTAACTTTAGTAATTGTCTTCATCATTAAAGGCATATTTCTAAAGGACCTGAGAACAATTGCATGAATTTATCACAGACATGTTATACTTGCATTTTATGTTTTTATGACTAAGGAACATAAACGCTTTGAGTGGATTACCAAAGTTAGTTGACACGTGCAGATCACTTAGACTACTGCTTTGATTACTTTGAGTTGCTTTCATTTCATGAAGTTTACTTTCTCTACAAGATTTAATTAATTAAAGCATTTCCTTTCCATAGAAAATTTATTTCAGGATTTCATTTGCAGTTGAAATTCTTTTTCAACATGTCTTTCAGTCTTTTCGAAAGTAATTGGAAACTTGGTGAAGGAAACTCTGCCTCGGTGCAAGAGTTGGTCTCTTGTCACAGAAACATAGTGCTATAAGCCCCGAGGCTTAGAGCACCTTCACAAAGACATAAATCTTTAGTAAGGGAGGCAAAATACACTTTTACACAGAGACACTATACCTACACTAGTGCAAGAAGATTGCAACGGTGCAAGAATAGGTTGTTTATGTAGAAGGAAGATCAAGAGGAAAATAGATCTCTGCGAGGGCCCACTTGTCAAATTGTTAGCTATATATCTTAAGATGAACATATCATTTCATTCCAGCATTTAAGATTTTTTCAGTTGTGTGAAAACTCCTTTACTTGATTTACTTGCAAATCGTTCTTTTACATTCCAGCACTAGATTTGCCTTGGTGTCAATTTCCTCTAAGATTGTTTTCTGTCTGATTCTGCAAGCATTTCCTTTAAGAAGTAGGATTAGGAATAGAAATTTTTCATACCACTTTTGGAATTTCCTGTACTCCGTCTCTAAGTTTACGAAACCCCTGGGTTGAAAATTAAGTGTTGAGGAGTTTTCTTAAGCGCAAATCTCGCACCCAACATTTTGGCGCCGTTACTGGGGAGGCAATTTGAATTGGTAAGAATTTTCCATTTTTTTGCAATGGGGGTAAGTCTGCTATTACATTTTCTACAATGTGCTTCTTTTGTTTGAAGGACTTTATAGGCGTTGATCTATTTTTTTGAAAATTACAGTTTTTATTTTAAAAATCAAGCTGGTAGTCCCAATTTTGGGATGCAGGGGAAATCTCTGTGTATATGTGTTTTATGTGTTATGCTCTCACATTGTTTATTTTATGTGTTTTAGAATTCGTATGCAGGTAATTTCTGTACAGGCTTAAAACCTACAAGGGGATGTTGAATACCTCAAGATCAGACTCAAAGGTTCAAAGCCAAGTAGTGTGAAATGCATAGAAATTGAGCAAGCGAGGAAGAAATACCCTCACTTGATTGGTGCTTGAAAGAAAACCAACTTTTGGTGGTCCAAAAGGTTTTTTAGTGGGAAGGCCATGATCCGAATTGGATCCTACAAACTCTCTAAGTTTTCATGACTGTTTCAAAATATGCTAAAAGATTCAAGTCCTAGAAAAGATCAAAGCTATTAGAAGGAATCCTCATAATAGTTGCAGTTGTGGCCAGAGCAGAGAAACAAGGACCCACAGTCGATTGCGCAAACCGTTGGCCCATGGTAACGTGCACTTGCGCAAACTGGCAAAACCGGAGGCCAAATCAAGAAATGGGGGCGGTTTCTGATACGCGATTAGCGTTAATCGCATATAGCAGGGCGTCCCCCTCAGTGAAGGAATGCCCGAAGTGCTTGGACCCGAAATCACTATAAAGTTTGGAAAAGTAACAAATTGGGTTCCGTAGCATGGGATTCCACAAATCGACAGGATATCGAAAGGCCTCGAGGTGGTAAGCAGTTTTGACTGAGTCCCACCCGATGCCACACATCGAGTGACATGCATCTAGTGGATGAGAGAGAAAACCACCCGCATCAGACGGGTAAACACCATGCGACTTGTCCACCCGATATGAAGGACAACCGTAGGATCTGGGGGGCCCAGATCAACGGCGGAGATGCGTCCCGATGACTGACCAGATTTGGTAGGTCAAAAAGAAAGATGACAAGGGATTTGAAGCCCGATGTGGATGATGAGTTGGAAAATTATTCATGATTCGCGAGTGATCTTGAAGCAAATGGAATTAACGGCCATTCAAAAATGAATCAAGGAATCTGACACCCAGTTCATTGGGAAACAGGTGGCCACCTCTCTGCGAGGTGTTACCCAGTGATGATGACGCAGAGTAGAGGAATTCGAACGAACAGAGGTAAGGAAACTAGAAGGCTAGGAAGCGGAAATGAATAGTAAAAAGAACAAACTGGATTTAAAGCCATGAATTGATAGACGCAGAGGGGAGGCACATAGAGAGACGCAAGAAACTAATAGCAAAGAACAGAGAGTAGAAGTTGAGCTGACCTGAAGGCAACATCGAGCTAGACAGAGCTAGAGAGAGTCAGAGAGTCTGTGTACTCCATTGAAGGCTTGAGAGGTTCAAGCAAACTCCTCAACATAGGCTTGTCATACTATTGTGACCCTCTGAGGTCGAGTTCCGGTAAGGAGAGTCTATGCACTCTATTCCTACTGACTTCATTCTGTTTAAGTGAGTCTCGAATCGAGCTCACTGTTTTAAAAACTCTGCTTGAAAACATAATAGAGAGGCCACCATTGAAAGGTTGGACCAGGAGACGTAGCCCAGGAGCATTGGGTGAACTCCTTATTAAACTTGTTTTGTTTACATGTCTGACTATTATGTTTTCTCTGGTTGCGTTAGTGACTATGTATTCTAGCAATCTTATTGATCTATTGCATAAGTAACATAGGCACATCCATGCACATGAGTCTGTAATACCTTTAATTATTTGTCCTGGATAAATTCCAGATCATCGACTTTAAAGATCCACCCATGGTCCACGGACCATGGGATTGTATAAATAGAGCGAGGCTCTAAGTAGTTGAGAGAATCCAATTTAAGTAGTGATCATGGAATAGAAGCATAGTAGAAGATCTAAGTGTAAAGTCAAGTCTTTGGGTCGTAGAGTAGGAGAAGGCTCTACAGCTGAGTGCGCAGAGGCCTAGTAGTCCACAGCTGAGTGTGCGGACCCCTGCAGCTAAGTGCGCAAGGTATATCGAGTCTGTAACTGTTGAAGCATTAATAAAGAGAAGTTTTACATCAATTTTGTGTATTTATTTCCTATTTTCTGTATCGAATATATTGGGTATAAATTGCATTTCTGTTGTCTATATGGTGTGTGAACATATATAACTGTGTAGATTAAGTAAATGTGAGTTAAAGTATCTAGTTACGTGAAGTTGAATAACATCTATAAGAGGATAATTAAGATACATGGTGTAACTTGGGGAAATAACACAGATCGTTGCCATAGCAGCGTGAAATCACCTTAGCCACCTGGTTAGGGCTGCGCAAAGGATAATTATAATAGATCATGAAGGTATCGCAGGTTAGAACAGTGCACGAAGTAACCTGCACGAAGGTAGGCACATTTCAACTAAATCAACCCCTCAGACATCTCAAGGGTGCGGAAACTTGGTTCCAGAATCCCCCCATGCTGCTTCGGGTGAGACTTCAGTCTACGCACCGTAAGATGATGCCGGAAGGGCCAATAGTGTAGGGATTTTTTAGGCTAATTTACTCCGAACTCGAGTCAGGCCCCATCAAGCCAACAAATGGTTCTGAAACAGGACAAAACAGCTCGACCAGAAGTGCACGAAGAGGTGTGGTGTGTAAAATGCAAGGGTCAGGATCATGATAAGGACCATTGCCTAGTGTTCACAAATTACCTCATGGGAGGAGGACCAATGCTGTTAAGGACGGAAGCACAAGCAAGACCTAGCGCACCTGCCTTGTGGTGCACGATTTGCCAAATAGGTGGAAAAAACACTATGGACAACTGTCATTTGTTACAAAAGTATACACAAAATTTGCAACAATTGTTATGTAACTTTTGTAGGTTGGTGGGACACGATGAGCACACTTGTAGGAGCTATGAGTTGATGATGGATAGAACTCCCACCTACAGAGTTCAGGCTGAATCACGGCCCCTAGACTAGAATGCAGTAATGGTGCAAACAGGATTTCAGGGGCGCGGACGAGGCGGAGTTGGAGGAGGACCTGGAAGAGGTTGCGGTCAATTGATATGCTACAATTGAGAAGGGCCAGGACATTATGCCCATGATTGTACGAATTCGATGCAGCTATCGTGTTTATATTGCACCTTGTTTGATCATGAGATGGAATATTTTCCTACGTTCATAGCTAGCATACGTGACAAAGGAGCGCTACCACCTCCCTCGACTCAGAACCTGTATATGATGAGGCTTGAGCCGCGTGAGGAAGATCCAAATGTGAACATTGTGCTCCAAAGTGGAATCACGGTGGGAGATGATAAGGGAAAACAACCAGAAGATAGTACCTGGGTTAGAAAAGCTCTGGCGAAAGAAGCAGAGTTTGATTTGGAGTGCACTCGGGAAACCTTCATGGAAGCTAAGAAGAGCTTCACTGATGCCTCCACTTTAGGAAGCAAAGATAAACTGGAGTCGGAGATGGATCCATCTATGCTCATGACGTTCCTGGAAACATGCATGAAGTTACTGCACGACAGTAAAGCTATAAAGGGATTACAGGAACACAATAATAGATGCGCTGGGACCATGCTAGGAGAACCACGCATAGTCCGAAAGATTGGAAATCATAAGAAAAGGACGAGAAGAGAAATGAGGCTGACCGTGAAATTTGGAGAATATGAAATGGACCAAGTAATTTTGGATTTAGGATCAGATGCAAATGTTCTGATGAAGTAGACATGGGATCGAATGGGGAGACCTACGCTACAATGGTATCCTATTCAACTGCGAATGGCGAACCAACAAAAGATAATACCCATGGGGCGATTGCAGGGAATCACTGTGGATATTGAGGGAGCAAGCGCGCTAGCAGACTTTGAAGTGATAGAGATTGTTGACGACAACAATCCCTATCCCGCGCTCTTAGGAATTGATTGGGCCACTGAAATGAACGTGGTCATTAATTTGAAGAAGTGCAAGATGATTTTTGAGAAGAAATCACTACACGTCATTATACCTCTGGACCCTGCTGAAGGATCGCGCTATACAGAGCTGGTGCGCAACTATGAAAGCGATGATGATTTGGACTGCATCTATAAGATAATAGCACGAAACAAGGACTTAGTGAATCCCACTGTAGATGGACAGCTTGCATGGGAGCGTGAGAGCTCCTGTACTTCGGATTCAGATGAGGAAACAGAGTGATGGCAAAATCGGTTACATGAGGTGACTACACTGAATTGTAATATGATGACAAGGTCACTGCGCTGTGTATCGACAGAAGTCGCTGCGCTGTGTATCGACAGAAGTAAGGGACCTGCCTACTGATGATGGCCTAAGTGAGGTAGATACCTTCTTGAATAAATTTGAAAGGGAGGTGTCGGAAAATAAACGCTTCTAGCCTTTGAATTGGGTACTGCGTACTACGCCTACGAGGTGGTGGGGTACGCACAAAGGGAGCTTTGATGACTGGCGCGAATGTAGAAGGATGATGCGCACATGGTTTCGGAAGCCTAAAGTGCGATTGAAAGATAAATACAATGGGCAGGATAATCCATGCGCACATCTAGCTAAGTGGATGTCGACATATGGAAAACAACCTATGTGGATGTGAATGAACTCTGTGCTAAGAGGTATGGTCAATAATCATGTGCTGGGGGGGAAATGTGTAGTTGGCTCTTAAGTTTGGATAGATAGTATGTGGGAAGAACAATCATGCAGAATTTTATCCACGTGGAAGCATTTGACAAGGTGTGCAATGCATGCAATGTGCAACAAAGTAGTTGGACCTATGCGTACCCGAACAGACGCCTTTTCGGTTGGTCTATAGAGTAGAAGACGTAATGCCTGTGGAGTCTATCATGTCTAGTCCACACATAGTGGCACTCACAGGGGTAATAGACTACGGAGCCCTGGAATAAAGGCTCGCGCAGTTGGAAGAGATCGAGGAAGAACAGTTGGGACTCGATGAAGAGATCCAGTAGGGTGATCTTAGGCTCCAGTAACTCATGAATGAAAGAGTTCGGATGAGGGAGAAAAGTGCCATGACGGAAGCAGAAGTCAAGAAGCTTGAGGAAGGAATAAAGAAGGACTTTCTTAACAGAAAGACCATGGTGATAGAGCAGGATGAGCTCGAGTACATTGACAGACTTGGTGACTACCGCTGAGATTTTATTAGTTTGATGCATTAGATGGGACCGTATGTTATTAAGGAAATCACAGATGGTGGCACGGTGCAGTTGGAGAAGTTAAATGGCGAACTCTTCCCAAGAAAAGTAAATGGTAGTCGGTTGAAGCCTTACACAGGTGGCCCGACCATCTGACTAGCTGTGGGAAGCATAGTCTTAGCGCTCCAGGCAGCTGAAAGGAGGCGCGGGACTATAAACTACTCTACCCGAGAGTTGCGTGTTGTCAAGACTATTCGCAGTAGCGAGGTGTCATAGGTCCGTGATAGTGCAAGGGTAGCTGCACTACCGCGCGGGTTGGCTGGAAAGTGACCATTATAGTCACTATTCACGATGTGATGCTTGGTTTAAGACCAAATGGAGTGAGCGAAAGGAATTTAAGGTAAACTTTATTGGCTAGATTTGGGAAAATCTGCCGCCAAGGGAGAATTAATGGACCATATTTGGGGGGAACGGTCAAATTTGAATTCAAAAGGCGCTATAAATTACAAAGAGTTGCCTAGCAAAAAACACTTGGCCATTTGAGAATTGAGCTATTGTGCACCCAAAGATTTATGAACCCAGATATGTTTGATATTTTGAAGTTGAAGGTGTTGTTTAAGCACTTACCTGAGACGTTGAGAGATTTTTGGAATAGAAATATGGCAGCGTCTAAAGAAGCCATGGATATCTGAGAGATGACCACTGAAGAGGCCGCGTAGGCCATGACGATAGGAGATGCCCCAGAAAGCGTTGGGATAGTTGCAGAAACCCCTAAATCGTCGCACGCACCAAGACCCAAGAAAGATAAGCAACCTATGGTACTAGTGTGTGTGTCCCCTAGAAACCTACTGAGAACTAAACTTAGCATGGAAGAAAAGGGGAAAGAGATCAATTTGGAAGCCGATGAGGAGGAGGAAGACCTTGAGGAAATCCTAGTGGAAGAGGAGGAGGATGAAGAAATGGAGGAATAAACCCAGGGTGCGGACCCTATGACCAGGATTTCCGCATATGTTCCTTCGCAGAAGGGGGAAGCATAGGTGCTGAAGGACATAGATGAGAGAAAGAGCTCTCTGCAAAGTCTGCTACTACCCAATGATATCATTTTTTATGGAGCGCACTTGGGACTGGTGCCAGTTCTAAAATTTTAAGACTAGGATCTCACAGACAACAAGAAATTCCCACATTTGGAAATCGCGCAGCTAATGCAGTGGAAGAAAATTACAACGGCGAGAATCATAGAATTGGAGCCACACAAGTGGTTGTGAAGAGTAGAGAAAGCAGGGTTGTTAAACCTGCTCTAGGTGCCGCATTACCATCGCGCCCTAGTTACTATCTTTGTCATCAGACAGCTGCTCTACCTGCTGCATGATGGGTGTTTATGGCTAGAGGAGCCCATCCCCATCACAGATTATCTAATTCACATAATTATCTAGCTCCCTTGCAAAGGGGAGGATCCAGCGAACATATTTGAGGGTAAAAGTGATGCTTTTGCCATCGCGGAGGCCATGAAGAAGAAGTTCAAGCTAGAGAAGAAAAAGAGAGGGTACGCGATCTCCAGTATCATTAACGTTGTGGTCAAATTCGCGACGTGTGAGGTGCCCACGCCAGTGGTTTCACTTGTCACGCAGTGCACAGAGGGGGTCTGGTTTAACTAGGTGGATTACTTGTGCAAGGAATTCCTGGAAAATTGTCGCGAGGCACAAGAACAGGGGAAGACTTTCCACTATGCATGGCTTCTGCTATCCATAGTGCTGGTGGCTTGGGAATTTCTTGAGGACAGACAGTTCCCCACAATTGCACAGGATCTTCCAGAGGCAATGAAGTATGCTTCGCTGTGGGAAACTAAAGACGCGCAGAGGATTAGAGACAGTAAGATATTATGGGTGTTCATGGAGATGAACATCAGAATGGGGATTAACCATAAGCCGTGGTTATCGCCCACTATCTATAACAGTCTTCAGAGCTTCACGGAGTTCAAGGCAGAATTTCATCATGTGTACATAAGGGCGACGGACGGTGTCATATTCACCATGCTTGAGTTGTGGCCGCCAGAGTGGCGCGCTCCCACCAGCTTCGTGGTGGAAGCGGAGAAGTCCGCTGCACAGAGGAAAAAGGAGGCAAAACTATGGATGGCATAGTTGGTAGAGAAGAGGAGGAATGAAGCAGTAGCAGCCAAGGCGTAGGAGGTGTGCGATGCTACTAAGGCAGTAGAAGAGCAACAGAGGGTAGCTAAGAAGGGCCGTGAGGGAGAAAAGTAACCTTCGCCCGCATAGGAGACAGATCCAGAGGAAGGTGGCATGAACCTGCAGACATCATCCCCACAACTAAAATGACAGCTCCCGAGAGGGCAGGTGGGGCCGCGGAAGAATTCGAAAGCCTCCAAGACTTCTTTCAACCCGATCACCCTCACTAAGGGGGATATCCAAGACATAGGGGAGACGGTGCGGAACGTCATCGTGGAGGCCCTTCAGCAGATCGCGGAGGAAAACCAGATGGTGTTGGGGGCCCTCTGAACATAGATATAGGAGTTTCAGGTGCACACTCCTAAGGCTGGTACTCTATCGACCAATCTTGCAATAAGCAGGGCCACGACTGAGGAAATGTTGCGCGTTGCATGACCAACACCATAGTGCTTCCAAAGGGTGCATTGGTTATAGAAAATGAGGCCAACAGGCCTATGGTCAGTGCATTAAAGGGAGTTGGGATAAACATGGTTGTGCTCCCTCGAGAGATGCTCTATGTTCTGTAGGATAGAGTGACTGCAAAACTGCGGACCAAGGTGGGCCGCGTGCTCCAGGTGATGAGTGAGAAATAGATTAATATTGAATAATTGAGCCTGTATCACGATGAGGTTGTGACACATAATAGACAGCTAGTGCAGGTGGTTGAGGAAGCCTATCATATGGTCCCTGAGTTGGCCATCCCAGCAGAGGAACCAGCGGAGGCGCGCATCCGAAGACTAGCAGCAAGGGTGCGTGAGGCGAAAGAAGAAATGGCTAAGGTTTAGTTGGCACTGAACCTTCAGATAGCTGAGTTGCAATTGAAGGCACAGCCTTCAACTCCGCCTAAGTTGAAGGAACAAAGTGTTAGCGCCATTACAACAAGAATATTAGAGAGCAGCAGTGTAGTGAAGGACTGCACCAAACTATTTGAAGATTCGTTCGAGGTCCTCACCGCTTTGTAGGAGGACCCGAACATATAGTGCTTAGAAATAGAGGCACGCAAGCTGCAGAAACAGTACGATGAAATAAAAGTGACCACACAAACAGTGGCCCTTATAGAGAGGCTCACGTGGATGCAGTAGGAAAAAGCACTCAAGGAGTAGGTAGACATTGCACGACATAAGGAAGTTGTCTTGAAGGTGCATTTACAACCATGGATCGATGAGGAGTTCATCATTACATCCTCGATTGAATCCAAGCTCGCACAAATGCAGGGAACGCAGGAACAGGCGCAGGGTAGCAGTTCAGCTACAACATTCTCTTAACAACGCATCTAGGAACTGTAGCAGGCATCTGCTCAATGTGTTGCTAATCTTGCAGCAGTCCAGGTAGAGTTGGGAGGCCTTCATGCAAATATCTCTGCACTGATAGAGTGACTCGAGGGCGAGTCACGATGTTTGTGCTGGGGGTCTGTTGGGCACGGGATCCCCCAACGAAAGTTTTGGGGCTTAAAGCCTAGATTTTGGCTAAAAAGTGTGAATCTGATGTAAAGACTTCCCATTTTGTGGATGTGGAGTGCGAAGTTGTAAATGAGTCATAGGGTTGCCCACTCTCAATTTTGTAATGTAATTCCAGCTTTAGAGATCTACCTATGGTGCGTGGACCATGGGATTGTATAAATAGAGTGAGGCTCTAAGTAGTTGAGAGAATCCAATTTAGGTAGTGATCATGGAATAGAAGCATAGCAGAAGATCTAAGTGTAAAGTCGAGTCTCTGGGTCATAGAGTAGGAGAATGCTCTACAACTGAGTGTGCAGAGGCCTAGTAGTCCGCAGCTAACTGCGCGAACCCCTACAGCTGAGTGGGCAGGGCGAGTCGAGTCTGTAACTATTGAAGCATTAATAAAGATAAGTTTTACATCAATTCTGTGTATATATTTCCTGTTTTCTGTATGAAATATATTAGGTATAAATTGCATTTATGTTTTCTATATGGTGCGCGAACATATATAACTGTGTAGATAATGTAAATGTGAGTTAAAGTATTTGGTTACACGAAGTTTACTAACATCTATAAGAGGATAATTAAGATACACGATGTAACTTGGGGAAATAGCGCAGATCGTTGCCATAGCAGCGCGAAATCACCTCAACCACCTAGTTAGGGCTACGTAAAGGACAATTATAACAAATCGCGAAGGTATCGCAGGTCAGAACAGTGTGCGAAGTAACCTGCATGAAGGTAGGCACAGTTGGACTAAATCAACCCCTCAAACATCTCAAGGGTGCGAAAACTTGGTTCCAGCATCCCCCCATGCTGCTTCGGGTGATACTTCAATCCATGCATCGCGAGCTGATGCCGAAAGGGCCAGTAGTGTAGGGATTTTTTTGGCTAATTAAATCTGAACCTGGTTTAGGCCCCATCAAGCCATCAATGGGTTTTTATGATTCTGGTCAAGAAGAAGCTGGAAGAAAAAGGAGTAACTTGGGGAGAATTCTTGAAAGAGTTTCAAGCGAGGGGTGCAGAGAAGTCTGCTAGCACGAGTACAAGTAAGAAGAGGAAAGTAGAGACATTGTCTCCTGCCAAGAAGCGAGATGAAAGTACACTAATGCAAGAAGAGAAGAAGACTGTTGAAAATACTCCACCGGCGGCTAAGAAGAGAAAGACCAAAACCTCGGTGAGGAGGAAGATTGTCTCCCAAGGGACGAACCAGTCAAGTTCTCCGATTATAATTGATGAATCACCCACCGTGGAAGATGAAGAGAATGCGGAAGACGACGTCTTGTTGTCTACTTTTGTCAGTAAATTAAGGAAGAGGAAGATGACACCGAGTACTGGTGAAGTCCAAACAGAGCGTCATGAGGATGAAGAGGAACAACATGTCGAGACCCTCGACAATTTTAGTGAACCATACATGGAAACCCTCAATGATTCCAACAAATGAGGTACTGAAGCCCCTATTGTTTTAGAAAGACAGGGTACTGAAGCCCCTGTGGTTTTAGAAGGACAGGGTACTGAAGACCCTATTGTTGGTTTAAATGGACGAGGTACTGAATCCCCTGAGGAACTGAATGAACAGGGCATTGAAAACCCTGAGGAATTGAGTGCACAAAGCACGAAGGTTGTGGAGGGTATCAAAACCCTTGATGACAAGAAAACCCCGAGTGCAGAAACCCTCGGTGACATCATAATGCAGACATTTGACAGCCTTGACCTTGACAACGACGGAACCTGTTTTGAGTCCGTTGCAGAGAAGACATTCACCCCTGAAGATCTTAGCATGACACCCTCCACTCTCTACCTCAATAGCTGAATAGTAGATTTGGAGCAGCAAGTTCATGACCTGGAGGCTTTGAACCAGGTCATGAAGGAGTAGAGTTGGCAGAAGCAGAGCGAGGTGGAGCTACTTGCAGAGGTAAAAAGGCAGAAGAAGCAAGTAAAGGTATGGAAGTATCAGGCTTCCAAATTCTATAAACGCCTCAAGAAGGTGACTAAGCAAGCGAAGAGCCTGAGACAAAAAGCTGAAGATAGTGAAAGAAGGAATAAGCATTGAACTTCAAGATTGAGGAGCTCACCATTCATTTTCGAGGATTTTTTGTAGAGGTTAAATGTTTTGTGAGGACACACAACAACTTAGGGATGAGAGGATGTTGGTTTCCCAAATTGCCCTATTTTTACCCCATTTCTATAAACAATAACCTCTATTTTATCTCAACATAAACCTCTCTTTCTTGCACTAGTCCAAGATAACTACCTATTCCTACACATGCTTCATATTTTACATTAAGATTTATTAAAGTGCTTTACTAATCATTTTTATATATATTTCACGCCTATTAAGTACCTCTTGTAACTTATGTTAATTTCCTAGAAGTAATTGATGAACTTAGTATTAATTATGATTGAGTATGATCAATGTTATGAAACTAGCTCACAAAAAAGATAGAAAAGATAGATCAATGCCTTATGATTTAACCTCTTCGAGGGGGCAACATCCTTTACATTACACAAATGAACAATTCTTCGATGATACAAATGACAAAACCTCCTTTCTATATATAGGAGGTCGTGTAGGGGCCTAACATGCCCCTCTCATTCAAAAAGTGTTGTCCTCAACGTTTGAGTAGTTCTTGATGCTTCTGTATAAAATTCTTGTCCTCCCATGTGGAATCTTCAATAGGTAAGTTCTTCCACTTGATGAGATACTCTGAAAATGATCGATTTCGTAGCTGTCGGGTTCTTGTTTTTGAGACTGCTCTAGGTTCCAATATGATTTTTCCTTCCTCTTCAAGTTCTGGCAATATTCTTTGAATTGGGATCTTTTGCAAATTTTGAATGAGTGGCCACACTTCTTCGTCCTTCTTCCATTCATCCCTTACTTCATTTATCCAATCTAGTTGGATAATAGAAATAGCACAAAACAATGCTTCCACATCCTCATCCTTTCTTGAGAGTGCATTTGCAACAAAATTTTGCTTCCCTTTTCTATCGATGATGTCAAAGTCATAACCCAACATATTTGTGACCCATTTTTTATGTTCTTCTAAAGATAATACTTGTTCTAAAAAGTATTTAAGACTATCATGATCCATTTTTACCTTGAAATGTCTTCCCATTGGGTAAGGTCGTCATTTCTTAAGTGCATGTAGTATTGCCAACATTTCCTTCTCATAAATAGCTTGCTTGAGATGTAGCCGTAAAAATACCCAATCACCTACATCAAAACATTTTTCACTGCGATGTTGATCTACCTGTTTTTTCATTCGATTCTGCACCAAAGTGGCATTATCCTTTAAAAGTTGGAGAACTTGTTGTTGATGCTCGATGTGATCTTTCATTGCTTGAACCTTTTTCTTCTTGATATGTCCTTCTATCTTTAGAGTTTGAAGAGTGGTAATTTCTTCCAATGCTTTACAAGATATGGTCGGATTCATTTCTTGATGCTCAATGTGATCTTTCACTTCTTGAGCATTTTTCTCCTTGATATGTCCTTCTATCTTGATAGTTTGAGGAGTAGTAATTCCAGCCAATGCATTACAAGATATGGTTGGATTCATTTCTTCTTTCTCGATGTGATATTTCACTTCTTGAACCATTTTATTCTTGATATGTCCTTCTATATTGAGAGTTTGAGGAGTGGTAATTCTTGCCAATGCTTTACAAGATATGGTCGGATTCATTTCTTCTTTCTTTGGGGTTGGTTCTTGGTGTATATCCTCTTCTTTTGATGTTTCTTGATCCTTTTCTTCCTCATCTTCATAATCTACGTAAAATAATTTCTTCTCAGCACACTTATGACCTTTAGTGCATTTGCTATCACAATTGTAACAAAGCCCTTTTTCTCTTTTTTCTTCCAATTGTTGTGGTGTCACCCTTGTAGGTTGTGGAAGGCTAGGAGAAACATCACTTCCATGTTTATAGTTGTGAAGGGTATAATTCATTGTTTCCATAATTTTTCTTTCCACTTTTCTTGCCAACCTGAATGCCTTCTCCAATGAATCAGGTTCCCAAAGATGAACCTCATGTTGAATGTTACCCTTTAAAGTCCCTATGGAGACATCAATCCTCTGCTTCTTTGGAATATCATTTTCCCTTATATTCAATTTTTGAAAGTCCTTAATGTGCTCTTCCATTGAACACTTTTGTTTGAGATTTATCAATTGGCTAAAGAAGGTGTTTCTCTTTGTATCCTCATAATGTGTTATCATTTCCTCCGTGAAAATTGACCACGTGACAAGTGGTTTACGAGAACAAATCCCTTTGTACCATAAAAATTGATTCAGTTCTAAATAATTAGATGCAATACATACCTTTTGTAATAGTGGTACACCATGTAGATCAAAATATTTCTCCATCTATAGTATCCAATCTACCGAATCCTTGCCATCAAACTTCCTCATCTCACTTTTTCTTGATTTTAGGAGCTCAATCTTGAAACGACTATAACTCTGTAATTTCAGATCTTCTAGTTCTGAAATCATGACCTGCAATAGCCCTCTGCGTCCTCTTTCCAATGCCACCAGTCTGATCCAAATTGGATTCTCCAAGGAAGATTTATGCCAAATCTCCCACGGTGACCTGATTATAGACTAGTTCAGTAGAGCGAACTTGTACGACGTGCCACGTGTCACTATTTCAACCTTTGGATCTGAAAAATCTATACAAGAAACTATAGTTTGTCCTCGTTTTGAAACTTCTTATGAAATTTAAATCTGATGCTCAAAACAAAATTTATGACTATTTTCCCCAAGTCACCTGTTTGGAATGTAATTCGGGAGTCTGCAGAAAGGCCAACTTCCTCAGAGCATATCTCCGCAAATATAGTGCGAAAATATCTAAAATTCGGACCCAAGGTTTAGAAAGATTTCAACCCAAATGGGTTTTGTTTTTAGCATCTGAAACGTCATAGCAAAAAATTTATAGTGCAAATTCCATGATGACCTGTTTGGAGCAGCGAAACTCTAGAATCCAAAGCTCTAATACCAAATGTTATGAAACCAGCTCACAAAAAAGATAGAAAAGATAGATCAACGCCTTATAATTCAACCTCTTCGAGAGGGAAACCTCCTTTACATTACACAAATGAACAATTCTTTGATGATACAAATGACAAGACCTCCTTTCTATATATAGGAGTCTAAGGGGTCATAATATAATCAGAGCCGACATAACAATAATAATGTAAGGGCACAATAATAACAATAGTGGGCTTCTATGGAGCACAATAGTAACAATATGGGGACTACATGGGTACAAAAATATAATAAGGGGGTTTTACTAATAACAATAAGGGGTTACACTAGTAGTATAAGGGCCTAACAATCAATGTAGGCAGATTCCTACACCGCCACGAGGACTCTCTGAGATTTCTGTGAGATAAATCTTTCCACATGGACGGATTTGATCCTTGACTCCGAGTTTAGTTGCTGATGAATTGAATAATGATATCGGTGGCGCACAATCAAGGATGTTTTCCAAATATGGTCTATGGCCAAGCGAGATACACATTCCTTTATAACTGTTGGCCGATTTTGTAATTTCGGTTGTTAGTTTGTTTGGCCGAAAGGCCTGAATAAGAAAATGTCTGTAATTAGTGGAATATGGCTAAGGCCAAAAGGATGTATAAAATATAGATCATAGGTAGAACTAGCTAGCAATCCATTGATTTTAATTTCATTTTTATGTAATTTGGGTATCACCCTTGGATCTGGGCTGGATTTGCATTGTTATGCACATTTGTTGATCAAGTAATACAAGGAATCCACCATGATTTTCATACACTATGTTTAATTCATCTTTGATGCATATTTGAGTGTTGAACCTTTTCATTTCTTAAACGGGAAACGAGCTGCTTGGCTAGGGCCCAGCCAACACAGCTCGTTTTCCCCTTGCACTTCCGGTATTCAGAAAGACAGTGTGAATATTTCTTTTGCAGTTGCATGGTGTGAGTAGTTTTGATATTTATTTCTAAAATTCTGATTTGAATCTATTTGGTAGTTAAAGTGTGAAATGGATCTGTGGCTTGGGAGTTAGTTGAATTTATATCTTTTCTGTAATTTCTTTCTCACATTCCTTTACTTGCAATCCTTGTCTCAATTCACTCTTGCTTGGATTGTGCAAGAAGCCCTTTTCCTGTACCAGTGCATGCGACTTCCTGCACTTCGGTTCAATTATTTATTTTACAGCAAACATTGAATTTCTTTCCTGCATATCATTTCCAGTTATTTTGCAAGAAAATGAACTGTTAACTTCAGTAATTGTCTTCAACATTAAAGGCATATTTCTAAAGGACCTGAGAACAATTGCATGAATTTATCACAGACACGTTATACTTGCATTTTATATTTTTATGACTAAGGAACAAAAACGCTTTGAGTGGATTGCCAAAGTTAGTTGACACGTTCGGATCAATTAGACTACTTCTTTCATTACTTTGAGTTTCTTTCATTTCATGAAGTTTGCTTCCTCTGCAAGATTTAATTAATTAAAGCATTTCCTTTCCATAGACAATTTATTTTAGGATTTCATTTGCAATTGCAATTCTTTTTCAACACGTCTTTTAGTCTTTTCGAAAGTAATTAGAAACTTGGTGAAGGAAACTCTGCCTCGGTGCAAGAGCTGGTCTCTTGTCACAGAAACAGAGTGCTCTAAGCCCCGAGGCTTAGAGAACCTTCACAAAGACATAAATATTCAGTAAGGGAGGTAAAATATACTTTTACACAGAGACACTATACCTGCACTAGTGCAAGTATATTGCAACAGTGCAAGAACAGGTTGTTTGTGTAGAAGGAAGATCAAGAGGAAAATAGATCTCTACAAGGGCCCACTTGTCAAAATTTTATCTATCTATCTAAATATGAACATAGCATTTCATTCCAACATTTAAGATTGTATCAGTTGTGTGAAAACTCCTTTACTTGATTTACTTACAAATTGTTCTTTTACATTCTAGCACTAGAGTTGCCTTGGTGTCAATTTCCTTTAAGATTGTTTTCTATCTGATTCTGCAAGCATTTCCTTTAAGAAGTGGAATTAGGAATGGGAAAAGTTCATACCACTTCTGGCATTTCCTGTGCTTCATCTCTAAGTTTACGAAACCCCTGTGTTGACAATTAAGTGTTGAGGAGTTTTCTTAAGCATAATTCCTGCACCCAACACCTATATGTTTTTTAGATTGTTAACAAAATCTTTTCTCTTCTATTGTAAGCAATGAAAATGGACAACCACTTTCTGTACTGTGAAAAATCCATCATAGAGCTTCCACATGGTTTCTCCAAGCGTTGATACTAAAACAAGTATTGTTGCTCTCATTTACCCCAATGTGGAAACTACATTATGCACTGCTGCTCAGATTTGTTCTACCTATTTCCTAGCAACCTGCAAGTTCTGTGCTAGTTTCTCATTCTTAGCCATTAAATATTGAACATTTGATCTCGTTACCCCTACATAGGCCAAACTGGATTTAACAATGGCATTTGGATGCTTCCTAGTGTCCGACACTATCACCCTTTCTCTTAGGAATGCAGGTGATGCATGATCATCCGGAAAGTGCTTCATCCGTGCTTGTACAATCCTCTTTTGGAACTCATCGAATGATAGATTGTACACATACATGAACGGATCATCATCAAGGAGAACAACATCTCCTTGCTCACTTGGGGCTAGCTCTGCTACTGGAGGTGGTGGAGACTAAGGGATGACCTGTGGTGCTCACGACATCAGATCAACATCATCATTATGTAGCTCCTATTCAAACTCCATGTCTATCACTTCGATCATTTGCTCAATCTATTGAGTGTTAGAAAAATATATATTACAAAGCAATGGTACACATAAAATATTGCAGAAATAATAAAAAAACAAAAACAAAAAACAAAAAAACAAAAAACAAAAAAACAAAAAACAAAAAAACAAAAAACAAAAACAAAAAAACAAAAAACAAAAACAAAAACAAAAAAAAACAAAAAAACAAAACAAAAAACAAAAGAAAACAAAAAAAACAAAAAATGCATAAAACAAGAGAGACAAAGATATACATGGTTCACCCAATTTGAAATACATCCATGGAGAAACAACCAATCCTTCCTTTTACACTATCCAACAAAATGAAAAGATACAACCTACAATAGATCCACTGTGATTTCCTTGTGTAGTGGTCCTTCTAAATACTGCAGGGATCATACAGATTAAAGTCCTTAGTTCCGAATTCAAATTTTACTATCTCCATAGCTTCGACATCTATGACTTTCTAGTTTTTTATCTCATGTAATATGATATGTAAAGTTGGAGTGGGCCACGATGTGTTATTCTTCTAGTGCAGTGCTAGTGAGAACCCTGTAGAGAGATGGTATGATACTTCTTGCATGATCAGTTTTTCAGTGGCATACCTTAGTAAGACATGCGAAGGCTTCTTTCCGCCAAACACTCTAATGAAGGTGCCACCTAGTGAGGCATACCAATCCACAATATCTACTATTGGCTCCATTGCTTCTCGGGAAATGCAAGGTGGATCTTGTTCAAAGATAGGCTTGTACAACGAATGATAAAGTGGTCAGTTAGTTGTGCCATTACTCCTCGATAAATGCATTCTAAAAGTAAATTGCAATAGATTTTCATGGTGGCCTCTCGTGGTGTCCATGTCCAGTTCATGCCAAGGAACTGTTGTTGTGCACAGATTGCATCCAGTAAGTATGCAAACATATAGAATCTCACTCGCTCACCCTTGGGAAGATTCTGAGTCTGTGCTACATGGGCCTTTAGTTGTTAAGCCAATAAATTTGACTAGTTGAATGGCCTCCCATCATTCACCAAATGATCCAATAAGATTTCCCACCCTTTAGGAAAGGTTTCAGTTCTCTCTTGACCATGGATTCTGTAAGCAAAGATAACCAAAAGATGGTAAGATTTCTAGAGGGACTTTGTCTTGTACACATGGGTGGGTGTTTATAGAAACTTTGCTGGCTCTTTCACCTAGCATTTGACAATGTCTCTTGTGTTCACATAGCTATGGGCGGCATAGAGGAGTGAGTCCATGCGCTTTATTGGCTCAAGAAAATGATACATCTATTGAAATTCTTCTACCCTGAAGGTGAAAAGCTTATGACCGCTGGCACTGCTCAATGTCATAGTCTGTTCATCCATATGTGAGACAATCCAGCTGATGGTGTCCGCACACAGGAAGTTGGGATACCTGTAGGAAACCTTGAATATCCCTAACTGCCGGATGATGAGATAAACACATCGGTATTCTAAATATGCCTCAAAATCATTTGAAAAAGTGTCTTTAATTTGTTTCCATGTTAGTGATGATCCCTTCTCTATAAACAATTGAGTGTATGCATATACTGGAAAATCAACTAATGTTTTCTCAACTGCTTCCGCAATACTACTCTTAGTTGTTTCATTTGATGCAGCTCTCTTAGATTCCATGGTAACATTGACTAATGGAGAGGTGCTCAACAATTGTTGTACCTATGGGACAGAAAGGACACTCACGGCAAGCTAATGGCAGCCTAAAGAAAAACAACTCACAAGGAAAGTTCAAGTAGCAAACCGGGCACTAGGTGGGAAGAATTGCACAATTTTTTCTGATAGGGGGGATTGGATGCCTGTGGGAATTGCGTAGTCCCAGCAACCAAGATAAAATATTGATGGTTGAAACTGCGCAATGCGTAGTTCATCCTAGGCAGAGGCCTGGGAAAGAATGCACATTTGTGCAGTCTCAGTGACCAGGCTAAGGGCTGACTCCTAGAACTGTGCAATGCATAGTTGGCGCCAACTTGAATTGTGTATTGCACAATTCTAGAGGCCAAGCTTGTGGCTTGAGCCTCCATATTGCGCAGTGCCAACTATGCAAAGTGAAAATTGGCCAAGGGAAACCCAGATCTGCCCAAGGGAAGTGTGAAAAAGAAGATCTGAGAGATAGTGTGAATCTAAGTGCATATCTGACTAAGTGTAGATAAATTCATGTGAATTAAGTGCAACAATTGATCAAATAGAAGGAAAATGAAGTAAGTGAGGAGATTTGTCACAACGATGACCATTGGTGCAAAAACAAGAAAACTAATGCAACACTTGGGAAAGGCAATATATAACTTGAAACAAAACTTATACAAGTTAAAACACCCACAACCATGAAGAAAAACAAGTGAAACAACACTCACACAAGCTAAACAACAAAAGTGACAAGAAAAAGCAACAAAAGATGACAAAAGAAAAACTCACCCAGAAAAGCGTTGGCAATTGCACCGATGGTTCCTTGATCTCTTCAGGAATGCTAAAGCTTTAAGATTGAGTGTGCAAATGAGCTCTATAAGCATCGATTAAATAGATATGGACAAATTAGGGTTTATGATGCGCATGCCTAAAATCAAGGAAAAAGTGACACATGGTGGAAGTTTCTAAAAATAGTGCAAGTGCTTCCTTCAGGATACTAAAAATAGATCCCTATTTTTAAGGGATGATTTTTACTTTTTTTATTTATCTTTTTTCTGGGGAAACTCATCATGGACACTGCTGGGATAATTGTGCAGTTTTGGGGGACTGGGCAACTTTCTGGCTCAGTGCACTGCGCAGTTTCTGAGCTTAGTGAGGGTTGCGCAATTTTTGGGCTCAGTGTTGGTATGCCTCCCATGACTGCAAATTTTCTAAGCTCAAGGTTCACTAGTAGTTAGGACTTCATAATTCCCATCATCAAGACTATTTTCTGTCAAGGATTGCATAGTTTCTGGAGGCAAGCCCAAAACTGTTGTGAGACCATGTTAGGAGATTGACTTGTGACTTAGAATAATCAGCTAAGTTAACAAACACAAGTGAAAATGGAAATATAAGTCTCAATCAAAGCATGAATACCTGGATCAATGTGAGTTGAGCTATTGTGGTTAAGAAGGAAGGCTCCAAAATCGAGGCATAGGAAACATTTTGGAGGATGGTTTTAACCGCTACAACATTGGCAACACACTGGTAGAATTCTAGTTCTATGTATAGACCTTGTCCCATGCAAAGCGAGTCTAACTCTTCCAGAAGCATTGTTCAACTCTTTGATTATCATAACTTCTTCACTTAGCTTAAGTTAAAGATGTAGTCCCTATGATTCTCTTCATCGAGAACACAACCAAGCCAAATTGAGTTATTTTGATTGGGGATGAAGGGTATATAGATGCACAAGTAAAATAGTCTATCAAAGTTTTAGTTTCATCTCTGGTATTGTTATTGTACCAGCAAGCCTAGACAGTACCCAAACGGAGTCACTTCAGGAACAAAAGTATTGCACCACTGCCAGTGAGCCTGGATAATACCCCAACGAAATTACTTGCTTCAACTCTCTACATAGGAATCATTTCTCTTCTTTTGCCCTTTATTTCACTTTTCATTTTTTTCATGAGGCACTTATTATTTCATGAGGCAGAAAAGGCATCCCGACTTATTGAGAGAAGAAGAGGTTGTCCCTTCAGAGAATGATATTTATACATACCTCTGACATACTTGTTAAGCTTTTCCCCCTCTCCCTGCTCTACTTGACTTAGTTGATAAGGGTTAATTGAAAATATAAGACCAATTAGAGTAGTCGGTACTAGTTAAAAGTGCAAGCATCGTGATTTGACTATGACTCCTACTCCTAACCTAAGTAGAACATAGGCCAACTTATGTAAAGTGATACTTCCAATGTAGCCATCAGCACATTGGCTAGTGCATGTAGGCGAGAGCATGTATGTCAAAAAATATATACAAGCAAACCAACAAACAAGAAAGATAATACAATACAAACCATAACATCCGAAGCTTGATTGAAACCACAGAAAAGTAAAAATGGAAAGCACATGAAAGGCACTTTGCAGATGTACCATTTTGTTCAAACACATTGTGAGTCGAAGGAAAGCATGCACAAACTTTTGAACTTGAAAATGAGCAAACATGAAGAAAGAAGAAAATTTTTGTTTTGAAACAGTGCTTTCTACATACCATTCCTCCAATGATTGAGCGATAGGATCGTGTGATACATATGGAGGATGTGAATATTGTAAGATATATTTATTTTCAACATGTACAACAAAGTGATGAGGAGCCTAGAAAGATTCAACACATTTCTAATCAGATGTGGAACTGACCTCAAGGCTACGAGAACTTGATATAATCATAAGCTCAAGCTGAATTTCCTCAACAACTTGGGAGGTTCCAATTCGTAAAAAAATGGATCGTCAAAAACCGATGGCTTAAAAAGATCAATAGTGGAAGAATCAGAATCCTGATCAGATGAATGAACGAAAATATCACGACAGCCACAATCAGAAAGTTCAGGTTCGTGAACAGAGGCATCCTCATGATTTGAATAATCATAAATATGGGATGAGAGAAAAATAGAAATTTCACCCTCTATGTTTCAGAAAGGTAAGATGAGAGCTCAGGAGGATCAGGGAAAAAAAATTTGTCCTCTTCGCATTCAAATGAAAAACTGGCATTCCACTTGTTCTGCGAATGATCGGAAGTAGAAACATTCGAAAGTGGATTTTCACAAGATATAACAGGAATGAAAGAAGTGTAAAATGTCAAGATAATGTGGAAGAGGTGCAAACAAAATGAGGTCATCCTTCACCGCAAATTCTTGTTCAAACTCCCACACATACTCATCAAAAATGATATCGCAGGTCGCATGTTTAAGACCAACTCCATCCAGAACTTGATCCTCATGAACATCACAAGATAAATTTAAAACAAGTGAATACAATGCATCGAAATATGGAGTATCAAAGGGACCGAAGTATGGAGAAAGAGGAGATAACACTTCATCACAACCATCAGAGTCACAGTCCAACTTTGTGCTGAAATTCTGAGTAAGTGGGGTAGGGGGAGACAGTGGTAGATCAACAAGTGAATTCTCAACTTCTCCCACCTCGACATACTAAGCTAGAGCTATTTGATGAGAAAGGGACGAAGGGTCACTTGGAATAATAACCTTTTTCATCTTAGATTTAGAAGCTCTAACACTGAGGTATGTTGGGAGAGGTTTGAAAGATTCTAACTCGTGTGGATTTTCATAAATGTGAACAAGATATTGAAATATTCCAGTTAAGAACTCCCAATCAACTTCATTTTCAGGAAATTCAAAGTAGTAATGAATAAAATTAATGTGAAAAACCTGAACAGATTCATCAAGTGTTTCTTGCAATTTTGTTTTTTCTTATTAAGGACTTTACGATCATATAGATTGAAAGCACAACATGATTCTGCAATGAATTGTTTGAAAGAGTGCATGGAGGCTTCAGGAAATGTGTAACACCATTGCTTCGTGCACCCTTCGAATGTAAGAGCGAACAACCTACATGAATCATCCTCAGATTGGATGGCATGCCTGTCGTAGAAACCAAGAAAATGAAAGTGTGTGCTTGAATAAGGTTGTTTCACCCTTTCCATTGAACTTGAAATTGGAAAAGTCATTTAAAATTCTTGCTGACACTTTCATATTTGCATATTTAGAAAAAATGACGGGGTTATGATTTGGTGAGAAGTCATCAAATATGTGCAGAATTTCAAAATAGACTTCAAGGGATTAGCTTGTCATCTAGCCCTCCTTCTAGCGCCATAAATGTTGACGGTGTTAGACCTGCCAACATTTAGGGGATCTCCTCGATATGAAGTACCAACTAGACCTCACACCGTTTGGAGTAGGAATCCTAGTAGTGAGTGATAATTTTATGCCTTGACTGCGGAAATGTGCAGAGGAAAGTAAGATAGCTTTGGGTAAGAGAAAATGTGAGACCTTGCAAAGATTCAAGTGTGATGCATGAAGGTTCCAACACAAGAAGGGAAAAGGAAGTGCGCCCCTTGGAAGCCTGTAATAGTACGTAGCTTTAAAGTAACACATGAGTGAAATGAAATCACAAGGTAAGATATGGAATAATCCACAAGTTAAAGTGATGAGTTAATATAACAACACACATTCAAAAAGATACATACAAATGCAAACGAAATAGTTCATAATAATATGCATAAGTTAAATAACATACATTTCCAATACAACAAGAATAATCTTACTATATTAAAAAAAATATGCATGAAAGCATGTTGGCTCTGATTTTATTATTATAAGTGAAAGTTTCATCCATACATACACCATTGACAACCACTAGCCCCAATAGTGGAACATTACAATCAAGAACACCTGCTCCTCCAAAGAAGTATACTCGCTCTACACTATGGATAAGCCAAGGCTCTTCACAATACTCCCAAGCTCTTTCTAAGCCCAAGCCTATCCAAAATCTTGGCTCCCAAAAACCCATTGGATGAGTTATGAGGTTCTATTTATAACAAGAGCGGGTGACTCTTCAACTTCTTCACAAAATAACACATACATTACATGATGACTTTTCACATTTGTTACACAGTATTTTGTCACACCTCCTGCACTTCCCTGTTACATACCCCGAAGTGCCCGAAATATGGCCATTATGTAATGTACTCATTCATATATGCAGCTCAGATCCTTCTTAAGACATATATTGGAAAATGCCTTGAACTTCCCCTAAAGGAAATAGCTCTTAAAACCAAAAATAAGAATCATCACTCTTACGAGGCTAAAAACAGTGATGGTCCCCTGTTTTATTATACTAGACCCATGTTGGCATCGCTCTGTTTACTTGTATACCCACGATGATCCCAAAAAGGAAATTTTCCCAAAGAGGGTGAGAAGCTTCGTGATCTAGAAGCTTCCAGAGCAGTGAGCTGGAGGTTGTTTGGTGTAGATGAGGTCAAATTCTCCCAACTTGGCCTCTTGTTCTTATCCCTATGAGCTACCTCCTTGAGATGAGGGACTAATCCTATCTTTGGAGAGATCCTAACTCCCTTCTGCTGCCTATATATTCATCCTCTCCCATTCCCAAATGGTTGGTCTATGCCTATTTGCACCCTTATGCTAAGATTGTGGCTGTATGCTATTCATTTGGCTTGGAGAAGGAGTTCCTGGAGAGCTTAGCTTGGACTTGGATATCCATTCAAGGAGAGCCTATCAACATCAAGGCTTGGTTGTATGCTTCCCCTTATTTTCTATTAATATACAACTGTTGGTTCATTTTCCCTAAATGTGTATGCTCATGTATCATTTAGCTTAGCATTCCTTGATCAGTTAAGTAGATTGCTTTTGAATATGCTATTTGTATTTGCATGCCTTGTTGTGTCTTAATCTCTTGTGCAGGTGCATAAACGTTGAGAGTACAAGAACGAGCCCGCGCTGCGAGTGATTCAAGGTCTTCAACAAAGGAGATCAAGATAACATCAGAACGAGGTAGGCCATATTCTTTGTCTCTCCTTTCAATTGCAACTTAGGGAAGTGTCTAGTATATTGTCACTTCGGTTGCTGCACTCACTCATTGGGCTAAAGGGATTGTCTTTGTCCATAGAGAGGATTTACCTAGACAACAACATTCGAATATTGACACTTTGAATTTCATTTACAACATAATTACAAATAATATTACATTTCACAATGGTACCCATATAAGACAAAATAGGGTAGAGACAAATTGAAAACCTAACAAGACAACACTATGATGTTGGATTTTGGGAGAAGTCTAGCTCAAAAACCTCCACTTGCTGCTTCTTGGTCACATATTGATTCCAAGCTTGGTACTGTGTGATGGTGTCCCCAAACTACTTAACGGTGTCTTGCTGGAAGCAAACTCTAGTCTCCATGGCATCTGGGTACACTGTCTTGGAACCTGTGTCCAACTCATTCTGGAGCATGAGAAACATTTCGTTGACTTTGAGAGGACCATCGATGAACTTCTGCATGTTTTGTGCATTCAACTCCAAGTATTCCCTGGTGGCATTCTATCTTAGTTGCTCCAAGTACTCTTCAGCCTCCCGTCGGACTTTGTTCTTGGGTTTAGCTTTGGTGAGGGAACCGATTGATGGGATATAGTGTGTTCTCACCAAGACATCCAAACTACTTTACAACTGCACATATGAGGCATGTAGGCTACCAATGAATGAGGTGAGTTTCTTGTTGTTCTGAATCAACATTCAAACCTTCGCTTTCTTCGGCTCTGCCTATGGCTTCTTTTTCTTCACTAAGTCAAGCAGGGCCCCTTTAAACTGCATTGTCCATTCTTTCACATAGGTGATGGCATCTTGTGTGTTTTTTAGAGTATTAACAAACTCTTTTCTCTATTGTTGTAAGCCATGCAAATAGAGCTTCTACATGGTTTCCCCAAGTGTTGATACTTAAGCAAGTATTGCTACTCTCATCTCCCCCAATGCAGAAACTTCATTTTGCACTACTACTCAGAGTTGTTCTACCTCTTTCCTATCAGCCTACAAGTTATGTGTTAGTTTCTCATTCTCAACCATCAAATATTGAACATTTGATCTCATTTCTCCTGCATTGGCCAAGCTGGCTTCGACAATGGCATTTGGATGTGTCCTGGTGTTTGACACTATGACCCTTTATTTTATGAATGCAAGTGATGGGTGATCATCCAGAAAGTGATTCATTCATGCTTTTACAATCCTCTTTTGGAACTCATCAAATGATAGATTGTACACATCCATGATCAGATCATCATCAAGGATAACAAAATCTCCTTGCTCGCTCATGGCTAGATCTACTGTTGGAGATGGTGGAGACTAAGGGATGAACTCTAGTTCTCTCGACATTAGATCAACATCTTCATTTTGTGGCTCCTGTTCCAACTCATGTCTTTCACTTTGATCAGTTGCTCAATTTGCTGAGAAATCTCTCGATCCTGCATCTATTCTCCTTCCTTCTCAGTTGCTAGTTGTTCCAGTTCTGCAACCTGTATCAACATTATTTCCTTTGTCATTGCACCTTGCATTTGCTCTTCTTGCTGCTTCCATTTCTCTTCTCGTTCTCTCCTTCTCAACTCATATTCTTCCTTCAACTTCTTCTCTGTATCCTATAGCTTGAGTTTTTCTTCCTACAACCTCTGTTTCTATCTCTTTCTCTAATTTTCTCGTTGTATCCTCTACTTCCTCTTTTCTTCTCCTACCAAAGATTCTTGATCAATTAAAGGATTTTCTTTCTTTTTGCAGCTTTTCTCTCCCTCTGGACTATCAACAATCTTCCTCTTTCCCTTGTCCTGCATGGGATTGTTTCCTTCTACTAATGTTGCTTCCAGATCTTTTGTTGTTTGTGGAGTAGTCTATGAAGTCCTTTCTAAATTGACTAGCTCATTATGCCTGGAGTCATTATAGCAGTACCTCCAAGAATCCTCCTCTGGCCAATGAAATGCCACGTTGATCCAAGGAAAGTAAACTCTCGTACAATGGTCCTTGCAAATACTACGGGGATCATACAGATTAAAGTCCTTAGTGCCGAATTCAAATTTCACTATCTCCTTAACCTCAACATCTACGATTTTCAAGTTCTTTATCTCGTATAATATGATATACAAAGGAATATTAGGCCATGGCGCTTTCTTCTTACTGTGCAATGATGCTGACAACCCTGTAGAGAGATGTTATGATACTCATTTCATGATCAAGTTGTCAGTGGCATACCTTGGTAAGACATGCGAAGGCTTCTCTTCGCAAAACACTCTAATGAAGGTGCCACCTAGTGAGGCATACCAATCTGCAATATCTACTATCACCTCCATTTCTTCTCAGGGCATGAAAGGTGGATCTTGTTCAAAGATAAGATTGTACATTGGGATGATAAAGTTGTCAGTTAGTCGTTCCATTGCTCCTTGATAAATACATTCTGAAAGCAACTTGTAATAGATGTTCATGATGGTATCTCGTGGTGTTCATGTCCAGTTCATGCCAGGGAATTTTTCTTGCACACAAATTGCATCCAGTAAGTATGAAAACATATAGAATCTCACTCGCTCAGCCTTAGGAGGATTCCAAGCCTGTTCTACATGGGATTTCAATTATTGAGCCAAAAGATCCGACCAGTTGAATGGCCTCCCATTGTTCACCAACTGATCCAATAAGACTTCCCACCCTTCGGGAAAGGCTTCGGTGCTCTATTGACCATAGATTATGCAAGCAAAGATAACCAAGACATGATAATATTTCTTGAGGTACTTTGTCTTGTACACATGGGTGGGTGTCTATCAAAAATTTGATGGCTTTTTCACCCAGCATTTGACAATGTATCTTGTGTTCACATAGTTTTGGGTGGAATAGAAGAGTGAGTCCATGCACTTTACTGGCTCAGGCAAGTGATACATATATTGAAAGTCTTCTACCCTAAAGGTGGCAAGCTTGTGACCAATGGCACTGCTCAATGTCATAGTCTGTTCATCCATATGTGAGACAATCCAGTTGATGATGTCCGCACATAGGAAGGCAGGATACTTGCATGAAACCTTGAATAGCCCTAACTGCCGGATGTTGAGATAAACATTTCGGTCCTCTAAATCTACCTCAAAGCCCTTTCAAAAGCGTCTTTAATCTATTTCCATGTAAATGATGATCCCTTCTATATAAAAAAATATCTTCATATTCTGGAAAATCAACTGATGTTTGCTCAATTTGTTCCCCAATACTTCTTTCAGTGGTTTCCTTTGATGCAACTCTCTTAGATGCCATGGTAACAATGATTTTTGGAGAGGTTCTCAATAACTGTTGTACCTGTGGGATAGAAAGGACACTCATGGCAAGAAAATGTCAGTCTAAAAAAAACAACTTACAAGGCAAGTTCAAGCAGCAAATTGGGCACTAGGTGGGAAGGATTGTGGAATTTTTTTTATAGCGGGAAACAGCTTCCTATGGGAGCTGCACACTAAGCAGTCCCAGTAGCCAAGGTGGAAGCTTGATGGTTGAAACTATGCAATGTGAATTTCAGTCTGGGCAGAGGCCTAGAGAGACTACAAATTGCACAGTCTTAGTGGCCAAGCTGAGAGGCTGGCACCTGGAACTGCGCAGTGCGCAGTTGGATCCATCTTGAACTATGCACTGCACAATTCTGGAGGCCAAGCTTGTGGCTTGAGCCTCCAAATTGTACAGTGCTAGCTGTGCAAAGTGAAAATTGGCCAAAGGAAACCCAAATTTTCCAAAGGGAAGTGTGAAAAAGAAGCACGTCTGAGAGATAGTGTGAAGATGAGTGCAAATCTTACTAAGTGTAGAGAAATGCATGTGAATCAAGTGCAACAATTGATCAAACAAAAGGAAAATGAAGTAAGTGAGGAGAGTCGTTGCAATGACGACCATTGGCTCAAAAACATGAAAACTAATGTGACACTTGGGATAAGAAATCTATAACTTGAAACAAAACTTATACAAGTTAAAACTCCAGCAACCATGAAGATAAGAAAGTGAAACATCACTCACACAAGCTAAACAACAAGGCGACAAAAGAAAAACTCACCCAGAAAGTGCCGATGGTCGCATCGAAGATTCCTTGATCTCCTCAGGAATGCTACAACTCTAAGATCGAGTGTGAAAATGAGCTCTAGAAGCGTTGATTAAATAGATTTGGAAAAATTAGGGTTTATGATGTGCATGCCTAAAATCAAGGAAAAAATGACACTTGGTGAAAGTTTCTAAAAATAGTGCAAGTGCCTCCTTCGGGATACTAAAAATAGGTCCCTATTTTTTAGGGATGCTTTTTATTTTTTTATTTTTCTTTTTCTTGGGAAACTCGCCATACAAACTGCCTATTCAGATTGCGCAGTTTTGGGTAACTAGGAAACTTTTCAGCTCAGTGCACTACGCAGTTTCTGATCTTAGTGAGGGTTGCACAATTTCTGGTCTCAGTGCTGGGATGCCTCCCATGACTGCACATTTTATGAGCTCAAGGCTCACTAGTAGTCAAGACTGTGTAATTCCCATCATCAAGGCTGGTTTCTCTCAAGGATTGTGCATTTTTTAGAGGCAAGCCTAGAACTACTGTGAGACAAAGTTGGGAGATAGACTTGTGACTTACAAGAATAAGATAAATTAACAAACACAAGTGAAAATGAAAATATAAGTCTCAATAAAAGCATGATTACCTGGATTAGAGTGAGATGAGTTGTTGTGGTCAAGAAGGAAGGCTCCAAAATCAAGGCATAGGAAAAATTTTGGAGGGTGGTGTAGCCACTACAACACAAGGGAATCACTAATCTCATCGAACACTCGAGAAAACTCAGGGAAATATCTGTCTTGACAATTCTTGAGCACCTCAAAACAAAATCTCTTTAGCTTATTTTGCTTCTCCTTGGAGGGGTTGTGGTGCAGGTAAATTCTCAATGTGGACACAAACAATTCCTCTAGCCCAAGAGAGCGGGTCTAGCCACAAACAAATAAATAATCTATGGAAAATCTCCCTAAGCTAGAATCAAATAAGAGGGCCTACCTCTTAGAATTTTATTCCGCTTGATGATGATCCTACTTCCTCACTCCAGCTACCTTTCGTTTCCTTCCTTCGAATACCTGAAACAAGCAAACAACAACAAACAACAAACGTGATAGCATACAAATTATATTCGCCTACTTAACAGGTCAAGGAACATTAAGCCATAAAGATGTAAGATAACACTTCATGTATGAAATCAATCAATAGTTATATTCATATAAATTCAAAAAGAGATTACAACTAATGCCTTGACATTACAAGTCTCCTCCGACGTATCCGGGTTCCCAGAATTTTGCTAGCATATCATGGATAGCCCCAACAATGGAATTTTTAAGGCCTCTTCCCTTTAGTCTCAAACCAAACCAAACACACTATTCTCCCTCAAACATACACTAGAAAGCTACAAGCTATAGATGTCTTGTTGATCATTCAAACTCACTCCAAAACCTGTTTAGCTTGGGAAAATAGAGGTTTATATATTTTGGATGGAGGGGATATGGTTCCTCTCATCATGGGAAAAGGTCTTATCTCTTGGGTTTGTTCCATCCTGATAGGGTAAAGGAGCCCAAACTGACTTCTTTGGCTCCATCCATCCCAACCATCTACCAGACTTCCATTACGTAGCTTCTAGACCTGGAAGCTTCGACTCCATATTTAAAAAACTTGCCAAAAGAGGATCGGTGTGACTGGAAAATGGCTTAGTCACTCTGTATGGCGCTAGTGCTATTTTTAATCTCTTCAAATCGGTGCAAGGAGGAAAATGGTTGGTAGCGTCGGTCTTGTAAACTAGGGCAAAAGGAATATTCTTTGGAAATGATGCAAAGGGGAATTATTCTGCTCATGAAGAGGGATAGACTAGGAGTTTCTTCATGATGGGAAAGCACGTAGGGTTCACTGTAGAGGTCCTCCAGGATCATGGATGGGGAGTATAGGGACAATGACAAAATGTTGTGTAACAGATGCCCCCTAAAGCATGAAGGCCGAACTAAAGTGTGGCGTGAAATTCTTTACAAGTGGATGCGGGGAACTGGAGTCTGTCATCGGAAAACCTGCAAGCAAGCATAGATACATATAAATCACTGAAAACTATGACAAATGATACATGAATCGTGGTATGGACACAACTATCCATCAAGAAAAACATCATGTGCATGGATCCTCGGCATGGACGCAACCATCTGACTAGAGGGATCATATGAAATAGATCCACGACATGGGCGCAACCATCCGTTTAAAGAATCATGTATATAATCATGAATGACTCATTACTCCTCGCAACCTAGACTTCTATAATATAAGCCCAAGGTCTTGCACTCCAACACAACCAATCAAAGAACAAATTCTAACATGTGAATAAATGTGTTGAAGTCGAACATGTTATAAATTCGCTTGATTACAGGTCAATGATGTGAACCGTTAACAAGCACGAGAGAAACCACCAATAATGACAATGGATCTGAAGGTACAAGTAGCACAATTCATAGGGTGTGAATAAGGAACTGAAGTCGAACACCCGTGAAATCATTTAATCGAAGGCCAATGATGAGAACCTATCGTCGAGTGCAAATAACTTGCCATTAAGGCATGCAAGATCTAAGGTACTGGAAATGAGTTTCTAGATCAACTTCCTAGATAATGAGTTGAATTCGATAGGAAGTGATCCGCCGAAGGAAGGTCATAATGAATCCTTCATCATCAACAAGAAATAGGAACACAATGAATGAGATTAATCTAAGATGATCAGACAATGTACAGGTAGGAAGACTTCTCTTGAACATATGGGTGACACCACTCCGAAGTTTGGCATCATTTGACATCATAGGATAAAAGGTCATGGTGATGTGGCAGAGATCATATGAGAGGTTTAAAATGGATAATCCAAAACCCAAGGAGGAAATTGATAGAGTGAGGATGTCCCAAAACCCGACACGAACAGCAGATGATTGTCAATGTTCAAGAGCGACAGGCTGCCTCAAGTGAATACAACTGATGAAATACTTCCAATTTTCACTCACCATTTCTGGCGAGCACCCCAATTAGTTTTACACAAGCTTGACAGGGATAGCATATTCTTGTAATATAAGTCCATCCTTCTGATGAATCTGACCTAGTAAGATTAATAAGACCTAGGAAGGAGAAGCTCATGTTCGTCACGGTTATGAATCCGATGTCGTTTAATGTTTTAACGCGTCCGACAAAGGTGTAACTCGATATCTGTTTCATGTTTAGAGAGTTTGAAAAAGACATGGAAAAGAAAACTATGCATGGTCTCTTTTCATACATTTGTGTCTCTCAAGCCCGAAAAGGTAGAAAACAATACTTGAGAGAACTGCTTGACCATTTCAGTCAAGGATTACCTTTTTCTTAAATAGTTTATCCCAACCCAAAAATGGGGTAAACATATACGAGGTAAACTACGTTTCGTAGCCTTTAATGATTTCAAAATGATAAGAGCTCGACAATCTTTTCGTGTTTAAAGAGTCGAAAAAGAGCTGAAAGAAGACCCCCCCATTTTTTTTCTCTTTAACGAGTCAAAAAAGGGAAAAAAATATTGGGCAATATTTTCATCTTTTACAAGTCATAAAAGAGCTTAAAGGTGACTTTTCTTGGAGGAATGAGCGGTATAAAGGGTAGCAACTAGTTCTGGCCTCTTAGAATGTAGACTCCCTATTTTTATTCTCTTTAACGAGTCAAAAAAGGGAAAAAATACTCGGCAATCTTTTCATCTTTTACGAGTTAGAAAAGAGCTTAAAGGTGACTCATCTTGGAGGAACGAGTGGTATAAAGGGTAGCAACTGGTTTCGACAATGGAGGAACTACTCAAAACATGTAATGGTCAAGAGGCTAGCTAATAAAACCACTCATTGTTGTGGTTCCTTAGGAAAGGAAAACAACCAAGTGAAAGCATATGATCGACCAAAGAGATGGTGGCGATGGAATAAAACAACCAATGCTCATCTAGCAGAAATCAACAGATTAAAACGGAAATCACGAGATGTAAATCGGGCATGGGTTCATTTTTACACAAGCTTGAACCATGGATAACTCTGCTTGGATTTAGTTTCATGTTTACACAAGCTTGAAACAAAAAACTATGCTTGAGATAAGTTTGCATGCCCCTAGAAATTTGAGGTACATGCCCCCCAAGCTTCATTTCATTCAACTAGGTGACTGGAATGAAGGTTCACTTTCAAGATCCAAGAAAGACTCAACTGGGATTTTACGAGATCTTAATCAGACTCAATTTGGAAAAGGGAGGTGCTTCATTTTTTAATGAGGTTGACCCGGTAAAAGAACTATCCTCGAGACCCTTGTTTCATTTTTTAACGAGGTTGTCACGAGACAAGGAACTATGTTCATACTCCTTGATTCATTTTTTAACGAGGTTGTCACAAGACAAAGAACCATCCTCATGACTCCTTGTTTCATTTTTTAATGAGGTTGACACAAGACTAGGAACTATCCTCATGATGTCTAGTCATGACCCATAAGAGAACATGGCTCCCAAGAGGTCTTCACTAGGCGAAAGAACCACGCTCTGGGAGGAATAGATGTCATTTGGTACCAAAGATAGATCGGGTTCCAATGCCCCCAGTACATAATGTACAATACCATCTGTGTGATCATCAGCAGATGCAGAGACAGAATGGGTAGCCACATAATTGACCTGTGGCAGGGAAGGTACTGCTTGCAAACAAGAGCTGATAGGGGACGATGGTTACAAAGGAGGCACCTGGTGACCAATGAATGATAGTTGATCAATAGTCACAATTCTCCCTTTGTGCAGAAAACAAACCACATGGAAAAGTGAAGAAACAAGAGCTCCCATGACATAAACATAGTCACGTCCAAGGAGAAGATTGAAATCTAAGGGACCTTGGACTACCATCATGTCTATATAGACGATCTTTCCTCCAAAAGTAATAGGGAACTTCGAAAGGATCCCTAAGGGCTAACTGGTTCCTCCGTTGAAAGCCAACATATTCTAGGTGATAGGCACAAGTTGTGGGGAACCCAAAGATTGCCAAGGAGTAGAAGACATGATGATAACAAATGCGCCTTCATCTAATATAGTGCCATGTACTACTATATTATAGGCTTGTACTGTGATTTGGAAAGGCCATAAGATGGAAGGCAGAAAGCAATCAATTGAATCCAATCAAAAGAAACAATAGAACTACTTGGTGGGGGTATCATATGATTTCCCCCATGCCCTGCAGGAGAAGGAGAAGGACTCTCCTGAACAACTGGGATGGGAGGGTCACTCTTCGATTCATGAGAATCTGAGGAGATGAGAAGAACATGAGCAGTATGATCATCACTATGTTCTTCAAGAACATAGTGAATAACTGATGGCAGAGCCAATTCGATACTCTTTTCAACCAATGGTTGGTCGGGAACGGACACAAGAGAATCATGCTCAGGAAGAGTGGGATGGGCAAGAGATGAATCCAAGTCAATCTCTTTACCAACTAGGAGAGGGTTAGAAGAAAGCCTCTAATAAGCAACAGGAATTTGGGGTTGAGGAGCTGTAAGGTTTTCCAAAACTTTGGAAGCTTTATCCATAAGAGGACAAAGGTGAAGAAGATGCTCTCCTTCACATATCCTATAGGGGAACTTAATTTTTCCCTTCTTCTTACCATTTCTAGCCGAGGGTGTAGCATTGACATGATCTCCAGAGGTCAATGGGGATGGTCAATTCAGGTCTTGAGACCATAGCTCTAAGACTCTGGGAATGCCAAGACAATCTCGAAGGAGATGGTCACCCTTACACAGCCTGCAAGGAAAATTTAACTTCCGCAAAGGATCAGAATTTTTTTCAACGAGAAGCACATTTGGAGCAATAGTTGCACAGTTGACCTCTCACTTATCTGACTTCTTCTTTTTCATCTTCTTCTTCTTCTTCTTAGCCTCCCTGTTACTCAATTTCACACTTTCACCAGGTGAAGTAGAAGAGGAGGGTGAAGAAATAGAGGAAGAAGGTGAGAGGTCAACATTAGAATCAGTGTGATGTGGTTCAAATGAAAGAGATGGTTGGGCAAGAGTTAGGACACTCGAGACCACCGAGGTCAAAAATAACCAGATAGGTAAACCAATGGCTAACCCAGGGAGGGAAAACATTTCCATATAAGGAGCACCAATGTTTCCAAACGAAGGAAAAGGACTAGGATTCCAATCCGAGGGGAATCCTTGACTGGTAGACTCTAGAAATGTTGCCATTGGAATCGACCCTAAATAATTACTAGGAGAATAACTTTAACCAAGAGTATTTCATGGGAAGTTAATTTTAAAACACTGAAACAAAACTTTTCCTTTTCATGTTTTAAGAGTCGAGAAAAGGGAAAAAGGTGATTCTAGTCTCTTTCAATTTGAACGAGCTGGAAAGGACAAATGTTCAATGATCTTTTAAATTTAAAGAGTCAAAAGGACCAAAATGACTACTCTGGATGATCTCAACAAAAGGGTTACCAGGTAAATGTGAATTGCATAATACCTCCCAGCGAACCGAGAAGTACAGGCAGGAAATCTCCCTTAATGTTGTGTTCGGTGTATCACGTTTACAAGGTGGAAGACTCGAATTCCAATGGATAAAGGATTGCAGACTGAGTGAGGTCTCCCTTTATATACTCGATGGTATGGGGAACACCAGTCCGTACTAGCACTATCTAGTGTCGAAGCGAACGACAACTGCTAGTTTTAAAGACGCCAAAACACATCTCTAGCCTAGACCTCTAAATATAAGCGTTAAGTTTCAATGCTTCCTTAGGTTAATTCAATATATATTAATGGTTGATCTTGAATTATGTTTCAATTGCAAGGCCCTGTCGCTGTCAACTAAAAAAACTCCTACATGCATCTATATGAGAAAGGAAATCTTTGTCTTTGGTGAAAGTTAACACTAATTGAGAGATATAGAACACACAATCAATGCAACAATCAAAGAATAAAATCTTTCACTAATAAATCTCCAAAATGCACTGAATCTTCCTATCAAATGCACTTCAACTAGTCCTTTTAACAATAAAGATAATTCATTTCTTTTTGAATACAAATGATGATGTGACTTTAGTCTTCAATGATGCTAGCTAATGTAACATATTGATTCAACAAACTAGAATTATGTATTTTTCAATGGAATGATAACATGAATCTTTCACAAACACTTCAATGAAAAATTTTCAAAACAATCAACATCAATCAAATGGAAAGCACGAAAAGAGAATTCCTTCCAAACCAATGATGCAATGATTCAATCAATAACAAGATGAGCAATGTAATCTATGCCCGAAAAGAGACGCTTAATCAAGAGAAGAACAAACGAAACTTTTCAAACTTTTTTAATTGAAATCAAAGCGATAAAAGGACTAAAAAACGAAAATGCATGGAGCAGCTAACCAACAACTTGACTTTTTGAGCACACAAACAGCTGAATGGATGACGACCTAGATGCCTTAGGGCGACAAACCATCCAGAGACTCAAAAAATCAAGTAAAATAAGGTAAACCAAACAAGCACACAAACCAAGCCAATTAAGCTTTACAATCAGGGAGAACACAGGAAAAACAAGCTAAGAGGCAGAAATTAAGAGGGCAAGACACACTGGTTATGATCTAGGGGAAACTCTAATCTTCACCTACAGGAATCAATGTGACTGCCTAACTGAAAACAACCACCAGAAGGGGTTCGGCGCGACTGTTTTTGAGAAACTCATGCTGATCAGCGTGACTGTCAGAAAAATAAATGTGTTGACCGAAGATTCAAGGAAAAAAATAAAAAATTTCAAAGGCTAAAACCAGACTTACCACTATAAATTTTAGGCTCGGAGCAGTAAACCAGGAAAAGCAGATAAAACTAAAGGGAAATGGTGATACTAGAAAAGTTCACACAAAACCATGAAATGGCAATCGATCAAATAGAAGGATTGGCTCCCCAGCGGACTTGCCAATTTGTGGTGCAGGTAAATTCTCAGAGCAGACACAAACAATTCCTCTAGACTAAGAGAGCGGATCTAGCCACAAACAAACAATCTATGGAAAATCTCCTTTAGATAGAATCAAATAAGAGGGCCTACCTCTTAGAACTCTATTCTGCTTGATGATGATCTTGCTTCCTCACTCCAACTACCTTTCGTTTCCTTCCTTTGAATACCTGAAACAAGAAAACAACAGCAAACAACAAATGTGATAGCATACAAATTGTATTCAGCCTACTTAACAGGTCAAGGAACATTAAGCCATAAAGATGTAAGATAACACTTCATGTAGGAAATCAATCAATAGTTGTATTCATATAAATTCAGAAAGAGATTACAACCAATGCCTTGATGTTGTTGGTCTCCTCCAACATATCCGGGTTCCCACACTTCTGCTAGCATCTCATGGATAGCCCCGACAATGGAAGTTTTAAGACCTTTTCCCTTTAGTATCAAAGCAAACCAAAAACACTATTCTCCCTCAAACATAAACTAGAAATCTACAAGCTATATATGTCTTATTGATCATTCAAATTCACTCCAAAACCTGTTTAGCTTGGGAAAAGAGAGGTTTATATAACTTGGATGGAGGGGAGATGGTTCCTCTCATCATGGGAGAAGGTCTTATCTCTTGGGTTTGTTCCATTCTAATAGGGGAAAGGAGCCCAAACTGACTTCTTTGGCTCCATCCAGCCCAACCATATACCAGACTTTCGTTACGAATCTTCTAGACCTGGAAGCTTCGACTCCATATTTAAAAATATTGCCAAAAGAGGATTAGCATGACTGGAAAAGGCCTCAGTCACTATGTATGGCGCTAGTGCTAGTTTTAATCTCTGCAAATCATTGCGAGGAGGAAACTGGTCAGTAGCATCGATCTTGTAAACTAGGGTAAAAGGAGGATTCTTGGGAAATGATGCAAAGGGGAATTATTCTTCTCATGAAGAGGGACATAATGGGAGTTTCTTCATGATTGGAAAGAATGTAGGGTTCACTGTAGAGGTACTCCAGGATCGTGGACAGGGAGTACAGGGAAAGTGAAAAAATGTTATGTAACAGGGGCCCATGTAAATAGAAACTCTATAGCCTCTAGTAAAATATGTGATGGACATGTAAGTTCTAGTGAGAACATTTTCTTCTCCACCTTGCTCAGATCATAGAGAACGGGGAAGCTCTTAGTATCCAACAACATATGTGGAGAAGAAAGATTGGTCTCAAAGCAAGTGTCGTTCTATGATTAGGAAAATTTTGAGAGGGTGGGAGCTCTAATTTTGTGTGTGGAGAAAGGGAGTGTGGGAGAAAGTGTTCACCTTTTCTGTGCACACCCTTTCTCCTACACTTCCTGCATAATTGCGTGAAAATTAATAAATAAAAAACAAAATAGATCACACTTAACATATACAATTAGAAGTTTTGCCTGTTAAAGCAAGAGTTGAGTTATTGAATTCATATATAAAATGGTTGTCTCCCCTTGGCTTGGTTTAGTTTATTAGAAGGAAAGAAGAAACACTCTTAGGCCTACATGCAAGCATACAAAGACATATAAAAATAGTAAGAGTCATCCAAGTCCTGGATTTTGAACACCTTTAAATTCAAATCGGATGTACCCAAAAGAAGAATTGCTTGTGTGGAAGAAGTCATCTGCAAAGTGGATTGTGTGGAAAAGTGTGTGGAGGTGGAAATAACGATAGATTGTGGAAATGATTATGGAAACAAAACATTCTCAAATAAAAACAAAATGCAGACCCTGCACTACCTTAATTGTGTCGCATACTGATAACTACCAAAAGAGGCATAGGCTATGTTTTTATGCTTCTATCACTCTTTTAGTCCCTTACTCTACTAGGTACTATAAAAATTACCTCACAGTCAAATTCCCTTGACACTCTATTTATTTCGGCCATTTTCATGCACATAACCAAAGTTTTCAAGATTTTTTTTTTTTTTACGATTTTTCTTAAACTATTAAAACAATTTTATAATTTTTGGAAAATGTATTTCTCATTTTCTTAATTGCCTAGAGAACTTTGATGGAACACAATAGCCTTGGTGGAGTGCATTTTTTTTCCTATTTGTCAATATCTAAAAACTCATCTTAAATAAAATGAAAAAAGTATAATTTTATAAATTTCCATTCTATTGGCAAGCGCTCTGACACTGACACTAACATTTTATTCCTAATAGTACTACTACTATGCCCAATGATGCCAAAATTAACAGGGTTCCAGGTACTTTACGTAAGTAAGAGGGTGGGGGATGAAAAAACATGTGGAGGAAGCTTTCATTGTTCAGAGTGTGGAGGTGTATTCAATGGTAAATTCTAGTGGGAAAGCCTAACTCAATATTATTTCAAACAAACTTGACATGCTTGGAAAAATTTTGGAAGCAAGGATATTATTTGGGACCAAATCTTTCATTGTGCTATTAGGTTTCCTCAGAGTGCAAAGGTGCAAAGGAATCTTTCATTGTACAGAGTTCAGAGGTGTAGAGGAAGCTTCCATTATGCTTCCTCTACACTCACACCCCTCGATGTGTCCTAACGTCTTCACAAACTTCTTCTGCCAGATATCTATGTAGTTTCACCTTGGCTTTGGAAACATATTTGAAAATATTAGATAACATAACTATCATTGTAGCAAAGGAATTGAAGGAAGTGTTAAAGAGGAGATCATGACAGGCCTCCTCTTTCTTCAATCTAAATTGTTTCTCTGCCATCTCCAGCACCAGAGTGGCATGCATCCACAAGAAAATAAAGAGGTTTTCATAATAGTTAGAGACGAACCAAAAATGTGGAGGTATGGAATGCATAACGAGCTCGTCCAAGATCTTGAGGAGGATTCCAGAGCTTTCATTCTATGGAGTGCATAGGTGCGAAGGAAGCTTTGATTATGCTTCCTTTTCACCTCTGCACTCCCATTGCTCTATGTTTCCTAATGACTTCATGTATTCATTCTTCCAGATCTCTATGCAGTTTCACCTTGCCATCTCGCAACGCATTTGACAATGTTGGGTAACATAAATTTATTTCCACCAAAGGCATTGAAGGTGATGTTAAAGAGGATATCATGGTAGGATTCCACTTTCTTTAGTCTAAATTTTTTATCCACCATATGCAGAACGAGAGAGTCATGCACCCATTGGAAAATAAATAGGTTGTCATAATATCCAGAGACAAACTAGAAGGGAAGAGGTTTGGAATAGATAATGAGCTCATCTAGGATCTTAGGGAGGATGATAGAGTTTTCATTGTGTGAAGTGTGGATGTGTAGAGGAAGCTTTAATCATGCTTCCTTTGCACTCTAGCCCCTCGATGTGTCCTAATGGCTTGGAGAACTTATTTTTCTAGATCTCTATGCAATTCCACCCTGACTTTGGCAACATTTTGTATAATATTGGATAACATATATATCATTCCAGTGAAGAATTGAAGGCAATGTAAAAGAGGAGATCATGGCAAGCCTCCTCTTTCTCCATTCCAAACTATTTATCTACCATCTTCACCACTGAAGCAATATGCATCCATAGGAAAACACTGTTTCTTGTATTCAAACTTGTAAACGATGGTTTTAACCAGGTATAAATTCGAACAACATGGGAAGAAAGTTGTTTGGACGTCCTGAGAATGAACATGCTTGTTGAGAAGCGAGAAAGAGAAAACCAATTGTATGATAGTTATTGAAGAAAACAAGAGGAGCTTTGTCAATGGTTAAAAATAATGTTGTGTTAGGTGTGATAAGGGTTGCACGCCCGTCTTTCAAAAAATATCACGATAGGTTAGCTTTTGTAATACATGCTAAGTCTAATTTTTTACAAATATCAAGAAATAATAAATGTCATGAAATACCTGCCAAACTACTTAAGCATTTTCATGGTAAGAATCCTTAAGGAAAAGTAAAAATAATGGTTTATTGGCTTCACAACAACAATAATACAAAGAAACAATTGGATTCAAAACAATATTTTCTAGGAGTTGCAAGCATCAACGATGGGCCTGAGGAATTCAAGAGTTTTATTAAGCATACTCAATAATAGGACGAATATTGATTTTGTTGGAAATTACTACAATAGGCCGAATATTCAATAGGTGTCATCAACAAGCCAAATTTGATCAGTTGGGAATCATTTTTAGTTATTTTAACTATGTTGAACATAGCTAGTTGAATTGGCCTGATAGTCAAATATTTTGTTGAAAATACAACAAAGATAGTGGAAATGGTTTCTTCATCCATATCACACCATCCATCTATGTACATCGAATGAAGGAATTCACAAATAATATAATATCCCATAACCAACATAAAAGTCTAAGGTAAAGTCAAGAACTAGTGCAAGACTTCTGAAGAAGCCAGTTAACACCTCCTCAAAAGTTAAATTTAATGGTAAAGAACAAAAAATCAATGTCATCTTTATTGTAAGTTACTTGATAGTTTTATCCAAAGCATATTCAGTATCGGTGAAAATATTCATTACTAAAAAGTACTTCCAAAGTTCACAATATATTACTTTAAAATCTAAAAAGGATCGTTATAAACAAATATTAATCACAACAAAAATAATAAAATGAAAATAATAAGCATGCATCAACTCAAACGCCATAGGCCTCCTATGTGGATCTCCAATATAGCTTTATCTTATTTAAATCATTTGTATGACTCAATATTATGCAAAGTAGTTGAGTTTATAATATGTAAAAATGTAAAATTAGTTACCATTCCCTATATCAATAAAAATATCAATATCAAGAAGCAACATGATAGCTCTACCGATTGCCAGAGGCCTCGTCCATTGTAGTGAATCTAGCTATGGATTTCTAACTATTCGGGGATTTAAGCTCACACCTGATGGCACATTTTCTAGGATATTAGGGAGGATTAGAGAGCTTTCATTGTGTGGAGTGAAGAGGTGCAGAGGAAGTTTTCATTATCCTTCCTCTGCACCTCCACACTGCCACCATCGATGTGTCCTAACGAATTCATAGACTTCTTATGTCATATCTCTATGGAGTTGCACCCTAGATTTGAAGTATTTGATGATATTGGGTAACATAACCATCATTTCAATGAAGGTGTGGAAGATGTTAAATAAGAGATCATGGCAGTCCTCATTTTTCTTTAGTCTGGACTATTTATCTACCATCTCTATCACTAGAGTGGCATGAGTCCATAGGAAAATAAAGAGGTTATAATAGCCTGAAACAAACCAAAAGGTTAGAGGTATGGAATGGATAGTGAGCTCATTCAGGATATTGGGGATGATTCCAAAGCTTTCATTATGTAGAATCCAGAGGTGCAAAGTAATCTTTCATTGTGCTTTCTCTACATCTTCGTGCTCCTACCCCTCGATGTGTCATAACGACTTCATGAACTTCTTATGCCAGATCTTTATGCAGTTGCACCCTAGCTCTAGAAACATATTTGACAATATTGGGTAACATAACAACCATTCCAATGAAGGCATTAAAGGTGATGTTAAAGAGGAGATCATGGTAGACCTATTTTTTTATCTATATTGTTTCTCCATCATCTCCAGTACTAGAGAAACATGCATCCACAACAAAATAAAGAGGTTATTATTATATCCAGTGACGAACCAGAATGAAAGAGGTATGGAATGGATATTGAGCTTGTACGAGATCTTGGGGAGGATGCCAGAGCTAATTATCGGAGAAAACTTAGGTGCCAACCATGTTTTAATATACATAGGGCCATTGGATCCAAGACCTAGAGTGGTGGGATCCACCCCAATCATGGAGTGACAAAGGAAATTTAATATCAATTTCTCGATCTCATTTCCAAAAGGAATATTCCCACTACTTTCCACTTCTTTCTCAAGGGAGGAATTGAACTCGTTAAACGCTCAAGAAAACCCAGGGAAATATTTGTATCAACTATTCCTAAGCACCTCAAAGCAAAACATTTTGAGCTTCTTGTGCTTTTCCCCATAGGTTCCATGTAAACGAAAACCCCATAGGCTCTAGTAAAATTTGTGTTGGGCATGTAAGAGCCGGTGAGAAAAATTCTTCTCCACCTTCCTCAAATCATAGAGAATGAGGAAGCTCTTGGCATCCAACAACATATGTCAAGAAGCATGATTGGCCTCAAAGAAAGTGCCATTATATGATTGGGAAAAATTCGAGAGGGAGGGTGCTCTATTTTGATGCACAGAGAAAGGGAGTGTGGGAGAAAGTGTTCACCCTTTCTCCCGCACTCCTTACACCATTGTTTGAAAAGTAATAAATAAATAACAAAAGCGATCTCACCAAATGTATACAATTAAATGCTTATTTAATTCTTTTTATTTGTCGAAGTAAAATCCAAGTTATTGACTCCATATATAAAATGATCATATCCCATTGGCTTTGTTGAGTTTATTAATGGGAATGAAGAAACACTCTTATACTACACACAAGCATACAAGGATATAACAAAACATAAAGAGCCATCCAAGTCCTATATTGTGAACACCTTTAAATTCAAATCACGTGTATCCAAAAAAAATAGTGCATGTGCAGAAGAAGTTTTCTACAGGTCGTAGATGTATGGAAGGAGTGTGTTGAAGCAAGAATAATGATAGATTGCAAAAACATAGCCTTGTCAAATAACAACAAAACAAAAACCTTACATTGCCTTATTTGTCCCAACATATTGATAACTAACAAAAGAGGTAGGGACTATGCTTCTATGCAACTATCACTCTTGTTATTTATTATGGATATGTTGAATTCATATTTATAAAAAGATAATTGAACATGATTGTGTTTTAAGTGAAGTGGTATATGTGATATATCACATATAATATACCATGGAGCAAAAGTACTCATAAATTAATTTTAAATATATAATAAATAAAACCCATAAAATAAAAAGTACTTTACTTTCAAATATATACAAACAAAGTAAAATAATCATGTCACTTCAATTCAAAATTCAAATAATAAACATAATATATTTTATTTATTATTTAATATGGGATAAGTTGAATTTATGTATATAAAGAGATGAGTGAAAGAGTTAAGTGTTTTAAGTGAAGTGTCATTTGTGATACATCACATATTAATAAGGATTAGATCATTATATTATTTTCCATCCATTTCTATGCTTTCATAGTGGAAAAAGTGGAGGAATCAACTCACAATAGCATTCTTATTGGCAATCTTAGTTTGGAAAATTTATGGTCAAAAAATTTAGGAGACGTTTTGAGGCATTATACGAACACTTTTTATAGTCTTGACCTTACTATCGACCTAGATTATATAATCTATATGACGAGAGATTTCCAATGGTTTAAGAATTTCCTCAATCATAGCTTGTATGAGAAAGTTATGCCTCCCAAAAGTTAACCTATTGAAATTCACCACCATAATTTGAGAGGATGCCACATCAACCCCCATTACTCATGGAAAAGGGGTTGGACACATGATCATGATGGAGGAGACCCTAGAAAAGTACATATTGTAACTCTAGTTAAGATTTGGAGTCAAACATAACTACTAGTAGACTATCCGACTGTGTTATAATTAGACCATTAGGAGGAAAAGTGGTTCCATTCTTTCTGTTGACACCTAATCATTGGGATTGGGTGAAGCCCAAGAGTCTCTCCCTCCATATATATCTCTATGATCAACCTTAATAAAAAATCATAATTCATTTGAGGAATTACCTCCTAGCCTAACATAATATCAGAGCACATGTCCCAACTATTATTTTTGGCTCTCTTTCTACCCTTGTAACTCCCTCTGCCCATGTTTTTCATATTTCTGTAGAACGGTCACCTACGTCCTGCATATTTATGCATAACTATCACCTATGTCCTGTGATTTAAAAATTTATTGCATGTGCCGCCACCTCATTGGATTTGGTCGTCTTCGCTGTTTTGGGAGACTCGTGAGCAAGAATCACTGGTTTCTGCGAGTTGTTGAGTTCCCTGGAGGTGTTGTGTGATTCTTGTTCAAGATTGAAGGTGTTGTGTGATTCTTGTTCAAGATTGAATGTTGTTTGTGTGTGGTAAGTGGGTTTATAAGCCTATTTGTTCGATGGTTGATGAATGGTTGAATGGCGGTGTTATATGCAAATATTTTTCGAAGTGCTCAAATGACGGAAATGTTTGTATATAATGTGTTAATTACCCATTTTGGTTAAAACGTCGGGCTTCATTACCACGCAACACGACTGTGTTAATTTTTTTGCAAAAAAATCCGTCATCGTTTTTAACCCCGTCAAACAATGGTTAAACATTGGGCTTGGTTAAAATCAATGTGCGTGCTCGTGGCTTCATGTATTGTCTTTGATGTTGGCGTAGCTCTCTGGTGTTGCAGCACCACACTGCCTCCTCCCCAACCCACCATACCACACTCCGCAAACCACACACCTTCGTTATATAACGCTCCCACTCACCCTGGTATCATCGCTCCCAACTGTGTTAAACAATGCAACCGCTGGCCAACGTTAATACCATTCCTACTCCCAACTTGCCTCCACGCTCACAACACAGTTAATACCTGGTCGATACCATCATTGGTTGGTTTACGTTTAATCCCACACACCGTTGGCCTCCCCATACCACCATATAATACCTCACTTCCAACTCCCAGTTTTTAATTGTTGTGGTATTATATAATATTGTATTGCAGGCCTGAGCCTGCCTCCTCCCAAACAATTATCTCCCCATACCACCTTTATTTGAATGCTCTCAATAATACCGTCACTCTTAATATGTGTATCCCCTGCCATGGGGCCCAAACCCACGACCACACTACGTTATATAACTCCTCCATTTATTGCATTAAATTTGCCTCTACCATATAAAACCTCCCCATATACCCCCTCCCCCATATATAACCTTCCCCATAGAGCCCCTCCCTTAGCAATACCTCTATTATATAAAATACATGGAAAATATTACAATTTGTTTTTACACATATAACCACCACAAGTGAAATTCTTTTATATTGGCAACAAAGTACATTTTACACAATATACATTTTTCAATGCATTCATTGATATCTATTGTCGGAGTATTTTTCTGGGGAAAAGAGAACTATCCTGAATGTTCAAGGAAGATAAAACACACTCTCATTTTCAATGAATTGTGGAAAGGAGTTTGTGTAAGAGAATGAGATAATGAACCTGCAAAGCCCACCTTAGATAAAGAGATTGTCATTTGGGAAAACAAGAACAACAAGGCCTATGTGTTGATTGCAGCATCTGTAACTGAAGAGGTGAGTCACCATTTCACCATTTTCAAATTAATTTGAAGCCTTACAAAAGTTGAAAGAACTCTATGACTCGCCCTTTGAACTTGAAGTTGTCCAACTGATGATTAAATTGTCCAGTCTTGAATTGAAAAATGATGAACCTCTTTCTTTAGCATAAAAAGTAAGATATATTCTGCACGATATCAAAACCAATAGTGTTCAATTTAGACATTCCTCTCATATCTTATTTCAAGGAACTCTATCCCACTCGTTCAAATTATCTTGAGTCATTGCAAGAAAGTGGAAACCTCAAGGAGATTACCTTTGACTCCCTTGAGAAGAAGTTTGTTGAGAAAGAGAAGGATTTTGGGAAGAAGATAACTCCTCAGTATTCTAAAGAAGTTGTGTGTCTTGCACATAGAGAGAAGAATCATGCACAAGATTATTCTAGACGAAGAGGTGGCTAAAGAGGAAGAGGACGAAGGAATTTTGGAGGCGGGGGTAGACAGTTCCAAGGAGAAAAGTCTGATAATCATTGCATAAGTTGCAATAGAGATGGACATGATGCATCCACATGTAAGTTGCCTTGGGACAGGATTGAGTAGGAAAGAAATGAAACCCAAAGTAAAACCAATGATAAAGGGAAAGATAAAGCACTTGAATCTTCTCATTATGTTGTGGCACATTGCAATATTGGAGTAACTGAAGACTTATTTAATGCTTCACCTGCTTCTTGGAAAAATGATTGGTTGCTTGATTCAAGGGCAACTTTCCAAATGAATTTTAGAAGAGATTTTTTTGAATAATTTATTGACAATGTTGATGGAGCAGTATACTTTGCAAACAAGTCAGAACTCAAGCCATCAGGGCTTGGCACAATTAGGCTCAAACTGCCTGGTCTTCTAGACTTTCTTCTGCATGATGTTCTATATCTCCTGAAGTTGAGGAGAAACTTACTGTCTTTGGCCCACATCTGCCAAAAAGGACACTCCATTCATATGTTTGATGGCAAGGTTGAGGTCAGAAAAGCATCAGATCACTCACTTTTCATGATGGTAATAGAAGACGAAAGACTTCTGAAGCTGCAAGGAACCTCTGCTTGTGCAAAAAAATTCTCATACATTTCCATCAAGTCTTTTATGGAATGCTATATTTGGACACTTGAATTATTACAACCTTTGTATGTTGAAGAAAAATGGTATTACTAGTTTGCCTATAATTCCTAGGAAACTTAAGCAAGGTGATGCTTGTATCCTAGGAAAGCATAGAAAACAATATTTTCATGATTCACATTCCATAGCACATATAAAAGTTGAACTTATTCATTCAAAATTATGTGTCCCCATGCCTATTCCTTCTGCAAATGGAAACAAATATATGATAAAATTTATTGATGACTACACCAGAATGTGTTGGGTTTATTTATTGAAGAACAAATATGATGTTTTTCAAACATTCAAGAACTTTCATGCATGGATTGAAAATGATGCACAATCTCATATTGGCTCTATTCGCATTGATAATGGAAATAATACACTTCAAATGAATTTGAAAAACATCTTCTCCAACATAGGATCAAACATCAAACAATTGCACATTATGATCCCCAACAAAACGAAGTAGTTGAAAGAATGAACAAGACAATCTTAAATATGGTATGTTCCATGATGTTTTTCAAGAATGTTAAATTGATGTTTTGGGCCGATGCAGTTCTATGTGTTATGTGTTTTTCAAGAATGTTAAACTAATGTTTTGGGCTAATGCATTTCTATTTGTTATGTATATAAAGAATAGGTGTCCATATAATGCTATTAGAAACAAGACTCCTTATGAAATGTGGTATGATCACATTCCTTCGGTAAAACATATCAGGATATTTAGCTCCACATGTTATGCCTTGATAACTAAGGAACAAAGAAAAAAATTGGTGCAAGGATTTGTAAGTGTATCTTCTTAGGGTATTCAAATACCTCCAAAGCATATTGTCTCTATGATGAAGTTAATAAGAAGTTAGTAGTTTCTAGAGATGTGATCTTTCTTGAATCTTCCAATGATGACAATGTTGTGGAGTGGCAACTTGATGCCAAGTATTTTGAAGAATTTGATAATGAGATTCCACATATTGAAGGGGGGATTCATATACTAGATCAATATGTGGATTCTTCTTCTGAAGCACTCTCTCCCCCACATGAAGCTCCAGGCATTGATGACACTATAAGTGATGTGATTGATAGAATTGGGAGAGTCAATCTTAATTCAGCCCCAACTCAGTCAATTGAGTAGCCTGGGCCATCTCAGAAAGGTCTTCCAAGATGGATGACAAAGACACTTGAAATTGTTCATCCTGATGAGTTTAGAAAGATACGAACAAGAAATTAAACTAGGAAAAATGGAGGTGATGTAGACGATTATGATCCCCCTGTTAATATGGATGTTTCGTATGATTGTGAATTGAATTTTTCTTCATATTTTGAACCAACTTCCTTCAAATAAGTAGCTCCTCGCGATGAATGGAAATAAGTGATGTAAAAGGAGTATGGTGCCTTTATAAATAATGGAACTTGGAAGTTGGTTTATCCTCCATTAGGAATCAAACCAATAGGCTACAAGTGGGTCTACAAGAACAAGTATAAAGCTGATGGCTCACTTGACAAGAACAAAGTTAGGCTTGTGGCAAAAGGTTTTGCATAGAAGGAAGGGGTCAACTATGAGGAGAATCTTTCCCCCACAGCAAAATGGGCTACCATCCCGACACTCTTTGCCTTGGCAACTTAGAACAGTTATGATCCAAATTGGATCCTAGAACACTCTCTAAATTTTCATGAACTCTTTAAAAATTATGCCAAAGATTCAAAGTCTTATAAAAATCAAGCTATCAAAAGGAATCCTCGGACATTTGCGATGGCAATCAGCGCGGATCAACGAGGGTCGTCGATCTAGCGCACAGAGCGGCGGACCATGGTAACGCGTGCTGACACCAACCAGCAAACGTAGGGGTAATTTGAAGCAGTGGAGGTACTTTCTGATATGCAATTAGCGAATCACATATCGCAGGGCAAACCTCTCAGTGAAGAGAAGCCCCAAGCACCCAAACCAGAAATAATTATAAACTGCATAAAATATTGTTTTGGTTCCGTCAGAGCGGGATTCCAAAAAACCGGAAGAATATCGGAGAGGCTTCGAGCGATAAGCGGTTTCAGCCGAGTTTTGCCCGATGCCATACAACGATTGCCATGTGTCCCGGGGAAGAGAGAGAGAATCGCTCACATTGGATGGGTAAACATCATGTTACTTAGCTACCCGATATGAACGATGACCATCAGATTTGGGGCCCCCAAATCGAGAGCGAAGACGCATTCTGATGGATGACCAGATTTGACAAGATTATGAAGCAAGGTCACATAGGATTTGAAGTCTGATATGGAAAATGCGTTGGAAGAAGGTTGTGTTTCGTGAGCATTCTTGGAGTTAACGGAAAAAACAGTCGTTTCAAATATTTCCAAGAGATCTGACGCTCATTCGTTATGAAATAGGTGGCCACCTCCCTGTGAGGCATTATACAGTAACTGATTACGCAGAACAGAGAGATTCAAACGGACAGAGACAGGGGAACCAGAAAGCCGGGAAGCGGAAACGAATAGTAGGGAAGTAGATTGGCTTTAAAGCCACAAACTGATAGAGAGAGAAGCAGAAGCAGTAAGTGAAAAGTATAGGCAGTAAGTTGAAAGTAGAGAGAAGAAGCTGAGCTGACCTACAGAAGAAAAGGCAACATCGAGCCAGAGTTAAGACAGAGACAGAGAGAGTCATAGAGCCTATGCACTCCAGAGAAGGCTTGAGAGGTTCAAGCACACTCCTCTGTAATGCCTGTCATGTATGAGTCTCAGATTGGGCTCATACTACTGTGACCAATAGAGGTCAAGAGTTTAGTGAGGAGAGTCTATGTACTCCAGAGACTTGGGGAATCCAAGTACAATCTTACTGATTTTTATCTGCTGAGTGAGACTCAAATTGAACTCACTGTTGTAAAAACTCTGCTTTGAAAACATAATAGAGAGGCCACCACTGAAGGCTAGACCGGGAGACGTAGCCCAGGAGTATTGGGTGAACTCCTTATTAAACTTGTTGTGTTTATATGTTTTCCTGTTATGTTTTCTTTAACTGCTTCATTGCCTGTGTATTTCACAATCTTATCGATCTGTTGCATAAAATAACATAGGCACATCCATGCACATGAGTCTGTAATACCTTATTGTTTGTCTTAGATCAATTCCAGATCAAGTGGTATCAGAGCTTTAGGTTGCTAAGGTTAGACAAACTTGTGCTGGACTGTTTGTGAATGATAACTAGATCAAAGCTTAAATTAGGAGAATGAGAGTTGGTTGAAGCTAACCTAGAAATTGGAAGAGTTTATCCGAAGAGGAAAATGTCAGAAGAAATTCCCTTGGAATCAGGCTCCCAATTCATGGACAGTTTCATGACCATGAGAACCATGGTAGAAGAGATGTATAGAGAATTTAAGAAAGGTAGAGGTGAAGATTCTTCAACCTCCAAACAAGATAAAGGAGTAGAAGAACCTCTTCTAGTTGCCCACCCAGAAGGCAAAGGAAAAGAATAGTAGCCCTCTCCACCATCTCCCCCATCATCACCTTCATCATTATCATCTTCTTCACATAAAAAAAGCCTTGAAAAGAAAAATAAGAAACCTTCTTTGATTAAATTAGATGTGAAGTTTGATTTGCCAGTTTATGACGGAGAATTGAATGCAGAAAAGCTAGATAACTGGATTAGACAGATTGATGTATATTGTAGAGTGTAGAATATTGATTCAGAAAGGAGAAAGATTCAGCTGGCTAGCCTACACCTCGGAGGCACTGCCTTGGCATGGTGGGAAGGCAGGACACAAGCTGATTTGAAGAAGCATGGTAAAATTCTTTCTACCTGGAATGAATTTGTTTCTACAATTAAAAAACAATTCTATCCACTAGCTTATATGCAGAAAGCTATGATGAGTTGGCAAACTCTTCGCCAATTGAAAGGGCAAAGTGTACAAAGTTACACCCAAGAATTTAGAAAAAGAGCTTTGATTCTAGCCATTTCTTTGGACTCACTTGAAACTTTGTTGAAGTATATAGGTGGTCTACATAGTTATTTGAGACATACCATTCTCATGTTTAATCCCACTAGCATAGATGAGGTATCTGTTCAGGCTACACATCTAGAGGCTAGAGGCAAGAATGTGAACCCAGAATTTGGGGGATCATCAAAACCCACTGCAAGAAAGAACAAGGAAAAGAGAAAGTAGAAATGGAAAGAGAGGAAGACAAATGATGTACAAAAGACCAAACCTTCATGCACTCACTGCAAGAAGGATGGGTCTGACGATGAACACTGCTGGATTCTACATCCGGAGTTGAAACCCAAGAAGTACGATGGCAAAAAGAAGAAGATTGCTGCAGTTATTCAAAAGGATTTGGGGTCAGACTCGAGGGATGAAACAACAATCACAGCCACAGGTATAAGAGGTAAAAATTCTGAATCATCTACTAGTAATTCTGCACAATCTACTGATAATGAAGAAAATGAGAGGAAAAGACATGAGCTTTTTGATATTAGAGTTATTTCCAAGCATCAAAAGATTGATACTTTGTTTGATAGTGGCTCACAAGTAAACTTAATTTCTAAGGCAATTGTAAAGAAACTGGGATTACTAACCACACCTCATAAGAAGCCATATCCATTGGGTTGGTTATGTGATAAAGCAAAGCTACAAGTGACTAGACAATGTAAACTTAGGTTTTCTTTTCGGTCAGCATTTGTAGATGAGGTTGAGTTAGATATAATTCCCTTGGATATATGTGGAATTGTTTTAGGAAGTCCTTACTTGTATGATAGAAAAGCCATTTTCTATAGAGTTAAAAACAAGTATCAACTCGTTAAAGATGGAACTAAATATATTGTAAGAGCTCATAAACTCAAAAATAATTATACTTTCATAAACTTAGGGCAGATGAAAAGAATTGTAAATTCATGCAAACAATTTTTACTGATGGCTGTAAAGGAAAAGAAACCTGATAAAACCAATGTATTTGAAGGTTGTAATGCTAAACAGCAAGATAATTTAGAAAAAGTTGTTTCAAAATATGATATGCTATTTCAAGAACCTAAAGGTCTGCCACCCAAAAAGGAAATAGTACATGATATTAATTTGCAGCAAGATGCTCCATTGCCTAACATTGGAATGTATAGGTTGTCCACTTTAGAGAATGCAGAAATCAAGAAGCAGGTACAGGAACTGCTCGAGAAAGGGTTCATAAGACCTAGCACATCGCCATGAGGGTTTCCAATTGTCTTGGTGAGAAAGAAAGATGGCTCATGGAGAATGTGCATTGATTACTGAGCACTAAATAAGATAACAATCAAAAATCGTTATCCCCATCCTCACATAGATGATCTATTAGATCAGTTGAAAGAAGATGTTTACTTTTCCAAGTTGGACTTGCATAGTGGCTACCATCAGGTAAGAGTTGCAGAGCAAGATGCATGGTAGACTGCTTTCAAAACAAAGCAGGGACTGTATGAGTGGTTATTTATGCCTTTTGGCTTAACTAATGCTCATGTTACTTTCATGAGAGTAATGAATGATGTACTCAGGCCTTTTATTGATGATTTTGTCATTGTATATCTAGATGACATTCTTGTATTTAGTAAAACATGGGAAGAACATTTGAAGCCTGTAAAGCAAACTCTAGATGTTTTGAAAAGAGAAAATATTTTTGTTAAGCTATCAAAGTGTGAATTTGGCAAAACATCTTTGAATTATTTGGGTCATATTGTAGGGGTGGTGAATTGAAGATAGATCCCTCTAAGGTTGCAGTCATTGTAAACTGGCCTAAACCCAAATCTGCTATAGAAGTTAGAAGCTTCCTAGAAGCAGCACAGTATTGGAGAAAGTTTATTGCTAACTTCTCCTTGATTGCAACTCCCTTACATGCTTTAATAGGATTGAAAAAGGTGTTTTAGTGGGAAGGCAAACAGCAGAAAGCTTTCGACACCTTAAAAGAAAAGATTAGTACAGCACCAATACTAGCACTGCCCAATCTTCAAAGACCCTTTTAGATTGAAACGAATGCCAGTGATTATGCCATGGGAGTAGTGTTGATGCAGCGCGATAAACCCATATGTTATCATTCTGAGACATTTAATTCTGAAGTAGTTAATTATCCCACATATGATAAAGAATTACATGCACTAGTACAGTGTGTGAAAAAGTGGAAACGTTATCTAGTGGGCAAAGAGACAGTTATACATACTGATCATCAACCACTTCAATATTTACACTCACAAACTAAGTTGCAACAATCAAGACACTATAGGTGGATGGGTTTTCTACAACAGTTTCATCTTATCATCATATATAAAAAGGGCATACACAATAAAGTTGCAGATATGTTGTCTAGACCAATCATAAATGCATCCACTATACTTAAGCATAATTCAGTATTGCATGAAAGCTACAATGAACAGTATGCTCAAGATATAGATTTTAAAGATGTATATGCAACTTTAAGTCATGGAAAACAAGTAGAATAATAGGATTATCATGTTAAGGACCAACTCTTATATCATTTTGGAAAGTTATGCATTCCTCAAACCGAAAGAGTAAAGATAATTCGAGAAGCACACACTTCTCTAATATCAGGTCACTTTGATGTAAGTAAAACAGTTGCACAGCTGCAAAGATTTTTTTATTGGCCCAAAATGAATGAAACAGTTTCTAGATATGTAAGAGGGTGTACCATGTGTACTAAAAGCAAGCCCAGCAATAGAAAACTAGGCTTGTACACTCCACTACCAGTTCCTTCTCATCCCTGGGAAAGTATTTCCATGGACTTTGTTGGGGAACTACCTAAATCTAGAAAAGGTCATGACTATTTATATGTTATTGTGGATAGGTTCAGGAAAATGTGTATTTTAATATCCTGTAACAAACATATTACAGCTGAACAAACAGCAAATTTGTTCTTTCAGCATGTATGGGTTCATTTTTGATTACCCACTTCCATTGTATCTGATCGAGATTCCCGATTTGTTGGGAAATTTTGGTCTAGTCTATGGGAATTGATGGACACCAGACTCAAGAAGAGCATATCCTTTCATCCACAAATAGATGGCCAAATAGAGGTGATCAATAGGACAGTGATCCAGTTTCTCAGAGGCTATTGCAGCAAGCATCCCAAGCTTTGGGATGAACATTTGTGTTATGTGCAACATGGTTACAACAAGGCTAAACATTCTTCTACACAGAGATCTTCTTTTGAGACCTGTTTTGGTTTCACACCAAGGTCTCCCTTGGATTTTTTCTTTGGTAAAGACATAGCGGTTGATGGACACAGTGATGTGGACAAGGCAACCAAGTTCATTGAACAATTCCAAGAGATTCACTAGGCAGTACAGGAACAGGTGGAAAAGAGCTAAGCCAAGTACAAAGAAAAGCATGATAAGCATAAGATTGAGCATAGTTTCCAAGTTGGTGATCAAGTCTGGCTGTATATCAGTAAAGACAGAATGCAAGGTGAAGGTAAGAAGCTGAAGCCGATAAGGTATGGACCTTTCAAGATACTTGAGAAAATCAGTGAGAATTCTTTTTGCCTTAATTTGCCAGCTTACATGCACATCTATTCAGTAGTTAATGCAGAAAGCTTGAGACTCTTTGAACCTTCATTGATTGAAGATCCTGAAGAGAAGAGTCAATTGCCTTCTATTGATAATTTGTTACCTGAATATCTCAATGAATTGAAGGAAGATACAGTTCTGGACAAGAAGGTGAAAACTACGCGTAGAGGGGATGTTGAGTACCTCAGGATTGGACTCAAAGGTTCAAAACCAAGCAGTGCAAGATGGATAGAAATTGGGCAAGCGAGGAATCTATATCCTCACTTGATTGATGTTTAAAAACCAACTTTTGGTGGTCCAAAAGCTTTTTCAATGGGAAGGCCGTCATCCAAATTGGATCCTAGAACACTCTGAACACTCTCTAAGTTTTCATGAACTCTTTAAAAATTATGCCAAAGATTCAAAGTCTTATAAAGATCAAGCTATCGAAAGGAATCCTCAGATAGTTGCAATTGTGATCAGTGCGGATCAAAGAGGGCCATCGATCTAGCGTGCAGAGCGGTGGACCATGGTAACGTGTGCTGACACCAACCAGCAAATGCAGGGGTAATTTTAAGCAGCAAAGGTAGTTTCTGATATGCGATTAGTGAATCACATATCACAGGGCAAACCTCTTAGTGAAGAGAAGCCCCGAGTACCCAGACCAGAAATAATTATAAAATGTGGCAAATATTGTTTCGGTTCCGTCAGAGCAAGATTCCAAAAATCGGTAGAATATTGAAGGGGCTTCGAGCAATAAGCAATTTTAGCTGAGTTCTGCCTGATTCCATACAGCGATTGCCACGCGTTTGGAGAAGAGAGAGAGAACCGCTCACATCAGATGGGTAAACATCATGTTACTTAGTCGCCCAATATGAACGATGACCATCGAATCTGGGGCCCCCAGATCAACGGCGGAGACGCATTCCGATGGATGACCAAATTTGACAAGATTATGAAGCAAGGTCACATAGGATTTGAAGTCCGATATGGATGATGCGCTGGCAGAAGGTCATGTTTCACGGGAATTCTTGAAGTTAACAGAAAAAATAGTCGTTTCAAATATGTCCAAGAGATCTGACACTCATCCATTATGAAATAGGTGGCCACCTCCCTATGAGGCATTATACATTGACTGATTATGCATAACAGAGGGATTCAAATGGACAAAGGTAGGGGAACCAGAATGCCAGGAAGCAGAAATGAACATTCGGGAAGAATATTGGATTTAAAGCCACAAACTGATAGAGAGAGAATCAGAAGCAGTAAGCGAAGAGTAGTAGGGATTAAGTCGAAAGCAGAGAGAAGAAGCCGAGCTGACCTACAGAAGAAAAGGCAGCATCGAGCCAGAATTAAGACAGAGACAGAGAGAGTTAGAGAGTCTGTGCACTCCAGAGAAGGCTTGAGAGGTTTGAGCACACTCCTCTGTAATGCCTGTCATGTATGAGTCTCAGATTGGGCTCATACTGCTGTGACCAATAGAGGTCAAGATTTCAGTGAGGAGAGTCAGTGTACTCCAGAGACTTGGGGAATCCAAGTACAGTCTTACTGATTTGTATCTGCTGAGTGAGACTCAAATTGAGCTCACTGTTGTAAAAACTCTGCTTTGAAAACATAATAGAGAGGCCACCACTGAAGGTTGGACCAGGAGACGTAGCCCAAGATTATTGGGTGAGCTCCTTATTAAACTTGTTGTGTTTATATGTTTGTCTATTATGTTTTCTTTAACTACTTCATTCATGTGTATTTTGCAATCTTATTGATCTGTTGCATAAAATAACATAGGCGTATCCATGCACATGAGTTTGTAATACCTTATTGTTTGTCTTAGATCAATTCCAGATCAAGTTAGAAAGTCCATCAAATGGATGTAAAAACTGCTTTCTTGAATGGAGATCTAAAAGAGAATGTTTTTATGTCCTAGCGAGAAGGATTTTATTGTGAAAGGTCAAGAACATAAAGTATGCAAGCTTGTAAAATCATTGTATTGCCTCAAGCAAGCACCACGAGCCTAGTATGAGAAGTTAACTAAGCATTTTCTTGTTAATTATTTACCGGAAAAAAAAAAAAAAAAAAAAAAAATAGTCACATAGATTTACCGAGAGGAACAATAACCAGCAATAAGATACATGAAAAATGCACAAAATAGTTAACCAGGAAAAACCCAACTCTGGGGAAAACCCACCCTAATGAAATTTCATTAGCCTTGGCCAAAACCTTAGCCAACTCGACCAAGTGAGCCTTCACTATTCACCTCCTTGGCCCATCTTACAATGAAGTCTTTCCAGCCTTTTATAGGCTCCATTACATGCAATACCATGGGCAGGAAACCATGGGTACACAATACCATGTGCCCCAAAACCATCATTGTGTAAGCTAGTCAACCTTGACTTGAACCCTAAGTCAATTTTACCTAACAATTCCCTCCTTAAGCCTGACTTGGGGTTCCTTAACTAAATCCAGCCAAAATTTCTAAGTGAGACAACCCCTCTCACTCTAGCCCTTATCCCCCCTCAAAGCTTTTACCCGAGGTATTGTTAACCGAACATCCCCCCTATCACCTAGGTCTAACCCTGACTTTACCGATAATTACCCAGGGGTACACATGCCTAACCAGGTCATACAATAGTATGCCCTGTAGGAATTTACAGGGTAAGTTCCTCAGACAGAACACCAAAGGACACCGCTCACAACCAGATCGCATATCAATACACCAGTATTTTTGACGTGGTTAAAACCCTCAAAGAGGGAAACAGTCCACGACCTGAGCCAACGCGGCCACTTCAGTCAATTTATTAATAAAAGAATGAAAATTTACATAAGCTTCTCTCATAGACGGATTACACTACAAATGACCCTCCATGCGCTTTAAATAGAAATCATGGACCAATCGGGTGTCAAGCCACGAATCAAGTGTCGGTAATACCGAGGAGAGAATGAACCGTTGGATCACTACGTATCGTGACCGTCGGATTGTAAGTTACAAAATGTACAAGGTAAAGAAACACACTTTACCTAACTCTATACCTAACTCTATACTAGACCAAGTTGTACTTAACTATTTCCTACGTGTCGGAATATCCTAACATCCCCCCTTAAGAACAACTTGGGATAGGATTGAAGGATTTTCAAATATGACACAATAGGAGAAGGAAGGAGGCACTAGAGCCTATCCCCCCTTAGTGACAACATCCTGAACTCCAACCATAAATCGAAGTTTAGTGAACTTCGCCTCTGTGAGAGCCTTTGGAAGGATGTCTGCAACTTGATCATCTGTTGAACAATATTGCACTTCAAGAATATGGTCATGAATGAGCTTTCTGATGAAGTGCATGTGCAGTTCAATGTTTTTGCTGCGCTGATGTTGGACTAGATCTTTGCATAGCTGAATGGCACTTTGATTGTCACACCAAAGTGTAGTCGGATGCTGCTGCTGAAAGCCAAACTCTGACAGGATCTGTCAAAGCCACAAGGCTTCCTTACTTGCTTCTACGGCACCACGATATTCTGCTTCTGCTGAAGAAAGAGAAATGGCACCTTGTTTCTTGCAAGCCCATGTAATAGGTCCTAAACTAAGAGTGAACACATAACCTGCAGTAGACTTCCGATCATCAGGGTCACCAGCCCAATCGGAATCAGTGAAACCAACCAATAGAGGAGATGCTTCGGCACTGTAATGAATCCCAAACTGAACTGTACCTCGAACATAACGAAGTATTCTTTTAGCTGCTTTCCAATGACTTTCATGTGGGTTTTGCATAAACCGAGCAACAAGGCCAATAGCAAAGGAAAGGTCAGGACGAGTATGGGTTAGATACAGAAGTTTTCCTACAAGTTGGCGCTATAAGGTAGCATCAACTTCAGGAGAAGTACAAGTGACTGAAAGTTTGACTCCAGACTGGAAGGGAGAAGGGGTTGGCTTACAGTCTTCCATGTGAAAATGGCGTAGAATATCACACGCATACTTGGACTGGGAAAGGGAAATACCCTCCTTGGATTGCAAGACTTGAAGACCCAGAAAATAATGTAAGTGTCCTAAGTCTGTCATTTCAAATTTCTTTTTAAGGTTGGAATTCACATGGTTTATAAGGTTGGGATCACTACCGGTAAGGATAAGATCATCAACATAAAGAAAAAGAATGATAAAAGACTTGCCCACTTTCTTGGTGTATAAAGTATTGTCAGAATGACACCTAGAAAAGCCAGATTCTAAAAGAAAGCTATCCATTTTGGCATACCAAGCTCGAGGAGCTTGCTTGAGACCATAAAGGGATTTCTTAAGCTGACATACAAGGCTGGAGTCTGTTTTTATGAAGCCAATGGGTTGTTCCATGTAGATTTCTTCATGCAAGTCCCCATGCAAGAAGGAAGATTTAACATCCATCTGATGGACTTCCCATTTGAACGAGGCAGCAAGGGAAAGAACAAGGCGAATAGAGTTCATTTTGGCAACAGGGGAGAAGGTTTCAGTGTAGTCAATGCCTTCAACCTATGAAAAACCTTTAGCAACAAGACGAGCTTTATGTTTATCAACTTTCCCATCTGGTCCATACTTGGTTCTATAAACCCATTTGCATTTAACAAGTTTTCGTCCCTTTGGTAGAGGAACAAGATCCCATGTATCATTTGCCAATAATGAATGATATTCTTCATTCATAGCTGCTTCCCAATCTGGATGGCCTGAAGCTTCTGCAAAGGTGTTAGGATCATAATTTACTGGAGCTTGAGCCAGTAAATAAGAGGCTCTGTCAAAATGAGAACGTGTGTGTCGTTGATCTGTAGGATCACCGGCAAGATCACCTGCTGCATCTCGAGTAGCACGAACCCATTTTGGAAGCTGAGGAGCTGAAGGAGGATCCTGAGATGGTGGGGGAGGATTTTCATCCTCACTTTCATCATCTGAAGAAGAAATGTTTTCAAAAGTAGAAGAGATAGGGAGAGGTGGCACATCCGTCGGACTAGGCTCGCAGGCCGATATATTTTCATCAAATTTTACATCTCTTCTAATGATAACTTTTTTGGACTTAAATGGAATAAGTCTATAGCCTTTGACATCTTCAGAATATCCAACAAAAGTACATTTTTCACTCTTAGGTTCTAAAGCTTTATGCTTTTCATCTGGAATATGGGCCCACGCTTCACTTCCAAAAACACGAAAGTGACTTACATCTGGTTTGATTGAGCTCCATGCTTCTTCTGGAGTGATATTCTTTAAAGCCTTAGTAGGAGTGTGATTTATTATGTAATTTGCACAGTTAATTGCTTCTACCCAAAAACTAAGACCAAGTCCTTTAGATTGTAGCATACAATTAGCCATTTCCTTTAAGGTGCGATTCTTCCTTTCAGCTACACCATTTTGTTGTGGAGTATATGGAACAGTATGTTGCATTTGAATTCCCTTCTCAGTGCAAAAGTTGATGAATGTGTTTTTAACATATTCTCCGCCATTATCAGATCTTAGCTTAAGAATTTGATGTCCAGATTGTTTTTCAACAAAGGCCTTGAAGGCCAAAAATGTGTTAAATACTTCACTCTTGAGTTTTAAGAAGTATACCCAAGTGCGTCTGGAGAAATCATCAATGAAAGTTAAGAAATACTTGCAGCTAGAGAATGAAACAACTGGAAGTGGACCACATAAATCACTATGCACAAGCTATAAAGGGGCTGAGGCATGCCAAGAGGCACGTTTTTCAAAACTGTCCCGATGATGTTTTCCGAGTACACATCCGGAACAAACACCATCTCTGCAAGATACCATAGGAAGACCTGTCACCATATTTTCTTTACATAGATGCTAAAGGGAGCGATAGTTTAAGTGACCAAATCACTCATGCCAAAGTTTGTTCACTTCATCGTTATGAGCAACAAATATTGAGGGAAGATTTGATGACCCAAAGTTGTGAAACTTATAAAACCTTGTAGAATCATCAGCAATGCCAGTAGCTAAAATCTGTTTAGGATCTCTTAGGTCCTTTATTACAACATCATGAGGTGAAAATTCAACGATTTTACCTTCACCTGAATGAGTTATCTGATATACAGATAGAAGGTTGCAGGATAAGGTTGGAAACGCATAATACATCATTAAATTGACCATTGTCTAGATGATCAGTTCCAGTCCCTACAACATTAAGAGATCTATCATCACCAACATATATATTTTTGGTGTTACAATCATTTACAGAAGAAAACATGGCTTTGTTTTTGGCCATGTGATAAGAAGCTCCAGAATCAATGAGCCACTCATGAGAATGAGAAGAAGAAGATACATTTAATGCATAACCAGGCCGAGATGATTGACAACCGCATGCAGAAAGTGCCATTCCTGAAGATGAAGTTGAAGGTGAAGAATGCTCCAAATGGATGTTATGTTTCTTCATTGCTGCTTCCAAGGCTTCCATCTTCTTAAAGCATTTGGATTCTAAGTGGCCATCTCGATTACAAAAGTTGCAATGTCTATCAGTCTTCTTCCATTTGTTTTTATTTGTCTTATCATTTTGTTGAAATGATTTTTCATTTTGAGGCTGAGATTGCTTAGGACCCTTGTTTGGTTTAGGACCATTCTTTTTAGGATATGACTTCTTAGGATTCTTTGAATTTGGTTGCTGCTGGGTGGCTAACGCTTTCTTGGAAGAGTTTCCAAGATTAAGAAGACCAAGGTGTAAGAGTTTTTCTTGTTCTCTTATTAAAGAATCACAAAAAGAGTCAAAGGAAGGGGACTTGTAGTCTGTTCCTTGAGAAATAAAGGCTTCTCTTGTAGAATGGAAAGTGGAAACAAACACAGAGTAGACTGGTCCCAACTTAGTAAGAATGGAATAGATAAGGTTACTATCTTCTTTCTTAACCTTAACACCTTCCAAGAGATATCTAAGGGTCTTGAACTTGGACAAGAAATATTCAACGCAAGAAAAATTATTAGGGTCCAATGTAAGCAACTCATTTTCAAGTTGATGGGCTCTAAGTTCATTTTTAATCCCAAAAACTTTATTGATTTGTTTCATTGCTTCATCAGGAGTATCAAGTTCTGCAATATGGAATCTAAGATCTGGAGAAATACACATCCCTATCAATCCACGTGTTTGATCTTGCCTATTTTCCCATTTAACAGCCTTATCTTCATCCTTCGGTTTCTTTTCTTGGCCTGAGGCTATTCTGTAGAGACCTTTACTTCTAAGTAAATCCTCAATGTAGGACAACCATTGGAAGTAGTTGGTGTTGTCAAGGGTAACTTGGTATTGACTTTCCATTTCAACGGAAACTGAAGCTAAATATGCTAAAACTAAGTGTTCCAATGGATAGATCTCGAAAAATTAGGCTGTTTCAAAAAAAACGGTTCTGAAAACGGCTTCCGGATGAACAAGTTATGGCTTTTTGAAAAAAAATTGATGAAGTTGCCGACGAAGTGCGGGAATGTGCGGAAATGAAAAATCCGCCCCAAAAAATGGAGATTTGAACCCAAGACCTCTACTCTCTTAAAATAGCTTTGAACCAATTGAGCTATACAAAAAATTTGAGAGAGAGAGAGAGAGGGGGGGTGATGCTTTGGGTTGCGTGCTTGCTTTGAGAAGGCTCTTTTTCCATACAAAACAAAAAACACAAAACCCAACACGGACATACAAAAAAAAATGAACCTTGCGGCTTGAAGTTAGTTTTAGCCGAAAAACTAAATATTTTCAAAAATGAACCTTGCGGCTCAAAGTTAGCTTTAGCTGGAAACTAAATATTTTCCTCAATGTTTCTGATTTTCCGAGATCACACTAAGGCGCACGGAAAAGAGCATACGCATGAGAAAAATCCTTCCTTTTTGTTTCTGATTTGCCCAGATCGCACAGAGTCGCAGGGCAAAGAGCATACGCAGAAATGAAAGGTATAGATCCGATAATAAAAAAGGCTAGATAAACCGAAACCGAAATAAACTGAGAGAAAATAACTGTAAATTGCAAATAAACACTGTATACCTCCAAATCTTAAAAATGACGCAGCTAGGGCTACCGGAAACCTTTTCGCGTGAAACGAAAGGGGTTCCTCACTGGAACAGATTCTCCCAACACAACAGAGCAGTCCTATCGGCCCAAAAGCAGTCAGAAACAGTAGATCTAAGAAACGGCAGTCGGATGCAGTTCTACCGGCTTCAGATTTGGATCACCAACGGACGCGGCCCTCAAATAGCTCTGATACCATGTAGGAATTTACAGGGTAAGTTCCTCAGATAGAACACCAAAGGACACCGCTCACAACCAGATCGCAGATAAATACACCAGTATTTTTGACGTGGTTAAAACCCTCAAAGAGGGAAACAGTCCATGGCCTGAGCCAACGCGGCCACTTCAGGCAATTTATTAATAAAAGAATGAAAATTTACATAAGCTTCTCTCATAGACGGATTACACTACAAATGACCCTCCATGCGCTTTAAATAGAAATCATGGACCAATCGGGTGTCAAGCCACGGATCAAGTGTCGGTAATACCGAGGAGAGAATGAACCGTCGGATCACTACGTATCATGACCATCGGATTGTAAGTTACAAAATGTACAAGGTAAAGAAACACACTTTACCTAACTCTATACTAGACCAAGTTGTACTTAACTATTTCCTATGTGTCGGAATATCCTAACATGCCCATTTACATGCAATAAAATTTGGCTTCATAATTTTTTTTTTAAATTCATTGTGGTTGTTGTCTTGATATTCTAACCCATCCTCTATCACTTTAACATACTTGATGCTCTCCTCAACCACCTCTCTTAATTAACATGCATATCCCATTTGACATAGCCTACATATCATCTTGTTGAAATCCTGTAGTGATTGGTTTCCATTTGTAGCATGCTACAAAAGTTCAGTCCTCTGGATCTTAGAACTTGCGAACACTCCAGAATGCCCCCTAGACTGGTTGGTACTTACACATGCACATTCTCACGTTCAAGGAACAACCTGAATGCCATAAGGCCAACATAGCCTATGTAATCATGCCCTTGATCTCTTAGTGTGGTCCTCATTCCAAAAAATAGACATTGCTTCATCGTTGAACCTACGACAACCTTTCTACCACCACGGTATACATGGCCACCAGCTTTTCCACTAGCATCACCATGCCCAAGATTTTTCAACACTAGATCTCATAACTACACCAAATCGGAAATCATTCTCTTGCAGAATTTGAAGCCTCACAAATGCTCACATCATCCCTGCTAAAACCGAGGCTCAACCTCAACACTGTAATGGCATCAATCAACCTTTTCCCAGACACATTTTTTTGTCAGCAGCACCTATGAAGCCACAACTTTTCCTCAGTGTTGCAGTAGCAGTACAATCACTTGGAGCACTACTCCGTGGCATATGACCAAGGAAAAAAAGAAAGAACTTCTGCTTTTATTTATAGTGTAGAAAATGATTCAGGAACCTTCTTTCTAGTTTGAGTTCAAACCAACTCACTATTTCCAATATATGGGCCTAAAAGATCTAAAGAATTTCCCACGCAACTATATATGTTGCCTTAATTTTTTCAACCATGCCTACGCTATAATGACAGCTTCCTTATGCTTTGGTTTCTCCTTCACATGAGCGTGGATCTCACCCAAGTAGCGACTTATTTCTTTTCTCTTTCGCTCGGGTCGAGGTTCTTGGTAGCCACCTCATCTCTTCCCCTATGCCTAGACCTAGCGTAGCTGCTAAAAATTGCCACCAAGATGGCGTATCTACAAAAGGCAAAGTCGCCCTTTGTGGCCTTACGTGTCCTCCTGCTTGTTATAGGGAATTTGCATCTACGAATAAACACATTTTCCCTAGGTGGGTAGCTACACCTAGAAGAACAGAAGGAAAGTAGTTTAATCTTTTCCTATAGTAGATAGATGAGATGAAGGAACTTCCTTGTAGTCTTTTGCTTCCTTAATCCCCTTTGAATTTCTCCCGTCGCTCCCACTTGAACTGAATCTGCTCAATAGGTACCTATGTCAACAAAACAGAAACAACATACGATCAAAGCATACATGATCTATCTACTATAAACCAATGGAATCGAAGACATTGAAACACATAATCATCATAGATATGAACAATAATGTGAGAAAAGGAATAAACTCTTTATTAATGTAGAAGGAAGAGTTTCACTCAATACAGTTCGATCCTGTGCCACTCCTCCAGCTTCACTCCAACCCTCTCCACATCAAAAGCACACCAATTCATCAACATAACATTGCTTGACATAAACTCAAATCTCAAACCAAAATAATTTCCTTACAAATTTCAGATTCTATCCCCCTGATCACTATGATGAGCGCTCAATTTATAGGAAATGGAGGTGGTTTTGTCATAAATGAGGGTATTGAATGGCCTTCCAAACTTGGATTTAGTTTCCATGGAGCAAGGGATGAGAGGATAGGAGGTTAATGGATCCTTAGCCTATCCAATTTCGAGCTCATAGGAGGAGATAAGAGATGGGATCCTTCTAGAATCATCTAGAATCAAGGAATATTCCTAGAACCCATGCAAATTTCGCTTAGTCTCGCCTAGCGCGGGTCAAAGAGGGCCTATGTGCACTACATTGAAGGCTAGAATGGGCCTGCCTGCTCTGCAGCACAGTTACCCCTGACCAAGGCTACGCTGGTGTCCCAAGGAGACATTTCAACAAGGCTTCAGGCCAGGAAACTTTCATAGAAGGAAGCATTCAATGTGATGACTTGTCTAGGGCATGTAACAACTGAATTAGGGTTTGATGAGCCCTAATTGTACTGATCTGAATGTTAGGATTGATGTGCCCAAATAGCCCTGTAACAGTTGCCCCCTAAATCATGAAGTCGAAAAATGATAATGTCGAATGATATACTTTACGATGTGAGAGAGAGGATCTGAAGCGGACGGTGACCTGCATCGATTACAATACATAACATCATGATATTTTTAATTTTTCATGAATTGATGAGGGAAGGCATACCCATACTCAGCATATAAAATTTTCATTACATGTACATGGATAGTCATCTATAGATATAGACCCGTGATAGGATGACTATCCATGTAAAGCCATTGTACAGATGATTTAGTACTCTCCTGAAATTGCAGCTCGGATGTATGAAACTAGATCTGGGGTCTTCTATCTCGTCCAATCGTTCACTCAAGTATGAGTCTAACCATGTGAATATGTGATCTGAAGTTGAACATGGGAAGACAATGTCTGGTTATCAGCCAATGATCTAAGTCGTTAACGGATGTGAGAGAGATCACAGATAATGATAATGATTCTCAAGGTACTGCAGTACATCCTGCATGGTGTGAATAAATGTTTTGATGTTGAACACCATACAAAGTCTTTCAGTCGAAGGCTAGTGATGTCAACCTGTTACTGGAAGTGAGAAACTTCCCATTGATGTATGCAAGCCTCAAGGTACTGGAAGGGTGTTTCTACGTCAACTTCTTGGATAATGTGCTGATGTCGACAAGAAGTGACTCATTGTAGGAGGGCCTTGTTGTATCCCACATCAACAACACGAAATGAGTGTGATGATTTTGGAGACGGAATTTGACTGACGACACAATGTTCAGGAATGGCAGTCATGAAAATGAAGGTTTATAAGTATTGAAAAGGATGAAGTTTACTGATGACTTCTCTTAAACATGTCAAGGACACTGAATAAAAACACTAAGATGAAGTGAAAGTGTCATGTTCAAGAGCGACTTGCTACCATAAAGTGATTTATCCCTTTTCCCATTTTCCCCAGTGATTGCTGACCAGTACCTCTTTATTTTTTAATAAGCTTGAGGAGGATAACATATGCTTGTAGTATAATTCCACCCTTCGGGTGAATCCATCGGTATGTGATGTTTTAACGAACCTAGCAAAGGTGAAACTCGGTCTTGTCATGATGGACAAGTTTGTCGCTATTTAATGTTTTAATGAGTTTAACGACAATGAGAACTCGGTCCTTTCATGTATAGAGAGTTTGAAAATGGACAAAAAGAAAATTCCACAAGTTCTTTTTCGTAAATTTGTCTCTTAAGTCCGAAAAGACGTAAAATAATACAAGAGAGAACCTATTGACCATGTTCGATCAATGTATTCCTTTTTCGTAAATAATCTATCTCATTCTGGAAAAGGGTTAAACTTATACGGAGTAGATGTCGTTTCCAATCCATTAACGAGGGACAATCTTTTCATATTTCAAGAGTCTGAAAAGAGCTTAAAGAGGACTCCATTTAGAGGAATGAGTGGTGTCTAGGATAGCAACTAGTTCCGGTGATTTTGGAACTTCTCAAAACATGTTGATTTATGTGAAGAGGTTGGCTAATAAGACCACTCATTGCAACTATTCCTCAAAAAGGGTAAAACAACCAAGTGAAAGCGTATGATCGTCCAAGAAGATAGTGACGATGGAAGGAGAAAAACCAAGGCCCATCTGACGCAAGAGGTTGATAGAATGGAAATCACGAGGGTTAAAATGGATATGGGTTCATTTTTACACAAGCTTGAACCATAGGGAACTATTCTTGGATTTAGTTTCATGTTTACACAAGCTTGAAATGAAAAATGATGTTTGGATTCAGTTTCATTTTTACACAAGCTTGAAACAAGAAAAAACTATGCTTGAGATTGGTTTACATGGCTCTAGCATGATGACTCAATTCTAGGTGCATGCCCCCCAAGCTTCATTGCATTCACCTAAGTAGACTACTCGTCGATATGAGGCGGATGGAATGAAGGTTCATATATGAGATCAAGTGAAAGACTCAACTGGGATTTTAGGAGATCTAATCAAAGACTCAAATTGGAACTTTGCTCCAAGGGACCTTGTTTCATTTTTTAATGAGCTTGACACAAGTCAAGGAACTCTGCTCATATTCCTTGTTTCATTTTTTGAAGAGCTTGACACAAGACAAGGAACTATTCTCATGAACCTATTTCATTTTTTAATGAGGTTGACACAGTAAAATAACTATCCTCATATTCCTTGTTTCATTTTTTAACAAGCTTGACACAAGACAAGGAACTATGCTCATGGACCTGTTTCATTTTTTAATGAGGTTGACACAGTAAAAGAACTATCCTCATATTCCTTGTTTCATTTTTTAACGAGCTTGACACAAGACAAGGAACTATGCTCATGATTCCTTGATCACGACCCATAAGAGGTCATGACTTCCAAGAGGTTCTCATCAGATGGGAGAACAATGCTCTGGAAGGGATACATAGCAAGGAATCCATTAGAGAGATCTGGTTCCAATGCCCCCAATACATAATGCACAACATCACGAAATTGATCGTCAATTGATGTAGGCATGGAACGAGTTGCCACATAATTAACCCATGGTGGGGAAGATACCATTAGGACAAAAGGACCATTTAGGGAAGATGGTTGATTGCAAGCCATATTTGGACCGGGAAATGAAAGTTGGTCAACAATGAAAATTCTTCCTTCATGCAAGAAACACATCACTTGAAAGAGTGTTGAAACAATAGCTCCCATGTCATAAACATAGTCTCTCCCAAGAAGTAAATTGTAATCTAAAGGGCCTGGGACTACCATCACATTGACATAAATAATTTTTCCTCCCAAAGTAATAGGCAACTGAGGAAGGATCCCTCATGGTTGACTGATTCCTTTGTTAAAAGCCAATAGATTTTGGGTAACAGGCACAAGTGGCAGTGAACCAATCTCTTGCCAAGCAGTGGAGGAAAGGATACTCACAGATGCACCTTCATCTATAATAGTGTCAGATACAATCATATTATAAACCTATACTATGATCTAGAAAGGCACATAAGAAGGAAGATGACATCCTTCTAGTCGATTCCAATCAAAGGAAGTGACCAGACTACTTGGAGGGGGTACCATAAGAATGGGGGAAATACCCCCTTGAGTTACGAGAATGGAAGGATTTTCCTACTATCTTGATGGAACAGGAGGGTTTCCTTCAAGCTCATTGGAATCTAAAGAAATGAAAAGGACCTAAGTGGTATCATACTCACTCTCTACGAGAAAGGTATGATTAACTGGAGGTGAAATCGGGTCAACTATTTCCTCAACCTATGATTGGTCAAGTATAGACTCATGGGATCAACATTCAGAGAGAGTGGGTTTAACCGACGATTGATTTGGGTCAGTCACTTCATCAACTAGTGAAGTACTAAGGGAGAGTCTCTTGTAACTAGATGGAAGTCCCTACGGAGAAGCAGGATAGTTATCCAACACCTTTTGGGCTTCATTCAGATAGGGACAAAGGTGAATTGGGTGATTCCCTTCACATAACCTACAGGGAAAATTAACTTTACCCTTTTTTCCATGAACCTTACTACCACTAGTTGATGGTGTGTCACTAGCATGATCTCCATAATTTGATGACACAGGATGATGTGAACGAGAAGACCATTCTTCTAAGATCTGAGGAATACCAAAACAAATTTGAAGAATATGGTCTCCCATATAAAGTTTGCAAGGATATCGAAGTTTGTGAGGCTTATCGAACAGTTTCTCATCAGAAGTTGCATTCGAAGCAATGGTTGCTTGGTTGCCCCCCTGCTGAATTTTCTTCTTCTTCTTCTTCTCCTTCTTCCCTTTCTTCTTCTTCTTATCCACCTAGTTACTAGTGTCAATACTTTTACTAGGTGAAGAGGAAGAAGGGGAGGAAGAAACAACTAACGAAGAAGGTAAAGGGTCAACTCTAGGATCAACTGGAGGTTGATTTTTTCCAGGTGGAGAAGTAATCGATTGCGGGGAAATCACGACATTTTGAACCAAGGAGGTTGAAAAAACCATACTAGCAAGCCAATGATAAATCCCATATGGGATAATGTAGCCATATATGGAGCACCAATATTTCCAAAAGGAGGAAAAGTACCAGGATTCCCGTCAAAAGGAATTCTTGAACCGGTGGACTCTGAATTTGTCGCCATATGTCTCAACCTAAGATAAACTAAGGAGTGACATGGAGGATGTTATTTGTGGTCAATTAATTTTATTTTAATCAAAATAACATAACAAAACAAAAGAGGTATAATCTAGGCAAAATGATTACCAAGTGACTGTGAACTGCAATATATTTCCTCAGTAAACCAAGGACTTAATGTACGTGTAGGAAATCTCCCCAAATGTTATGTTCGATGTATCATAGTGTACAAGGTTGCCGACTCGGTTACCAATGGATGGATAGCAACCTAATGTAGTACTCCAAAATATACCCGAAAGTATGTGGAGGCCCAATCCGTGTTAGCATTGTTTAATGTGAAACCGCAAAATGAAAGCATTCCTTTATACTTTTAGTACTATAACACCGCCCTATATACCCGAAGGAACGTGAATGAGCTACGATATACTTACATACGTGGAATGATGTATCACACTAGGAATGTATTGCAGACAATTAACGACAACTGCTATGTTTAATGGCACCGGAACACAACTCTATCCTAGAACCTCCAAATGTTATGCGTTAAGTTACAATTCTCCATTAGGTTAATTGAGATAACTTTTAAGTTGATCTTCTTAAGAATTTTCCTTTCAAGGTTCACCACATGATGTATGTTTGCAATTCCTAGAATAAAACTAACATGAGAAACATTCTTTCATTCAATTAACAATGAAAACTGTAATTAGTAAGGGATAGAGCAATCAGATCTTTGACAAAGAGCAAAGAGCACACCTATTGCAATTTCCATAGCTATTCCTATCATTCACTCACAAACTAAAATATGTACAATGCATGTTTTTCTTTTCATTTCCTTTAATTTTTAGATGAAAAAAAGGAAACTAAATACACAAACAATCAATCAATACTTTTCGCAAGAAACGAAGACTTTACGACAGTTTCTTTTTCAAAGAAATGAAGACTTTATGACACTTCTTTTTCAGAAAAAACTAATCGATTGTAAGCTAACTTTGACAATGAATTGATAATGATAAGGAAATAACTTAAGAAACACTAAAAAACCAAGCCCAAAGTAGGGCTAGGAGAAGAAATACAAATTGATTTCAGAACCATAGAAAACATTGATCTTTCAGCAAATAAAAACAAAAGCAACTTTGGAAAAATCAAGCCAAAGGTGGGTTTTTTAGTCTAAGGGGGATCAGCGCAGGCTAGAGTGGGAGACAGTGCACTGCAAAGCACTGTCTCGAAGCCAAGGGTGCACTGCAGTTCACTATCCCCTGACCAAGGGTGCACTGGTACCAACACATTCCTAGAATAGGCATTCTAGTGCAAATTTTGACCAAAAAAGCTTCAAAATGACTGAAAAGAGATCAATGAGGTCAAGAAAAGTCCACTAGGATGTAATATGACGAGGATAAACTACTAGGAACAATATTTGTTCCCCAGTATGGTCACCAATTTGTTATACGGAATTTGCATCTACAGATAAACACATTTTCCATAGGTGGGTAGCTACACCTAGAACAGAAAAAGGAAAGTAGTTTAATCTTTTAGTAGATAGATGAGATGAAGGAACTTAATTGTACACTTTCACTTCCTTAATCCCCTTTGAATTGCTCCTTTCACTCCCACTTGAACTGAATCCTCTCAATAGGTACCTGTGTCAACAAAAACAGAAACAACAAGCAATCAAAGCATACATGATCTATCTACTATAAACCAATGGAATCAAAGACATTGAAACACATAATCATCATAGATATGAACAATAATATGAGAAAAGGAATAAAATCTTTATTAATTTAGAAGGAAGAGTTTCACCCAATACAGTTCAATCATGTGCCACTCCTCCAGCTTCAATCCAACCCTCACCACATCAAAATCACACCAATTCAGCAACATAACATTGCTTGACATGAACTCAAATCTCAAACCAACAGAATTTCCTTAAAAACTTCATATTCTAGCTCCCTGATCTTTATGATGAGTGCTCAATTTATAGGAAATGGAGGTAGTTTTGTCATAAATGAGGGTATTGAATGGCCTTCCAAACTTGGAGTTAGTTTCCATGTGTTGGCATTATGATACATATGTTGTACTTGATGGCAACCCACTCATCTCAGATAATAAATTATAGTGTAGAGAAAAGTTCACGCACTTATATGCAGAGAAAAGTTTATTTCATGTAGAGAAAAGTTCACGCACTTTTATGCAGAGAAAAGTTTATTTCATGTAGAGAAAAAGTTCACGCACTTTTATGCAGAGAAAAGTTTATTTCATGTAGAGAAAAAGTTCACGCACTTTCATGTGAGGAAAAGCGTGTATATGTTGGAGAACTTACCTTTGGTCCATGGTAGTTAGTCCTTGGTATTTGAACCTATGAGGAAAAGCGCGTATATGTTGGAGAACTTACCTTTGGTCCATGGTAGTTAGTCCTTGGTATTTGAACCTAAGGTTTTGGACCATGGTACTTCGTCAAAAGTGTTGATCTCACGTACTTTCATGGTTGGTTCATGGTATTAGTCCAACAGTTTTTTGATCCTATGGTTTTGGCCCGTGGTATTGTGAAAGGCCTAAGCCTATATAAAGCAAAGGAGATCACTTGGCTAATTCATTCTTGCAATCGAATATCTTAAGATCTGAAATATTGGGTTATTGTTTTAAAAGTTTGATCTATGAAAGGGAAGTTGAAAGCGAATCTGTGAAGGATGATCTCTCGAGCGCTGCAGCTGCGGAAGTGCGGAGGCGCCACAGAAGGCATAGTACGGAGGCGCCACAGAAGGCGCAGTGCGGAGACGCCACAGAGGCGCCACAGAAGGCGCAGTGCGGAGGCGCCACAGAAGGCGCAGTGCGGAGACGCCACAGAGGCGCCACAGAAGGCGCAGTGCGGAGGCGCCACAGAAGGCGCAGTGCGGAGGCGCCACAGAAGGCGCAGTGCGGAGACGCCACAGAAGGCGCAGTGCGGAGGCGCCACAGAAGGCGTAGTGCAGAGGCGCCACAGAAGGCGCAGTGCGGAGACGCCACAGAGGCGCCACAGAAGGCACAGTGCGGAGGCGCCACAGAAGGCGCAGTGCGGAGACGCCATAGAGGCGCCACAGAAAGCGCAGTGCGGAGGCGCCACAGAAGGCATAGTGCGGAGGCGCCACAAAAGACGCAGTGCGGAGACACCACAGAGGCGCCACAGAAGGCGCAGTGCGGAGGCGCCACAGAAGGCGCAGTGCAGAGGCGCCACAGAAGGCGCAGTGCGGAGGCGCCACAGAAGGCGCAGGTGCGGTGGTCACGGCGCCACAGAAGGCGCAGGTGCGGAGGGTTTTGGGTGCATAACTGATGTTTGGTTACTGGTATTGAGTTCAGATAACAGCATGATTAATGACTTATCTTTATGTACTAGATCTGGTTGATAACTCTCATAATATCATTGTATATGTATGGATCTGGTGATTGGGTGATTCAGAAGGTTGTTTGATTATGAGCTTCAAAGTTGTTGTTGGATCTAGTTTGAAAATTTATGAAAAGTGGTCCTTGAAAGAAAAGAAGTAGGGGGTTGTAGCTCCCTTCTAGGAGAGACTGGAAAACGAGAGAGAGTTGTAGCTCTCTGCAGGTTGCAGCCTGCGTACTGGTAAAGGACTGCACTAGTACAAAACCATTGTAAAAGGAGTTTCTAATTTGAAAGAAGATAGAGACATATTGCAGCAGGTGGTTTTCACCCACATTGGGTTTCCACCTTACATCTTGTGTTCTTTGGTGTGACTATCTGTTTTCTTTGTTCATGCTCATTATTTTATGGTACTGACATGCAAAAATAATTTAAAGAATAAATAAGGAAGATTTATTAAAAGAACTTGATAATACTGATTCACCCCCCCTCTCAGTATTATTTCCAACAATTGGTATCAGAGCAGGTCCTTCAGAGAAGCTTGATCGCTTGAAGGAAGATCATTCATCATGAGCAACTACGAGAGGGAAGCATCAATCAGGCCACCAATTTTTGATGGGACAAACTTCAATTATTGGAAGGTAAGAGTTACTGCCTATCTTCAATCTCTTGGTACAGAAGTTTGGGATATCATAGATACAGGCTACACTTTTCCTTCAGCTACTCCTACAGATACGGCCGAAAAGAAGAAATATGAAACAAATGCTAAAGCAGTCAATACTCTACTGGGATGCTTATCTCAAACAGAATCCGTGAAGGTTATGCAATATAAATCCGCAAAAGAAATATGGGACAAGATTGTCTTGAGCTACGAAGGAGATGAACAGGTAAAGCGTGCTAAACTTCAAACCCTCAGGATTCAGTATGAGAATCTCAGAATGTATAATGATGAAAGTGTGGCTAACTATTTCCTTCGGGTAGATGAGATTGTTAATTTCATGAAAAACTTGGGTGAAGAAATAAAAGAGGCTATTGTGGTTGAAAAAGTTCTAAGATCATTGTCCCCCAAGTTTGAATCTAAAGTGTCTGCAATAGAAGAAAAGGAAAATCTACGAATTCTTACTATGTCTCAGCTACACGGAATTCTAACTGCTTATGAAATGATAAAGGGAGGTCCATCAGACAGAAGAGAAGCTGCTTTCAAGGCTTCAGGCAAAGGAGACTATTATGAAGCAAGTCACGTGCCAGAAGAAGAAGAAGAAGAATCAAATTTTTTCAGAAATCTTCAAAGGGGAACTGGAAGGTTCAGAGGTAAGTTACCTTTTAAATGCTTTGCTTGTGGAAGAGTAGTTCATTATTCTGCAAAATGTCCTCATAAGGATAAAGGAAAGGAACCTGCTAGATGGAACAAGAAACAGATTGCAAATAAGAAAAGCTACTACACTCGTGAAGATAGTGATGGTCTATCAAATAGTGACGAAGATGAACGAGGTAATGACTATAAACTCTTAATGGCATTTGAAGATGATGATTACATGGATGCTATAGATGTGGATAGCTTTTGTGAAGAAATTTCTAGACTCAAGACATGTATAGAAGAAAAGAATAGGATCATTGATACTCTACAACTTCAAATTGATGAAAAAGAAAAATATCTTGAAAAGTTAGAAGGCGAAATTGTTGGTCTTAGAAAAGAGATTGAGAAAACAAAGGCTATTAATCTTAAGTTTGTCAAAGGCTTTGAAACTCTGGATGAGATCATCAATGTACAGCGCTCTCCTCTAAACAAGACAGGTCTGGGCTATAATGGAGAAACTTCTCAAGCATCCACCTCAAAGAGTTATCTTGATGCAGCAAGAAGGAATGAGCAAAAGCACAATGGAGATCACCAAGTAAAGCAGGGACCAATTACAAAAAAAGACTATCAGGCAAATCAGGGGCAATCTGTCTTAAGGATGAACAAAAGCTACAACGAGCCACAGGTAAAATCCTCTCAGTTTGCTTCAAGAATGAATGACAATAGAAATTACAATCGTTTGGCCGGAGGATTTGATAACCGTAGAAATTTCTTCAATGGACAATGCTTTTCTTGCCATAACTTTGGTCACAAAGCAGCTCAATGTGTTGCATATAAAACGATCATGACTAGAGAAGCTCAAAAACAAAGAAGTATGATCGGGATTACAAAAAGGACCTATAACAACTTTTCGGTTCTTGAAAATGAAGTTGAATGTTTTATTTGCAATAACTTTGGTCATGAAGATTCTGAATGCAGGAGCAGGTTTCAGCAAACAAAGGAACAAGCCTCAAGCACCAAAACATGGAGAATAAAGGAACCACAAACAGAAAGATGTGGGATAGAATTTTATGCAGAGGGACAGGAAAATCTATGGTACATTGACATTGGATGTTCGAAGCATATGACAGGTGATAAAGAAAAACTTGAATCATATTCTGCCCTAGAAAAAGGAAAGAAAGTTTCTTTTGGAAATGATACTCCTGCAACTATAAAAGGAAAAGGCACTGCTCAGTTAAAAGAAAAGGTCAAAGCTGGAAATGTTTTGTATGTTGATGGATTGAAACATAATCTTCTAAGTGTCAGCCAGATGTGTGATCAAAGAACCGAGGTGATATTCAGATCAAATGGATGTCTTGTTCGTGATCTTGAAACAGGTAAAACAGTGATCAAAGGTAAAAGAACCCCAAATAATCTATACATATTTGAAGAAGGACAACAAAAATGCTATCTGAGCAAGGATGATGAGCACTGGTTATGGCACCGGAGGTTGGGGCATCTAAGCTTTTCACAAATAAGGAAAGCATGCAAATATCAGGCAGTTCGTGGTCTTCCAGATATCAAAGTTCCAGACAACACCATATGCAAATCATGTCAGTTTGGAAAGCAAACCAGAACTACCTTTCTGGAAAAGGAAGGATCAGCTAGCATGCCTCTTGAGCTAGTACATACAGATACATGTGGTCCATTCAGGAAAAGGACACCTCGAGGAGAAGAATACTTGATATTATTCATTGATGATTTCTCTAGGTTTGTCTGGTTAGGACTTATGAAGCACAAAGATGAAGCATTCGAAAAATTCAAATCCTTTAAAGCCTTGGTTGAAAATGAATCAGGATACAAAATTAAGTGTCTTAGATCCGACAGAGGTGGGGAGTTTACCTCCAATGAATTTTTTGATTTTTGTGAAGAACATGGGATAAGAAGAGAATTCTCTACAGCTAGAACTCCTCAGCAAAATGGAGTGGTGGAAAGAATGAACAGAACTGTCCAACAAATGGCTCGTGCTATGCTTGATGAATCTGGAACTCCCGCAACTTTCTGGGGTGAAGCAGCACATGCTGCGGTTATTATTCTCAACAAAACAAATGTCCGAGTGAACAGCACTCAAACCCCTCATGAGCTCTGGTATGGTGAGACTCCTTCGGTAAAGCACTTCAAAATCTTTGGGAGCAAATGCTATATTAAAAATACTGATGAGCAACTTGGCAAACTTGAACCTAGAGCAGATGAAGGCATCCTTCTTGGTTATTCTCCACACAGCAAAGCATACAAGTGCTATAATAAAAGACTTGGAAGAATTGTTGACAGCATTGATGTAGTGGTTGATGAGAAGGGATACATTCCTAGGCAAGTAAATCATGAAGATATCGAAGAAGATGAAGGCCATCCTCAAAGACAGAATGATGAAGAAGAAGAACCAGAGGAGCAGATAAGGATAGAAGAGAAGACTCCATCCAGATATGTTCAGAAGAATCATCCAGAATCTCAGATTTTGGGACAGAAAGAAGCAGGTGTACAAACAAGAAGAACAATTGCAGAAGCTTCAAGATATTTGGCATTACTCTCTTCCACTGAACCACAAAATCTGAAAGAGGCATGCAAAGATGAATGTTGGGTCAAAGCAATGGATGAAGAACTTGAGCAGATCGAAAAGAACAAAACTTGGGAGCTGGTTCCTAGACCAAAGGATAAGAATGTTATAGGAACAAAATGGGTCTTCAAAAATAAATTGAATGAAAATGGAGAAGTAATTAGAAACAAGGCCAGACTTGTTTGTAAAGGGTATGCGCAGCAAGAAGGAATAGATTTTGAAGAAACTTTTGCTCCTGTTGCAAGACTTGAGGCCATCTGAATGTTCCTTGCTCTCTCAAGCTTTCAAAACTTCAAAGTATTTCAAATGGACGTGAAATCAGCCTTTCTGAATGGAGACTTGGAAGAAGAAGTATACATTGAGCAGCCAGATGGTTTCATTCTTGGAAATGATCCAAATCTTGTATGCAGATTGAAAGGCTCTCTATGGCCTCAAACAAGCTCCAAGGGCTTGGTACTATCGTTTGGACAAATATCTTCATCAACAAGGTTTTTCAAAAGGATCAGCAGACAGCAATCTTTATATAAAAGTTGAAAATGACAAATTGTTGATACTTTTTGTGTATGTAGATGACATTGTCTTTGGCAGCAATGAAGAAGCTATGAGTCAAAGCTTTGCCTTGGTGATGCAGAAAGAATTCGAAATGTCCTTGTTGGGAGAACTGACATATTTTCTTGGTTTGCAAATCCAACAAAATGAAGGAGGGATCTTCTTGTCTCAAACCAAGTATCTCAAGCAGATTTTGAAGAAATATGGTATGGAAGAAGCAAAACCAGTATGTACACCCATGGTCACAGGATGTAACCTCAGTGCAAATGATGAATCAGCAGCAGTTCATCAACCAACTTACAGATCTATGATTGGAAGTCTACTTTATTTGACAGGTACCCGACCAGACATCATGCATGCAGTGGGAATAGTTGGAAGATTTCAGGCAAATCCAAAGGAAACTCATCTTCAGGCAGTAAAGAGAATCTTCAAATATCTTCAAGGGACTCAAAACTATGGCTTATGGTATCCTAGAGATACAGATCTCACACTTCATGCTTATACAGATGCAGATTGGGCCGGAAGCGTGGATGACAGGAAAAGCACAAGTGGTGGTGCATTCTTTATGGGTTCCAGATTAGTATCTTGGTTCAGCAAGATACAGAGTTCGATTGCCTTGTCTACAGCTGAAGCAGAATATGTTGCTGCTGCATCTTGTTGCACTCAACTCCTTTGGATGATGCAGACCTTGCAGGATTTTCAAATCACTTGTACACCACCCATCTCCATCTTATGTGATAATACAAGTGCAATCAGCATTTCAAAGAACCCAGTCATGCATTCAAAAACCAAGCACATACCAATTAAGTATCACTTTCTCCGGGAACAAGTGCTTGAACAAAAGGTCAAGTTGGAGTATGTTCCTTCTAAGGAACAGGTTGCTGATATACTCACCAAACCATTGCCTAGGGAGACCTTTGAATACCTCAGGCAAAAGCTGGGGGTTGTTGATGCATCATCTTGTTATTGAATCTCTTCTGATTGTTGGTTGTACGCAAGGTTCATCTGAAGTATATGCGTACATGTGCTGGGTTGCGGATTGGTCAAAGATATCATGCATTGTTGGCATTATGGAGGAAGTACAGAATGAGATCATGGATGTTGGTCTGAATATTGCTGCAATACGTCTCTATCTCTTTCATGGTCATGGATTATGGTTCTTCTTTGTAGATCTGGTTTATAGTCAGGGGGAGCATAACCCTTTGCCCTTGATGTCAAAGGGGGAGAGTGATTGGTTGTTGTTGCCATCAAGTCCAAAGGGGGAGATTGTTGGCATTATGATACATATGTTGTACTTGATGGTAACCCACTCATCTCAGATAATAAATTATAGTGTAGAGAAAAGTTCATGCACTTATATGCAGAGAAAAGTTTATTTCATGTAGAGAAAAGTTCACGCACTTTTATGCAGAGAAAAGTTTATTTCATGTAGAGAAAAAGTTCACGCACTTTTATGCAGAGAAAAGTTTATTTCATGTAGAGAAAAAGTTCACGCACTTTCATGTGAGGAAAAGCGCGTATATGTTGGAGAACTTACCTTTGGTCCATGGTAGTTAGTCCTTGGTATTTGAACCTATGAGGAAAAGCGCGTATATGTTGGAGAACTTACCTTTGGTCCATGGTAGTTAGTCCTTGGTATTTGAACCTATGGTTTTGGACCATGGTACTTCGTCAAAAGTGTTGATCTCACGTACTTTCATGGTTGGTTCATGGTATTAGTCCAACAGTTTTTTGATCCTATGGTTTTGGCCCGTGGTATTGTGAAAGGCCTAAGCCTATATAAAGCAAAGGAGATCACTGGGCTAATTCATTCTTGCAATAAAATATCTTAAGATCTGAAATATTGGGTTATTGTTTTAAAAGTTTGATCTATGAAACGGAAGTTGAAAGCGAATCTGTGAAGGGTGATCTCTCGAGCGCTGCAGCTGTGGAAGTGCGAAGGCGCCACAGAAGGCGCAGTATGGAGGCGCCACAAAAGGCGCAGTGCGGAGACGCCACAGAGGCGCCACAGAAGGCGGAGTGCGGAGACGCCACAGAGGCGCCACAGAAGGCGCAGTGCGGAGGCGCCACAGAAGGCGCAGTGAGGAGACGCCACAGAGGTGCCACAGAAGGCGCAATGCGGAGACGCCACAGAGGCACCACAGAAGGTGCAGTGCGGAGGCGCCACAGAAGGCGTAGTGCGGAGACGCCACAGAAGGCGCAGTGCGGAGGTGCCACAGAAGGCGTAGTGCGGAGGCGCCACAGAAGGCGCAGTGCGGAGACGCCACAGAGGCGCCACAGAAGGCGCAGTGCGGAGGCGCCACAGAAGGCGCAGTGCGGAGACGCCACAGAGGCGCCACAGAAGGCGCAGTGCGGAGGTGCCACAGAAGGCGCAGTGCGGAGGCGCCACAGAAGACGCAGTGCGGAGACGCCACAGAGGCGCCACAGAAGGCGCAGTGCGGAGGCGCCACAGAAGGCGCAGGTGCGGTGGTCGCGGTGCCACAGAAGGCGCAGGTGCGGAGGGTTTTGGGTGCATAACTGATGTTTGGTTACTGGTATTGAGTTCAGATAACAACATGATTAATGACTTATCTTTATGTACTAGATCTGGTTGATAACTCTCATAATATCATTGTATATGTATGGATCTGGTGATTGGGTGATTCAGAAGGTTGTTTGATTATGAGCTTCAAAGTTGTTGTTGGATCCAGTTTGAAAATTTATGAAAAGTGGTCCTTGAAAGAAAAGAAGTAGGGGGTTGTAGCTCCCTTCCAGGAGAGACTGGAAAACGAGAGAGAGTTGTAGGTCTCTGTAGGTTGCAGCCTGCGTACTGGTAAAGGACTGCACCAGTACAAAACCATTGTAAAAGGAGTTTCTAATTTGAAAGAAGATAGAGACATATTGCAGCAGGTGGTTTTCACCCACATTGGGTTTCCACCTTACATCTTGTGTTCTTTGGTGTGACTATCTGTTTTCTTTGTTCATGCTCATTATTTTATGGTACTGACATGCAAAAATAATTCAAAGAATAAATAAGGAAGACTTATTAAAAGAACTTGATAATACTGATTCACCCCCCCTCTCAGTATTATTTCCAACACCATGGAGCAAGGGATGAGAGGATAGGAGTTTAATGGATCCTTAGCCTATCCAATTTCGATCTCATAGGAGGATATAAGAGATGGTATCCTTCTAGAATCATCTAGAATCAAGGATTATTCCCATAACCCTATGAAAATTTCGCTCAATCTCGCCCAGCGCAAGTCAAAGAGTGCCTAAGTGCACTATAGTGTAGGCCAAAATAGGTCTACCTACTCTGTAGCACAGTTACCCCTGACCAAGGCTGCGTTGGTGTCCCAAGGAGGAATTTCAGCAAGGCTTTAGGCCAAGAAACTTTCATAGAAGGAAGCATTCAATGTGATGACTTGTCTAGGGCATGTAACAATTGAATTAGGGTTTGATGAGCCCTAATTGTACTGATCTGAATGTCGAGAGTGATGTGGCCAAATAGACCTGTAACACTACTCGTCAACAATTTTCTTGTGTCTTTTCAGCAACACATAATCATTGTTCGACCCACGCTAAACCTCCTGGACATTGCAATTGGTAGTTTCTGCTGCTCGATCATGTAGCACAACACCTTTCTCAACCCATGTTGCTTAATTAAGACATTATGGCACCAACATCTCCAGCATTCTGCAAGCTTCTCATGGCTTCCACTATATCACAATAGATCCCCATAAAGATTACAAATTTCCAATGGCTCTGGTCAAATTCGTTGTTCTCTTCTCTTTCGCTACAGATTTGCCCCATGGCTGCAAATCACATACCTCACCGGAAAAATTTCCACTGTATCAAGTTTCAACCACCACATCCAAGACTTTCAGTATGGTGCATGGTTCTTCCATGTGGGTCGTGCGCTAACAAATTTTATCGACACTCTCCTCCAAACTTTTTTGAGAGCTCACTTGGTACTGGTGGCCATCATGACTAGGGATTCAATGCATTCCTCATCAACAACCACCTTCTTGATCCACATGATTCTACTCATCAGACCATAAACCCTTGGAAACATAAGCAACCCTATGAAGCCAAAATGGCTCGGATACCAATTGTTAAGAATTTACTAGAGAACATAAAATAATTACGGAGATTTACCAAGAGTAACAATAACCAACAACAAGACACATGAACAATGCACAAAATATTTAACTAGGAAAAACCCCAACTCTGAGGAAAACCCACCCTAATGAAATTTCATTAGCCTTGGCCAAAACCTTGGCCAAACCGGCCAAGTGAGCCTTCACCACTCACCTCCCTAACCCATCTTAAAATTAAGTCTTTACAGCCTTTTATAAGCTCCATTACATGCAATACCATGGGTAGGAAACCATGGGTACACAATACCATGTGCCCCAAAACCATCATTGTGTAACCTAGTCAATCTTGACTCAAACCTGAGTCAGTTTTACCTAACACTTCTGAAACTCAACTTAAAACATTATGATCTTAATGATGCAACTTTGTTTGTCAAGAAAATTGGAAAAACAATTGTATATCTTGTGGTGTATGTAGATGATCTTTTGATGTCAGGGAACAATGAGAGATATTTTGCATCCATAAAGAAGGAATTGAGGAAAGGTTTTGAAATGACAGACTTGGAGTATGTTCACTAGTATCTTGGTATCGAAGTAACTCAACATCCGAAGTTTATATTCCTCTCTCAGAAGAAGTACATTGGATATATGTTGAACAAGTTTAGCATGGATGAGTGCAATCATTTGACACAATGGAACAAAACTTAAATCTCGCATCCACTGAAGGAAAAGAATTTGAGGTTGCAAAAAAGTATAGACAACTTGTAGGAAGTCTCAACTACTTGACTACTACTAGAACAGACGTCTCACTTTCTATTGGAATCCTCTCCAGCTTTATGCAAAAGTCTTGTGAGGGACATTGGTCTGCTGCAAAAAGAGTTCTAAAGTACTTGAAGGGAACTCAAGACTTTGGACTTAAGTATACACAGGTGGGAAACTTTATCTTGATTGGATACTCTGATTCAGACTTCAATGGAGATAAATAAATCGAGGTATCTACTTCAGGTTATGCTATGAGTCTTGGACCAAGAGTTGTCTCCTAGAGGTCACGCAAATAATTAGTTCCAGAAAATTCCACAACAGAAGAAAAATATGTGGCAGTAGCTGAAGCAACAAAGGAAATTGTGTGGCTTAGGAAAATTCTGGAATATTTGCAGGTGAAACAAGTGCATTCAACTCCACTCATGATTGACAACACTTATGTGATAAATTTGGCCAAGAACCCAAAGTTCCATGATCGAACGAAGCACATCAATACAAAATACCATCTGATTCAACATCATATTGAGGCTAAGACGATCCATCTATGCCATTGTTCAACAAATGAGCATATTGTAGACATCTTCACCAAAGCGCTTGGAAGAGAAAATTTTGAAATATTCAGAACGATGCTTGGACTCACCAACATCCCTTTAGATTAAGGGGGGAATGTTGACACCTAATCATTGGGATTGGGTGAATATATGTAAAATAGTGTAAATAGAAAATAAGGAGAATAGGAATATGAAGAGACATTGGGAGATGAATCCTGAGAGTCTCTCCCTCCATGTATATATATATGATCAACCTTAATGGAAAATCAAAAGTCATTTGAGGAGTTACCTCCTGGCCTGGCACTTTCTTAGAGAATTTTGTTCCATATACAAGAAGAGTAGCCAAGAGGGATAGGGAGAAAGCACACAGAGAGGATTTGTGCACTATATTAGCCCATAGGTCATAAGCCTTACTTCTTTGTACTCACATCCATTTTCTATTTAGAGCAAAGTAAAAGAGTGGCCTCACCTTCCAGTCGAGTTTTCTCCTAAAAGAGTTTTCCAGGTTATATATTGTGTCAATCATGATTTGAGATTTTTTATTTGGCTATTCTATATTTTTTTCATAATCATAATTTTCATGCATATACAATAAACAATAAGTTACAGATCCAAAAATCTAAAGAGAAATAAATCCTCATATTGTATATTTTCAATTTTTAGCTATAATTTTGTATGATATATTATGACGAATTATCCAATGGAATATCTATGAAAATTTACAAATCATATTAGTATCAAGGAAGGTTTATATGGGTATATTGTGGAGATTTGTAAGGTATCTAGATTTCCTAAGACAAAAGTCATAAAACCCTAGCCATTGCCAATGAATATGTGAATAACCCTCGTGGTCCTGTAGAGGAGAGGATTTCATGGTTGGAAGCACAAGTTGTAGATATAAACCGTGATGTGAATCTCCTCATGCCATCCCTCACTAATAAGATTGGGCTCTTTATAGAGGAAGGGGGTTCTAACACAAAGGTATGACCAAAGGGGAGATCATGACATTGAGAAGAAATAAGGAATGAACCAAACAAAGCATCTGAAAAATATCAACCCAGTTCGTTGTCATCAACCATTCATAATCCATATTCAAAATGGAAGATAGGTTTTATTTCAAGCCATATCAAGGTGAGATTAACACTTTGAAGCTAAATCATTAGTTGCAACAATTATAAGTTTATTTCAATGTTCATCATATAGAGGAAGAACAAAATATTTCATTTGCGCGACTAAAATTAGAGGGTATGCATATCCTGGTCGGAAATCCATGCAAAGACCTTGAGGTTGGAGGTAGATCCTCCAGTGACTAAGTGGGAGGACTTTAAAACCCTCATAAATTTAAAATTTTACCCTATCAAGTATGTAGAGGACTAGTGGATCTAGCGACACTACTTCAAGTAGAAGCAGGGGAAGGGTGTATTGGAGTACACCACAAAAGTTAAAAAGATGATCATAATGATATGTATCTCCCCAAATAACCCATATGTACGTATCAAGAATCTAGGGGGTCTACAGATCCATCTGCAGAAGAAATTTATGTTGTTCAAGCCTATAACAGTGGATGAGGCTTTTGTACAGGCACATTACCTTGAGAACATTGGCATGAAGAAAGGGAAATCAAGTGGATTGAAGCAAAATGAGCACTAAGACAATTATAAGGAGGGGAAGAATAAATGTAAAGGGAGAAAAGATAAGAGTATGAAAACAATATTATTGTTGGGTATGTGTTATATTATTTCCATGACCGACCTCAAAATAAAGTCTTTTGGGGTCTAGGGTAGCGCCCTGGAAAAAAAATAATTGGGTGGTTTTGTGCATGGTTTTCACGCATGGTTTTGGACATGATGGTTTTCTACCCATGGAATTTTGTAGATACGATCAAGGGAAATATGATTATGTTCTAAAACAGGGTTAGTGGATTGGGGTTTATGAATGCTTCAACATGTGTGTGTGTGTGTGTGTATATATATATATATATATATATATATATACATTGTAACATTGAAAGGAATATAATCAAAAATAAATCTAGTAGTCTTGGTTTTGGGATCCAGGGGAAAATCTTTGTGCATGTTTGTTTTATGTTCTCACCATTGTTTTTATGTTTTAAGAATTCGTTTGTAGGTAATTTCTGTACAGGGTTAAAACCTACACGTACACTAGTGAAAATACCACTACAACCATTGTAATATTGATTATCATATAGAGGAGAAGTGTTGGAAGTTGCATCCAGAGCTTAACCTGAAGAATAAAAAGAAAAATAATAATAAGAAGAATTTTGTGGCCACTTATTCAAGTAACTAGGTTGAAAGAAGCTTATCCGTGGATGAGAAGATTGTATGTACATCAAAGTAGAAGTAGATGAATCCAAGTAGCCCTCAGCAATAGGAAGATAACATAAATACAATGCCCTTCCATATAAATATATAGGTTAAAAAGACAAAGATTAATGATTTGTTTGACTTAGGATTGTAGGAAAATCTCATTGTAGTAGAGTTCATCAACAAATTGGGATTAGAGTTTAATTATCATCAAATCCCATATCCATTAGGTTGGTTAAATGATGATGCAAAAGTAAAGGCAACCAAACAATGCAAAACTATATTTTCTACTAGTATTGATTTTATTGATGAAGTAGAAGTATATGTAGTTCCCCTTTATGTATGTGGTAGCTCAAAAAAGTTAATCAACATGCTTCCAGGCCACCCACATCAAAGAACATATATTTTGGAACTCTGATGCAAATGGAAGCATTCACCCATGATGCATACATATAAGCATATTTAGAGGATGAGGACTTGAAGGAGGTGTTTCACCAATTGTAGATCCAAATTCATGTGCATGATGGTGACAACACCATTGAGTGACCATCTCCAGGTCAAGTTACTCTACAGGCTAGATAAGTGTTCCTAAAGGTGAGAAATTTTAACTAATTAGAGAGGGTCACACCTCCAAGTTCATAGGGCATTCTGATGTAGAAAAGACAATGACCAACTTGCAGAGGTATGTGTATTAGCCAAGGATGCATGAACATGCAGATAGGTTCATAAGAGGATGCATGCTTTGTCGTACCAACAAGCCTAGTAACAAGAAATAGGGACTTTATCATCCCTTACCTGTACCCACTCATCCTTGGGAAAGCATTTCCATGGCCTTTGTGGGAGGTTTACCAACTAGGAAGGGACATGGCTACCTATTTGTGGTAGTTGATAGGTTCAACAAGATGTGTATTTTGATTCCCTATGAAAATACCACTAGTGAGCAAGAAGCAACAAACTTGTTCTTTGGACATCTCTAGGTGCACTTTGGGACACTGAGGATCATCATTTTAGACAAGAACAAAATATTTCTTAGTGAATGTTGGACTACATTGTGGGAGAAGATGGACACAAATTTAAATAGGTCTGCATCATTCCATCCACAAATAGATGGGTAGATAGAAGTAGTCAACAAGATTTTTGTGCAACTTTTGAGGGTTACAATAGGAAGCATTCAAATACTTGGGATGAAGATCTAGTATACATACAACAATCTTATAACATAACAGTCTACACTTCTACTAGTAAGTCCCCATTTGAAACTTGTTTTGGATATTTTTCATCATCACCTTTAGATATTACATATGAGAAGCAAAGAGGAGTGAGGGAGGGTCTTATAGGGGATTCCTTGAGGGCTAAAAACTTTGTTGAGAAGATTAGACAAATCCATATATAGGCACACGAAACACTGTATAATTCATGGCAAAAATATAAGGCAAGGCATGATCAATATCTCAATAAGGAGAAACAATTTCTTCCCCAAAAAATATAATATCTTTAACATGTTTAAAAATATTTAAATAATGATTAGTTATATATAAAATTTCATGTAATTTAGTTAATATCCATATAAAAACTTAAGATTACAATAAACTCTTTTTCTAAACTATATATATTAAAAGTTAAAAAAAAAAAAAAATATTACACATTTTTGTTTGGGTTAAAGGATTGTTTAATTAATCAGACCATGTACATATAGCTTGAATTTTCAAAATAGGACTAAAATATTGGAGATACTTGAAACAACTAAGCTTCCTACCAAGAATATACAATCGGAAAACTACTACAATAATCATAACAACATAGAAAACTCCTTGAGAATTCAAGATTTCAAGGGGGGAATTCCTCTAACATTTACATGAATTTCCCTGAGTATATTAATTGTTCACCGTTTCTTGGGTATGTTCCTTATTACTCTTATGACCTCATTTTTGGCTTCTTTTTCTTTCCTGGAGACCACCTTTAAATCCATTGTTTGAACCCCAATACTACACTATGAATAACTTGAGCCCAAATACTTGATTTGAATATAGACCTTATATAGAATGCTAACATTGTGAGCTCGCATTTTCATCACATATTTTCCATGCCATGCTTCCACAAGGTGAATCAATCGTGGGTCATCCATATCCATATTTTCTATTAGGGCTTATGCTTCAACTTCTTTTGAGGGGGAGATAATCACCTCCTGTGGTAATGGATTTTCCTAATGCTCTTTAAGATACTTTTGCATCATCTTTACAAGGATTATTGGATTTACCTTTTATTCATTACATACTTGATTGCATGTTGACTTGATCTGGAGACTCCTTTGGAGAAGAGAGAGAAAAAGATATTTTAAGATCTAGGGATTTGGTTAGGATTTTAGGTGTCATGTAGACTCAAATTTCTTTTTCTTTGGGGCATTTTTCTTGGATCAACTTGCTCTTTGTGACATGGGTTTTCTTCAAATTATTCCTTGGTATTCATCGAGAAATCCCTAATAAGATTCATGTATTGATGACAACGTGTGCATCTAAAGTGGATTTGCTCATAAGATAGAGACTTCTTCTAAACACTATCCTGATACTAAATATCTATGGAGGTTGACATATATCCATATAAACACATATCTATGCATATAAAGTGTACCTTCCTCTCTTGGTAGCATCTGATACTTTGACAAATTTGTTGATGGCATTACCGATGCATTCAAGGGTTTCCTCCTCCCACAATTCCTTAGGGAGAGAAAAGAGATGGACCTATACTAGGGTTGCAAGGAAATCCTCCTTCTCCAAATTATATTGGTCCTTCTAGAATTGCATAAAGAGCCTTGCATTTTTTTTAAATATAACCCTCCTTCAAAAACTCTTGATTTGTCTTCTAAGCTAGAGAAAATTACTGTAATAAAACCTTGGGCCCCTAACTCCAACTATATTTGATCCTGGGGGTTCGATCTATTTTGGATCCACCCAATAAAAGCCTTTTCAAAGGGCCATAATCCAATAAATCTGCATATCAGAGCTTGAACCTGTATATATTGGATATATTCTTCGATCTTACTATATTTAACCTCATATTTTATATCTTGAACTACTTTTGGCAGACAATGCTTTGTATTTCTAGTTTACCATCATGCACCTAGTGCATGGCTTTTTGCGAACCTAGAAACCCCACTTCGTCCAACTGCTCTATGAAAATAATGTTGAAGATGAGGAGATTGACGGGGAATACTAGTAGATCTAGACTCATTATGAACTCTTGAAACAATTTGGCTAAAGGAGGGGGCAAAGCCTCCTCTTGTGAAGCCAAGCATTATTGTCTATGTAGAAGAAACCTTAGAATTTGCACAGAAAAGCCAAAAACAAACAAATTGAATCAATTATTAAACATGTTAAAAGAATATACAATTCATATATTTATGTAATTATATATATTATGAGGATTTTAATAAAATTGGACATAAAAAAAAATTGTATTTGAATATGTGAAATAAATATAAAATATAATGATAGGTGTAAATTATATATTCATTTTATCATATAAATAAATATAATGATGATTTTAAATTTAAATGAAATAGTAATAGTATTATAAAAAATTAACATAGATCAAATTAGTGTTGAAGGGATCAAAGCTTTCAGTGTTCAAGTTATACATTTAAAAAAGGTTTACATTATGAAAGATTTGATCCTTGTCGCCATTTGTAAATCAAATGTTAAGATGGATCTATGCAGGTATAATAAGATTCATAATATTATTATACTTACATACATGACAAATCTGATTGAAACACACTAATAACATATAAAACAACACCAATAACTAAAATTGATATAGGGAAATTATGAATAAAAGCTCAATGATTTTGAATTAAATAGGATTAGGAAAATTATTTAAGGTAGGGGGAGTTATAGGTAAAAATATAGTGACTTTAAATGTAATTGTAAGAGATTTTTGAAAAATAAATAAATCAAGTAATTCATTATCTCTTACACCAAAATAAAGTTAATGAATAAATAACATTATACCTATTTGAATTTGTGTTTAATAATTATTATTTTATTGTCTCAAATTAATTATATATGATTCATTTTTTTAAGCGAATGAGTAGATTTGGTATTAATTTTGTGCCCGGGCGCAACAAAATACCAGGGGAGTGTTTACATTGAATTCTAAGTTGTAGGTTCTTCAAAAAATAACTAGAGATAAGTTCCAAAATTTGTATCTAGGAAGTTACCAATAACATACATTCTACCAACCAAATTACAACTATAAGCTCTTCAAATTTGACCAGACAAAAAAACGACTTTACAATTTGAGATTATAATTCAAGAGGGGGATCAATTGACATCTTATTACACTGACTTCCAAAAGTGTTTCCTACAGTGCTGCATTGTCCATTGACAATCCTCTGAGTTTGTAACTCTTCTAGTTGGAGACATAAGGCATCCATTTAATCTTCTTGCCTATTCACTTAAGCTTTGAGAATTTTCAATTCATCAACATCAAAAGGAATTGTCTTAGACTATCAGTGAATTTACAATTGGAGGTCTAAGTTCTCGACTTAATATTCGACAGGGCGGTGCAGACATTTGTTGCATGAAATGGTGCAACTTGAAGCAACTGAAGTATTCATACTTGTAGACTTTTCTATAGATTCAAAAAATCATGTAATGTACTAAAAAAAAGACAAGAATCTCCTTGCCTCTGGACAACGAAAACAAATAATGATCGATGAAAAAAATAAATAGCAAGAGGAAGAACATCACTCGCACATAACACAATATTTCTCCAGGGAAAGCCACTGCTCAAAACCCTGACTATCTATATTGCATTAATCAGAAATCTGAGAAGAAAATACAATGTTTGTTTTCACTAGAACAATTCCTGCACAAGTATGATCAACTCTCTACCTCACAAGCCCTCTCTACCCAACAATTAGCCAATTCTGCTACCTGCATGTGCTCCCTCTACCCACTTGGCTTGAAATTTCCCCCTACTAGAGGTCTCTGCATGAGTGGATGCCTCCACTCTGTCTCATCTCTGCTTCTCAAATTGTGGTTGCTCCACAATTGCCTGAAATTGTTTCTGAGGTTGCTTCTTGGGTTGCATGTTGAGAGGTAATTCACTCTCCCTCTCAACCACCAATTCTCTAACCTTCGCCTTTCTCTTCAAGGCTTTTCATGTATATTGTATCTCAAGAGCATACAGGTTCTTGGGTCTTACACCAATCTGTTTCATCTATCCCACCATCACAATATTTTCTAAAAAAAGAGTTGATTTTAAATCAGAGATATCTCCGTCATTTGAATTCCAATTTGTTAGGATATTCTGACACATAGGAAATAATTAAGTATAACTCAATCTAGTGTATAGTTAGGTAAAGTGTGTTTCTTTAGTATGTACTTTTTGTAACTTACATTTTGACGGTCATAGAATGTTCTAGACATGAAGTGATCTGACGAATCATTCTCTCCTCGGTATTACCGACACTTGATTTGTGGCTTAATACTTCACTGGTCCATGATCTCTATTTAAAGAGCATGGACATTCATTTTTTAGGTGACCGTTCATAAGAGAATGTTATGTAAATTTTCTTTCTTTTAAATATAAATTGCCTGAAGTGGTCGCATTGGCTCAGGTTGTGGATTGTTTCCCTCTTTGAGGGTTTTAACCATGTCAAGAATACCGGTGTACTGATTTGTGATCTGCTTGTGAGCGGTGTCCTTTGGTGTTCTATCTAAGGAACTTACCCTGTAAATTCCTACATGGTATCATATCTATTTGAGGGCTGCATCTATTGTTGATCCAAATTCGAAGCTAGTACAACTACATCTTACTGTCGTTTCCTAGATCTATTGTTTCTGATTGTTTTCGGGCCAAGGGGATTGCTATATTGTGTTAGGAGAATTTGTTCTAGTGATTAACCCCTTCCATCTCACACGAAAAGGTTTATGGTATCCCTACCTACATCATTTTTAAGATTTGGAGGTATACCGTCTTTATTTGTTGTTATATTTATTTATCTCTATGTTTATTTCGGTTTATAGTCCTCTATAATTTTTTTAGTATCGGATCTATATCTTTCATTTTTGCATATGCTCTTTGCTCCATGACTCTGTGTGATCTAGGAAAACCAAAAACAAAAGAAATGATTTTTCTCATGGGTATGCTTTTTTCCGTTGCGTCTTAGTGTGATCTTCGGAAAATCAGAAACATTGAGGAAAATATTTAGTTTCCAGCCAAATCTAACTATAAGTCGTAAGGCTTGGATATTTTCGTTTAGTTTTTGTGGTTTTTTTTGTTTTGTAGGAAAAATGGTTTTTTCAAGTAAGAACGCACCCCAAAGGTTCATCGAGTAAACAAAACAAAAAAAAACTTTCTCCTTTCCAACAATTACTAACCTTTAAACTAGCTTACTTGGTCTAAAGTTACTTTATGAGAATAGAGGTCTTGGGTTCAAGTATTTCTTTTTGTTGAGTTACTTTTTCAAAAAAGTTATTTTATGTAAAAGTTCTCTCACCCATTATAAAAAGTGAGTCACTTATAATTCTAAAGTCACTTTATCTTTTATTTAAGTTACAATTTAGTGGATAGTTCATAAAGTACCATTGTAAAAGTGAATTTCACTTATTTATAAAAGTGGGTCACATAAAGTACCTTTTTTTTAAGTGAGCTTATTAGATTAAGTTTGGAAAGGGGGAGAATTTTTTAAATATAACATTATCATCCACTTCCAAACATTCATGTGATTCGTTGGAATTTTCAACAACGTTTCTTCAAAAACCATAACTTCTTCATCTGGAAGGCGTTTCAAAAGCCGTTTTTTTTTAATCGGCCTAATTTTTCGAGATATTTCCATTTGAACACTTAATTTCAACATACACAACTTTAGTTTCTTTTAAAATGGAAATTCTATGCCTATTTATTCTTGACAGCACCAACTACTTCCAATGACTATCCTACATGGTGGATTTACTTAGAAGTAAAGATATTTAAAGAATAGCCTCAGGCCAAGAGTCTAAACCTCAAGATGAAGATAAGAAAGCCAAACAGGAAAATAGGCAAGATCAAGCACGTGGGTTGTATGGATTCTATTTCTCTAGACCTTAGATTCCATATAGCAGAAATTGATACCCCCAATGAAGCAATGAAAAATCCCAGTAATGTTTTTGGAATTAAAAATGGAATTAGAGCCTATCAACTCAAAAATGAGTTGCTTACGTTAGACCCCAATAATTTTTCTCCCATTGAAGATTTTTTGTCCAATTTCAAGACCCGTAGACTTCTCTTGGAAGGTGTTAAGTTTAAGAAAGAAGATGGTAGCCTTATCTATTCCATTCTTACTAAGTTAGGATCAACCTATTCTATGTTTGTTTCCACCTTCCATTCTACTAGAGAAACCTTTATTTCTCAAGGGCAACCGTACAAGTCCCCCTGTTTTTATGCCTTTTTGATCTGAAAATGGGGCTCTTAGGCTTCTTTTCTAGCTTACAAGAACCTCTCCCACTTCCAAAGCTTGAATTTTCCCAAGTCTTTTATGATTAACCAATGTGGAATTAAGAAATGCTTGCAAATATGGGTGTATGCTTGTATTTGTTTAAACTGATTATGTGCTATAAATTAATGTGTTGAAACTGATATATAAATGCATATAACAGTAAACAAAGCAGCAAAGATAATGCAACAATAAAGAAGACACATAAACAACAATATTAATTTGGAGTTCACCTACAACTCTTGGGCTATGTCTCCATGAGCCCTTGTCAATTTTACTTGTCTCTCTGGGATTATAGTGTAAGTCTTTTTACAAGTTATTTGGCTCAACTCCTGTTGTTTTACACATAAATAGTGGGTTCAGACAACTTTTTATGCCTTGGCTCTTGAAGCCTTGGATCTTAGCTCTCTGGCTCTTAGTTCTAGCTCTTGTCTCTGACTCTAGCTCTTTGGCTCTTGGTTCTGGCTCTTGGCTCGGACTCTTTGGCTCTCGACTCTTCAGCTCTGGCTTCTTCGGCTCTCTATCAGAAGAAAAATCCCCTTGGATTTTCACTTGGTTTCCAAGTGACCTCGTAGGCTACTCTTTTGCTTCTGTGTTGTTGTCTCAACGCTGCCTACTTATGCTCAGCTTTAGTAACAACTCCAACAGCAACTCGGCCACCGTCAACACTCAGCTGCCCTGTGTCTTTGACATTCACTGCTCAAAAGCCAAATCGCATTGCCTGTTGGTTTTCCCTTTCGAGCTCTGCAACTTTTGGCCATGTCTGCTCGAATCCCTCCTTTGGCATTCATTAATAATTGTATAATGCCCTTTGGGCAGGTGGCCACCTATTTCTACCACAAATAAGGGCAATCGGTGCTTGAAATCATTAGTAACAGTCATTCTCTGTTTACACAAAGAACGTTGTGAAAACATGGGAAATCCGCATAAACACAATATATTGGACTTGAAACATTCATAATCCTGCTTTATAGCACCATCGGGTCCCCTTGGGGATCGCCATTGCATATCGCAATTGGCCTGCTCCTTGGTTTTCCCTTTGTATTTAAAATACATTGAAAACAGCGAAAATTAACGTAAAATGGCTTTGGGCGGATCTGAAATCATATATATTTCCATTCCAGAACCCTTTCGGGTCCGGTTTACATTGAAAAGTGGCATTGGGTGGATCTCAGGAGCCATACAATATGGTTGATAATGTTATCGAGTCTGGTTCATAAGATCACCCGTATATATGTGTGTGTGTGTGTGTGTGTGTGTGTGTGGCCCCTCTCCATTGTAACACGTCGATGCAATGTTGTGCTGCAACAAGTCGCAATCGCAAATCGCTCATGCCTAAGGCCTCTTCATTTAACAGGGTCTTTGCCAGCGCCGATTGCAATCCGCCAATATCGGTGATCGCACATCGGTAAGTCACCGTGCCTGTGGGTAAGTCCTTTTCCTTTGGATTTAAAAAATGCGATATTTCGGTAATCGCATGTCGCGATGCCTTAAGACCTGAGGTTCCTCCTTTATATAACCATCCGCCGATGCGATATCAATGCTTCTTAGACCAATCAGAGTGGGCCACATGACCCAATCCTGGCCTGCCATGTGTCAGCTATGGATTGGCCGGTGAGCCTATAATCAAAATTTTCAATATAGTTCAAAAGTTAATGAAATTGCCTCCTTTTCTAAGGACATTGGGAAATTTTCATTTTACAATAACTCCTTCATCCGGAGTCCGTTTTCACCCATTCAAGTTGCGTTGGATTCAGAATGAGGAGATCTCTACAATGAGACTATTTCTGAAAGTAGCCGGTGGTTTTCATTTTCCTCTGATTTACAAAGGATTTGTGCCATTTAGCACCTTTTACCTCTTGCATGAAGTCTTTTAGACTTAGACATTTATCCAGGATCCATTTTTGGATCACGCCTTCCCACTAAAAGAACTTTTGGTCTCTAAAAGACTGATATACTGATCTAAACAGCAAGTGAGAGTGACTCACCCTCTTCTTTCAGCCTCCCTACACTTGCCTTTGCATAGTGCCTTTGAACCAAATTTTCTGACCACTTCCCTTCTCTGGATGGGCTGGTCTTCCTAAGAAGAACTGTCTGCAGAACTTCTTCTAAAATGGTCATAGAAGGTAGTTTGAGCTTCTTTGCCTTGATCATTGATCCAAGTTGGCTCAACAAATGTGAAGTACATCTGCTCCACAAACTTTCATTTGTACCTGTTTGACAAGCTGCCAATAACAACTGTTAACAACAACAGGCATACAAACAACAACTAGATGGACTAACTCCTGCTCCAACAAAATAAATAGATTTCAAATCTTGTGAACACCTCCATGTCTTACATATGCATACAAATGATGGATTAGATAACAAGCCCACAAAACATGCCTTTAAACAAATGACCCTTCAAGTCAAGCATGTATAAAAACACCATTAGGACTCTTTTTCAAAAGGTGAAACTTTCATCATTATCTCCATTTGGAGACCAAGTTAACTTCTTCCTAGTCAACATGGTATCACATGCATGTCAAAGCAATCACCCCTACAAGTTAATTACACATACATGTTCAAAAACAAGGAAATCATTGACATCCCTGTGTTCATGTGTCTCAAGCTCATACATGCATTTCATCCCTCAACTTTCACTTAAGCACATTGTACTTTTGAAGCTGAAATGAAATATAATATAGATGCATCAATAGACATGCAATCTTAATCGGATGAGAACTCTAAATGTTCCCTACCAATCCCTTTCAAAGGTACTACCTTTGCCTGCACATCACCATCATCATGTGAATCATTTTGAGACACATCATTCATGGAATCTTCACTTCCATTTCTGCCATCTTCTCTTTCCATTTTCTTCAGCTTTGGTGGAAGCATTGTTGGATTCAATGTCCAACACTTTTCAGCAAGATTTCCTTGCTTATGGCAGTAAGTGCACTACATGTGCATTCTCTTGATAGCATGATTTGCCTTGTCCAATGGACCTTTGGCTGCTTGCTTCTTTTCCTTCTTCTGCTTCATGTATGTGGCCATTCTCTTCCAACATCTAGAAACATCATGGTTATCCAAACCACAAAAGGAACATGCAATTCTTTTCCCATACATATGTGGGAATTCATCATGCTTTGCAAAATCAAAAGGAATTTGTTTAGAACCATATTTATACCTGCCTCTTTCACCTTTATTGCCTTCATGAGGAGGCGACGCAAATGAAGAAGTGGCTCCCTTTGGAACACCATCAAACTCTTTAATGTTGTTAGAGTCTCCCCAACTCTCTAGTTAAAATGTGTGCTTCTAAACACCTGCATCCTGCAATTGATGTTTCAAGCTATTGTATTCCTCTTGGATACAACCTTCACACTTCTGAGGTAGAGGACATGAAATGAAACTCCTTCTTGGGACTGTTTCAATGGAATTCATGGCAGCTTTGGAATTCCTTCCATAAGGCTGTCCATAGCCAAGACCCAAATATTTAGGCCTTTCCTCAACCACTATTGGTTCAACAATACCTTTTGCATGATTTCCCAAGCCCTTTCCTTCATATCCCATCTTGGACATTAGTTTGGAACCTATGCCTTTAGTATGTTTTCAAAAGACCTAATATAAGCATTCTCAGAGGAATTTGAAGACAAACTGGAATGGCTTGCCTCTTCTTCAAGCTGGTACTTGACTAAGGCTTCTTGGGCAACAAAGAGCTATGTTTCCAACTCATGCATCCTTTTTAGGTTCGTATTTTCAATATGAAGTTGCCTCTCCATTCCCTGAAATTTGTCAGCAAGAAACTACTTCTCTTCCTTCATGGAATTCAGCTGCTTTCTAAGCATACTACTCTTCCTTCCACCCTCATACATTTCTCTCACCATATCCATCATGGTGGACAATTCTTTCCTCGTGTCTTCATCAAGGAATCTTTTGAAGAATGCGGAATTTGAGGACCCACTTGTAGAAGTTGTCATTATGCCAATGAAAAAAAAACTTCAACAAGATAATTAAAGAGCTTATTCAGCAACCTTGCAACAAACCTCTTGTGCTTTGGATTTCCTTGAGGTCCTTTGGATAGAAGAATGCCTTCAGCCCTTCTCCTTCTTGTCCTTCCTGGACTGAACTATCAATAGCTTTCCCTTCACCTCTGCAAACTCAGCAAATAGTCAGTCTGCAAAACAAGCATACAATCAACCTCTTGTTGTTCAAACACCTTTCAGACAAGAAGTCTTTTATTTGTCAATCAAGCATTCTGATATAACCTTCCTAAAGGTGTGGTTAATCAATCTTAAGCTCCGATACCACCTAATCTGAAAATGGGGCTCTTAGGCTTCTTGTCTAGATTAAAAGAACCTCTCCCACTTCCAAAGCTTGAATTTTCCCAAGTATTTTATGATTAACCAATGCAGAATTAAGAAATTCTTGCAAATATGGGTGTATTCTTGTATTTGTTTAAACTAATTATGTGTTGTAAATTAATGTGCTAAAACTAATATATAAATGCATATAACAGTAAATAAAGCAGTAGAGATAATGCAGCAGCAATATTAATTTGGAGTTCACCCACAACTCTTGGGCTACGTCTCCGTGAGCTCTTGTCAATTTGACTTGGCTCTCTGGTATTATGGTGTAAGTCTTTTTACAAGCTCTTTGTCTCAAGTCCTGTTGTTCTACACATAAACAGTGGGTTCAGACACCTTTTTATCCCTTCGCTCTTGAAGTTCTGGCTTTTGGCTCTCTGGCTCTTGGTTCTGGCTCTTGGCTCTGACTTTGGCTCTTTGGATCTTGGTTCTGGCTCTTGGGTCTGACTCTTTGGCTCTCAGCTCTTCAGCTCAGGCTTCTTCGGCCCTCTATCAGAAGAACAATCCCCTTGGCCTTTCACTTGGTTTCCAAGTGACCCTGTAGGCTGCTCTTTTGCTTTCGCGTTGCTATTTCAGTGTTGCCTGCTTATGCTCAGCTTCATTAACAGCTCCAACAGCAACTCAGCCACCGTCAACACTCAACCGCCCTGTGTCTATGACATTCACATCTTAAAAGCCAAATTGCACTGCCTGTTGGTTTTCCCTTTTGGGCTCTACAACTTCCGGCCATGTCTGCTCGAATCCCTCCTTTGGTGTTCAATAATCATTGTATAATGCCCTTTGGGCAGGAAACCACCTATTTCTGCCACAAATGAGGGCAATCGGCACTTGAAATCATTAGTAACAGTCATTCTCTGTTTACACAGAGAATGCTATGAAAACATAGGAAATCCGCATAAAACACAATATATCACACTTGAAACATTCATAATCCCGCTTTATGGCGCCATCAGGTCCCCTTGGGGATCACCATCGCGTATCGCAATTGGCCTGCTCCTTGGTTTTCCCTTTGTATTTAAAATACATTGAAAACAGTGAAAATGAACGTAAAATGGCTTTGGGCGGATCTGAAATCGTATATATTTCCATTCAGGAACCCTTTCGGTTCGATTTACATCGCATATCACTTCCCCTTTGTATTTTCGTTAAACAACGAAATATACATAAATACATTGAAAAATGGCATTGGGCGGATCTCAGGATCCATACAATATGGTTGATAATGTTATCAGGTCCAGTTCATTGGATCGCCCGTATATATATGTGTGTGGCCCCGCTCCATTGTAACGCGCCGATGCAATGTTGCGATGCGACAAGTCGCAATCGCAAATCACTCATGCCTAAGGCCTCTTCATTTAACAAGGTCTATGCCAGCACCGATTGCGATCCGCCGATATCGGCGATCACACATTGGCAAGTCACTGTGCCTGTGGGTAAGTCTTTTTCCTTTGGATTTAAGCGATGCGATATTTCAGCAATCGCATGTCGCGGTGCCTTAAGACCTGAGGTTCCTCCTTTATATAGCCATCCGTCGATGCAATATCAATGCTTCTTAGACCAATCAGAGTGGGCCACGTGGCCCAATCCCAGCCTACCATGTGTCAGTTGTGGATTGGCCCGTGAGCCTATAATCAAAATTTTCAATATAGTTCAAAATTTAATGAAATTGCCTCCTTTTCTAAGGACATTGGGCAATTTTCATTTTACAATAACTCCTTCATCCGGAGTCCGTTTTTTCCCATTCAAGTTGCGTTGGATTCAAAATGAGGAGATATCTGCAATGAGACTATTTCTAAGAGAAGCCTACGATTTTCATTTTCCTCTGATTTACAAAGGATTTGTGCCATTTGGCACCTTTTACCTCTTGCATGAAGTCTTTTAGACTTAGAGGTTTATCCAGGATCCATTTTTGGATCACTTTTGTCATTCTTTAATAAGAGAGCAAGAAAAACTCTTACTTCTTGGTCTTATTAATACTGGAAACGCTTCTAAGAAAGCCTTAGTAGCCCAACATCAACCAAGTTCAAAAAATCCAAAGAAGCAACATCCTAAAAAGAATGGTCCTAAATCAAACAAGGGTTCTAAGAAATTTCAGTCTCGCAATAAAAAGTCAACTCAAAAAAATGATAATGCAACTAAAAACAAAGGGGAGAAGACTGAGAGACATTGAAACTTTTGTAATCATGATGGCCACTTAGAATCCAAATGCTTTAAGAAGATGGAAGCCTTCGAAGCAATAATGAAGAAGCATAACATCCATTTGGAGCACTCTTCAACTTCAACTTTACCTTCAGGAATAACACTTTTTGCATGTGGTTGTCAAGAATCTCGGTCTGGTTATGCACTAAATGTATATTCTTCTTCTCATTCTCGTGAGTGGCTCATTGATTCTGGAGCTTCTTATCACATGGCCAAAAACAAAGCCATGTTTTCTTCTTTAAATAATTGTAACACCAAAAATAGATATGTTGGTGATGATAGATCTCTTAGTGTTGTATGGACTGGAACTAATCATCTAGACAATGGTCAATTTAACGATGGATTATGTGTTCCTACCTTATCTTGCAACCTTCTATCTGTATATCACATAACTCATTCAAGTGAAGGTAAAACCATTGAATTTTCACCTCATGGTATTGTAATTAAGGACCTAAGAGATCCTAAACATATTTTAGCTACTGGCATTGTTGATGATTCTACAAGGTTGTATAAGTTTAACAAATTTGGGTCATCAACTCTTCCCTTGGTATTTTTTGCTCATAATGTCGAAGTGAGCAAACTTTGGCATGAGCGATTTGGTCACTTAAACTATCACTCCCTTCAAAATATATGTAAAGAAAATATGGTGATAGGTATTCCTATCGTATTTTATAGAGATGGTGTTTGTTCTGGATGTGTGCTCAGAAAACATAATCGGGATATTTTTGAAAAACGTGCCTCTTGGCATGCCTTGGCCCCTTTACAGCTTGTGCATAGTGATTTATGTGGTCCACTTCCAGGTTGTTTCATTCTTTGGCTACAAGTATTTCTTAACTTTCATTGATGATTTTTCCAGACGCACTTGGGTATACTTCTTAAAACTCAAGAGTGAAGTCTTTAACATGTTCTTGGCCTTTAAGTCCTTTGTTGAAAAACAATATGGATATCAAATTCTTAAGCTACGATCTGATAATGGAGGAGAATATGTTAACAACAAATTCATCAACGTTTGCACCTAGCATGGAATTCAATTGCAACATACTGTTCCATATACTCCATAGAAAAATGGTGTAGCTGAAAGGAAGAATCACACTTTAAAGGAAATGGTTAATTGTATGCTTCAGTCTAAAGGACTTAGTCATAATTTTTGGGCAGAAGCAATTAACTGTGCAAATTACATAGTAAATTGTACTCCTACTAAGGTTTTAAATAATATCATCCTAGAAGAAGCATGGAGCTCAATTAAACCAGATGTAAGTCACTTTCGTGTTTTTGGAAGTGAAGCATGGGCCCATATTCCAGATGAGAAATAAAGCCTTAGAACCTAAGAGTGTAAAATTAATCTTTGTTGGATATTTTATAGATGTCAAAGGATATAGACTTCTTCCACCTAAATCCCAAAATTTTATCATTAGAAGAGATGTAAAGTTTGTTGAAAATAAATTGGCCTACGAGCCTATTTTGGTGGATGTGCCACCTCTCTCTATCCCTTCTAATTCTGAAAATATTCCTTCTTTTGATGATGACAGCGAGGATGACAATCCTCCCCCACCTTCTCGGGGTCCTCCTTCAACTCCTTAGCTTCCAAAATGGGTCCGCACTACTCAAGATGTAGTAGGTTCTCTTACTGGTGATCCTACAGATCAATGTCGTACATGTTCTCAGTTCGATAGAGCCTCTTCTTTACTGGCTCAAGCTTCAGCAACTTATGATCCTGACACCTTTGCATAAGCTTCAAGCCATCCATATTGGGACGTAGCTATGAATGAAGAATATTGTTCATTATTGGCAAATGATACATGGGATCTTGTTCCTCTTCCAAAGGGCCAAAAACTTGTTAGATGAAAATGGGTTTACATTACCAAGTTTCAACCAGATGGAAAAGTTGATAAACATAAAGCTCTTCTTCTTGCTAAGGGTTTTTCACAAGTTGAAGGCATTGACTATACTGAAACCTTCTCCCATGCTGCCAAAATGAATTCTATCCGCCTTGTTCTTTCCCTTGCTGCCTCTTTCAAATGGGAAGTCCATCAGATGGATGTTAAATCTGCCTTCTTGCATAAGGACTTGCATGAAGAAATCTATATGAAGCAACCTCCTGGCTTTATATAAAAAGACTCCTGCCTTGTATGTCAACTTAAGAAATCCCTTTATGGTCTCAAGTAAGCTCGTCGGGCTTGGTATGCAAAAATGGATAGCTTTCTTTTAGATACTGGCTTTTCTAGGTGTCATTCTGACAATACTGTCTACACCAAGAAAGTGGGTAAGTCTCTTATCATTCTTATTCTTTATGTTGATGATATTATCCTTACTGGTAGTGATGCCAACATTATAAACCATGTGAAGTCTAGCCTTAAAAAGCATTTTGAAATGACAGACTTAGGACACTTGCATTATTTTCTTGGTCTTCAAGTCTTGCAATCCAAAGAAGGTATTTCCCTTTCCCAGTCCAAGTATGCCTATGATCTTTTACACCACTTTCACATGGAACACTGTAAGTCGTCCCCTTCTCCCTTTCAGCCTAGAGCCAAACTTTCAGTCACTTGTACTTCCCCTAAAGTTGATGCTACCTTCTACCGTCTACTTGTTGGAAAACTTTGGTATCTGACCCATACCCGTCCTGACCTTCCTTTGTTGTTTTCCTTGTTGCTCGGTTTATGCTAAAACCACATGAAATTCATTAGAAAGTAGCTAAAAGAATACTTCGTTATGTTCAAGGTACAGTTCAGTTTGGGATTCATTACAGTACAAAAGCATCTCATCTATTGGTTGGTTTCACTGATTCTGATTGGGCCGGTGACCCTGATGATCGGAAGTCTACTGCAAGTTATGTCTTCAATCTTGGTTTTGGACTTATTACATGAGCGTGAAAGAAACAAACTTCCATTTCTCTTTCTTCAGCAGAAGTAGAGTATCGTGTCATCGTTGAAGCTAGTAAGGAATCCCTGAAGCTTTGTCAAATCTTGTCAAAGTGGTTTTCAGTAACAGCGTCCGACTACACTTTGGTGTGATAATCAAAGTTACATTCAACTATGCAATGATCGAGTCCAACATCAGCATAGAAAACACATTGAACTACACATGCACTTCATCAGAAAGCTCATTCATGACCATGTTCTTGAAGTGCAATATTTTTCAACCGATGATCAAGTTGCAGACATCTTTACAAAGGGTCTCATAGAGGCGAAGTTTACTAAACTTCGATTTATGGTTGGGATTCAAGAAGTTGTCACTAAGGGATGATAGGCTCTAATGCCTCGTTCCTTCTCCTGTTGTGTCATCTTTGTACATCCTTCAATCCTATCCCAAGTTGTTCTTAAGGGGGGACGTTAGGATATTCCGACACATAGGAAATAATTAAGTATAACTGGGTCTAGTGTATAATTAGGTAAAGTGTGTTTCTTTAGTATGTACTTTTTGTAACTTACAACTGACGGTCACGATATGCTATAAACATGAAGTGATCTGATGGTTCATTCTCTCCTCAGTATTTCTAACACTTGATCTATTGAAAATGCAACAAGATTATGGAGCTTAGTGGAAAGGAGTAGCCTTCACTAAGTGGGCCTGCAGGCTATTTTTGGCGCAAAGTCTATTTTTAGACATATGGATCATGGTCTATGAGTTGCAGGATGCTATTTGTAGATGATTGGTCATGTTGGTAAAAATAGATGGACTTCTATTTTTAGACATATAGGCGGTTTCTATTTTTAGACTGCCAGGCTAAAAATAGAACAGTGAAATATTATTAGCTCATAATAATATTTGGACTATAAACATTATCTTATCCTCTTAGAGCACTTCAGTTCGAGCTACGGATGTGGCACATGCAGCTGTCAGAAGGAAATACGCTTTTCTTATGGTTCAGTTGAGCTATTTCTTGCAGGACTTCAGTTAGAACTCATGTGGTTGAGTTTTGGTGGAGTTGATTGAGGAGTTGATGGAGTTGTGTTCAGTTTGACTTGGTTAAACTAGTTGTATTTAGTCTAACTGCAGAATACACTAGTGATGAGTGATGTGAATTAATTTTTAATTAATTCACTAATTGTTAACTCATAAAGCAACTAAAGGATACATCAGTTAACTCAGTGCATGGACAGTTCAGTGGAGACAGGTGTTAGAGGTTGAGATTGCTATCAGTTGTGACTATAGTTGTGCATGAGATCTTGCACAATCAATGGGATTGAGGTATGCCAATGAGGATTTCGTGGTCCAGCCAAGGAAATACAAGTTTGTTTCAGCCATTCATCATTATTCTCATGCAGGATTGCGCAGTGGAGGCAGGCAAAGCAGTGGAGGAGATTTGAGTTGTGATTGATCATATCTGAGCTAGTTTTGTGTGTAACAGGTGGAGATAGTACTGAGTACTTGTGAGGAGTATTGTACTATGTATTGTTACATGTTATCAATCATTATAATATACAGATAGTGTGGTTTTTTCAGCTGTATGCTTTCCCCGGGTTACATACTGTGTTAATGTGCGCATGCGATTGATGTTTCATTGTTTTTAATTCCGCAAAATTGATGATCAACGTAGATGAGGTTATGTATTATGCATGCATTCCGCAATAGTGTATAATCGGGATAATCTCTGTGAATAAGTGTCATATTATTCAAAATTTCTACATGGTATCGAAGCAGTTGATCATCAAATCTATTATTCAGAAAGTGATTACATTTTATTTCTTCAGGCAAAGTCTGTAATTGAGCCAGGTAGCCTCTGGATTCATCCTTCTTTTGGAAGGTGAGATATCTGGTGAATGCCCATACAGTCAATCTCTGTACGAGAAATACTTTTCTCTCATGAATTTTAGATCAGAAGCGGTTGGGTTTTGAGCTGGTGGAATTCGAATTTGCAGCAGTGTTTTCTTGGTGTCAAAGTTGCAATGTCTTTCAACGGATTGCGATTGGAGTATGCTCTTGAGGGCAGCTTGAATGTTATTGCATGGAAAGACAGGATGGAGGCAGTGTTAGATGATAATGGGCTGAAGGAGTTCATAGAGGTTGAGGTCCCAAAGCCTAGATACTGCGCAAGTTGATGCTTGGCAAAAGAAGACAGCAAAGTGTCGAAGGATTCTGTTGGAGGGCGTGAAGGATCACATTGTGTCTAGCCTCCATGGAAAGGCTTCTCCATACTTGATGTGGAAAGCATTGACAGATCTATTCCAAAGCAAGAGCGACCAGAGGAAGTTGGCACTCAAGGATAAACTCAGAAACATTAAGTGTGAGAATGGAGACAGTATGCCCAAGTATCTCACGAAGTTCACCCAATGCCGGGATGAGCTAGGAAGTGTGGGGGTGACTGTTGATGATGAGGACTTGGTGAGCTTGGCTCTCCTTGGTCTTCCGAAGAGTTGGCATTCCTATCAGGACTCTGTCAATGGTTGGGAGAAATTGCCAGGATGGGAGAGACTTTGGTCGGATCTTGTGTAAGAGGAGATCAAGTTGAATACCAGGGACAGATCTTCATCAAAGGAATCTGATGAAGAAAATTGCGCTTTGGCTGCCAAAAGAAGGGGAAGGAGAAGGATTCTCTTTCTAATTCCAGTTCTTCCAATGATGGGAAGAAGGTTGACAAGTCAAAGGTGAGATGCTTTCGTTGTCATGAATTGGGCCATTATGCTAGTAATTGCCCAAAGAAGAAATCCAAGAAGGGATATGGGGAAGAATCTAAAGGTGAGGCACTTGCTTCACTGTTTGATTTGGACTTCACACTCTTTGCATGCACGGTTTTATCCATGGTGGGAAGTGGTTGGTTTCTTGATAGTGGAGCGTCTTTCCACATGACCGGTGACAAGAGTTTGTTCAGTACTTTGGAGGAGAAAGATCTTCAGATACTCATAGCGATGGGTAATGATGAGAAGTATAGTGTCTCAGTGTAGGCACGGTTATTTTTCAGAGGGAGCATGGAGCTCGCCTTACCTTGACCTATGTCAAGTATGCACCAGGATTGAAGAGAAACTTGGTGTCGATCGCGATGCTGGAAGATAGAGGCTATGATGTAGTCTTCAGTAAGGGAAAGGTTTTCCTTAGACACATCATCACTAGACAGGTGAAGCAGATTGGTTCACGGGTCAAGAACCTGTATGCTCTTGAGGTTCAAGATGCATGCAAAGCCTTGAGCATTGAGGCAACTGATGGAGACTTGGTGGTTGAGAGGGAGCGTATATTACCTCTTAACATGCAGAGCCAGAAGAAGTCTCAGACGATTGTGGAGGAGCCACAATTGTTGCAGCAATTTCAGGAGGCTGTGGAGCAGCCACAACAAGGGAAGTTGAGAGGAGATCGAGTAGAGACATCTACTCATGCAGAGACCTCCAGTAGGGGGAAACTTCGAGCCAAGTGGGCAGATGGATCGCATGCAGCGATACCTCCAAGTAGGAGGTGGGGTGATGTGGATTGATCGTCCCAAGGAGGAGGGGCAGGATCCTTGAGGTACCCAACCTCTTGGATGAGACCTTGCTACGGTAGCCCCGATGTGGAGTAGCAAGAACTGACTGATTGGGTAGAGACAGATGCGGATGGAGCAGCAGAGAAAGCAACAGTGTAGGGAATCCCAGGACAGCGCATAGCTAGCAGGCTACAGCAATGCGAGAGGCACAAGTGTCTTGCACAGTGCTAGGTGGCACAGAGAGGTGTGTAATGGTGCGAGATGCATGGAGATGTTGTAGTAGTGCAGATGTCAGAGAGGGAGCACTTGTCAGCAGCAGGTAGAGCTTCAGCATCAGAGTATGTTCCTAGCCCAACAGAGTGGTCAGTTGGGAGAGTTTTTGTTCCAAGTGTTGTTGGAGCAAGTGGACCGGGAAAATGTGTTGCATGCAGAACGTTCCAGAGGCATGATAAGGGTTGCAGATAATCCATATCTTGTTGAGAGGGAGTGTTGAAAATGCAACAAGATTATGGAGCTTAGTGGAAAGGAGTCGCCTTCACTAAGTGGGCCCGCAGGCTATTTTTAGCGCAAAGTCTATTTTTAGACTATGTCTATTTTTAGACATATGGATCATGGTCTATGAGTTGCAGGATGCTATTTGTGGATGATTGGTCATGTTGGTAAAAATATATGGACTTCTATTTTTAGACATATGGGTGGTTTCTATTTTTAGACTGCCAGGCTAAAAATAGAACAGTCGAATATTATTAGCTCATAATAATATTTGAACTATAAACATTATCTTATCCTCTTAGAGCACTTCAGTTCAAGCTACGGATGTGGCACATGCAACTTTCAGAAGGAAATATGCTTTTCTTGTGGTTTAGTTGAGCTATTGCATGCAGGACTTCAGTTAGAACTCATGTGGTTGAGTTTTGGTGGAGTTGATTGAGGAGTTGATGGAGTTGTGTTCAATTTGACTTGGTTAAACCAGTTGTATTTAGTCTAACTGTAGAATACACTAGTGATGAGTGATGTGAATTAATTCTTAATTAATTCACTAGTTATTAACTCATAAAGCAACTAAAGAATACATCAGTTAACTCAGTGCATGGGCAGTTCAGTGGAGACAGGTGTTAGAGGTTGAGATTGCTATCAGTTGTGACTATAGTTGTGCATGATATCTTGCACAATCAATGGGATTGAGTTATGCCAATGAGGATTGCGTGGTTCAGCCAAGGAAATACGAGTTTGCTTCAGCCATTCATCATTATTCTCATGCAGGATTGCGCAGTGGAGGTAGGCAAAGCAGTGGAGGCGATTTGAGCTGTGATTGATCAGATCTGAGCTAATTTTGTGTGTAACAGGTGGAGATAGTACTGAGTACTTGTGAGGAGTATTGTACTATGTATTGTTACATGTTCTCAATCATTATAATATACAGACAGTGTGGGGTTTTCAATTGTATGCTTTCCCTAGGTTACATATTGTGTTAATGTGCGCATGCGATTGATGTTTCATTGTTTTTAATTCGCAAAATTGATGATCAACGTAGAGGAGTTTATGTATTATGCATGCATTCCGCAATAGTGTTTAATCGGGATAATCTCTATGAATAAGTGCCATATTATTCAAAATTTCTACATGATCCATGTCTTAACACCTGATTGGTCCATGATGTTTCTTTAAAGAGAATGGAGGGCCATTTGTTAGGTGATTGTTCATGAGAGAATCTTATGAAATTTTTCTTTATTTTACAATTAATAAATTTCTTGAAGTGGTCGTGTTGGCTCAGGCGGTGGACTGTTTCAATCTTTGAGGGTTTTAACCATGTCGAGAGTATTGATGTATTGATTTGTGATCTGTTTTTGAGCGGTGTCCTTTGGTGTTCTATCTAAGGAACTTACCTTGTAAATTCATACACAATTCGAATGATTTTGTTTTTGAATTTGGGTATTTTTTCGTAAGGAATCCAGATCTACTATTTTTTTTTAACAAAAAATTTCAGACCTGCTCTGCAAACTCACGCATAAAAAATTCTAGCCCCTTAATATGTCCACTAGAAACCTTCTAGCTCTAATAAGAAGTTTGCACATAGGGTCTTATGGATATTCCCTAAACTAGAGCTCCATCAATCTACAAGGACAACTTCTAATTCTTCTCTTCTATATTGTCTTCAGCTTTGATACCACGTATATTTTTCTATAGATTCAACAGCTCATGTAATGTACTAAAACACAAGATAAAAATCTACTCGACTCTGAACAACAGAAACCAATAATGATCGATGAAAACAATAATTAGCAAGAGGAATAATATCAATCAAACATAACACAATATTTCTTTGGGGAAAGCCACTGCTCAAAACCCCGACTATCTATATTGCATTAATCATAAATCTAAGAAGAAAATGCAAAGCTCGTTCTCACTAGAACAATTCCTGCACAAGTATGATCAAGTCTATGCCTCACAATCTCAATCTGGCCAATACTTAGCCAATTTTGCTGCGTGCCAAGCCCCTATTTCCTTGTGCAATTTTTGGTCAAAGAATCTATATGAATACAATATGCTCTGCTCAACCTTGAGCTCAACCTGTACAAGTAATTCCTATCCTCTCTCTGACTAGCTTCCTTTGGTCAATACTTATCCAAAGTTCCAAGCCTTCAAGATTATGATTCCTTGCACAATTCTTGAGAGAATTAACCTGTATTTAAAGGGAAATCCTCACTCCATAACTGTGCAATCCAAACATAGGTCCTCAACTGATCACATGCACCATCTATACAACTCAGAAAATTATACAGCTGATAGTAAATTGTCCCTACACTATAATCTCAATTGGGTCTTCCTCTGAACTGACATGCATGATTTATCTATGAGTGAACCTTCAGTTAGCACTGCGGATGCACTGGTGCACCAACTCACTACTAGACTTCTACTAGTTCCTTCAACAATTAGAACTAGTTTAACTGATTATAACTCAGTTGCACTGAGTTATCTAATTATAACTCCAATAAACTCAATTTGAACCCCTAAAACTTAGGGATCACACTTACATGACACCAAATAGACTTCCAACTCAAAATTCCTATATTAACTAAGTCAAATTAACTTAGTTAACTATTATAAGTTGCTATGAGAAAAGAATTACAATCTTAATTCTCAATTTAATTCAAGGACAAACTAAATTGGAATTTTTAGATGTTATTTTTAACATTTCTTGTTGCTATTTTCAACACTCCCTCTCAACAAGAAAGGAATTCAAATCTATCCCAATCATGAACCTTTGGAATGTTTTACGTGCAACACTTCTCTCTAGTGTTGTCACTATAACAACTCATGAAACTAAAAAAACATCCAACCTGAATCAATATGATGCATCTTCCATCAAAGTCTCTGACTGCTACTACCTTTATCGACTGAAAGCTCTGCGTTTACGCTGACTTGGCCTTTCTACATTGTTATCAAATCTTCTCTGCGCTCTTTAGTATCTGACTTATCTAGCCTCTGTCGTCCTAATATCTGACTGCATCAGCCACCACTAATTCCTCCTGCTACTATGTATTTTAGGCTCTTGTAGCAAGGTATGATCCATGAGATAAAACCTCTCAATGGACCCTTCCCAATTTCAACCCTCTTGGGACTATCACTTCACATCGCCCCACCTCACACCTAGAGGTATGGTTGCATGTGTTTCCTCTTTCCACTTGAATTCAAATTTCCCCCTACTGGAGGTCTCTGCATTAGTGGATTCCTCCACTCAGTCTCCTCTCTGCTTCTCCAATTGTGGCTGCTCCACAATTGTCTGAAACTGCATCTGAGGCTGATTTTTGGGTTGCATGTTGAGAGGTAATTCAATCCCCCTCTCAACCACCAATTCTCTAACCTTTGCCTTTCTCTTCAAGGCTTTGCATGCATCTTGTACCTCAAGAGCATACAGGATCTTCGGTCGCACACCAATCTGTTTCATATGTCCAGCTGTCACAGGATTTTCTGAAAAAATAGTTGATTTTAAATTGACGATATCTCCCTCATCCAAACTCCAATTCGGATTATTTGTTTTTGAATTTGGGTATTTTTTCGCAAGGAATCCAAATATTCTATTTGTTTTCGAAAAATTTCAACAAAAAAATTCAGATCTTCTCTGTAAACTCATCGCTTAAAAATTTCTCTCTCCTCAATCTACCCACTAGCAGCCTTCTAACTCCATTAATAAGTATGAACATAAGGTCTTTTGGATCTTCCCTGAATTAGAGCTCCATCAATCTGCAAGTATAGCTTCAAATTCTTCTCTTCTATATTGTCTTCAGATCCGATACCATGTAGATTTTTCTATAGATTCAACATCTCATGTAATGTACTAAAACACAAGACAAGAATATACTTGACTCTGAACAGCGAAAACCAATAATGATCAATGAAAACAATAATCAGCAAGAGGGAGAATATCAATCGCACATAACACAATATTTCTCTGGGGAAATCCACTGCTCAAAACCCCGACTATCTATTTTGCATTAATCAAAAATCTGAGAAGAAAATACAAAACTTGTTCTCACTAGAACAATTCCTGCACAATTATGATCAACTCTCTACCTCACAAGCCCGCTTTGGCCAACACTTAGCCAATTCTGCTACCTTCCAAGCCCCTATTTCCTTGTGCAATTCCTAGTCAAATAATCTGGATTAATACAATATGCTTTGCTAAACCTTAAGCTCAACCTGCACAAGTATTTCCTATCCTTTGCTTGACTGACTTCCTTTGGCCAATACTTAGCCAAAGTTCCAAGCCTTCAAGCTTTTGATTCCTAGCACAATTCCTAAGAGAATTATCATTTATTTAAAGGGAAATCCTTACTTCCTAAATATGCAATCCAAACATAGGTCCTCAACTAATTGCATGCGCCATCTGTACAACTCGAAAAATCATACAACTGATAGTAAATTGTCCCTACACTCTAATATCAACTGTGTCTTCCTCTGAACTGACATGCATGCGTTATCTCTAGGTGAATCTTCAGTTAGTTGGTGTGGCATTGAGGATGCACTGGTGCACCAAATCACTACCAGACCTTTATTAGTTCCTGCAACGGTTATAACTAGTTTAACTGACTATGACTCAGTTGAATTGAGTTATCTAATTACAACTCCAATAAACTCAATCTATACCCCTAAAACTTAGGGATCACACTTACATGACTCTAGATTGACTCCCAACTAAAAATTCCTAAGTTAACTAAATCAACTTAACTTAGTTAATTATTACAAGTTGCTATGAGAAAAGAATTACAATTTTAATTCTCAATTTAATTCAAGGACAAATTAAATTGGAATTTCTAGATGTTATTTTTAACATTTCTTGTTGTTATTTTCAACAATACTATGCTCCATGTGAAACTGACCAAAGGAAGAGAGAATATGTCCAAGAAGGATCAAGTGCTAGATAAGCCTGGAGTTTGAACCAAAGGGACAAAAAGGAGATGGGAGGTCAACAAAAGGAGTGGCTCAAGTTGATGTTAGGGTGGGGGGAGGACTGGGGTGCTCGAGGCACAAAAGTGTAGAAAACATGAAGAGAGAAAGGCCAAGACCCACTAAAAAGATCAGAATTATACCATTAAAAAGACAACATTATAATGAACATCAGTGCAGATAGAGGGGTACCTTCAAAGAACTAGCGAGACAAATTTAACATGGAAACTCGTGCACAATCGCTTCCATAGGCTAGAACCACCAATGTCTAGAGTATGGAGGGTTAAACTGCTCAAGTTGGCAAAGGGACCTCATTTTCTTCAGAAATGATGACAAATCTACCTTGAAGGAGCCCAAAATTTCCTCCATGAACCACTTGAGAAACCAAGGATGAGCCAAAGAAGAAGAATGCACAACTCTTCACCAACCAGAAGAGAAAATTGGTTTCATAATCAAGTAGGGGAAACCATGGAGCTTCGATTCTAAATTTGCAATAAAATTCCTAGTTCACGACATAGGGTTGGTGTCTCTTGCTACTATCTGGATCAACCTCGTGACTGGAACCTTCCTGAACTTGAAGAACCCCCTTGCACCAAGAAAGTTTAACTCAGATCCCAAAAAAACACCGCCTTCCAGAAACCTGTATACTCGTCACCTTACCATCATCAATGAATTTAATTGTGGGACCTGAAGGCTCACACACAAAAAATATCTCGTTAACATTGAATTCCATTGTTTAGCCTCCTATTGCAACAGGTGTTCATATTTCATGATTGACATTTTTACATGCCAAATATGTCATACTTTGCATGCTGCAATGCTCCATATTTCCAAAGAGGCCAAAGAAAAGGCCATGAAAGTGTGCTAGTCTAAATGCCACTGCTGTACTCCAATTTTTGATGAGTTATTCCATTTTTGAAGAACTTTCAGGTAAGGGAAGGCCAAACAGCTTAATCTTGGCTTCCCTAGGTTTAAATTGCTTGTTTTAGAATATAGAGATGAACATCTGTCCAAACTGTTTAATCTTGGCAGATTTGTAGATAGGTAGAGAATCTTGGGTGCTCAACAGCTTAATCTGAGCCCCGACAGCAATAAGGATTGATTTAGATAGGAGGATAGTCAAAAGAAAAGTTGTAAAGCTGGGTTTGCTAGTTCAAGTGCACCCAAACCAAAAAGAAGAGAAAATGTTAGATAAGTAGGCTGGGTAAGTAGTTTTGTGGTTGCAGAATCAATGATTGTGATCAGTTTCATGTTTTCAAGTGTTATATCCATTTAGGTCACAAGTATGAGGCAGTTTTCCATTTGATCAGCTCAAGCGAGGCATGTCTAACCTCCTCCTTCTTCTTATTCCCCAAATCATTCACTAACCTCCCCAAAGAGGTCAAGATCTGCTTGATATCTCTTAAATCCATCATTTTTCATTATATTTGCCTAAGTAAAGGTCTACTTTGCTTAGGAGTACTCTTATTCACTCTTTGAGTCACTTTCCCCTTTAAATAGCCTAAGATCTCTGAACTTAGCACTTTCTTATCATTTTCATATTAATTTCTAGCTATACTATGTAACTCCCTATCTATCTCCCCTCCCCCTACTAAAACTATGTTAATAACTCCCCTATATACTTATCCCCTCCCCCTGGTTGAAAAATAACCATAAGTGTGCTTGGGAATTGCTAAGTTTATCTGAAACTTAGCAAGAACCCTCCTTTTCCTCCTTAACCATCTTCTCATGCATTTTGGACTCCTTCCAAGCATTAAAACCCATCTTTTAGGCTATCGGACCCCTTCCGATGCCTTAGAAACCCTTTTGAATCACTAAAGAGGCCCCTCTGATTTCATAAAGCTTCCCTTTTGTGTTAAAACCCTGCTCCGAATACAAAAGCTCTCTTTTTACCCCCGCTCCACAGCGATGTTGCTATCGAGAGCCCTCCGCATCGCAATTTCATGTTTTACCACATATATCGCATTTTACCGCATAAACCTAAGTTTTCATAAAACTTAAGTTTAACGTAAAAACCCCTCATTTTCACCTATCACAAGCCTTATTGCGATATTGCCGACGGTAAAGCACCGATGAAATCATAGCCGTCCATCGTTCCGCCCGGATCAACGGTCCGCATCGTTTCGGCGATCGCACACATGTGTATACCCGCTGCCCCGCCGATTGCCGAAGTGCCGATTTAATCTCAGCCGCCCATTCGGCCCGCTGATCAACGGCTCATATTGATTCGCAGCAACCCCATATATGGCTCCGACCAGCGGAGCCGAAAAGATATAAAGCGCAGCTTATAAGGTTTTCGGGTCCGTAAAGGCCCCTTGTACAGCGAAGTGGAAAGGCTCCGATATGCCGGAGCCGAAAAACAATAAAATGCAGCACTTAAAGATTTCGGGTCCGCGGACCCGTTCCATTGTAAAAACCGCCGATTTGGGTTCCGCCGATGGGCCGGACCCGAAATAAAATAAAGGGGGCCTCAAAGCAATTTCGGGTCCGCCCTCTATATCGCTCGTCGGAGGGTTAAGTGTTGAGACCGCCGATCCGCCAAGCTGCCGATTTAGCGCCAGCCGTTGGATCGGCCCGCGCCGGATCCAACGGCTACGATTTAATCTGATGAACAATGTCACTCCCGCCCCGATTTTTTGTGATTTTTGCGTGTAAATGGGCATTTTGCCTGTTATAAAGAAAAGGCGGCATTTGTTCATATTTTCACATATATGCCCGCGCCCGGCTCCCGATAAAGGAATTCATGCATCCTTTAGCCATTTGTGGATCGCTCCAAGGCCCAGTTTTGCTTCAGAGAGCCAGTTTCGGCCTCGGTACAGTCAGCAGCATATAAATCCTCCCTTTTTGCAGTTTTCTTCAGGTTTAATGCTATTTTTGATCGGCCAAGCGCCGATAGCATCCCAAAGGCCACGGAAGCTTTTGCAGCAGTTATTTTGCCTTGAAAAGGCAGAAAGGGGGCGATGGGACAGTTTAAAGAGTATCAGCGGTGAGAAAAGGCCCAGATTCAGTGCCAAAGTGTATCAGGATGCGGCAAAGTGTATCAGTGAAGGTTTTCAGTGGAAAACTTTGAACCCGAAGCAGGAAATCATTAAAGAGCCTCCCAGCAAAGTCAATAAAGTAGCTCTGAGCCATAAAGGCTCACCAACTCACAGTTTTGGCCACTTAAGGCAGCAGAACCACTTGCAGGCACAGATAAATGAATTTAAAGCACAGTTATGGCTAAAGAGCCAGCACAGAGCCATAAGGACAGATTTTGATCCATTTTTGAGGCAGTTGCCCCATCGCAGCACTTAGATAAATGTTTTAAGCATTTACTTCAAGATAAGATAGATTAAAGCACTCATTTTCCTCAGATCTGCTTAAGATCTGTTGTAATAGATATTTTGGGTTGCCAGCTGCCCCAGCGCAGCTGTTAGATAGATATTTCTGGCATTTACTTCTGTACAAATTAGGTTAAAGACATTTATTTCAGGAGATCTATCTCAGATCTGTTGTTTGTAGATATTTTCCCTATTTATACCACCCTCTGCATTGTTTAAAGGGTTGGTTGGTCGATAACTTTCCTCTCTAGACTTGCACTGTATTTTCTGAGAGTCTCTATAATCAAAGATCGCTGGAATGTTTGGGAGATGAACTGACTGTTGTGTTTTAATGGCTGAAGAGTGACTATGGAATTCTGATGCTTCTACATAGCCCAATAAGTGTTTCTTACCTCTGTTTACAGTTTACATGTGTTTATGCCACCATTGTTTCACTATCTAAATAGCAGAAAGAAAGAATAGTTCAGAGCTTACTTAGTTGTATTCTGTTCTCAATTTCTGTAATTTATCTATGTTTTCCTCTGAATTAGTCCTGAATATGAATACTGATTTGCTCATATTTAAACTAGTTCCTTCATATATGAATGTTGTTTAGGAATCCTTGATTGCTCCTATATAAATGTTCATTCACCTTCCCTCTGTTAGCATAATGAGAGATACTTAGTTGCCTTTCATTCACTGACCTTCATTCCACCTTTATTCCAGCTTGATATTGTTTTATGTGTACCTATCATGCTCTGTATTCCTCTTGTGACCAAGAAAACGCAACAGCAGGCCTAATCCATGACTCCATGCCCAATGGTTTGAACTTCTCACACTATGCATCCCAACTCTGCTTGAAAGAATCCTCCATCCCACCAAAATCAAAACAAAACCCAAGGACATCATAACTAGCCTAAAATCAACCCAAAACAAAGCTAAATTACAAAGAGAGAACCCTCTCTGATTGCAGGTAGGCTAGGACCTGCAGTCCAAAGATTGGTTTGTGGTTACCTCGGTCGTATCCTTTAAGGAGCTTAAGGACAACCTGAGTGATAACACCATTAATGCCTAACATCCTGATTCTTCAAGAAATCTGGTATGAGGGAAAAAATATGTTTGCAATATTGTTTGGAGGATGAAATTTCCACTTGCAAGGGCTGTAAGGGCTAGGAGTCTGCATGACATGCTCACTCTAAGACAGCCACCTCATCCATGATGACAAGCCCAAAAAACAAAACAATTGTCATACGACTGCTAATGCTATGGGAGGTGGAGGACTTAAGGAAGTTTGTCTTGATATCCTCCAAGATGGTTTTTCCTTTTCTAGCATACCCATAGGCATTACAATTGATACAATGAGTAGGAACATGAAATGAATTCATCATGGAATAATTTTCCATCCAAACATACATTTAATGATGATATGTCCTGCCTCTAGAAGACAAGATTGATTTTCCTGTGCATCTTCTTCCTTATTTTGATTTCTCAAGATGTGATAGAAGGTCTTGTGAGGAAAGTAGTCCAAAATACTAATAATTATGGGGAGAAGAAGGCTTAGGTGATTATTCATAGGAAGATATCCTCTTTGTAAATGTTTAATGGTTAGAAGGGAATATCCCAAGATTTATATCTTGGAGAGTTCCATTTCTTTATCAAAATGGAGTCTAAATAGGATTCCATACATTTCATCAAGATTGTCTGTCCTCTTGTTAAGTCCCCAGGAATACTTAACTTCTTGGTTTCCCTCAGGATTTAAGAGAACCCCCCCCCCCACTTGGATTCTTTTTTGAGGCTCCATAAAAAAAAAGGATCCAATTATTTTGGGAGTTCTTCCATTCTTTAAATTCAACATCTGATAACCGAAGCTTTAAGGACGACCCAGTGCAACAATGATAGGGAAAAGAAAATGGGAGAGATCTCAGAGAGTCAAGCAATGAATCCATCCACTAGGGCTCATGCAAATCTAAGTGGGGAGAGAAACATCTTATCTTTTCTCTATTGTATTCCTCACAAAAGGAGATAACCTTTAGGGCCATTGATCTTGGAGGAATGGAAATTTTTTTAAAGATAGAGTTATTTCGGGACAACCAGATTTTCCAACAAAAATACTTTAGAAGAGAAATACAAATCCGTTTGAGAAGAGGCTTCCCAGTGAAAGATCTTGAATACTATTTATGCTAGCTGGATATCAGGACATAAAGGTATGTAGGCCATTTCAGTCGAATATACAAGGGTCACAAAACCATAGACCAAACTTGTGAAGTATAGGGACAAGACAAGACAAGATGGTGGATTGATTCTTCATGTTGGTTACAAAGGGAGCACCAAGAAGGACCTTGGATGCCTCTTTTTTGGAGGTTTTCAGAAGTCGGAATTTTCTTATGGATGAGGAGCTATCATAAGGTATTGACTTTGGGGATGGCATTGTTTAGCCACATTTTTTTCGAGAGAGGGGATTTAAGGGGACCTACATAGAGAATAGAAGCTCTTCATATCCAACCCTAACTGTGTATACATGAAACTTCCACCCTAATTTTCTTCTACATGTTGAATCCAATTCATTATTTTTAATAATGGTTAGTGACATTGTTATACAAATATATTGGTACCTTTATAAAAATTGATTATGTTTAATTTATGAAAATAGGATAGTGGATTCATAGTTGTTTTTTTTTAGTAAATAAATTTAGATTAATTAATTATAATATTAAACAAACCATATTACTATGAAGATAGAGATATGGTTGGCCATAAACAAGATTTAGATAATGGAGCACACCAGCAACCCTAGGGTATTTCCTATCAGCAAACTAACAATCACCACCACCGAGGGTAAGGAGCATAAAACTTTCAAGGATGGAAGAATAGGGATCATTGGCTTAGTTCTTGTTTCTGCATTCGATGTGGGTGGTCTAATGCATGGGGGATGTATCTTTGAGAAATGGCCATCTCTCGACACTAGAATGCCTATGGTCATTGTGGGCACATGCAAGTCTCATGCATGGGGAGGCCGCCATTCCAAAAAGACATAGAAAGTTGCATCTATGACCATTTTTTTACCTCAAAAAACTTATGGTTGTTGCCATCTCAAGGATATTTGCATAGGGGGACTGCATATGAATCCTTCATATTCAGGATTCTTCTCATGTCAAGCAGTCAGGTAGCTGAGGAAGTGAAGGTGGTTTGAGTTTTCCCGTGGGATTCTCTTTTTTCATATCTTGGTTCTCATCCATTCATATGAGGTTTGATGTTCATATCGTTGCTAATTTTTTAGTGTAATACTCCCTCCCTACTATGATGGGGATGAAAGAGTAACCAGGAGGCTCAATCTTCTTTCATCAATTTCGTCGGGGGCTAAAAGTGATGCTTATTTATATCCCCACACTCTCTTAACCCTTAACCCCCATATCCCTATAGATCTGATAAAAAGGACAAAGAAGAGGGAACATGGATCATTTTAGATATTTTTAAATTGTCTTAAAGAAAAAACCACCATTCTCTAGACCAGGGGCAACAATTTGGTTGGAGATCTGAAACAAAGAATTTAGAAAATCGTTGAAATAACAGCTCCTCAAACTCTATTATATGAGGGGAAAATGTTATAGGACTCTATGATAATGAGGCAATATGGTATTGTACATGAATCCACCATTATCTTAAATTTGAGGTTGAGAGGTGAAGCGAAGAGTTTTAATAACCCTAATGGAGAAACATCATATAAGGAGGTCGTTTGATCCAAAATCCCCAGTGTATTGTGTTCTTCCCAGGAAGAAACACAAGGGAGATACACATCTCATCTGCTCAAATCCAAAATTTTCCAAGCCCTTACATTGTTGAACTAACGGAATATGCTCCATCTATGGAAGTTAATCTTCCAAAGATAAATGATATTTTCAATATCCTCCAATCTCAAGATATTATTTGTAGAATTGATGGATTTTTGGCCCAAATTGGAGGATATAAATCAATGGGTATTCTCCACCTGGACCCCCAACTATGATATACTCCTTTGTTCTAACAATTTTTTTACTATACAATTTGATACACAAAAGGATCTGGACTTCTCCTTAAATGAGGGGGCATAGTTTTGGGGCAGGGTAGGTATATTTATAACCCCATGGTTTCTGAGTTTCAACGCAAGCACAATGGTGGTATCCAAAATGATGGTTTGGGTGAAATTACATAACCCCCCTCTTCCTTTAGGCACCACCAAGTATTAAAGGGAATTGGAAAGACTCTAGGGAAGTTCATAAAGACAGATTTGGAAAGACCTGAAAAAATAATGTTCACCTTTGCTAGAATCTGTGAAGAGGTAGACCTTAGTAAAGGTTTAACTGACCGCATTCACTTGATTCATAATAGTATTTAGTGGTCCCAACCATTAAATTTTTTAAACACGACATTCAGGTGTTGTATCTGTTTTCAAATAGGAATTTACAAAACACATGTCCACAAGCAAAGAAAGCTCCAAAAAATAAAAAATAAACAACCCCAAAAGCCAAAGAGATAGCAGGTTCCAAATTTGCATCTCTCAGAAGAAGAGGACGAAGAAACAATGGAGAATCATATAAATGTGGATGTCCAGAACCAACAAGGCATATAAGTTGATAGAGGGGTAGAGAAGGGAGGAATAAAGGTTCAAAGCCAGAGAGGTATTGAATCAACACAAACTATAGTTACAATGTCATAGAAAGAGGAAACACCCATTGAAAAGAAGTTGGGCGCTTTAAAATATCCCATATATCTGAGTGCTCAGACTTGGATAAAGAAATCCCCTTTAATTTAGGTGAAAATCAATTGGAAAATGTAATTGCCGCTCCCAACCAAGTCTAGTGAGGAAAAAAGTTGAGAAAAAGAAAGGCAAAAAGGGGTAGCTAAGTGTCTTTAATCACACTTAGACCCAAAAATTGTAATTTTCTATAGTTTTTTCTTTTATTTTTGCATCATCTAATAGGTTGACATGAACAATTATTTTCAACATCTGCAAATTGTAATTTTGTTCCTTGTTCTCAAGTTGAATAATTACGATTTTTCCTTGGGAAGAAAAAGATAGAAAGAGATATGTTAAAACCAACCTAAATCCATCTTAAATTTGGATCTACCAAGCACATACAGGGATCAAGTTTGGAGTTCATATGGATATAAGATGACAATCTTGCATTGAATAATGGATTTCCTCATGCCTTTAAATAAGCTTCGTCATAAAAAATACCATAGACAAATACCATGGGCTATGCAATACCATGAGCTTGTAAAGCACTATCGCTAAACCCATCAAATGACTAACTCAAACTTATATAATTATATCAAGTATTAATTATTATCTTTTAATTTTAATTATAAAGATGTCACAATCTAAGGATTTAGCCCTTAATGAATGAAATAACTCATTGTAAATCGACTCTCACTTCTTTCTCGACCTTACATATATACAGGGAGCATAACACCACAGTTGCAGATACCCTCTCTAAGGAGGGTATTCTGATGGCATGTGGGACATGGATGATCACATTATACATAATCACTAAATGCTCAAGCCTATAAGTACTACCATCGACCTTTCATCAATGATATGAAATGATCATAAACTAAAACTGATGTAGAATGGATTAACCATTAATGATTTGAACGTTAGCTGAAAGTGCGAAAATCGAGGAAAACATGCTTGAGAAGAACACTTTACGATAGTTGATTAATCATAAAAATGATGCATAACAGAAGTGCAAACAGTAAAAGCACAGTGATACTAGACAGCAAGATTGATGACGGAGTTCGTCCCTGATGGACTACGTCTTTGGGTCCACTTTCAAGATGGGCGATCGTTTTTATTAGGAATGAGAAGAAGGTGTTGATTACACAGAGAATTTATTAGTCTGAATGTGCACACAATCACTTCTAATCACTGTAATCAGATAGCCCTATGAACCAGCTTTCCAACGCTTCTTATGGTTTCCAAAACCAACTCCAGATGCTCCCGTAACACTGAAAACAAAACCGCCAATGACCTCCAGAATCTGCAAACAAAATATCAAAACCACTCCCTTTCTCCATGAAGGAAAATTCGCCTTTTAAAGGCCTGTAAATACACCAAAACCACCTTGGCTAGGTTCGAGGTGAATGTGGTTGCCTCAGGATGAGTTTTGGAACTCGGTCTTATTACAAAGTGACACCTAGGGTAGGTGGACATGGTGGAGGAATTAGTTGGCACAAAAACATGCAACAAAACCCACTTTTAGACTTTAGTTTAACCTAAATCCGTTAGCAGTGATCTAACCAGGCAAAAGGCACTGGCAACGCATTTTCACAGTTGTTACAAACCACGGTTAGGGCTCTGGCGGTTCCGACAATTGCTCGCTGATTGCGTGGTCTACTGTCGTGTGTTCACACGCCCGTGGTCAGGACGCTACAGTTAGCGTAACCTCTGACGATGACTGCCACCCATAACTATTAGCACCTTTAACCATTCATGTGAACACATTTCCCGCTACAACTAACTCCCTGATGGCACAGTGAAAGTCTTACTTGTTCACATGCTGACAGTCCTCGTTGACGGTTAATCGTAACTCTGACTGCAAACAACATGGATTCAACCCTCGTGGTTATATTCCATCCACTCATACGTTACAGTTCCGACGCAGTTTATGAAGTTGTGGTTAGGGACTGTATTGGTTATTATTTGTAATGTTTTTTTTTGTTAAAACATATTGCATATGCCCGAGGGTTGATAAAAGCTTGGTTTTAAGGTTTTTAAACATAGGTTTATGTGATGCGATAGGACTTAGAACTTAGGACTTAGGTAATAGGTTTTAGGTATAGATTTAGGATTTTATAACCATTTGAATGTGATGGTTAGATTAGGACTTAGGCATAGGTTTTGGACTTAGATGTAGATTAGGGTTTAGTACATGAAACTTTTCAACCCTTTTTACAATCTTTCATCATTAAGCGACATTAGCAACATTTATCACATGATAACATACCAATGCATATCGTCGATATAGCCCACAGTTGCGACGACAACCTGCCTACGAGACATATCGATCCTTTGCCATCAACAACACCCATGTCGACATCAAAACCTGCGAGTCGAATGACAACACACATGTCGTCGACCAATCCTAACAGAATTGTCGATGAACACAAGTCGACAGCCAAGTGCTAAACCATCTTAACTGAACGCCATGAAACCATAAACATTACCTGAACAACCTAATCCATAATCAACACTGTCGAACTGTCGAATTTGAACTGAAGTGACGACGACACTGAGCACTGATGACGACACTTGAACACCTGTGCAACTGAATCAACAGAATCCTCCTGGATCATTCCTCTCCACTGGAAAGCTTTTGGACCACAAAAGTTTGACTAAACAATTAGTCGATGAGGGTATAACTCCCTCTCTTTCCACCTTGACTTGATGATGTACCAATGCATTCGATCAATCACCTACAAGTGACGACCCTGATCATGCTAACCATAGTACCTTTTAAATCAGTGACCTATTTCATCCATCTGCAGTATGAAAAACTTGCGACAATGGGAAAACAACCTGCTATAAACATGGCAATTGAATTATTTCCACAAAGAACCATGAGTTAGTGATTCATAATCTTTGAAAACAGTCTCTATTGGATGTTGTTTAATACCATCAACATGTATAAACAATCTATTTTGTGGAATGAGAGAGACAATCAAAGATACTTTTGACATCAAACTAGCTACTTGATTAAACATACTTTCCTGATTCTCGATTACTAAGTGAACTTGCTGCAATGAACCTATCCAACTGTAAGGTGAAATTTGTTGCAACTTAGTTTGCCTTTGAAAGTATTGATTTAGCTGTTTATTTGCTTGAATCACTTTGTCCTTATTCATTAAATGATGTTCCCATTGATTATCACTTTCCTCTTATGCATAAGTTCCCATTAGACACTTTGACACTGCTTTCAAAAATTCTTTGATGTGAAAACAAATAGGTTTCCTCTCCACTTGAAAAGAGGTTTCCAAACTATTTGAGACATGACATGGCGACACAATACAAGAGAAATCGAACACTGACTTTCCCCAATACTGACCTGTATCCCTACAACTGTTAAGTTCCAAACTTAAACTGTATTGATTCATTCTGACATTAGGAAGAGGAGATTTAGGCACAAACTGTAACTCATGTTGTATTCCCTACTTATGAATAAGATGTTTGGTTTTACATAGAACTGAACAAGTTTCTATCTTTTTAAACAAACCATCTTTAAGCTGAGTTGCATAACTTAAACAAGAATCATGTTGATTGTTATGTTGATCCTTTACACACATGATTACAAACCTCTTGTTTGAACTTATTAATCGCTTCATCTGATTAACATTAACTAAATTCAAGTGATTTTTACTTTGATGTGCCCTGACAATAAATTCAACCCCATCTTTCTTAAGGTGATATTTATGTTCTCTCCTGTAAAATATTGCATCACGATCATAAAGATAAGGACTTCCTAAGACAACTCCACATATGTCTACTGGAACCACATGTAATTCCACTTCATCAATATAATTAGTTGTTATGGCAATCTTAATCAACACTGTTTGGTGACTTTTATCTTAGTTGATTTATTTAGCCATCCTAATGGGTAAGGTCTTGGATGATTCCGTGTTTCCAAACCCAAACTTTTAACTAAATATTCAGAGATTAGATTCACCTGTGATCCACTATCAAACATTGTATCTATATTTGTATGCTTAGAAGTTATCCTTATGTTAAACAATTCAACTCTTTTATCCTCATGTGAAGGATTTATGTTTGATGAAGATGCAATAGTTTTCAAACTTGAACCAGTGTCAAAAGTTTTACCTGTCGTAACCATGGCGGTTATCCTCCTTTCATCACCTGAATCTAAACCTAGATCTTGCTGGACTGCTGCAATGGCCTTCTTTTCATCCTTGTCCTTAAGGAAATTTTTGGGATTAAGTTCTGGATGAAGTTTCCAGCACTTCACTTCATCATGACCAATTCTTTGGCAATGAGAAAAGGTAGGTCTTTCCTTCTGAACGATCACTGATTTCTTTCTCTTCGAATTGTTCTTCCCCTTACTGTCATTGGAATCTTTGGTTTCCAACTCTTTGGATGACTGCGATGAAAACTTGAATGGTCTGCCACCTAATTCAATATGTATGGCCTGAACACACACCTCATCAAAATCATTAGGATTAAACATCAATAAAGTATGTTGCAAATATGAATGTAAACTACCGATGTATTTTAACAAAGTTTCACGTGTATCCAATGAAAGACCAAGCGCCAATGCTTTCTTTCTAAATTCCCAAGTAAACTCCTGAACACTCTGCCCTTTACCTTGCCTCAGATGCTGCCAATCAATAACAGCTTGTTGCATGTATCCTAAAGGATAGAACTATTTCCTAAGAGCCTTTAAAAACTTAGACCATGACAAGATGACTTTTCCTTTACGCTTTACATTTATCTGAGTTTTACTTTCCCACCAGATTAAATTTGTTCCCCCCATTCTAAGTGTATCTAACTAAATTTTAGTTTTATCGCTAGAAATGTTTTGAATGTGACAATGCACTTCTAACTTCTTAATCCAGTTATCTAGCTTTTCAGGATTCATTTCACCATCATAAATAAGTAACTCAAATTTAACATCAAGTTTCAAAAGAGATGTTTTCTTAGGTTTCTTTTTCATTTTAGATTCTGCACTGGAAGAAGAAGAATAAGAAGAGGATGATGGAGATGATGGAGGTGAAGGAGGTTTATCAGTCTTCCCTTTACCTTTGTCCTTCTTCGATGGTTTTGAAGAAGAAGTTGCATCTCTCACCTTCTTGTCTTCGTACAATTCTCCCAACATCTGCTGCATAGTCAAGAATGCCTGCTGAAACTGTTCTTCACTCATCTTAGTTTCAGTTTTTTCACCTGCATCAGATCCTGACATGGTCGATTTATGATCGACTTGTCGCTTTCCAATCTCTAGATCGATCTGCTCAAGGATTCCTTCTCCTCGTTGCGACTTTGACCTGGTTAACATTCAATGGAAAATTCTACAATGTAACCTGCTCTAATACCAAATTATATGATCTGAAATGATCATAAACTAAAACTGATGTAGAATTGATTGAAAATTAATGATTTGAATGTTAGCTGAAAGTGTGAAAATCGAGGAAAAATTGCTTGAGAAGAACACTTACGACAGTTGATTAATCATAAAAATGATGCATAACAGAAGTGAAAACAGTAAAAACACAACGATATTAGACATCAAGATTGGTGATGGAGTTCGTCCCTGATGGACTACGTCTTTGGCTCCGCTTTCAAGATGGGCGACCATTTTTATTAGCAATGAGAAGAAGGTGTTGATTACACAGATAATTGATTAGTATTAATGTGCATGCAGGCACTTTTGATCACTGTCATCAGATAGCCCTCTGAACCAGCTTTCCAACGCTTCTTACGGTTTCCAAAACCGACTCCAGATGCTCCCGTAACACTGAAAACAAAACCGCCAATGACCTCCAGAATCTGCAAACAAAATATCAAAACCACTCCCTTTCTCCATGAAGGCAAATCCGCCTTTTAAAGGCCTGCAAATACACCAAAACCTCCTTGGCTAGGTTTTAGGTGAATTTGGTTGACTCAAGATGAGTTTTGGAACTCGGTCTTGTTACAAAGTGACACCTAGGGTAGGTGGACATGGTGGAGGAATTAGTTGGCACAGAAAAACCCAACAAAACCCACTTTTAGACTTTAGTTTAACCTGAATTCATTAGTGGTTAGCTAACTAGTTGGAGGGCGCTGACAGCGCATGTGTACAGTCATTACAAACTGCGGTTAGGGCTCCAACAGTTCCGGCAATTTCCCGCTGACTACGTGGTCTACTATCGTGTGTTCACACACCCATGGTCAAGACGTTGTGGTTAGTGTAACCTCCGACAATGACTGCTACTTGTAACTGTTAGCGCCTTTAATCATTCATGTGAACACGATTCCCGTTGCGGCTAACTCCCTAACGGCACGGTGAAATTCTAACCTGTTCACATGCTGACAATCCCCGTTGGTGGTTAATCGTAACTCTGACTGCAAATAGCGCGGATTCAACCCTCGTGGTTATATTCCATCTGCTCATATGTTACGGTTCCAGCGTGGTTTATGGAGTTGCGGTTAGGGACTGTATTGGTTATTATTTGTAATGTTTTTGTTTGTTAAAACATATTACATATGCCTGAGGGTTGATAAAAGCTTGTTTTAGGATTTTTAAACATAGGTTTATGTGATGCGATAGGACTTAGAACTTAGGACTTGGGTAATAGGTTTTAGGTATAGATTTAGCATTTGATAACCATTTGAATGTGATGGTTAGATTAGGACTTAGGCATAGGTTTTGGACTTAGATGTAGATTAGGGTTTAGTACATGAAACTTTTCAACCCTTTTTATAGTCTTTCATCACTAAGCGACATTAGCAACATTTGTCGCATGATGACATACCAATGCATATCATCGATATAGTCCACAGTTGCGACGAAAACTTGACGACGAACCATATCGATCCTTTGCCATCAACGATACTCATGTCGACATCAAAACCTGCTAGTCGAATGAAAACACACATGTCGTCAACCAATCCTGGCAGAAATGTCGATGAACACAAGTTGACAACCAGGTGCTAAACCATCTTAATTGAACGCCATGAAACCATAAACATTACCTGAACAAGCTGATCCATAATCAACATTGTTGAACTGTCGAAGCTGAACTAAAGTGACGACGACACTTGAACACATGCAACTGAATCAACGGAATCCTCCTGGATCAATCAAGGATGATAATATAGAATAATATTTTTGCTCTCTCATTGTTTTCATTGTAAACTCACTAATAGCACACTCCTTCCACAACTTTTTTTCTTGTTCTCATTTGCTAGCACACATACAGGTTCTTTATGACGACACTTATACAACATATACATTTTTGCACAATGGCAGTTCTACCACACTATGGGAAAAATCTATATATATCTCTTACATGTATAAACATAATGTAGTTATAAACATAATGTAATTGTATTTCACCTGATAATAAAATTACGTTTTTTTTCTAATAAAAATAACTTTTAGTTTTAATTTTATTTTAAATAATTTGGTCAAATCAACATAAATTTATATTACATAATGTTTTACAACATCGTTGTCATATTAAACTGTAAAATACTTTTTAAAACATTTTTTTTAAATATTATAAATTTTATAAAATAATATACCAAACCAAATTCTTCACTTACTATTTAATTTGTTGATTTAAGTTTTCTCAATCTATTGAATTAAGTTTTCTCAATCAATATTAAGATTTTACATCTCAATTAAATGTTTTAATGATTTTTATTGGTGATTGTGGAGATGAGATTGCCGATATTATTGGAGAATAAATTATCAAATAAGTTAAACAATACATTTATTATGTTTTTTTCCTTTATAAAAATATAATATTTTATTAATAAATAAATAAAATCTAAATTTTTATGTTTAAAATAAATTTAAAAATTAAATAATAAAAATAATAATTTTAAATTTAATATTAAAAAAACTAATAATTCTGTAATAATAATAAAATAAATAAAACATTTTCCATTATCAAAATATAAATTTACCTTCAATTTATTAGACGGTCACGTCTTACGAAAGGTCATTCAAATTTATTTCCTTTCATTTGGAAAAAGAAATGCCAATATATTATCAACGAAGCATTTTTTTTTTTAATCATAGAATTTGGTAGGTTATGGAAGATCATGTTATTTTTTGTTACTTATATTTTTTTTCTTTTGCTAGATTTATATTGCCTTTATTTTTTTTATTGATGATTAAGGTGCATGCCAGGTTGTGCTAAGGGATTAAAGTTGATTTCAATAAAAAGAAAATTGTATAATCTTTTGCTCTATCATGAGATAAAACTTGTAAAATATTTATGGAAGTTTATGGAGACTTTTTTACTATTACGGAAATTACACAAAAAGTGTTTCTCTATGGGGTTGGGTTGGGAAGATCTCAGATAGTAAGATATTTTGATTTTTTCGTCTTTTGTCTAATCATTTTTTACCATGTGGCTCGTATTGTCAAACCAAATCTGACTCACGTTTGAGTCTTCAATTGTGCTGATACTTTTCCCACTCATGTTGAGCTTGTACATGGTCCTCACATCATTAGAAGAACCAAACGAGAATGTCATCCCGTTGCCAAGCCTAAACAGGATTGGGTCTCCGTCGAAGAGATTGAGCATCGTTTCGACCTCAATGCCATTGACGAAGGCATATGAGCTCGGGTAACCACAGAACCTCAAATTCAGAAATCACAGTGGACTATTTCGGTGTTATTACAGTGATGTAGTTTCAATGATATTCGGTGATATTATATTGAGCAAGTCTCAATTAATTGAATAGATGAGCTCGTATTACAGTGACCACAAAACTCGCATTACAATGGAGACTTTTGGTGATATATCACAGTGAGGAGATTTAGTAATATCACAACGAAGTAGTTCAGCAATATCATGATGAAGGAGTTTGGTAATATCACAATAAAGAAACTTAGTGATGTCACAAAAAATAATTTCAGTGCTATCACAGTAACGGATTTTGGTGCTTGTGCAAGGAAGAAGTTTAGTGCTCGGTGACAACACAGTGATGAAGTCTCGATGCAAACAAAGTGACAAGGATTTGGTGCAAGCATAGAGATGAGGTTGACTTGATGGATGGAGGTAGTCTTGAGTCTAAGTTTTAAGGTTCTTGGTCGTCTCATATTTAATCTACTAAAGGAAGAATTTTGACTGGGTTTTCCCCTAGAGTGGGGTTTTTCCCTGGCATCGTGCCTATTTCTTGTGCTCTCTTCTATTTTTTTGCTTGGCATTAATATTGATGATAATAAAAAGGTAATTCAAAAGAACAAATAATAATAATGAAAAACATCACAAGATAATGGCATAATAATAGAATCGTGTAACTTCCACTCTTTTGATTTCTCAACACTGCAAACCCTTAACACAGCATGTCTGGAGGCATAGCTCATGGTCGTCTTGCTAAGAAGCGAAAGGCTTGGAAAAAGAATCATCCCCATGTATGATACATGTTATTTTTACTTGTTTCCTCTTTAAGCTCCATTAAGTTTTGCTTTATGGTTATCTAGTTCAAGGACGATTTGTCTGTATAGGGTTTGGTCTGATTTTGAATTTTGTGTTACCTGTATTTGTTCTGGGCTTTCTTAAAAACACTAAATGTATTTAACTTTCATCCATGTGATTGAAGTAATTTTTTTTTATTTTCATTTGGGTGTTATACTGGTAATATTATTTCAAAGGATAGCATTAATTCATAAGGGTTTATATATATAGGTATTTATTATGTATATTTTCAAGGGTTTTGAATATTGACACAGGATAGGGTTTTGTGATGTAAAAGGCAAGATGAGTTTAAGATGATAAGCCATATAAAATTTAGTTCAATATCATTACTATTGGAGTATATTCATACAAATGGATGGACCAGCTCTAGAAAGAGAGTAAGTAGAGTTTTCCTTTGAATCCTAATATGGTATAGTTTGTGTGTGACCTTTTCTACTATTATATTGTAAAGGGGTTTGCTAGCTACCATCAAAGAGCTAACGAGGGGTCCCTAATGCGTTCAATATGTAGAGGATGTTGACATTATGAAAGGAATTTGGGCATTGAGAGGGTTATAGTCTAGCGCTTGGATACACAGATCTGTAGGATCAAACAATTCTTCTAGTTGTACCATGAAACAAACCCTAGATTTATAAAGCACTATATAACACAAACTATAATTTTTTAAATGTAGTTGCTAGGTACATATGTATTTTGTGTTATGTAAGACCAAAGGAAAATGACAAAGCATGCTTTCATAGAAAATAACTTACTATCTGATGTGTTCAAGTGTGTTCGAGTACAAAATTCGTAATTAGTAGCATATTTAGTCAAAAAACAAGGACAAGAGAGAATGTTGGCTTTAATAGAAGGAACTTTCTCTTTGATGTGTTCCAATTTGTTGGACTACATAATTCCTAGTTCTTAGTAGTAAATACATCAAATTTTGATCCCTCTAGATTGAACACTCTCTATTGTTTTTATAAGGGCTCTATTGAGACCTTCAACTACAATTAGAAACAAAATTGGAGACAGAGGGCAACATTGTCTAAGGCCCTATTCCATATCTCAACACTTACAATGCAGATTCATTGAATAACAATGCAAAAGATACCCAAAACACAATCATTACCAATTTCACCAAATCTCAACCCCAAATGAAGCAACATCATCCTTGGAAAGGGCCAACTTAATTGAATGAAAGTTTCTAAAAGATATAACTAGATAAGCAAGGAAAACAATTTTTCAAATAGCATCATGAATTTTCCTACTAGAAAGAGAACCAAACCAATCACTAGATTTTGCTTTTGGAAGAAATTTCTTATCTCTCAGAGAAAACACTTTTGAAATAATTTTATAAATGAAATTTCATAAAAATATAACCATGTACTGATCAATGGCCTCTAGGTTATTGACTTTTGGAATAAAAGCAATAAAGATAGAATTGAAAGTTGTTAACATTGTGCTTGAAATCCTAGATTCATTTAAACTATTAATAAATCTTCCTCCATTCATTCGTAGAATCCCAAGAAGTTTCTCTTTTTTTTTTCTTCTAAGAGGATTTGATTGTCATCATTTAAAAAACTTGGACAAAAGGTGGTCCATCATAACCACCTCTAGAATAGTCACTTGTTTCTCTTCATTGTAAATATTCTGAAAGTGATCTACCTTGAAATGAGCAAATGTCATTGAAAGGCATGGCCATTGAACCATCCAATTTAGGCATTTTTCAAAAAGTATTAACATTCTTATGATCATAGTCACACTTATCAAATACTTTAATAATATTGCCCTTTTTTAAGCCTCCTTATTGGCCTACAATTTTCTTATTCTTTGAATCCTTTATTAGAAAAGCATTCCAAATTAGATTAATACATTTCCCTTAATTGTCATTCCACATCCAAAATAACTTTCATCCCTCAACCCTTTTATCTGAACCCGTCTTATTGAGGCTTGCTCGACTATTTTTATATTTCCAAGAAACTGTAGAGTCACTGATTTTGGAGTGAAATCAAATTTACTCAATCCTTTATATTCAACTCTACTTTCCCATTATCCTCCAATTAATTATTAACATAGCTTGAACAATCAACAATCCTTAGTTCTTCCATTATCATGTGTGTCCTAGAAATTTTTCCTCCTCTGCAATAAATTTCGCAAATAAAAATTAGTTCAATTCTTCGCTAGAATAATGAATTGCCTCTGGAATCTATTCCATGGTAGCACTATGAGACTCATAATGTATATATGGGTGTTCTCATTTCGTGGATAACAGTGTTAATTTCTTCTCGAATCTCTTGCACAGTAGCACTAGGAGACTTGGAATCTATATATAGGCATTTTTGGATGGAGAAATATATATTGCATGAACAAAGAGTTCCAAAAATGAGTTACAATCATCATTACCTTCATTACTTTATAGCCATACAAATTCAAAAGAATTGTAGAACATCAGATTGTATTGGTAACTCGTTATCATCCACCGATTGATTTTGCTTTTGCCAGAGCTTAAGGGAGGCACAAATGGGTTCTTACTCGTTTATGCAAATGATGGTCTAAACCAAATGTGAAATGGAGTATGTTCAAAGTCAATATCATTGAAATATAATTTTTCAATGATACTTGATCTTTCTAACTTATATTTCAAAGTATTCTTAAACCGGCTATGAGTGTGTTTGTCGTTCCATTTCACATGTTAATCTCCATGGAAGGCTAGACATAGTCATTATCTTTTGTTTTGTATGCAAATATGCAACATTGTTATTGTTGCAAGAATAATGAATGCAATTCTTGTTCTTCCTTCTTTGGATAACACCTCTTTTTTGACCGATCCAAGGTTTTCTTACTTGAATGCCTTCTCTTTAGATGTCAATCAAAATTCAACACTGACTCGATTGACATCCAACACTGACTCAAAAAATTCAAACCACCTTGACGATCCGAATCTCTTGTTTTGTGTCGTGAATTTGAAGATATATTTTATTCGAATCATTTTACAAAAACATTGAAAGAAGATGTCACAATGTGAAGTCACTATCGACATCTTATGCAAAAAATTTAGTCTTTACAAAAATCCCCAATATCATGGTCAAAGGTTGGATCACTAGCACTTTAATTCTTTTAGTATTTAAAGTTTGATCTTGTAAAGTTGGTCAATATCCCAAAGAATGCTTTGGGTTTCTTATTGCACCATGTATTATTTTAATGCAACATACATACTACAAGGAAGAAATTCCCCCCTTATTAAAGAAACAAAAGGTTTGATTTTAGACATCTGTGGTTCATTTGTTTTGAGTTAAGTTTCGGAGAACCCGCAGTAATAACCATATTTTGTCAACATTTCAAATCCCAATAGGGATCCATCATTAGGACAATTTTTTAATGATGATAGTAGAAGAGCAAAATGAGAGGATAAATAGTTATGAGATGATTTGTTATAAAGATGAGATGAAAGTCGACTAAAGAACTAAAAATTTTAATTTAAAATAATTATTATTATTATCCATAATATTTAAAAATATATATAATTTATTTATTTTAATAGGTTGCTTCATATTATTAGAATAATTAATAAATTAATTCATTAATTAAAAATATTATAATAATTAAAAACTAATTATTCTTAAATCTTATTCCTAAAAGAAATATATGGTTGATTAAGAGATCTTTTAAAATTAAATACTAATTCTTAATATAAATAATTCATAATAATAATTAATAATAATAATCATTATTATAAATAATTATTGTAATTAAATACTAATTCTCATTATAAGTACTTAATTAGTTAATTAATTAATTTATTAATAGAAATTATAATAATTAAATAATAGTTATTATTATAATAATTAAATACTAGTTATTATTATAAACAATTAATTATTATTATTATTATTATTAATTATAATAAATACTTAATAAGAATGATAATTAATATTAAGAATAATAATGAGAGTATTAATAATATTATAACTAATTAGATTAATATTGTTGGATATTATTAGAAAAAATTAATGTTCTTATTAAAGGAAAATAATTAATTAATTAATTATTTTCCTTTAATAAGAACATTAATTATTAGCCAGCTAATAGATCTTATAATACTTAAATACTAATTATTATTGTATAAAAAATAATAATAATAATACTTATTATTCTCTCAGATATCCCAGAAACGTTTTCATCTCACTTCGTCCTCAGGCTCTGAGAAGGATTTTCTGCCGCCAGGGCAGAACAGTCTTCAACTTGTTTCGGTTCAGCCAAACTTCACTGAATGGGTCAATGTAAGCAAGAAAAAAGAAAAAAAAGTCGTGTGATAGTAACAGCCCCCTCAGCGTAGTTCTCTCTGCTTAGCTCCAGTTCTTTGTTATTCCAAGGTCTCTATAGCCCTCTCCTGGTTCTTCGCCAAGGAGCAAGGTGGAACCTATCTCCTTGGGCTCTCTTGCTTTTCTGCTTCGCTTGCATGCAAGCTTGATTGTACTATACTCTTCTTTTTTAATAGAATTAGTATTTACTCAGAAAAAAAAAAAGAAAAAAAAAATAAAAAATAAAATAAAATAAAATAAAATAAAATAAAATAAAAAAATAATAATAATAATAATAATAATATAAATAATTTTTTTATAATTAAATGCTAATTATTATTATTATAAATACTTAATAATAATGTTATTATTATTATTAAGAATAATAATAATGATAATTATTATTAAGAATAATAATAATAATATTAATTTTTATGTTTATTTATAAAATAAGATTAGAAGGATAGGAGAGGAAGACAGTTACCTAAGGTGTTATACCTGGGATGTATTGGTGGTCATAATTTTTCTGATTAAGGGAAGCCAGCTTCCACTGATCTCAATACCATTGTCCCTGTTGAGATTCTGTGGATGTTTTATAATCTCAAGAGCATCCCTAATCTTTCGCCTATGATGTTGTTCTTCCCTTGTGACAATTGAGGCGCTTTCTAGACAAACATGGTGCTTAGTTTTTGAGGAATGCTCTGCTAGGTCCGAAGTACGAGACTTTTCATTCTTAATATCAGCTCCATGTTCTTTTAGTCTTTTCTGCAAAGAATGACATGTTTCACCAATGTAACTTCTTCCACAAGAACAATTAATTTTATAAACTCCCTTGAGTATCAATATTATCTTTGACAGACCTCATACCTTGTTTAATTGTTCCGGGGGCTAAGAACTGTGTGACTATGTCTTTCGTTTTCAAGATTTTAGCAATCTTATCTGTCACTCCTTGAATATAAGATAGCGATGCCTGCGACTGGGATGCCCTCTATCACCACTACTATTTCTCTTAGTTATGGAAGGACTCAGTCGTCTCATGGAAGCTGCAAAGAGGAATGGGGATATTGGTGGGCTTGGGATATCAGATTTGTGCTATCTTACACATCTACTATTTGTAGATGATGTTCTTATTCTGCTTGATGGAAGTGTCAGAGACTCCCGGAACTTCTTGAAAATCTTGCAAAGATTTTCTGCGGCCACAGGTATGATGCCTAACCAATCGAAATCCACCATCACATGTGCTCGCACCTCGGTCCAAGAGACCAGGATTGCACTACAGGCTTTTCCCTTCTTGGTGCACTCTTTGGATAGAGGTCTAAAATACCTCGGTTTCAATCTGAAACCCTCATGCCAAAGGATTGCTGATTGGGCCTGGTTGATTGCCAAACTTGAAAAGAGGCTACTGGGTTGGAGCCACAGATATCTATCTAGAGCTGGCAGACTGGTGCTCATAAAATCAGTGCTAGAAGCTACCCCAGTCTTCTGGATGGCACTAGCATGGATTCCTAGGACTATCCTGGGGAAGATACAGCAGCTTTGTAACCGTTATCTTTGGAATGGGAATCAGGAGAAACGTACTTTTGCTTGGATCAGCTGGAAGAAAATATCATTACCTAAGAAGTGGGGTGGATGGGGCCTCAAGGAGCTCCCTGACTTCGCTAAAGCACTTGCTGCCAAGATGGGATGGATCTTGCTCACTAGTCAAAATCTGTGGACTCATGTCACATACCACAAATACATCTGGCCTCAAAATATGATGGACTGGGCACGTCTTCCATCCTGGTCTTCGAAGGGGGGCTCATCTGTTTGGAAGGCCTTGATTGACTCCCTCCCTCTCATTCGGGACAACTTGGCATGGCGAATCAATGATGGAATGACAGGCAGGATTGGCCTGGACCCTTGGAGCAACAGTGGAGGCAGACATATATTAAACCAGGAGATTATAGATTATTTACAAGGCCGGGGAATACTACATTTTGCACAGATCGCTGATCCACTTCACACTGATATTTTTTCACAGGCGTGGAGAACTGCCCACTCTTTGGATCTACCTAACCAATGGCACCAGGAATGGGATCAATACATCATGGCACTATCTGAATCCCATATTCGTATTAAGCAAGGGCCTGATGAATTGATCTGGTGCCCGGCCGACCATGGTACATATGTCCCAAAACAAGGCTACTGTGCCCTCATTGCTCACAGATCTTCGGATCAGGTTCACCCTTGGTGGCACTCCATTTGGAAGTTAAGGGCCACTCCTCGATCTAAGCTTTTCTTCTGGTGTGCGCTTCATGGTATCGTTCCTACCGGTGAACAGTTAACCCGCAGAGCCATCCAGGGACCCTCATGGTGCATATTCTGCAAAAATGCATCTGAATACACAGACCACATATTCTTGTTTTGCCCGACGTTTCAAAACATTTGGAGGAATATCTGTCAACAGTTGGGAATTACGGGAGATTGGAGCGGCGCTGACCTTCAGGAGGCTTGGTGCTCATGGGCCCGTAGCCACCCGGAATCCAAACTATTAAACCTCCCCCCTGTGGCCATTTGGTATGCATGGCTTGCTCGAAACAGAGCCATTTTCGATGATAAACCTTTCTCGGGAAGCCACATTGAAATAGCAGTCATAGCAGCATACCAGGAACTCCCAGAACCGACCCCAACCAGAACCCGTGTTATTCAGCCTATGCCTGAGATTGACAGATCAATCCCTTGGGCTTTTTTCGATGGTGCATCGAATCAAACAGGGTGTGGCGGTGGATTTGTCTTGCACATTAACGGAAATCATAGATATCTAGCAAAATTGGGTTTTGGTTTTGGAACGAACAATTTTGCTGAGCTCTCTGCATTATATAATCTACTTCATTTTGCTTTATCTCATCATATTACACAGCTCAACATATTCGGGGACTCAATGGTGGTTGTAAATTGGATTAATAATGTGACAAATTGCCATGTACACATGCTCAGCAATTTATTTCAAAATACTCTTACTCTCAAAGCAGCATTTGAACACTTTACATGTGTGCATATTTACAGAGAACACAATAGCGAGGCTGACAAACTATCCAAAGAGGCCTCGTCACTTCCCCGAGGCAATGGACAAATAGTGGAGCAGAATGGGTCGGAGGAACATCAGTTTTACCACCGGCCATATATAGATCAGAGGATGCAGCGGGACAACAGTCCCAACAGCTAAATAGTGAACAGAGAACAATATGAACTGTTGATATATTTATGAACAGAAACTTTTTGTAATAGTAAATAGGCTGTAAAGCACAGATCATGGATGTAACTAGAACTTTTTGTTATGACTCTGAGAACTACCTGAAAAGGTGAATTTTGTATGAACTATGACAGTAATGCCGCGGCATCTGCTTATGTAATTTTCAAAATATTAATGAAAGTTACTGATTTTCCCAGGGGAAAAAAAGATAGCGATGCTCTACCACACTGAGGTTGGTATTGAGCCTTAGGCTCCTAAGATAACACCCTTCTTTCAGCCCTCTCTATAGCTTTTTTAATTTCTTTTTCTTTATAGCCTATACCCTTAAATATCGAAACTAAATGCTTCTTCTCTTTGTCCAGATGCTCAGATTCAGAAATTCGAAGGGCTCTAATAGCCAGAGTGTTAAGAACACCAAACGTCTGGGACGGGTGATGGTGGGATTTAGCATGGAGGTAGCTTTATGTGTGGGTTGACTTCCTGAATACTTTATGCCCTAAAAAGCCATCCTTTGTTCTGATGATAAGTACGTCTAAAAATGGGATGCTCCTATTTTCCTCCAGCTCCATTGTAAAATTTATTTTGGGAGTTAAGGTGTATAAAAAACTTGTCAAGCTTTGTCTTACCATGATTCCATTTTACATTGGTATCATCGACGAATCGCTTCCACCAAGATGGCCTCAAAGGGTATGATTCAAGGGCTTTCTTTTCAAAGTATTCCATGTATAAGTTGGCCACAATTGGCGATAGGGGTGATCCCATTGCCACCCCAGATGTTATACACTTTACTCCTACATATTCTCAACTTGCAAATAATGGACTTCCTAATTCCATTCAAAAGATAAGATGTCGTACAAAATATCAAACCCTTAGATACACAAAGTCTATAGAAGAGCTTGCAATGTAGAGATTTTGATGCACTGAGCTCGAACAACTGCTGAAATGGTGTTGGACGACTGTGAACCACAAACTGAGAAGTTTTCCCCCTCCATGTCCTCAACTATCTCACCATCTTTAATGCCACTCACTGCCCTATACATTCTCAAACTTATACATTTAAATTCAGATCTAAATTTGCTACAAATTCCTTCCATCACTTTTGAAGCTCTATACTCTAAGCATGCCTGCCCTTCCTCAAATTTGAAAACAAAACTCCTTATCCTCCCACGTTTATTGACACTTTAATCAAACATCCATCTGTCTGAGGTTTTGCATGCAAGCACATCAGCATGCCGCATGTATGCATGGACCCAAATCCCATTGAGGAAGAGAGGCTGCCAATATGTTGAGGAAAGAGTTTGATAATTCAAGAACCATAGATATGATCAAGGATGACTCCATCAAGTCGCCACCCAAATAATCCCCCCCTTTTCGCTTCTTAAAAAAATTAAAATGCCTAAACTTTGAATTTTGCATAGAGTTCTCATGGCAATGGTTTATTATCACCACTTATATCGTCTTGGGCCAAAATGCCTTGCTTGAAAAAGGCTCCTTTACTTGCTAATGCATCTCTTTTTGATTTGAGAAGCCTCTTGACATGATAGAACTCAATGCTCTCAAATTTTGCTATTTGTAAGCTTATTCTTTGCAAAATGGAGGATTGGACTTGCTTTGGATTCTCTTTGAGTTTAAACACCTATTGAACAACAATCATAAAATCTTCATACACTATTATTTGTTGAATTTTCCTTCAAATAGCTAATACTAACCCCTGCCATAGGGCTAAAAATTTAACTTGATTATTGGTGGCATCCCCCAAACCCCATGCATATTGTGTTTCTATTTCTTCATTGAGGCGAAGGAAAACCCCTTTCTTATGACTTCCCTAAAAAAATGGTTGATGGGAACTAGAAACCTCCCCAGATATATACAACAACCCGTACGCTGCATATATCATAAACTCATAGTTTAGCCTAGGACTAGGACGTTTGGAGACCACCATAGTTGGAAGTAGGATCTCAGACTCCAACAAGATGCATATCCTTCCAATCTTACTATGATGTGTTATGGTGTCCTTGTGGGATTTGAAACCAGGTACATCTCAGTAAGACAACTACCCTCTCATCCCATAAGAAAACAAAATATAAATAATTATAAAGTTAAAAATTTATATTTATATTTAATTTAATAAAATTGTTTTTTTAATATTATCTTATTTATATTTGCTAATTTCATGTTTACGCTTTTATCTATATGATAATTGTGCACATAATATGATAAATAAATTAAATCGTTTATTAATATATTTTTATAAATAATATAATTAATAAATATTTCAAAATATAAATAATATAGAGTTAAATATTTATGTTTTAAATTATATTTTTATTCAATTTAATAAAATTAATTTGTTTTCCAATACTATTAATTAATATACATTTGGAAAATATTAACAGCGTTATTAATTTATATTTATGAAGTTTTTTACCAATATTCAATATACATTTTAAAAATTAATATGTTACTAATTAAAATATAAATACATTTTAAAAAATATTATAAATTGATGACTTAGAGTAATAGAATTATTTATGTTTATATTTGTGTAATGTAATATATATTTTATTTATATAATATAAAATGCATACACATTTTAAATGAGTTATAAAGTGGATAGTTAGAATTTTATCTGGTTAGTTAATTTTTTTAAGTATTAAAATTAATGTATTGATTTTCCATGTTAGTTTTAGTGGATATTAATTTGGATATTAATTATTATTATTGTTATCGATGAAATTATATATATAGCATTAAAAGAATGCGTTTATTTATTTTATTGTAATTTTCTGTATTCTAGAGGAATCTAGAAACCCACCGACACGTAATTACTAGTAAACTTATGAGTGATTTTGGTGGAGAATGAATGTTGAAGAAAACCATGAGGAGAGAAAAAATGGAGGCGCGTCGAGGACTTAGGGCTTCTGAGGAAAAACCCTACGCAGTCGAGGTCCTAAAAGGCCTGATCCGTATTGGATCAGTTGGATGCATGGCCGCGGGAGATCTAGAGATCGATTCACACGGTTTCTGGTCTGGATCGGCGGATGGAAAGGCCTCTTGCGAATCAAATCTCATCAAATGGCGGCTGGGGCGACCCTATTCATTTTTGCAGATGGTTTACCGCACGGCGGCAACGGAAACCCTCTGTCTGGAGTTTATTACTCCAAATCAAATAGTTCTTCTCCTGTTCTGGATTGTTACGCCCGCATTCAAGAACACACTGCGTAGGTATGGAAACTCTGTGTTGGAATACGGAGACAAGTGGAGCATGCCAGTTCTCAAGCCTCGTTTTGGTACGCCGGGGCTTCGTGCTGCAGATCCAGGGCGGTTCTTAAAAGGTCAAAGCCAGAAAACAAGTATGGGGTGGAGTAGGGATTCGGGTTTGCGGGGGAGTAGGGATATGGGCTATGAGGTCTCTATACCTTCGGCAACGCAACAAATATTACCAAGGAACCAGAACAAGGCAGACATAGCAGAACTGAAACATATCTTTGTTAGATCAACAGACGGAAGGCATTTTTGTGTGCAGATCTGGGCATGGATGACTGTCTTGAATTTAAAAAAAGAGATACAGGTCAGACTGGGCTTTCCAGCTACGGCACAAAACCTATTATTTTCTGGGTTATGCATGCAAGATCATCACACCCTCCAGCACTACAGGGTTGAAAAAGATTCTACTGTTATTCTCAATCTCCGGCTGCGAGGTGGATCAAAGGGATCTACATCAAAACCTACAGGATCCTACAGAGATGCAGCAAAGGGGACAGGAACTCAAAAGGGGAAAGAACATGCAAATGCAAACACCCATCCAGGGCAGTATATCGTAGATGAAGCACCAGAAAGCCCATCCATTCTGTTGGATATCCCAGAGGTAAAGGGCATTTTCACAGATCTACAAAAAAATGCAATCATTTGTAGATTTAACGGCTTCTGGCCTAGATCGGATGCTTTGTACCAATGGATACACATGACATGGACAAAAAACTGCCGGATTCAGCTATGCTCGAAAGGTTTCTTCATAGTAGTCTTTCGAGCCGAAGAGGAAAGGGATAAAGCCCTCACCGAAGGACCATGGTTCTGGGGCAGCGCGGGATTATTTGTTACACCCTGGTTCCCGGAGTTTGATCCAAACTCCATGGTGGTATCAAAAATGCCGGTATGGGTAAGGCTACATAATCTTCCGATGCATTTTTGGCATTTTTCTTCCCTAGCAGCCATAGGAAATACTCTCGGAAGAATGTTAAAAATAGACACAGAGAGACATCTAAAAGGGATCTTTACATTTGCTAGAATTTGCGTCGAGGTAGATCTCAGCCAGGGATTACCAGAAAGCATCATCCTGAACTTCAACAATACTCAATGGAAACAATCTCTGGACTATGAGAACACAGCATTCAGATGCAGGGGATGTCAACAAACAGGGCATTTGTTCAATGCATGCAAAAGCCAAAACAAGAACAAGCCACAACAAAGGAAGCACAAAGGATGGCAGAACATAGACAATGTCATAAAGAAGAAAACAGAGGAAAAGAAAGTCCCCACAGTACCAGAAGATGCAGAAACAGAAGAAGAGGAGGACAATACAATCATAGAGGAGGTGGATCTAGAGACCCAAAAGGAAACTACAGTAGACAACAAGGAACTACAGTCAGATACTTTCCAGGCAGAGACTCAGCAACAGATGACAAGCATGGATCCAAGCATGGGAGGCATCAAACGGCAGCATCATTCAGATACATCCGATTCAGATAAAGAAACTGGACAACAAAACGAAACAACCCAGTTAGTCATTGTATCAACCGAACCCATAGTGGGAGAGTGGCGCAAGGTTGAAAAGAAAAAGGGGCGAAAAACCTGAGCCGAAAGCCAGGTTTTTCCCTTTTTTCGTTTTTTTTTCTCTTCTCCTTCATATTCTTTGTGCACGTTAGTTCACTAACGATGCGAGCCCTTGTGGCAACATATCTGTTTCAGGCAGTGGTTTTAGCTGCCGGATGTTAACTCATCTTTTGTAGCTCTTTTATTTTTATAATAGAAAAGCGCGGTTTTTTTCCTTGGAAAAAAATTACTAGTAAACTTATGGGGGTTTATGGCTTGTTCTCCTTGCCGTAAACTGGGATCACTACAAGGAGGATTTGAGCCTGGGTTTCCTTGTTTCCACGATTTCACAAACTTCGAATTAACTAATTGAGTTGTCCCCGAGACAAAGAATGTGCTTATTAAAATGAATAAACATTATCAAATTAATATATTACTTATTATAAAGGAATTATTACTTTTATATTTGAATGATAAAAAAATAAGTAATTTTTTCTTAATAAATAAGAGAATATCATCCAATAATCTTAAAAAAAAAAAAAAAAAAGAGCACAACATCATATTAAATGTTGATAATACTACATTTACAATGATTAAAAATAGAAATTGTGTATTTATATATGAAGAATTATATTGCATCCTTAGGATCTATGGGATGGGTATTTGAAATCATTTACTTAATTTAGTTCACCACCAATGAAATAGTTGAGAGAAACTTGCTTTTGAGCCTTCATACAATGGTTTAAATGCCCTATCAGTGAAAGGTATATCTTGAACATCATAAAAGTTATCATCCATGCATACATCCTTATCCAATAGAAGAAAAGTTTATCCGTCATTCATATTATAGTTTGAGTGGGTCTAATGGTTAAGAACATATGTTTCCATGTTAAGAGGTCACAAGTTTGAGTCCAATGGGGTAGAGTATGTATAATTTCATAGACTTTAGTAGTCAAATCGTTGTACAGAGGTGGGTCCCTTGTCCCACAAAAAAATGGGATCTCATACAATAATTTGGTGTTTGGTTTGGTCATAACCTTATAAATAGATTATTATTATAAGTAGTACTACTATCATTTTCTTTCATATCATCAATTTTATCTCCATCAACTTGATCACCTATATTTTGATTAGAATATGCAACCTCAAGGAATTTAAGCATACAAAATATTGTCTTTGTAATAAAAAATAAAATAAAAATCCATCTAGACGTCGATATTTTATTGTCCCGCCAACACCTCACCAAAACTAACACTCTAGAGATACTTCAAAATTACATCTATCAAGGTCAAAAGGTAGTTATAAAAAATAAAAAATTTCTTTGTCAAAATCATTATTACCATCAGTTCTAAATATCAACGTTGAATTTCACACCCAAATATAGTAGCGAGTAATAACCAAATGAAGCTAAGTAGATTCTGCTTAAATTAGTCATAACGAAGAAAAGAACTCAAATGGATACAAACTAGAAACTCGTAACACAAATGCAAAATGTGTAAAAGACAACATACTATAATAATAATAAATAAATAAAATAATTTTTACTCAAAAAAAATTGGATGACTAAGATAAACCCCTCAAAAGTTACAAAAATGAGGATTATATGGGGGTTCTAAGAAAATTTATAAACAAAACACCTAATAGTCAAGTATCTAAAAACCAATCAGGCATGTATATCATTAAAAAACACTTGGAAAAAAAGTGCAACGAAAACAAATTTGGAATGATAAAACTATCCTTGTTTGAAAATCATTTTCAAAAATTGAAATGTAAATGAAGGAGGCTCCTACACTAATAATGTGGCAACTAACACCATTAAATGTTAAATTAGACATGCTGACATGGCACTACCAATTAGGAAAACTATTAATGTGGCAAAGCGTCAATATGGTAGTTATGATGACATGGCACATGTGCGATGTCGTATTCTCCATTAGTGATATCTAGTAGTATGGTGTCACTCAAGGTCCATGTGGCAAGGGATGTATGAGTCTACCGTGAATTTGACATGGTTACTTATCTATCTAGTGAAGTATCTATTCTGGCAGGTGCTAGATCATGCATAAAGGTGGCAAGGTAATTCCCTTGCGGGTGTGGTCTCCATCGTGGACGTGAACAAGGTGGTCTCCCAAATCCAACAGATTGTAGGAATCCACATGTAAGGGGACCTACCAAGGTGGAGGGAGAGCCACTATCAACAATGGAAGAGGAGCCACACAAGGTGTTGCTCCAAGAGAAAATTGATGTGGATGAGATGCCCAAGGCATGACCTTCATGATCACAATAAGCAAGAGGGTGAGCCCACACTAAGAAAGGAGCCCAACAAGGTAATGTTAGCAAAAATCATTGTTGAAGTGGCTCAAGCTATGGATCAAATAAGTGATGGGTCATGGGCCAAGATAGAATAAAGGCTTGGCCTCCCACGGAAACTTAACCTACAACCACAATAAGGTCTTTGGACCCACAAGACCAAATAGGGTCAAAACAGTTCCCGACATCCTTTGCAAAAATCACCACAAAATAATAGAAAAACCACTTGGAAACCAAAAGCAATTGTCTAAAATCAAGAAACTTATCAAAATTTTATTAAATCAAAGCAATAATAAACCAAGGTTCTTTACCCATTTTAAATAGACGAACCTAACACAAGAGAAAATCATCAATTTGAGGTAAATGAAATCCTTATTTCATGAAACAAAATGCAAATCTAAGTAAAAGAACTACACCAAACATAATGGAATAGTGAGATTTCCTCCATGATGCACAATTTTTGCTTGCTCAAGTTGGGTTGAACAAGGGTTTGGTATATCCTATTGAGATCCAAAGAAAAGGGCATTGAAGCTCTTTAAATACTCATCGACATAACTACTAAACTTTGTCATGGAAATAATAAAAAAAATACTTTGGGGTAAGAACAAAACATTTCATAGTTGTTGCAAGATACCTCAATTTTCAAACAACACAATGATTAACCTCACAAGCACTCTAATACCACAATGGGGAATCAATGAGGAAACCACATGACCAAACACCACAAATAATTCACACATGTTAGAGATCCAAAAATTTCAAGTTAAAACCTTAAAAAAAATGAAACATCTAGAAAACAAAATAAAATTGCATCACTCCTTAAGAAATAAAGGCTTACATCTAGTATGTCACTACACTCGTTGTCATGCAACACCATGGAAAAATGACCCTCCATGATCTTTAAATAGAGTTCATAAACTAGTAAAGTGATTCAACACAAGTCAAGTATCATGAATACCAAAAATGTGGACTATTGAATCACCTATGCACAAGATGAATAGTAATTGTTAAATGACTCAAGCAAAAGAGTGCACAAGAGACACATTAAAAGGACATGTGACTAGTATAAGAGACACATTAAAAGGACATGTGACTAGTGTATTAGACTAATTTGATATTAAGCATCCCCTTAATGTCTAATATCCTTGATAGAAAATAAGAGAGCGGACAACTTATGGAATTTGTACCCTACAAAATTTTGAAATGGTTAGATATGTCGATGAAGGCCTTATTTGACAAAGATTGAGACAAGTACTCATTAAGAGGGGGTGTTAGAAATGATCATCTCCTAGTTGTCTTATTGTTAATGTGGGATTATTCATAATACCATAAGGTTGTGGTTAGTTAATTTATTGATTATTTTGAGGTAGAAATAATCTCCACAAAGTGGTTTGTTTATATGATTTATGAGTTTTTTATATTCAGTTGAACATGAAAGATTCTCTTCAACACATGCCAAACAGCTAGCAGTTACTTTAGAATCTCTGACATGAGAGAGAGAGGTCCAAAACTTCGATGTTGCTTCTCTTTTTTTTTCCCTCGATCTTCATCCTTTTCCAACTTCTTTCTTGAGGATATCGAACTTGTTTTCTTGCTTGAATGAATGTCTCTAAATGAAGTCGAGGTTCCCTTACATATAGGCTTCTTAGGAGGTCGAATTGTTGCCCATGAGGCCGACTTGATCCTTCTTGTAGGTCGACTTGTTTGACAAGGTCTTGGAGGGTCTTTATGACACTACTGACTTTACAAAAAAATTCTTTACAAGATACAACATTCCCAAGGGAGTCTTACATGTATGACAATGACTTTTTTGGCATCATAACTCTATGACAAACCTAGAAGCACTCAAGGGGTGCTTGACCTATAAATAAATTTATCTTGAGCATGAAACCATGCATAAAGAATGACAAAAATAATGTTTCCCTCTTTAATATCAAATATATAAAATCATGATTACAATAGACATTACGAAGACCAGACCTAGTTACACATTTCAACACTCCCTCTTAACTATGGAGGTATTCAAAATCCATACACGATTGGACATTCTCACACTAAATAATTCTCATAAGAAGAGTCGGATTAGTAAGCCATCCCATAAGCTATTTTCTCAGCTTCTACCAATGCATCTCAAACATATCAACCAGCATTGTCACATAGCAAGGCCTTGACAAACAACTCTACCTCTCCACAAGATTAGAGCACAATGTTGGGGAGACCAATGATTCATAAACACCTTCATCATTGTCTCTCAAGGCACATACACCATCTGGATGTTCACAAGGTATGTTCTTTAGGACCATTCCCGTCTTGGAATAACACATCCTCAAGGAATTTCCTCTTCGACTACTCTTGCCTATTGGATGCCCTACGACATACTCAAAGAGTATTGGAATCAATCTCAGATGCTTACCCAATCCTCCATTATTTCATCATAACATGAAGACAAGAATTGTGTTTATTTCTCCCTCTCAACTAGGGAGGATACACTCAATCCTATAAAAGGAATATTCATAATCTCCCTCTCAACGAAGGACTTGTTTACAACAACAACTATCTACTCTTTGGTGGAGATCATGGTACTATCAACTACTTGTAGCACTTCTCTTTCTGCATCATGTCATGAACTTCATCTTCTTCAACATGGAGCCTTCTTCATCATCACTTTATCTTAGGGCATCAACCATCTTCTCCGTCACTTTCTCTTCAACGAACCATAGTGTTGAACCAATAATCATGTCATCCTTCTCTTCATCAGAAAGTGATATTCTAGTCCACATCTGGTTTTTCTTCATACATATACCTCTTCCAAGTAATGTTTCTTTCAATATCTTCCATCCAATCACATGAGTATTAGTTATAGGTGACTTCTATAACCTTCTTTCGGTAGTGTTATAGACATTTTTGTGCCTTACAGCTCTAAGCATGAAATGTCCATAAACCAAGGGATCCTAAGTCCCTAAAAGTGTTGTTCCGACCCCTAAAGGAACAAGGTCAACAAATTACAGCTTCTCCCAGAAGTTCTCCACCAGAAACTGCTCAGAATCAGTCAAATCAGGATCATTTCAGCTGCTCCACTGGCTAGCTGCGTTGCATAGCACCCAAATACACTAGCTAGGTGCGTTGCAACGCACCTAAATGCACTACCAGGGTGCGTTGAGCAGGAAATGACAAATGGCAGTGCCATTCCGCGAGGTGGAAAGACAATGGAAGCTTCCAGAATCTTCCCCAATGACACTTGCCTCACTGAATTCGACCAAGGATGAGTAAGAGGCTCTCAGTCTCCAAGTGGAAGCAAGAACTGACAGAGAGAAGCCACTAGTCAAATCATAAGCTGACTCATCCTCCTTGCATACATCTATATATGGATCCCTCATCCCAGAGATCCAGAGGCTGGAATTTTGTACATTGCAAAGAATTGTTGTTGGTTTTGAGATAGATATCAGAGTATTGGGTGATTTATGCTTTGTTGGAGGTGAAGAGGGGCTTCTTTGCTGGGAGGTTGATGCTAGATCAGGAATCATCGGTTGTAACTCTTCCTGGATCTTCTTGTTATATCAATAAAACTATTTGAGTTTCTCCTACATGCTTGTGTATCATTGATGTTTGTTACATTTGTATGTTTAGCTTAAATCTGATCCTAAGCTATTTATGAATATAAATCCATGTCTTTGTGTAGTTTTCTTCTTCTGTGATCTTACAGGAACTTGGTGAAGCTGGGCAAGTAAGGGCGCAGGTAGCTGGTAGCTGTCAAAGAGGAGAGAGATTGGATCAAAGGACTAGCGCAAGACACAGGTTGGTTCATCCTATTCCTCTTCGTTTATAGTTCATAAAGAAGAATACAAAAGTAGTTTTCTCTGTTTGTTTCTAAGGTCACTGTCACAACTTAGTGGGATAGAGTCGTTCTGAATAGACACTTTTCCCGTTAACAAAATGGCGACTCCGCTAGGGACGATTGTCTGATTAGTTTGTTTGTGTTTCTCTTGTTGTTTGTTTCATAAACTTAGAAGCAGCAATCGAACTGCATTTGCCATTAACAAATGCAAAGTAGACATCTGCTACTTCAATCCATTCACTGGATCTGTTTATGATTTGAACAGCTAATTCACAAATGATCTGATTGCCCTTTGTGATAGCTCTTAGACCTTCTTTAAATCTACCCTCTGATTGTGCATTACTGATTGCTTTTACTCGGCCAAAAACCATAGATTAAACTGCAAACCGTGACCCAGAACCCGGATAGAATTCTCATTTCTGCCCCAGCGCAGGCTCTGTGAAGAGGTTCTGCATTTCAATGCACTTCCCGAGAGGGCTACCTGCGCTGCAATGCAGTTTCTCTGTGTAACAGGTGCGCTGATCAGCCTAGCCCTGTGCAGCTGAGGTTCTTGTGCTTCATTCTTTCCAGTTTTGTCTTTGTTTTTTGCAGCCTGTGATCAGTGTATGTGTCTCTTTAAAAAACCCCTTTTCTTTGCTGTAATTCTGCCTCCTTTGTACAAAAATACTGTAGATGTTTTTGTGTGTTTGTTACATCATTTACAGTTTTCCATTGCAAAAGTAGAATAGTCATATTGTCGTCCTTTGATTTAGATCTGTCGCAAGTGTCGATTTTGATCATAGGAGAAAGTTTATTTGCTGTTGACAGTCGATTATGCTTTTACTTTTGCCTTTGGTTTGAATTTGTAACTTTCTAGTGTCGAAACGAGTCTTTATTTCAAAGTCATAAAGTGTCGTAATCATCTCTACCTTTTGATTTCGAAAAGAAGCTTGTTTGTGTTGGTCACTTGAAAGCAAATTCAGATTTGTACATCAACTTTATTTTTAGGCATCAATATTAAGAAAGTGAAAAACAAATACATGCACATGTGCATTTGCATATTGACAGTCTGTTTGGCTTGATTTAGGAAAGTGCATTTACAGTGTGCTCTTTGCTCTTTGTGAAAAGATTGTGTCTTTCTTTTCCCCTTGTAGCTAGGATTTTCATTGTTGAAAAGAGATAAAATTTTGTTTATCATCTTTAGATTGCATTTTAGGAATTACATCTACATCTCGTGGTGAACCCAAAAGGCAAACTTCATAAGAAAGATCAACTTAAAATAAATTCAATGAATCTAACAACGCTTTGGAACTTAACGCACAACATTTAGAGGTCTAGGCTAGAGACGTATTCCGGCGTCGTAAAGCCTGGTAACTGTTGTCCTCACTGATGGTTGGGTGATTCCTCCACTTTGAGACGATAAGTGCCAGTACGTACTTGTGCTCCCACGTACCGTCGAGTATATATTGGGAGACCCCTATAGGCTTAAATCCTTTATCCATAGGAAGCCGTGTTTGCCGCCCTATCGATCGCAATGCACTGAACACAGCATTCGGGAAGATTGACTGCCGTACCGTAAAAAGTATTCTGCAGTTTTGCGATTGGTTTGGTACTCCCTCTACCTAGATCTCCAGAGCAGTCTCTTTCGTTCCTTTTCAGACTCCTTAACGGAAAAGGTCCATCTGAGCACTTGTCACTTCAGGCTCATTAAAAATCGAAGGAAACTAGAGTCATCTTTTGTTTTTTCTCGACTCTTAAAAACTGAAAAAACAAGTTGTGTCAAAGCGTCTAAAATTTATTTTAAACGGAATAATCATCACCTTTCCCTCGTTGGTCTTCGAAGTTAGTCTCCCTTCATCGCAAGTTCTTGTAGAATCGCTAGAAAATCTTTTGGATATACTAGATATGTCTGAGCAACCGTCGACATCTAGGACTGTGTCATCCGACGTAGCAGTGGCACAGCCTCCTACTGCTACTCCAACGATGTTCAATGGTATACCATCTGTCCCGACAAGTTATCAACAATAAGCCGGAGTCCAATCAGGGACTGTTTCGACGACATGGTCAGTTCCTATTTCTTCATCTGGATTATCATCTGGTATTTCTTATGTTGAAACTCAACAAATTGATCCAATGTGTCTTCAAAGGCCAATCTACCCTTTAAGTACTGGATTTCCACCATATGGAGGGCAGTATGCCTTTTCATTGTTCCCTCCCAGAGAACAACCATATGCGAGTTTACAACAAACTTCAGGTCAAACTGGAATTACATCCAGCGGTTGGGTACCAATACTGCCTCAGCAACCAAGGGTTGTATATTCAATGCAACCAATCCATCATGTGTCGAGTATTCCCACTATACCTGCTACAGTGACTGCGTCGCAAGTACAAGCGCTATCTGTTGTATGTCAACCCCAAGTTTCTCAGGTTGCAATACAATAACCTCTTGTCTCGATGACTCAATCACAAACTCAGGTTAGTGCCTCCTTATCTGGAGCGACTCAGGCTCAAACAAGTACTATGACTCCTCATCTTGGTCAATCATCCAGTATTGGACAACAGCAAATGGTCCAACAACCAGGACTGGTTCAATCTCAACAACCGCAATTCCAGCAATCATATCAAGGACCTGAGCAACAAGTCTTTGTAAGTAATGGGCAACTGCATTTCCAAAGCGGTTATCAACAACCATACTATAATGGTTATGCCCATCAACCTTGTCAAAGTTGCCAGCATCAAATACATTATGCTGGTATGCAAAGACCCACTGCTCAGGCGATTCCATCTTATCCTGGGTATGCTTCGCCTAACCTGAATCAACAGTTGCCCTTTGTAGCAACTCTAGAATTACCAGATCTAAACCGGCTGACGAATGATCCAATTTCTTATGCCCCTTGGTGGCCAGCGATTCTGCATAAACTTCTGTCAGATATTCCTAAATTTAATGGAAATCCGGGTGAAGACCCGTCGAATCATGTGATGACATTTCATCTGTGGTGTTCATTAAACACCCTAAATGATGATTCGATTAGGCTTCGCCTTTTTCAGAGGACGTTAACTGGTACGGCAGCAAAATGGTATATTGAATTGCCCAAAGCTTCGTTTGACAACTTCAGTACCCTAGCCACGACCTTTCTAACCCATTTTCAGTTACCAATAAGGTACGAAACGGGAACGGAACTTCTTACCAACTTCAAACAGACAACGGCCACTCACATATCCAATCATATACATGAGTGGCGACGTCGTCGTAGGATGGTAAAAACGTACGTCCCCAATCAGCTTTTAGCTGAATGGTTTATTAAGTCATTACTACCTTCCATCACGGAAGATGTGGCAAAGGGGGGAGTCGTAACAGAAGAGCAAGTTATCGCTCGTGCACAATATCTGGACTTGATTTACACTCAGTCCGGCACGCTCTACGACAAAATACCTGACGCCCCTAGACCGGAATTCTCAATTCCTCCTCCTCCTAAATCGAACAATGACTCTCATGTCGGCGATGGCGTGATTGGCACGACAGAAACGAAATCGACAAAGGCTACATCCAAGAAGGCCCGTAAGATTTCAGGTCAAAATGCAAAAGACGAACTTCTTGCTTCGGAAGTAAATGCCATATCGACAGATAAGGGCAAATAAACCAAGCAACCAGGGGGCAAGAAGAAAAAGAAAGGGAGAAAAAAGAAGCACGATAAAGCTTCTACAAACCCTTCTGGGCAAAGGAAACCCCCTGCGGGGTGTCATATATGCGATGAGGATCATCGGACGAGAGATTGTCCACATAAAGCTGAAGTTAAAAAACTCTTTAAGAGTTCAAAAACCTCAGCAGTATTGACTGATCCGTTTCCAAACCCGGGAACCAAACTGGTTGCTAATCAAAATGCTTCCCGATCCCAAGTGCTTATGTTGTCTATCTCAAAGCAGGAAAATGATGCTTTGACAAGGAATAAAGATTACGGGAATCCACAGCCGTCGAATAACAAGGCTAATGAACAACCTGGTAGTTCGACAACAACTTTGACTGAAGTTGTGCCACCCATCATTCCTGAACCAATGGTAAAGTCGCCAAAGGGAGTAGTACACAAATCGACATTTAATCCTCGTGCAAAAGTAGCACAGAATTATAATATAGTAGAGGACCTGGCCCAATCGCCGTCCGCTATGTCGACACTTGAGGTACCGCAAAATTGCCCCTCCCAAAAGCAAGCTTTATTATCAGCAATAGGTGGGATTGGCCTGATGGATTCCAATCTTGTGGCCTTTGATCATAAAGGATATGACCCTCAATTACCAGCTCAACTAGCTTTCCTTATTCAAGTGAAAGCCCTCAACAAAACTGTTCATCGAACAATTATTGATGAGGGGGCATCCACATGTATTATGTCGATGAGTTGCTGGAAAAATTTAGGCTCACCACCCTTGTTGCGATCTTCAACAATGTTAAAAGCATTTGATGGACGATCATACACTCCATACGGGATTTTAAGTAACTTGAAAGTTGAACTAGGGGGCAAAACAGTAGAAATTGATGTTGAAGTAATCGACGGAAACCTCGATTACAACATCCTACTGGGAAGGCCCTGGATATATGCCATGGCCGCAGTTATGTCGACCTACTTCAGGAAGATTGCATTTCCCTTCCAAGGAGGAATTACAATCGTCGACCAACAAACATTTCTCCCCAACAGTGCACAAGTTACGGGAAGCATTTCAATGATCCATGGAAGCAACCATTCGCTTCAAAATATTGGAGTAGGCCTCCTAAAAGACCCTACCTTAATGGGTACTTTTTCCCTACCGCCTCCGAGTAATTTGGCGGAAGTGGCCATAGTGGAAACCTACAATATGAAATCTTCTATATCTAATGGATTCGGAAGATTCCTGAACATTTTGTCAGCATGGATCATCGCCATTTTAGAATTGTAGCAATCAATTTTCTTGGTCTGGGGGGCAACCCCAAATCAACGCTCATCGAGTGTTTGGATAGATAGGTCTAAGGAATATGACACCTCTTCAAATCCTTGGTCACATGTACATTCTACAAACGAAGGAATCATTCAGTCAATGATGTTAGGAGAGGCACCATGGGAAGATTACCACCATCGCTCCCATCTTCCGGATTACAACGAAGACTATTCCAACAACCTTAATCATCCATCAGTTTTTGATTTTCTATCAAATACTGTAAATACGGTGGACTCCGAGGACAGTCCTTATCTCGTGTCGACCTCGTTAAAAAATAAAACAAGGAGTCATCAGGATAGTTCTTTTACTGTGTCAACCTCATTAAAAAATGAAACAAATCCCCTTTCCAAATCTCAAAGGTAAACCTTCATTCCAACCACCGAGTTGAATGCAATGAAGCTTGGGGGGCATGCACCTCGATTTGCGTTATTATGTTGGGGGCATGCAAACTTATCACGAGCAGTGTTACTGTAGGGTTCAAGCTCGTTAAAAAATAAACCCGCATCGAGCAGTGTTACCGCAAGGTTCAAGCTCGTTAAAAAATAAACCCGCACCGAGCAAATGTTTCCACCCGCATTTAAGCTCGTTAAAAAATGAACTATTCCCTGGTAAATAACCACCGTGAATGTAGTACTTCAGCCATTAAAGCCTTGGTCGTGTTTGCACCATCACCTCCACTTTTCCATTGGCCGATCATTCACCTCCATTTGATTGTTTACCCATTTTGAGGAACAGCTGCGAAGAGTGATTTCAATAGCCATCCTTGTGACACTGCCGTGATTGGAAAATTCCAAACCTTACCTGGAATCAGCTGCTACCCATTTTATCACTCGTTCCTCAAAAGACGAGTCTTCTTTAAGCTCTTTTCAACTGACTCGTAAAATATGAAAAGATTGCCGAGTCCTTGGCCTTCCAGCTCGTTAAAGGGACAGGAAGTGCTATCCCTCCTCTAGATTTTAATCTTTTTGGACCTGAGGGATTATTGCACAAAAAGATCGAGCGCTTGTTTTGTTCGGCTCGTTAAAACTATCGAAAATTCATCCCTTCTGTATTGCTTTATACTTTTTCGGACTTAAGGGATTAGATGACGAAAAAGGAATTTTGGAGTTACCTTTATGTACCTTTTCAGACTCCCTAAAAATGAAAAGGACCGAGTTATCTTTGTCGTTAAACTCGTTAAAAAGATTAATAGCGACAAACTTGTCTTTAGACGAGAACGAGTTTCACTATCGCCAGGCTCGTTAAAACATAGCGATGGGTTTGCCCGAAGGGCAAATTATAGAACAAGCATATGTTATCCTCCTCAAGCTTGACAAAAATAAAGAGGCACTGGTCAGCAATGACTGGGGAAAAATTGGGAAGAAAACTCAAAGAATCTTTATTGGTAGCAAGTCGCTCTTGAACATGACACTTCCACTCCGTGTCCGAGTCGGGTTGGGTTGTTTCATTCACCGGTCACATCACCATGGTCACGCCATACCATCCACATTTGGGGTAAATTCTACCAATCCATCACATAAGTGTCGCCGACATGTTCAAGAGAAGTCATCCAGAGAAGTCACATGTGTCCCATCCACTACCATACATTATACTTCATTCTTTCATGACCGCCATCCTGAACCGTATATCATCAGATTGTTTTCACCTCCATCAAAATCATTTGCTCCGTTCCGTGTCATTGATGTGGGATTCATTAAGGCCCTCCTTTGACGGATCGTTTCTTGTCGACATCAGCTTATTATTCAAGAAGTTGATCTAGGAACACCCCATTCATTACTTTGAAGCTTGCATGCCTCAATGGCAAGTTTCTCACTTCCGGCGAAAGGTATACATCAATGACCTTCGACCGAAAGATTTTGCGTGGTGTTCGACGTCAAATCCTTTATTCACACCACGTGAATTGTACTGCAGTACCTTGAGGGTCATTATCATTATTGGTGATTCCTCTCGCGCTTGTTAACAGTTTACATCATTGACTGGTAATCAAGCGATGTCTTTCCATGTTCGACTCCAGAACATTTCTCACATGGATCGACTTGTACTTCGAGTGAAGATAGGACGAGATTGAAGACCCCGGATCTAGTTTCATCCATCCGGGCTGCGATATATATTCAGGAAAATAAAGACATTGAAATGTACAGCATTGCAGCACAGATAATCATCCTACCAAAAGGATGATGGCTCTATCAGAATCATCAGTCTACCATCAGACGATTGTCTGTCCTATGTACATGAAAATGAATTTATAAAGCTGAGCATGGGAATGCCCGCCTCAACTAGATCATGAAAACAGTATGAAGATAATGTATTGTATTGTATCTTATTACAGGTCTCCTCCCAGCATTGAAAGAACTTCGGATCCTCCTAATAAAGCATTTCACCCGATAAACGGACTCATACTTTAGGGGGCAACTGTTATAGACATTTTTGTGCCTTACAGCTCTAAGCATGAAATGTCCATAAACCAAGGGATCCTAAGTCCCTAAAAGCGTCGTTCCGACCCCTAAAGGAACAAGGTCAACAAATTACAGCTTCTCCCAGAAGTTCTCCACCAGAAACTGCTCAGAATCAGTGAAATCAGGATCATTTCAGCTACTCCACTGGCTAGCTGCATTGCATAGCACCCAAATACACTAGCTAGGTGCGTTGCAACGCACCTAAATGCACTACCAGGGTGCGTTGAGCAGGAAATGACAAATGGCAGTGTCATTCCGCAAGGTGGAAAGACAATGGAAACTTCCAGAATCTTCCCCAATGACACTTGCCTCACTGAATTCGACCAAGGATGAGTAAGAGGCTCTCAGTCTCCAAGTGGAAGCAAGAACTGACAGAGAGAAGCCACTAGTCAAATCATAAGCTGACTCATCCTCCTTGCATACATCTATATATGGATCCTTCATCCCAGAGATCCAGAGGCTGGAATTTTGTACATTGCAAAGAATTGTTGTTGGTTTTGAGATAGATATCAGAGTATTGGGTGATTTATGCTTTGTTGGAGGTGAAGAAGGGCTTCTTTGCTGGGAGGTTGATGTTGGATCAGGAATCATCGGTTGTAACTCCTCCTGGATCTTCTTGTTATATCAATAAAACTATTTGTGTTTCTCCTACATGCTTGTGTATCATTGATGTTTGTTACATTTGTATGTTTAGCTTAAATATGATCCTAAGCTATTTATGAATATAAATCCATGTCTTTGTGTAGTTTTCTTCTTCTGTGATCTTACAGGAACTTGGTGAAGCTGGGCAAGTAAGGGAGCAGGTAGCTGGAAGCTGTCAAAGAGGAGAGAGATTGGATCAAAGGACTAGCGCAAGACACAGGTTGGTTCATCCTATTCCTCTTCGTTTATAGTTCATAAAGAAGAATACAAAAGTAATTTTCTCTGTTTGTTTCTAAGGTCACTGTCACACCTTAGTGGGATAGGGTCGTTCTGAATAAACACTTTTCCCGTTAACAGGTAGCCCTGTAACAACCCAACCAGATGCTTTCAAAAATAAAAATGAACAATAAATCAAAGTTACCTCTTTATGATGCCCTTTCGTCATGACATCAACTTCTTGCAACATCAACATCCTGCACATGTATGAATCCATCTCCAAGACATTCATTACCAAGGTTCTCTTTTTCCAACATACCTATCAAGGTCTTCATACCTTATTCATGGAGATGTCATAGCTAATCCTTCTAGTTATCAGATGTTGATCACTTATCTTATCTTACATGACTATAGATACATCTTTCACGAACTCTTCTTTCACCTTCTCTTCACATATTGCTTCCACGAGATCATTTATACATAGTTCATCATAGGAACCATGAATGCCAACCACCTCATATTCTCCATGAGGTCATATCACGTCAATATGTAGAAGAGTTCAAGGCATATTGTCTACATGCCTTCATGTATCTTTCTAAAGGAAGAGTTTCTTCTTCTTTTATCATGCTCATGAGATAGAGCATTCTACCCATTCTATTTGCAACCATATGATGACATGACTTTATTTATCTATCAAATATATGCATACCTCTTCCTTCATGTGGCCATCTAGACTTCCTTTGGGCAGCTTTCGTTCCTTGCTTGAAGATGAAAGTACTTCAACCAACTTGACATGTTGCAAATCTGTGTAATCATACCATCGTCTTTCTAAATTGTGGATCCCACACAAGGTGGAATGTAGACTATCTGCATGACACTTGCTTCTTCCAAGTAGTGGTGAACTTTTTAACAAAGATTCCAATGAAGGATCTTGATGATCCGCATTCTGCAAATGCTTCTTTCTAATGATGATGATGTATGTATGATCTCTTTATCTTCCATCTTGCTAGATGACTTTCAATTATTCAACCTATTACTTCAATTATCCTTCTATGCTTTCAATGAAGATGTCATAAGCTACTTTATCTTTATCATGATGACAGTTTCAACTATATAAACTTCTACTTCGGCTATCCTTCCATGTCTTTATTATAATGTCATCTCTATCTCAGCTATAATGCATCCTATCATACTTGTGATGCTTTCCATCATGACAATTATCTTTTATAAATTTGAAAAGAACTAAATGTAGGAGGTTATCTCAGTCATAGTAGAGGTCTTTCACTTCCTCCGTCTTTGTCTTCTTTTCAACCTCTTCTACTTCTTCGGTGATATGGGCTTCATTTCTTTCCTTTCTCTTCTTATTGTCCTTCTTGAGTTTAGGACAATTCCTCTTGAAATTTCCATATTCATTACATTCATAGCATTAGATCTTTGACATGTCAAGCTTCTTCTTTTTCCGAGGATCAAACTTTCCAAATTTCCCTCTCTTTCTAGACATAGGTGCATATGCTTGAGTTTGTTCACTTTATCCAACATCTCTCTTTGCCTTCAACCTAGTTTCTTCAATCTTACATAATGACCAAAGTTCACTGAATGGAGTGGCTTCCTTCTTTCCATAGATACTTGATACAAAGTTGCCCCATTCATCAGGTAGTGCATTGAGCACAACAATGGTCATTTCTTTATCATACATTATTTCTCCTAGTTCTTGTAGTTGATCTCTTATTTGAGACACCCTTGTAAGGTATGAGGCTACCCCTTCTTCCTTTGATACATTGATCTTGTATAGTTCGGTTCTTAGTGATATAACTTCACCTATAGTGCTTACAGAAAACAATTCTACCAACTTATCATAGATTTCTTTTGATTTCTCCAACTTTTCTACATAAGGGATGAGGGACTCCTTGGTAGATTTTATGAGGATTCTTTAAGCTTTTATTTCCCTTTTCATGTACTTTGATAGTGCTTGAGATTGCTCTTGAGATGGTTTTGAGATTGAAGCCTTAACATATTCAGTAGCTTCATTCTCTATGAGGATCAAATCTATCCTCTTCTTCCATGCAAGGAAATTTGATGACCGAACCAATTTATTGCTCTCGTTGCAGAATGAAGTCATGTTGATAGAAAATTCAAATGTAAATATAAAGATACTTACTTGTCAAATGAAGATGTTCCTTTTGAAGATAATATCTTCAACTTGATGCCTCCTTGATGATATTGATAATTGGAGATGTCTTTCTTCAAAGATGTTGGAGATGTGATTCCTTGTTCAACGTTGTGATTCTTTCTTCAACGTTATGGAGATTGCCTTGATTCCTTTGATGATGGCAATGCTTCATTTTGCTTCTTTTGGATGATGCGAGCTTCCCAAGAATGCTTCAAGTGTAGAGTCCTTCTTTGAATGAGGTAGGATCTTCTTTTACAAAGTGTTAATCCTTCTAGATGATATGATTCTTGTAATGAGATGGGTAGTTCTCTTTGATGCTCCTTAATTCCTTCCTTCAAGAAGATGTGTAGATTAGCCCTTTTTGATGATCTTCTTGTACTTGGCCCTTAGGTATCCTTCTTTAATTGATGATCTTCTTCAAGTTGTCTTTCCTTGTTATTGTCACCTTAGCTCTGATACCATGTTGAGAAATCTAGGGGCAACTAGATTAGGTGATTTCTCTTACTTTGATAATTGTTTGTGATGTATTTTTACTTAACTTGATTAGCTTCTTCTTTCACTTGATTATTATTATGTTCTTATCATCAAACAACTACCAAACTATGAAGATCAAATAGACAAGAGGACACAAAATGTAGGTTGCAAGCCAGGGCCAAAACCTCTCCTCTTGAGAGGAAAACCCACAAGAATTCTTATCTTCTTATAGAATGTTCAGATGATGAATTCCAAGACCTAAGACCCTTGTCAAAGACGTCTCCAAGGCCAAGTCAAACTTCTTCTTGATGAACTCTTCCAGCTACTTTGACCTAGCAGCTTCCAACAATTTCAACCTAGCAACTTCGACCCAACAACTTCCAACAACTTTGACCCAACAACTTCCAGAACTTTGACCCAGCGACTTCCAACAACTCGACCTAGCACCTTCGACCCAGCGAGTTCCAACAAATTCAACCTTCCAAGAAATACTCCTGCAACTTCGACTTTCTCAACAATTTCTTCTGTAACTTCGACTTCCCCAACAACTTCTGCAATTTTGGTCTAGCTACTACTTTAGAAGCCCTAACATGAGAGAGAGAGGTCCAAAATTTTGATCTTGCTTCTCTTTTTTCTTTTCCTCGATCTTCATCTTTTTCCGGAGTTAACCTTGAGGAGATCGAACTTGTTTTCATGCTTGAACGAATGTCTCTAAATGAAGATGAGGTTGTTAGTTTTTGTAGCATCGTATGTGTTCTAGCCTTGAAATTTTGTGGAGAGGCTAGAATACATGAGATCTTCAAAACCCATAAATCGTTTCTGGAAGTTTCACCTATAAATGACTTAATCATCTATAAACTCACATGGATCGATCCAGAGATGATCCTAGCCATCAAGTAAGTTTTAATTTTGGTCATTGGTGCTCTAACAAAGGATTATAAGAAGAGGTCGATGTGGTGATGGAGAAAACACTTGTGCAGTTTGATTTCTAAGCAGATCGATTTCCAAAGTAGCAGTAGACAGTTGTCGGAGAGCGAGCTAGAGATCGAAGCAATGTGAGAGGGGCAGGGATAGTGATTCCAAAGAAAAGATTTCCAGATCTGGAGACGCAGCAACAAGAGGGTCGAGTTATCCCAGAGAGGCAGCGCAATAGCTTCAGCAAGGCAGATCGATTTGTTGGTGAGAAAAAATCATTCTCAGTTCCAAAGGTCGGGCAGAGATTCCAGAAGGTCGGAGGGCCGATTTCCTCAGTAGCTAGAGGCAGAACAACTTCATTAGAGGCGGTTTTGAGCCACACGTGTGGGAGACAATGCAGAAGGGCTCATGCTAGGGTTTGGACGACCAGTGTTCTGAAGGCAAGTCGTGTTAGAGATTGCCTATGGGAGAAGGGAAATTCCCTTCAGTATTTTGCTAAAGCGCTCAGAGGCGAAATGAGAAGGAATTTTGGCTGCTCATTGTGGGCAACAAGCTGAAATTCCCAAGAGCAGCACGGTCATTTTGCTAGGAGGCTGAGTTAGTTGTGGAGGTTCGATTTTTTTAAGAGGGGTAGAAAAATTCAATCCTACCAGATCGAGTGATTCCAGAGGCAGAGGGAGCAGCGCAAATTTTTCATTGAGCAGAGCTCTAGCTGGACGCAGTGGTTTTTGCAACAGTTCGCTAGAGCAGAGACAACGCTGAGTGGAAGAGATAAGAGCACACACAGAGGGTAAATTTTCCTCAGGGAACTTCTAGTCTCAAGAAGTTCGATTTTCTTTGCAGATCAACAGTTATTGTGAACGGATCTTCTCACTCCATAAGGGAGTGTGGATAGCAGAGCAACAGCTGAGCAGATAGAAAGAGGAAGTTTTCGACAGTTCATTGAGATGGCCACTACTAGGCTCCATGATCAGGATAGGCTGGATGGAGCTTCCAACTACGTCATCTGGAAGGCAAGGATGTCCTTCCTTCTAGATGAATATGGTCTAAAAGCCTATATTGATGCAATGGTAGCAATTCCCACGGATGCAAATCAGCTGAAAGAGTATAGAAAGGAGATGGCACAGGCGAAGCAGTTGATCCTAGAAGGAGTCCGAGATCATGTTGTTTCACATATAGCTGGCAAAGATACTACCAAGCAGATGTGGGATGCTCTCGCCACACTATATTAGGGTACTTCTAAGTAGTGAAAGATGCACCTCGAGGAGAAGTTGAGGCTCATCCAAATGTAGAAGGGGGAAGGCATAGACCCCTTCCTCACCAAGATTGAGGAGGTCCAAGACTAGTTGTCAGTTGTTGGGGCAACACCTCAACCCACAAAGTTAGTGAGATTAGCACTCAACAATGTCTTCGAGGACTGGCAGGTCTTTGTCCAAAGCATATTGGGCATAGACAAGTTACCAGATTGGGATAGGATGTGGCCTTACTTGCAGCGACATGAATTGAGGCGAGCTCTTCTAAAGAGCTCCATCAGTGGCAGTCGTAGCAGACAGAAGCAGGTGGACGAGGAGAATCTGGCCCTCTCATCAAAGGGTCCCAGTCAAGGACAGGGGGAGTAGAGGAAGAAGAAGAAGGACCTGTCAAAGGTCAAGTGCTTTAGATGCGGTGAGCTTGGCCACTATAATACCCAGTGTCCTCTCAGGAACAAGGACAAGGAAGAGAAGCAGGACCAACAGGCAACTTCAACAGAGATCGATAAGATTTCCTCCAGGCTGGAGGAGGACTTCGTGATGTTTTTCGATATACCTCCAGGAGTGAGGTGGGGTGATTTGGTGTTGTAGCCCCACTGCGCTACATATGGGCAAGATTCTTGAGGAGTATACCCCATGGATCAATACATGGCTACGAGGGCCCACAATATTCAGTACCAGGTGGATCAGTGGCAGTTGATGCAGTCAGATGCCATAGTGACGGTAGCATAGACTAGTAGTATTCAGATGTTGGGGAGCGCAGTGCAGAGTTGGCAACAGTGCAGTTGGCACAATACAGAGTCAGCAACAGTGCAAATTCTTCAGTGACAATGTAGATACTAGAAGCACTGAAAGAGTCAAGTGACAGATGCATTACACTGATCACAGTTGATTCAGTATTTTGGATGCTTTTCATTTGCAGATGTTACAGTTGCAATAACAACAAATGAGAGGGAGTTGCAATGCAAATGCAGTGTTGGGAGCAGTTCAGCAAGGTCAGCAGCAGCACAAATGCAACATATATCAGAGTTGCACAGTGGTTGGTGGGCAGTATGGCCAGACATCAGCAACGTGATAGGGGATTATGCAGAGAAAAGGTGCTGCTACAGGGTGTGCAGTAGCACTAGAACACATTCCTCGCTAAGAGAGAGTGTTAGTTTTTGTAGAATCAGATGTGTTCGAGCCTTGAAATTTTGTGGGGAAGCTACAATACATGATATCTCCAAAACCCAAAAATCATTTCTGGAAATTCCACCTAGAAATGACTTAATTATATTATTAACAAATTTTCAAATATTTCCCAAGTCTAAACATAGGGAACTTGGTTAATTAATCAGTATTAATTAATTCAAGGCAAGAATCATCTCAAAACTCACAGATCAATCCAAAGATGATCCTAGCCATTGATTAAGTTTTAATATTTGTCGTTGGTGTTCCAACAAATTATTATAAGAGAAGGTCGATGTGGTGATGGAGAGAACACTTGAACGGTTCAATTTTTTAGCAAATCGATTTCCAGAGTAACAATAGTCAGTTGCCAGAGAGAGAGCTAGAGATCGAAACAGTGTGAGAGGGGCAAGGACAATGATTCTGGAGGAAAGATTTCCAGTTTCGAAGAGGCAGCAGCAAGAGGGCTGAGTTATCCCAGAGAGGCAGAGCAGAGGCTCTACACAATAGCTTCAGCAAAGTAGATCGATTTGCTAGTCAGAAAAAATCGTTCTCAATTCCAAAGGCCAAGCAAAGGTTCCAAAAGGTCGGAGGGATGGTTTCCTCAACAACTGGAGGCAGAATGACTTCATTAGAGGCAGTTTCAAGCCACACGTGTGGAAGACAACACAGAAGAGCTCACGTTGGGGTTTGGACAGCCAGTTTTCTGAAGGCAAGTTGTGCCAGAGATTGCCTGTGGGAGAAATGAAATTCCCTTCAGTATTTTGCCCAGATTTTCTTACTATGGATTGTCAGTTTTAGGAATCCAGATTGTACTCAAATTTTTCACTGCTGCATAACAAGAAAACACTCATTTGTTGCATGGTTTTCCCAAGTTGGGTTTTTCTGGGGACTTTTGTCCAAAAAATAATTGTTATATTTATGTGTGCTAGCATTTCTTCCAGCATTTTATTTTCCACAGTTTTATTTGTGTAGATTGCAGTGAGATTTATTCAATGTTTATCATAGCAAACTGCAAATAAATTGTTAAATAGAATTAACAATTAGGAGAATAATTTGCCGTTGTTGCAATAGGATTCCAATTTGGAATTTTCACAAAGGTTCCCTTATATATAGGCTTCTTAGGAGGTCGAATTGCTACCCATGAAGCCGACTTGATCCTTCTTGTAGGCCGACTTGTTTGACAAGGTCTTTATGACACTATTGACTTTACAAAAAAATTATTTACAAGATACAATATTCCCAAAGGGATCTTACATGTATGACAATGACTCTTTTGACTTCATAACTCTCTGACAAACCTAGAAGCACTCAATGGGTGCTTAACCTATAAATAAATTTATCTTGAACATGAAACCCAGGCATCAAGAATGACAATAACAAATTTATTTTCTCTTTAATATGAAATATATAAATCATGATTTTAATAGACATTATGAAGACCGAACCTCGTTACACATTTCAACAAATTCTTCATGACAGAAAATAGTGAAACACTGGATGTTAGTCTTTCTTTCTTACACAATAGTACAATATTTTTGTTGGGTCATGAAGATTTTTGTCTCTAAGATTTTTACCACATAAATCTTGATATCTTGATCTTTGATATATGTGAGTTATTTTTCTATGATGTGTGTTCTAGTGTTTTTCCACTCAATGATTTCCCAATAATTGGGAACCTAGCACCTTGACCACCAAACTATCATGTTGACTTAACTCCATCTATCACCAACCTGCAATGAGCTTCTTTTATTAAAAGAGTCAGTCAGGGCTAATCTTTGTTTGGCTTTGAATACTATGGTTTGAAACATCCAATTCTAACTCTTTTTTCTTTCTATTGTTGCTTCAACAAAACAAGACTTTTGTAACTTAGTAAAGATCCACATCATACATTTAATTATTAACATCTAAAGTGAGCTCACCTCATGCATCTACACCGCTTCTGTTCAGGGGAACACTAAATGGATGGCAGCTTTGAAAGATAATGAACCAAATGGATCATTAACCGATGCATCCACCAAAAAGTATAAAACGACCCATAAACATAATCTTAGAAGACAAAATGATGATATATAATTTATGTGAAAGTGACATAACAATGTTCAGAGAATAGGTTATTTGTGTACGTTGGGCCACTATAAATGGTCGTCACTTGCCACTTGGTAACTAGGTTTATTTAGTCTACTTATATTTATTACATAAAACCTTTGACCATGCTGGCAACCATTTAGAAATTAAAATGTACTGTCATCATGCTGAAAAACACCTACCCGCTGCCCTTGTTTCTTTAACTATCCTCAAGGCTAAAAGTTGTGCCAACTTAATGCCCAAATACTTGTTACTGTCACAAACTTTCAGCCTACTTTCTACCAAAAATAGCTCCTATACACTGTTCTAATACCTCTCGACAACCATAGCAGCCTTGAACTTGCTGAATCCATCGACCACTGCTTGGCTCAGTTCGAGATTCTTCTTGGTATTTCCTTTTTTAAACTACGATTAAAAAAAAAAAAAAAACTAGAAGACCAAGTCTGACAGCCAAGTATGCAGACCCTTCTTATACAGGAGGAAACCTGGTGAGCAAGAGAACAATTTGCAGATGATGAAAATATAAATATAGAAGGGCCCTGTTAATCAGACAACCCTCTATGTCAAAAAGAATAAAGTCAGGACATCAAACCCAGAATTAAGGCAGAAGTAAAATTCTTGAATTATGTTTCTTCATACTGGAATTTGTGTGTTAAAACCATGATTGATAACCTGAGACATGAAAGTGCCATTGACATTTTTAAATTCCAATTCACGAACTGAAAGATATCATACTCTTTCAACTTGAATAACTGGTTGCGAGCTTGAGAAGTTCTGGTGTCCAGAAGCAAGTAAAATAATAAAAAGATATGAGTTGTTTCTCAAAATTTATTTTTTTTCTTAATAACCCTGGCACGACTTGAAGCTAGTCTCTCATCTCTGGTAATTTTGCTCCCTTAACTCTCTTGCATTTTATGGCCTAGCTAACATATGCTGTGACTAGTTGATCTTATTTCAGTTAGATATCTTAACTTCAAATCGGCTGACCTTTTGGGACTATCTGATCTTTAATCCACATGTAAATTGGGACTAAAACAAAATATGTTGATGCAATTGCTCCCAAAATAAATCTCATAAGAAAAACAAGAGGATTCACTGGTTTCTTGACATCCTCCACTTTGGGTCCAAGCTGCAAACCAAGATATTATTAAACAGAAAACAGTTAGTACCAGCTGTGGAACAATATTATATTTGTACATATATCAACGATATCATAAATAAATTAATGTAGAGACAAATCACGCACATGCAGATATGCTTTAGTTACTTTCAGGTGTCCAAAAGCATAAATCTGTGTCTTTGCAAAGATTTATGGAATATTTAAATGCATTTCTAACACTCATCAGGAGGCCCTTGACTCTATTATAATAGCCGCAAAATGAAAAATGGCACATCATAATTTCTCTCGACCTTACAAACGAATAAAGAAAAGACACGAAGCTAGTAACACAATCATAATAAATTTCAAAGAGAACCATATTATCCTAATATCCATGGGTTACTTCTGCAGCTGATGTTTAAACTTTATTGTTTCCTATTTATCACAAAACTTTCAATTTCAAGAGTTTGATTAGTGCAAACGAATAGAATTAGAAATACCAAATAAATATCCAGTTACTTGAGTCAAAAGGTTACCTTATTTACTTATAGAATTCCAATAAAAGGATTCTGTCAAATTACACATGAGACAAACTTGTTAATAGAATGTAGTGAATTTTGGTCAGCTGTAACACAATCAATGAATTTATTTGAACTAAGCTTCTGCTTATACTGAGGCTAACACACCCAGCTTTAGCATTACAAGGCAACCATCAGCATCATTCAACCTGGTTGTTTTTCAGCTAAGTAACCATGATGGGGAGTATTTATTCCACCAAAGTCACCTAGGATTCACACCTGGTTCTGGTTTTAATCATTGTTATGCATGCAAGCACACATCCATAAGCGAACATTTTTACTTGGATAAGACTTGAACCCGAGTGGGGTCCATATTAGCTTAAGTCACAAAGTTCACCATTTTTAGTGATTGAGAATTGGAATTTGGCATTTTTAAATCCTTGATAAAATTCACCTTGGTTTGTCGCTTTCTGGATGAAGTTCATTCTCTCCTTGTTCGTCCTTGCTATTTTCAAATGAAATTCCCTCCGATGTGTGATTTTCTTCCTAATGGAAAAAACCTCAACATTCTTTCCCTCCCAACCTTGCCTTTCACCTTCTCAACATGCAATGGTGTGCGACTTTACATGGTAATGGCACATGTTCCAACTTCCCTTTGGGCAATCCTGACATAATGGCAATGGTGGTATATAGCCTATACAGTGTACACCCCTAGAGTTATCCCCTTGGACATATGCAACAGCTTTATTCACTTGCAACCAGACACCATCCTACATGCCCTTGACCCACTCATGGCTGGTGTCTATAAAAATATTAATATAAATGTTTTTATATAAATCATGATAAAATATGTGCCAATGTCTTTCGTAATAATGGGAATCCTAGTAAATGTTTTTAACTTTTTATTGATAATGATGGAACTGCATTATAGTGTTTAATGATGTCCTAGGTATGGTCTTGTTATATTAAAGAATATTTTTATATTTTTTTTTAAACTTCCGAAATATGTGTATATGGATGTATGGATGAATTCAATGGCGAATCTTATCCAAACCCCATGAAGAAATTTGAATTTGAACCAAATTTCATCATTGCCGAACTTGAACCATGTGCCTTTATATTAGCTACCCACTATCATTTACAAAATGATCCATCGTCTACTAATAAATGATTTCTAAGACACTAAATATTATCTACAATGTTATAAAATTTCAACTTGCTTCCAGAACCCACCAAAGCAACATTGACCCTTAGTCATCAGAAAATTCAATAACCTATTGCTAAAGAAACAAGCAACTTTTGCATCACTTCGTTGATGCATCCACGTGAGTTAGCCAATAGGAGTCGGATATCAAGGCACACAATTCTTGGATCTGTTGGCATTATGACAAATGTGTTGTCCTTGATGGCAACCTACTTAATAAACATGTCAACATGATGGTAGTAGGATGAGTATTCAGGGCAGTACAGATGTGACAGAAAGATTGGACAAAGGAATATCAGTTCAAAAACAGAGGAATGATAAAGATGAAGTTTGAAGAGATATACACAAGTTCTATGAAGCAAAGTCGTGTATACACAAGTTTTATGAAGCAAAGTCGTGTATACACAAGTTTTATGAAGCAAAGCCGTGTACATACACAGGTTTGGTGAAGCAAAGTCGTGTATACACAGGTTCTATGAAGCAAAGCCACATACACACACAAGTATGAAGAAGAAAAGGCGCGTATAGTTTCCGCACCATCGTATTCTAAATACCAAGGGTCTTTACCATGGTATTGACCCATAGTATTGAGCCCAGCAACAAATATTTGATCTCATCAAAGAATACCATTGGCATTAGTGTGGTTTTGACCTGTGGTATTGGATAAGGGCTATGCTATATGAGATGAAGATCAAAGTACTTGGTGTGTGTGCAAGTGACGAATATTTCATGAATAGTTAGATCTGAAGCAAGTGTGCATGTAATGGGCTATTAATGAATTGCTTGATCTAAAACTAAGTATGCACCCGGGAATTTGATGATGGATCAGATCTCATAGATCTGAAATGACTATATTGATAATGGATTGGTTTGATCTGTGATATTATGTCTAACGCATGTTTTATTATGTATGCCGAGAGATGGGTTTTGTTCTGAAGGTCTGATGTGCAACGAAGCTATAAGTCAATAATTGCATATCTGTACGCGGGTTTGATAACCTGAAAGGCACGTACATACGCGGGTTTAATGCTGGTAAGTCGCATATCGATTCAGATCTGTACGCGGGTTTGATTCCTGAAAAGCGCGTATACACGCGGAAGTGTTTTGTGGAAAGCATGTATATAAACTAGGGTTTTGCTTAATAAGATGTTTGATAAGTCTAATCAGTCTTGATGTGTTTCTATTGTCTGTCAGTGAAGTCTTACTTGATGATTTGGGTTTAACAATGATGTTTGAAGATGTATTGATTGAGGATTGGTATGTTGAAAAGTGATTGAAGATCAATGACGGTTCTGTGATTATTTTAGAGTGATTCAGTGGTTTCGTGTGTGAGTCAGAGTTTATTTCAGAATGACAGTGATTCAGTTTAATGGGTTCAATGTTTTGCAATATGTACACGATTATGCCTCAAGGAAGTCACGTAGACACGTGGGTTTGCTAAAGTAAAGTAACGTATATATTATGATATTTTATTGATCAGGGTTTTCAATTAGTTCAGTAAATTGATGCAGTGTTTGGGAGCAGTATTGGTATTCTGGTTACAATGGTCTAACTGCTTCAGTTGTTTTTGGGTCTCAGTTGGTTCAGTGATTGGTTGATTGAGTTGGTTCAATGATTGAGTGATTTGTTGCAGTGATCAGTTTCATTTTTTAGTTTGGGCTTAAATGATGGCAGTGGGTCCAATCAGAAACTTTGATGAAACATGGCCTACAAGTTGTGATGGTTTGTAACAGGTGGATCCAATGTGAAAACTTATGAAACGTGGTCCACGGAAGTGTTGAGGTTTGGAGCTCCTTTCCTGTGGGTGCGGGTAAACGAGATCAGGGGGTTAGAGCTCCCTTCCAGTGGGTGTTGGAAAACAAGAGAAGGTTGTAGCCTTCTACAGGTGGGTGCCTACATGTTGGTATAAGTTTGCGCTGGTACAAGATTGTAAGAAGTTTTTCTTAATAATAAAAGAAGACAGAGACGACAACATCAGTGGTTTTTTCCCACGTTGGGTTTCCACCTAAAAATCTTGGTGTTCATGTGTGTTGATATATTTCTTATGTGTGATGATTTATTTTCTTCTTACTGCACATGGTTACTGTTTAATTGATGTCTAAAGAAGTACTGATGCACTGGTTCAAGTTAGACAGGTGATGGATTAACTGAAAAGTTAGTTAACTGGATATACGCTAGTTGTCTTCATAACAGTAGCGTACATATGTTGGTTTCTTTCAGTGAAGTCGCGTAGAGAAATATGAGTAAGAAAAGTAAAGTTTAAATGAGTTTTAAAATACTGGTTCACACCCCCCCCGGTCAGTATTTTTCCTAACAGGATGTGCCTTTTAGAGGTTGTCATTACACACATAAACAAAGACAAGTCAATGAAATGGCATTCTTCCAAAGTGTCCTACTACTAGAGTACCCCAATATCCCTCTATGCATCATGGATCTACTTCTATATGATGCCGAAGAAGATCCAGTTCCCATTGCCTATGTCTTGGGGTAGGGGGATAGACATGCATTATCAATGTCCTTTCTACTTTTGGAGATTCATCAACATCGCATGTTAGGGGAGAGTCTAGGAGTGTTGTGTCCAAGAGTGCCTCGAAAAAGGAGGTTAACATAGTCAACCATTAAATAAAGTTGGACATGATAAACCTTGAACATTTTGTATTTTCTATTAAAGCGTAATACAAGAAAAGTCAGATATCTTTGCAAATCTTCTCTTCGATACCTGGGCATTGTTACCCACCAAAAGTGGGTGATCCCTAAGAGAAAATTTTCTCCTATTCATCTCTTCCAGCCAATAGCCAACAACCCCTAAGAGCCATCAAGTAGATGTGCCATCCATACCTTTGCCACTTGCATCAATCATATGTTTCCTCACCATTTGCCAAGAGCACATGTTGCAAGGTGGGCTTCTGATCGAAAGGTACTTTATTCATTTTGCAATTAGATGTGTATGCTTGTTTGTATTTGGGAATTTTGACATGGATTATGGGGTAACTTGGAAGAAAAAAGGCCCTTGGTCGTGATTTTGTTCCCTCACCTTGAATGGGGGGTTAATTTTCAGTCCTAGTCCAGTGGAACCTCCCCTGATGGCCCAATGGGTATAGGGGGGGCATTACTTGGGAAGCCATGATTGAAATAGCATAACCCCGTCTTTCCCTATTCCCTACTTACCACTTTCCATCGTACATTACAAACCCCTATTCCACCTCCATTCTTCAGGTTCAAATGACCACTGGTTCATTGGGATTTGGCACCCACACATCCTCATACCTGGGTAGGGCCTGAAAATGTATCTTGGGGGGTTAATGCAGCTGAAATAAACAAAAAAAACATATGATGGCCATAAAAAAATCAAAATGCAAAAGATGGTCAGAACATTCAAATTAGCACATGGGCAAAATCCAAGCATGAGCTCTACCTCACTCATATGGCCATCACCCAGTTCCTAGGCCAATGTTTCCCTATCTCATAGAAGACAAGGAACCCTTGCATGTCCAAATCCCTGATGGGCGATGGACTACCCCATCCTAAAAGGGGTAGAACCATTATACATCATAAAAAGCAAGCTCTCATTCCTTGAGTTATGAGCAGTAACACAAAGATAAATCAAGAAAAATTAAAAGGCATTTAGAGGGGTGGAAAAACAAAGGCCGAGGTAACTCATGCATCCACAATTGCTCCCCATCACATCTATACACCTAGGATGAGGTACTTTATCACAGTTAGTCCTTTTTGACCATGGCACATGGCCATGAAGTTTTTTCCCCTCCATTCCATCATTATTCACTGTAGAAATTTCTGTTTTCCCACCCCGGTTTTCAGTTTCTCCTTATTTCTCCCATGTAGTTAAATGCCCATTCCCATAACCATACATTTAACAGACTGAAAAAAATAAATATTGCTGAAAACACAAATTCTGGAAATTTTTCAGAATGCTGGAAATTGCAGAATTAAAAATCAGCAATCAAAAACAGCCATTAAAACACATTAAAACAATGATATTTTTGGTCAACTTGACCCTGGAAAAACCCCCTACAACTCTTGGGGAAAACCAGTTTGAGAGCTCTTCTTTATTTCTGAAAATTGTCTTTTTACAGTGAGAATTATTCAGCAAAAAAATCAGCAAGCAAATTTACAACTTATCTCCTTTCCCGTGCCTCACAGCAATCTGGAAATTACAGCAAACAGGACAGCAATAAATGCTGTACGGCCTCCGTTTTGTGTGCAGAAAAATCAGCAAACTGCTCCTCGATTTTTGTGCAAAAATCTGCCTTTCACTATGTGCTGAATCAGCTGTACAAATCTGCTCAACTGCTGCCTTGGAATGTGTGCCAAGCTGCTGTCTCCTTCTCCTCCCTGCTCAGAAATCTCTCTTGCTCTCTTGCTCTCCTTCTCCCAATCTGCTCATGAAAGAATGAATAACCTTTTTCCTCCTTTTCCCCCTTTAATATAACTCCAACTGACTTTTGGGTGATCCAAGTGACTTTTGGGTGATCTCTAAATCCAATGGCTGAAATAGATTTAGATCAATGGCTGAGATTAAATGCTCATTTAAATCTCACTTTCTATTTTTTAATTCACCCCACTTTAATAAAGACCCACTTAGTCATTTATTTCCAAAGTCACTTTTCCTTTCTAATTTTTCATTTACTTTATAAAAGTTACTTTAAAATTAGACTTAGTAACTTTATCACTTAAAGTCACTTTTAAATTAGATTTAACTTTATAAAATTATAAAGTCACTTTAGGAGAAAAATTAAATTCTTTTGGACACTTTTCCCTAGGCCAAAGATCAAAGCCTAAGGGAACCACCTGTCCTCCGGTACCAAATTTCAACACTCCCTCTTACCGAGGAAGGTGTTCCTCACCACACCCATCTTGTCCCTGAAGTAGACATGCTTGCCCCGTGGTAAGGCTTTGGTAAGGATATCTGCAACCTGCTCATCAGTGGAAATATACTCAAGCTTCACAACTCCCTTCTGAACATAGTCTCTGATGAAATGATATTTGATCCCGATATGCTTTGACCTGTCATGAAATACTGGATTCTCCGTGAGTTTAATGCAACTCTGATTATCACAGTAAATCACTGAAGGTCTCAACGGTTGACCAAATAAGCCAAACAACATCTTGCGAAGCCAGATGGCCTCACAACTAGCTAGACTGGCTGCCATATACTCTGCTTCCGCTGAACTCAGTGCTACTGACTGCTGCTTCCGGCTGAACCATGACACTACTGCTGAACCCAACCCAAAACAACACCCTGAAGTGCTCTTCCTATCAGAAGCACAACCTGCCCAATCAGAATCAGTGTATCCTGCCAATCTCACTCCATCTCCCTGCCTGTAGTCTAGACCATAATCCACTGTCCCCTGCAAGTACCGCAAAATGTGTTTTGCAGCCACCCAGTGAACCTTCCTAGGCTCACACATAAACTGACTCATCGTGTTGACTGCAAAACAGATATCTGGTCTAGTGTTGACCAAATACATCAAGGAACCAATCAGCTGCCTATACAATGTGGGATCCACCAACTCGGAATCCGAAGCATGAAGCTTCTTCCAGTTGGTGATCATCGGTGTCGACATGGGTCTACAATCCTCCATGTGGAATCTGCTAAGGATGTCCACAATATACTTCCCCTGCCCCAGGAAGAAATGCCCCTCCTCCTGCCACACCTCCAAACCCAAAAAGTAATGCATCAAGCCGATGTCCTTCATCTCAAACTCCGCCGCAAGATCTCTCTTGCAGTGCTCTATGAGTCTCTCTGCACCTGTAATGATCAAGTCATCCACATACAGCACCAGAATGAGAGGCTCCTCACCAATCACAATAAAGTAAAGGTTCGGATCTGCCTCACTCTTTGTGAAACCCATCCCCTGCAAGTATGCATCTATCCTGGAGTACCAAGCTCTGGGAGCTTGCTTCAGGCCATAAAGGGCCTTCTTCAATCTGCACACATGGGACTCCTTCCCATGCACCTCAAAGCCCTGTGGCTGCTCAATGTACACCTCCTCCTGTATGAAGCCATTGAGAAATGCGGTCTTCACATCCATCTGGTGGATCTTCCAACCCATCTCTGCTGCTATCGATATAATGGAGCGGATCGAAGTATATCGAGCCACGGGAGCGAAGGTCTCCTCATAATCAACTCCCTCTACCTGGGAGAACCCTCTAGCCACAAACCTCGCTTTGAATTTCTCAATGCTGCCATCTGCAGCATGCTTTACCTTGTAAAGCCATCTGGAAGTAACCACGGATTTGCCCTCAGGCCTCGGCACCACCTCCCAAACATCATTCTTCATGATAGAAGAATACTCCTCCTGCATGGCCTCTCTCCAGACCTGCTGGCTAGCTGCCTCCTCATAGCTAGAAGGCTCAGAGTCAAGGATGCTGGTAACCATCGCCATATAGCTACAAAACCTCTCAGGTGGTCTACTCTCTCTGACCGGCCTCTTCGGCTCAGCAACAGATGTGGCATCTCTCAAGGTGTCCTGAAGCCACTTGGGCTTCCTCTTCCCTGAGCGCACTTCTCCCACCGGAGAATGAAACTCCTCCTCCTCATCATCATCAGTAGCCTGAACTCCTGACTGTCTGTCTGCTGTCCTCCTGCCTGCACCTGAACTTGTAGAAGCTGAGGTACCGTGTGAACTGTCCATCAGTGGACTCCCTAGTGAACTGCTCTGTGAACTGCTCGGAGCACCACCCCTCTAGCTCGGCGAGCCACTGCTCACTGATGGACCTGACATCCTCATAGATGTACCTCCGGATCCTCCTGATCCCTGCCCACTGGATCCCTGCGACTGACTCAACTGCTGCTGAGGGTCTGGCTGATCCAGATACTCTAACTCCCGTGACCTCCTAAAGGCCCTGTCCTCCTCGAACTTCACATCCCGTCTGACAACAACTCTCCTCTGTGCAGGAATGTAAATCCGAAAGGCCTTTGAGGTCTCATTGTAGCCCACAAAGATACCCTTCTCTGCGGTGGGCTCTAGTTTGGTCCTCTTCTCCTTGGGTATATAGGAGTATGTAATGCATCCAAAGATATGAAGATGACCAAGATCAGGCTTCTTCCCAGAGAAAGCCTCCTCCGGAGTCATGTGCCCCAAGGCACGATGCAGACTCCTGTTCTGCAAGTAAACAGCTGTGTTGCAGGCCTCTGCCCACAAGAACAATGGCAACCCCTGATCATGTAACATGGCTTTGGCAGCCTCTATGATGGATCTGTTCTTCCTCTCCGCAACCCCGTTCTGCTGGGGGTTGTAAGGAACAGTGAACTCCCTCCTAATGCCTGCCTCCGCACAATAGTCAACAAACTCTCCAAGGGTGTACTCTCCTCCATTGTCCGACCTCAGGGACTTGATCTTTCGACCTGTCTGTGTCTCCACAAGAGCTCTGAACTCCTGAAACCGCTTGAAGACCTCACTCTTGGTCTTCAAAAAATAAATCCAGGTCCTCCTGGAGTGATCATCAATGAATAACACATAGTACTCATATCCACTCAAGGAAACATGAGACATCCGACCGCTCACATCGGAATGAATCAAATCAAGTATCCCCGTCGCTCTGCTGTCACTGCTGGGAAAAGGGGATTTGGCAAACTTGCCCATCGCATAACCTCTGCAAGTATCAAAGTGATCAGTACTGAAATCTGGCACACCTGTAGTGATCTCCCGCAATGTCCTCAAGGCTCCATGATACATGTGTCCCATCCTGTGGTGCCAAATCTCACACAGCTCAGAACTGCTAGCTCTGTTGTCGGTACTACTGCTCAATGCCAAAAGGGGTTGGAATGCAAACTTGTACACCTTTGCATGGCGTACACCTATCACTCTAGCTGAATCAGCTGGAGTGTCCCTGGGATACATCAACACCTGTCCTCCCCTGAACAGTATCTCATATCCTCTGTCCTCCAAAGCTGAGACGGATATGAGGTTCTTCCTCATCCCTGGCACATAAAGAACCTCTGACACCTTCAAGGGAGGTTTGGACTCCCTCTGAAATGTCACTGTCCCCACCCCGACTGCTCTAACAACTCTGTCATCACCGAGTACTACCTCAATATCAGTGCCACTCTCTGAAAACTCTGAGAAGTACTCACGGACTCCTGTCATGTGACATGAAGCCCCACTGTCCACATACCAAATACTTGTAGATGCTCCGCTAATCGAGGGAAAAGCATGCTCCCTCTGAACCTGTGTGGCAGGTGATCCTGCACTAGAGGACTCACATGTAGTGAACGCAAACTCCCGGTCAAAACGACCTGCAAAGTCCTCAATCTCAGCTGAAGCTGCCACATCCTGGTTCTTCCCCTTCTTCTTCTTCTTCTCCGGACACACAACTGCATAGTGTCCCATCTTCTGACAATTCCAACACTTCACCTTGGAATAGTCCTTCTGTGTGTTCCCCTGTTTACCTTTACCTTTGCCTTTGCCTCCACCACCGCTTGTGGAAGCCTGCTTCTTCCCTTTGCCTTTCTTGCCTCCTGCCACCAGTGATACGTCCTCATCCTGCTCAACTGGCTTGGCTGCCCCAAGCTGTCCTTTCCTGATCTCTGTCTGAATACAATCATCCCAAAACCTCTCCCATGTGGGAAGGGTCTCACGTGCACAAACCCCATCAGCAAAGTTCAACCATGAACGGGGGAGGCCATTCACTGCAATACGCACCAACTCAGTGGATGGAATGGCCTCTCCAATCGCTGCCAACTCATCTCTCACATTGGTAATCTTTGTGAGATATCCAGCTGCACTATCATTACCCATCTTAATGTTCTTCAGCTTCTCCTTCAGGACCATCTTCCGGTTCTCATTGGTACTCTGGTAGAGATTGGACAATGTTGTCCACATCTCATGGGCATTGCTCTTTCCTCTCACATGAGGAATGCAATGGTCTTTGATTCCGTCTAGAATCAGCCTCTTACCCTTATTGTTCTTCTTTTTATACTCAGCCAACTGAGTAACATCAGTGGGCACAACAACAGGGTTCTGTGCGGTATGCACCATGATATCCCAGACTTCTGCCTCCTCAAAGATACTCTGCATTCTCTCCTTCCAAACACTGTAATTTATATGCCCATCCAGCCTATCCTCCACCCTCAATCCCAATGACATCCTGCTGTCCTAAAACTGAAAAATAGCACTGCTGTAGTAAAAATAAAACTGTTGTTTATGAAAAAATCAGCTTGCTGGAATTTTCTGAGTGAAAAATCAGCAACTGTAATTTTTCCTTTTGCTGTCCCAAACTGCCCTTCAGCACTCAAGCTCTGATACCATGTAGAAATTTCTGTTTTCCCACCCCGGTTTTCAGTTTCTCCTTATTTCTCCCATGTAGTTAAATGCCCATTCCCATAACCATACATTTAACAGACTGAAAAAAATAAATATTGCTGAAAACACAAATTCTGGAAATTTTTCAGAATGCTGGAAATTGCAGAATTAAAAATCAGCAATCAAAAACAGCCATTAAAACACTGATATTTTTTGTCAACTTGACCCTGGAAAAACCCCCTACAACTCTTGGGGAAAACCAGTTTGAGAGCTCTTCTTTATTTCTGAAAATTGTCTTTTTACAGTGAGAATTATTCAGCAAAAAAATCAGCAAGCAAATTTACAACTTATCTCCTTTCCCGTGCCTCACAGCAATCTGGAAATTACAACAAACATAAAAGCAATAAATGTTGTACGGCCTCCGTTTTGTGTGCAGAAAAATCAGCAAACTGCTCCTCGATTTTTGTGCAAAAATCTGCCTTTCACTATGTGCTGAATCAGCTGTACAAATCTGCTCAACTGCTGCCTTGGAATGTGTGCCAAGCTGCTGTCTCCTTCTCCTCCCTGCTCAGAAATCTCTCTTGCTCTCTTGCTCTCCTTCTCCCAATCTGCTCATGAAAGAATGAATGACCTTTTCCTCCTTTTCCCCCTTTAATATAACTCCAACTGACTTTTGGGTGATCCAAGTGACTTTTGGGTGATCTCTAAATCCAATGGCTGAAATAGATTTAGATCAATGGCTGAGATTAAATGCTCATTTAAATCTCACTTTCTATTTTTTAATTCACCCCACTTTAATAAAGACCCACTTAGTCATTTATTTCCAAAGTCACTTTTCCTTTCTAATTTTTCATTTACTTTATAAAAGTTACTTTAAAATTAGACTTAGTAACTTTATCACTTAAAGTCACTTTTAAATTAGATTTAACTTTATAAAATTATAAAGTCACTTTAGGAGAAAAATTAAATTCTTTTGGACACTTTTCCCTAGACCAAAGATCAAAGCCTAAGGGAACCACCTGTCCTCCGGTACCAAATTTCAACATTCACATGGCACCTATCATTTGAAGGGTGGACCAAGGACATGTCACTTCCTCTTGGGGGTTGGGAACACCTAATAAGATTGTCTATTTAGTATTAACCACTCCTACCTGGAGAGGTAACACCATTACGTGACTAAGGCCCTGATTTTGGAAGAGAAGCCTTATAGGAAGTGTTAATTTGCCCATTTCTTTCAAGCTTGGTTAATTTATATGCAATAATGATTAAACGTACCTAATGGTGAAAGTTGCAACACTGGATATCGTGTGTGATTGGCAGGTGGTTTCATCATGGGTTGGGCAACTTAATTGGGGCCTAAGTCCACCAAAGGAGTATATTAACACCTACAAGTGATGTGTTGAGAGCCATGGGACTCTGGACAATTGTAGAGCATCACTTGTAGCCATGGGCACCTTCAACACCCACATCGTTCCCACACTTTGCCCTATTATCATTGATATTTATGGGATGATGCACTTGGACCAATATGCCCCTAGTCAGCTTAGCAGTACTACAGTGTCAAGCAGTTGATCCAAGGCCCAGGTGAGGTTTGTTTCATACATTGAGACATGGGAGGGCTAGCACCAACTTCATTGCCCTCAACGTTGGAGCAAAATCAGGCATATTAACCACAGGGAGACCCATGAGACCCATTTTATGCCCCAAATTAGTGTTGCACAAACCCCGCCCCCCTCCCCCCGATCAAAACCCTGAAACGCAACCCGTACAGATCCGTGGGTGATCCGCCCCCCAAAACGCATCCCGAAAATTCTGAAACGCGGATTGGGCTGGAAAAGCTGCTTCCTACCTTGTGGGAACCATTCGGACCGATCCTCGTTTCGGAATTGTCGAGACGCGTTTCAAGGGGCGGATCACCCAGCCAAAACACCACGGATCGAGGCCGCTTCCGTATGGATTGAGATCACCCCACTAATGCGATTTTTTTTTTATTTTTTTTGTTAACTAGTGGTTGGGGGCGGGTCTAAGTTGGGTTAGGGAAGGGAATGAAGGGATTAAAAGGCTCTTTCACCTCTCATTTGATCACTTGTATTTTTGGAGAGCTTCGAGAAGAGAGGAGAAGAGAGCTTGGAGAAGATAAAAGAAGAGAGCTTGGAGAAGAGAAAAGAAGAGAGCTTGGAGTGAAGAAGGAGGAGCTTGGAGAAGTAAAGAAGGGATTCCATCTACAAGAGCTAAAGAGGTAAGTGCAAACCCGAAACTCCCTCATTTTTTTCATTGATTTTTGTATTTTTCTCCTCCCTCTCCTACTCTTTCCCATTCTTTCTACTTTCTCATTTTGTTGCAGGTTGTCCACCACCTATATTCATATTCCAAGATGGTGTTCTTTTGGTTTCTTTGTATCATTCCATTTTTGGTTTTCATGATGGCAAGGGGGAATAGGAATAGAAGGGATGAAGAAAAAGAGGATAGTGGTCCCCATATGAGTAACCCAATGTATGATGAAGAGGAAGGGGGTGAACCTGAAGGGAACACCTAAACACTAAAGGGGCAAGCTGCATTGACACCCTTGTGGAACTATGTGACCAAACTTGAAGGGGGAAAAGGTGGTGGAAGCTACAAATTTGTGTCCTCATGGTTGTCATTGAGGAAAACCATTTAGTGGTTCATATACTCGTGTGAGGAGGCATCTTTGTAGGGTGATGGACAATGATGAGAAAAAGGGTGATGTGGGGATACAAATTTGCCCTAACATTTTAGCTGAACAAAGAAGAAAATACATCCAAATAGAGGAGGTTGCACCAATGTTGCATGAAGCGGGGACGTTTTTTGGAAGCGGGGACGCAGAAACGTCATTTTCCAAAAATCTAGGAAGCGAAGCGTCTGCGGAAGCGTTTGCTATATATATATATATATATATATATATATATATTTTGCATTTATACTCAAAGCAAACATCCCAAATACCAAATTAGTTGTAGAAGACATGAAAACATGCATATTTTTGCATAAATCAAGATAGATATGGCATCCATAATTCCATTGTAGTTACTAGTATGTACATCAACCATCTATATTCTAGCGATTACAAACATATATCAAATTTTTAAGCATATTATAAAACATAAAACATTTAAGCATATTATAAAACATAAAACATAGAGCATTTTATGATTTATCTAGCAAGTGAGCAACTGTCAACATTTGTCATGTCCAAAATTCAAATAATAATGTTTACAAAATATGTCACTTGGTCACTGCCAAGACAAAAAAGGTTCAAAATTCAAATTCACAAGCCTACAAGTCTAATGAGTAATCTATGACAAAAGTAGTAAATTGTGAATATATCTACTAAGCGTCCAAAACTCCAGGAAGCGTCCAAAACAGGCGAAAACATCCAGGAAGCGTCCAAAACAGGGGAAAGCGTCCAGGAAGCGTCCAAAACAGGCGGAAGTGTGCTTCCGAATTTTGGAAGCGCGCTTCCGAGGATGCTTCCTGTACGAATCTGCACGGGACGCGCTTCGAGCCTTAGAACCAGGGGGGGGACACTTCCTACAACATTGGGTTGCACAACAAAAAAACAAAAAACAAAAAACTCAATCTGAATCAAGTGCGACCTCTAGATTTGGTAGCTCATCTCCTCATGGTACTTCTGCAAGCTCTGGAGGTAAAAGAACAATAGGGGATTTCCTGAATGTTCCTGGGAGGGATGATGTGGATGGAAAGATAGTCTGAATTCTTTGTGCTTGCGATGCACCATTCAATGTGCTTCACTCTCCCTATTGGCATGAAATGGTAAAGGCCATCAATGAAGCCCCAAAGGATAAAAGGCCCTCAACTACAAGAAAGATAGAACAATGTTCTTAGAAAGAGAAAAAGCAAAGGTTCAAAGAGCTTTGACATGTTTTACAAATGAGTGGGTGGATTGTGGGGTATCCATTGTATCAAATAGGTGGACAAATATTAGAAACCAACATTTGATAAATGTTCTTAGTGTTTCTGCTAGTAGTGCAGTATTTATTACATGTCACGACTCCTCCATCAGTGCAACTTCCCAAAACATTGCAAATCTCCTATCGCAATCAACTAATAATGTGGTTCAAGTGATCACAGATAATGCAGCAAATTGTAAGGTAGCAAGAAAAGTTATTGAGCGTACTCATCCACACATCTTTTGGTATGGGTGCTTGGTGCACACATAGAACCTTTTGATGCATGATATTGTGAAGCATAAAGAATGTAAGTGGATTAATGAGCTTTACAAGAGAGGGAAGCAACACATTAACTTTATCACAGGGCATACAAGGGTAAACTACTTCTATGGCACTTACTCCAAGTTGCAGTTGCTTAAACTTGCAAAAACAAGATTTGCAAGTTATTAATTCACCTTTAGGCAGCTGGTGAAGGTGAGACAAGCTTTAACTAATATGGTGACCTCTGAATCATGGGAGGAAATTAACACTGATAGAGATGGTGCTAATGTAGCTAAGGACACTATTCTTCACATGTTCTTTTGGTCATAGGTTAAATGTGTTTTGCAATTCACCAAACCAATTTATTACATGATCAAGGTTGCAGATTCAAATCAGCCAATAATTGGGGAGGTGTATGAGCAAATGGATAGCATGTTGGGGCAAATTAAAGACATTGTTGAGCCTAGATATATCACCTTGTACAATTATATTCGTGCAAAGGTGGAAAAACGATGGGATATGCTAAATGTTCCATTGCATGCATTAGCATATGTTTTGACACCTAAATACTATCATCCATCATGGCTTTCAACACCAGCACCTGGGGGGGGGGGGCAGGAGAAAACCACACCTAGATCCAGAGGTTCTAGAAAAATATATGATTGCATTGGATAAATTAGTCTCTGATGAGGACAAGGTTGCCATGGTACTGAAACAGTTGAGCAACTATTTACTTAGCAGTAGCACTAATCCATTTGGGAGCATGCATGCAATTAGAGATCAAGAGACTTTTTCTTCTCTTGAGTGATGGAATATGCATGGAGGTGCTACTCCACTTTTGTAGACTTTGGCATTGCGGGTGCTATCATAGGTGGTTAACACTTCTTCTGCGAGGAGGTGTTGGAGCTCTTATTCTTTCATCCACAATGTTAAAAGGAACAGGTTAAGTCTAGACTAGGCAGAGAGCTTGGTTTATGTTCATTACAACTTGTGATTGTTGTCCCATTACTGTGATGATGCAAAGACTAATAAATGCCTTAACGTTTGGGACAAGAATCCAAAGGAGCCCAATTTGGAGGATGCAGTGTTGCAATTAAAGCAATTAGAGGATGGTCTTATCCAGGATAATGATGATCGAGTTGAGATGCCACCCCCATCTGGTCCCTTGGTTCCCATGTTCCATGGTTCAACACCAACAGCAGGGGCTTTGTCTTTATCAATTTCTCAGTGCCACAACTTCCACAACCACCATCTTCTTCATTGCCACCACATGGAGGCCCACCACCACGTACTCTTGGTCGTGGAAGGAGGAGAGATTAGTAGATATATTCACAATTCACTACTTTTGTCATAGATTAGACTTGTAGGCTTGTTGTGAATTTGAACTTTTTTGTCTTGGTGGTGGCTAAGTGACCTATTTTGTAAACATTATTATTTGAATTTTGGACGTGACTAATGTTGATAGTTGCTCACTTTCTAGATAATATGTTTTATGTTTTATGTTTTATAATATGCTTAAATGTTTTATGTTTTATAATATGCTTAAAAATTTTATGTATGTTTGTAATTGCTAGAATATAGATGGTTGATGCTTGAATAATTAATCATTGATGTATGTTTTTATGTCTTCTACAACTAATTTGATATTTGAGATGTTTGTTTTGAATATAAATGCAAAAAAATATAAATATATATATAGTAGACGATTCCAAGACGCTTCGCTTCCTAGATTTTTGGAAAATGACGTTTTCGTGTCCCCGCTTCATGCAGCATTGCCCCAAACCCAAAATTGGGGTCCATAGGATGATTTTGACAAGGATCTAGGTGCAACCCCTAGAAGGTGAATTTAGAGGGCCTCTACACAAGTCAAGGCACTCAAGGTCCTCAACGCAAGCCCTAAGGAGACATTCGCTACATGTGGAGATTTAGTTTATTTCACAAAGGCTACTAGGTCAACTTGTAACCTAGACTAGTATTTACCCATTATTTTATGATTTGGAGGGGTTAGTAGGCTATGTTACCCACCATTTTGTGGGTGATATCCATAGGGGGGAATTTTTCTCCATGATGGTCCTCAACTGGTAGCCAACAACCCCTTGCAGCCACCAACTAGCTCGTTGTGCCATTTCTCCACCACCTGAGCCAACCATGTGGTCCCTCACCCATCTACCATGATTGTATGTTTGAAGGTGGGCCTCCTGAACCTAAAGGTATGCCTTGTCATTTGGTAATTGAGTATTGTAGTTTGCTTATCATGGACACTTCTGGGCATGGATTAATGGGGGGATTCAGTGGAAAGAATGGGCTAAGTCTGTGCTCTTGTCCCAAGACCCCTTTTTCGATATTAACCTTGGATTCTAGTTCCGTGGGATCTCTTTTACTAACCATTTTGCTTTAGACATTGTACTTCATGGGAACCCTTATTTTGGTTGCATGGTCCCACTCCCTCATCCACATATATTGCCCCCTTTCCACTCATTATAACCCCATTCATCATTTCTCCCACCTGGGTCCACATTCCTCCACTGGGTCCACATAGGCTTAGTTTTCCCCTTACCCACACCTTGGGTCGGGCCTGGAATGATGTCCAGAAGGTTGATGTCGCTAAAAAGAAAATAAAAAGCATAATTGACCACATTCAACAGGAAAATGTACCACAAAATGCAAAAGATGGTCGGGACAAACACATTTAGCACGTGGGCAAAAGCCAATACATGAGCTCTACCCCATTATCATGGCCATCACCCTGGTTCCTATAGGCCCTAGATGAGCCTCCTTTATCATTCAAGAACCCATGATTGTCCCAACCCCTGGTGGGCAATGAACCACCCTACCTTAAAGGGGATATCCACTGTTATACCTTACACATCATGCTCTTATCCCTTGAGCCTCGAGTAGTTAATCAAAGAAAAACCATAAAAGGCAAAAGGCATATAAAGAAGGGTGGAAAAATCAAGGTCTGGGCACCTCTTGCACCACAATTTCTCCCTCCTATACATTACATACCCAAGTGTGGGCTTCCCTTTTACTAGCTACCCTTGTACCCGAACATGTGGCCCAGGGCTGCCCCTTTTCATTCCCTACTCCATTCATCTTTTTATCACATACCACCACCTTTTAAAGGATGTACCTTGGACATATTATCCCCTTTAGAAGTAGAAACCACCTAATGGGATACTTGGTTAACCCCATTTGGAGATTGGAGACATTAGCACATGCCAAAGCCCATTATGGAAGGGCATGCCATTATGAAGTCCCCACCTGTTTTCCATGGTTTGTAAGCTCTTTTACTCAATTTCCTTGATGACTTGTTGTACTGGAAGGCTATGGGACGCATTGGATCTTATGCAGGATTGCAGGTGGTCTCCATTTTGGGTTTGGTCTCCCTATACAGGGTCCTAACCCTCCAAAGGGCTGCATTGGCACATGTAGGGTGTGTGTTGAGAGCCATGGGCCTCCACAGCAGTAGACAGCACTCCATGGATCCCCAAAGATGTTCATAGATTGCTCGAGATTCACCTATTGGACAAGGAAGATGCACCTAGTTCACCTTTGCCCAGCCAGCCCCACAGTTGTAACATGCACTTGGAAGATGACCCAAGACTTATATGCTAATGTGGCATCACTTACCCCATCATCTGAGCCCTTACAAATGGTCTACAGGCATCTTCGACTTACTTGGAGACACATGAGGTCACTTGTGTGCCCTCACAACCATTGGGAGCACCACAGGTTTATTATGTGGAAAACAAGGGGCCAACCCCTTGTCCATTTCTTTTGGAAGTCAAATTCATCATTTTGGCACTTATGGACTTCATCAAGCCTCTTAGAGATCCCAACAACATGCATTATTGATTATTCAACCTCTTGGGAGGCTTATTATGTTGTTTATAAGCTAGTTTGGTGGTCTTGTCACCAAAAGATAGTTATTTGCACATTATTTTAGTTGATGGGCTAATGTAGGCTCAAATTAGGTAATTAGAACTCCTAATGAGTGTATAAATAAGAGAGACATGAATTCATTTTGTATCATCACTTGGATTGGATCATATCTTCTTGTGAGATTTTCGCTATCTTTTGAGGATGAGACTCTTGGGATGAATGGGTGAATTTCGATGTTTGGTTATTCTTCTTTGCCTTGGAGCTTATATGATTGGCATATCATGGTGATTGGATATATTCTTCTTACATGTAAGTACCACTTTAATGCTATTTTGATTCTTTATGTTGTTGAATTCATGACATTAAGATTTTCGCTATTTTAGGGTTAATTTGTTATTTTTCATGGAACACAATTGTGCAAATTGAATATCTAAATAGTGTTGTATCATGATTGGGCCATGTTTGAATGAATGAATGTTCCTAGAGACATCCTTGTCTTGATAAGTCACCAAATATTGTTGAACGACGTATAAATGACCTTGAAGCTACTCCCTTTAAGCCCTAATGCCCAACGAAGTTGTCTCTTAGGCCTCCTTGACAAGTGGAAATCAATCCAAACTTTGTTCCATGACACCATCTCTCCCAAAGGACAAAGCACTAGTCCTCCTTTGGTGATCACTTTAAAGCTAATTTCTTTCACCTCCCCCTCTTTTCTAGGTCTAGCCTACATAGGTCACCTAGGGCATCAATTATCTCACAATCTAGCCATCCAAATACTTTAATTTTTGGTCCACAACTGTGCGGGTGTGTCCTCAAGAAGGCCTCCAAATTTCATGAGATTCCGACAGTGGAATCTTGAGATATCTCAAGCCCTACCTCGAAGACCGATTCTTGCCCTTGATTTCCCTTTGGCTAGTAGCGTCATTGGGATCCTTGCATTGCCTTTCATTGAAAATTCATTCTTTGATCTCTTTCTCCTCCCTAATTAAGTCAAGCATATCATTGGTTGCTAAATCCTATACCCTTGACCTAACCTCGGGTCCACTTGGTCCTCTTTGGTCCCATACATTATTAAGGTTGATTCTTCAAAGATCACTTGAAACCCAAGTTTCTGTTGGAGAATGTAAGGCATGCATAATTAAGTTGATTCTTCGTTACATGATAACAATTTGTGAAGTATTTAAACAATTTATCTTAGTTTGATGTTCCATTCATTATTAGTGTATATGATTACTTCATCAAACTGCTACCAAAAACAAAAGAGACAAGAACACAAATGTTTGGCTTTCTGCCAAGGCCAAAACCTCTCCCTCTTGGAGAGGAAAACCCACGCATAAATTCTTCTTATAGAGATTCCATTGACGAATACCAAGACCATGACCCTTGACACAATCTACCTCTCCAAGACCAAGACATCAATCCTCTTTCTTGCCATTGCTGAGATCATCATCATCACTACTGCTTACACTGGTGTCATCATAGTTGCACTACTGCTGCACTTTTAACTGAGATCATCCTTGTTGCTTTCTTCACCAAGACCATAGTTGCTATGTCTTCATTGAGATCACTATTGTTGCAACATGGAGACCTTCATAGCAGTATTACAGAGATCAGTTGCTAATGCATTTCTTGCTGCATTGAGATCATTGAGATAATGAGATCACTAATATACAAAATCATGATCTGTAGCTACTGTGATTATGGTTATGTCAGGATCAAGACTGTGATTCTTGTCACTGCTCCTTGTAGCACGTCAAGTTTGCATCATAATAAATCTGAGAGTTGTAGTAACTAATGATACTGTATGCCAAGGATCTTTGTCATCATGGAAACTCCTTCCATGGTTTTGTCGAGATAATATAGATCCTATTCATATAACTCTAACCATTGCAATACATCATGTTGAGGCTGCTACAGATATCTCATAGTGAAGACAATAGTATGTGTGAAGGCCGAGGGTATTCCATCCATAGTGATTGCGTCCTCATGCCAAGAATGAAACAAAATCATCACTTCATTTGAATGCCCAGATCAAATATTGCCTTATCTGCTCTTATCCATCCAAGGACATCACAGGTATGCCGAGAGGAGGATGATCTAGGTTTTGCTGCTCCTTATACCCATCCGAGGAGGCAGCTAAACCCTAGATCTATCCCATGGAAAAAATGTGGATCTTCTGCTCCTTAGTCACCCAAAAATTCAGAGACAAAATGCAAGTTATGTTCCTCCTTGTCTGCGGCTTCTTCACCCAATCACCTGCTCCTTGACTGCGGCTCTTTCATGCGAAATTTCATAAGCATCCGAAATTTCCTTCATGTGTTTTTCACTGACCCTTCATGGGTATTTATAGTGGTCATGTCCATATAATAGAGCTGAAGTGTACTTATGAACTGACATGTCGTTTTGCCAAGCCGACATGACATCCATTTATATATTTAATTCATTTTGGAGCCGACATAAGATTTCTTTGTTGTTTTGCTTGCAGATTTCGGTGAGCTTGCTTCTGAGGCATTGATCTTGGTCTTGGAGGGTTGTTACACAACTTTGAAGACTTGTACATATTTACATAAACTCATGAAGAGTTTCTATACACATGACATGACTCTTTGATATATAAATAAATCCTAAAGACATCAAGAAGAAGTCTTTCACCTAATGACACTTCTTGCTCATGAAACCCTTTTAGCAAGATTACCAAGAATAATTTATTTCCTTTTATTATATGAATTACAAAGATCATGTCATTATGACGACCGAACCTAGTTACATTTTCTTCAACAGTTTCCACAAGAATTTTAGGGCCTAGGGATCTCCTTGTTAAAGAAACATACTCAAAACCTATCCCTTGAAATTCTCCTTAAGCCCTTCCTTGAGAGCCTTCCATCTTGCCTTCCAAAGCAAGTAAGCCACCATCTTGAGCCTCTCTTGTGAATAGACTTCAAGGATCACCCCTCGTCCTCTCTTTGATCTATTCTTCTTCGTGATCCTTATTATACTAGGTCTCCTCCCATCGGTGAAAGTCTATAAAGAGTACGGAGCTTTAGCTGAGGTGACAGTGCGTTATTGCTCCATTATTGTCCTTGACCTAGCAATCATCCCTCTAGGATCCGCCTTTAAGGCCCCTGCTAGTTTGAGAAGTAACATTTTGGCGTCGTTGTTGGGGACATGAGACGTGTGTTTTGTTCCCGGTACAACACATTGGCAATGTCATTATTAGCGACTCCATTGGAAGAACAAAGCCAGGGTTCTTCATTGAAATTAAGAGTCAATGCTTGTAGGGTGAAGCAAGCATTTGTTAAGGCAATTTTAGTTCACCCTAACGACTCCCATGATAACAATATATAAAAATCAATGGCTTCGAAAAAGCTTCATGAGTGGTTTCCTACTTTGAATATCACATGGGTTCCAGCATACCCAAATGGCCTAGATTGGAAGTTTATGCAAAATATGCCACAATTCAAGGGTGATCCATCCATATCAATGGACCACATATCAAAACTTATGAATCATGCTTCTAAAGTTAATGTGGTTCATCTAGGCAACCTCGTGCAGTTATTTATTACTTCTATTGAATACAAACACCGAGGTTGGCTCAACTCGTGTGGGCCTAAAAGCATTTCATCATTTATCAAGTTGCTCAACAAATTCATAGAGTATAAGGGACCCAAATTCCAATCTAATGAAGCTGCTTGTGAAATTCTAGAGGAAGCCCTCCAAAGGGAAGGTCTCATTAGTCAAGATGAAGAAGTTGGAGATAACCTTGAGGATCTTAGTGATGAGCAAGAAGATGAGTCCTCATTAGGTCCACATGATGAACAAGATGACTTTGAAAACACGAGTGTTGGGAAGGATGAGTTTATGGAAAGTGAAATTGAGACCAACCTTACCTTTCTCGAGGATAAAACTCTCAATGATTCTTCTTTTGAGAACCTTGAGGAAGTTTATCCCATTAGCCCCTTGGAAGATGACATTGGAGATTACTTCCACATTGAAAAGGAGAAGTGGGAAATCATTGGTCCTCAATTTGATTGTGCTCCCATTTATGATATCGACAAGGAAGATGAGACTGAGATTGGTTTTCCCTTTCTCTCTGGCATTGTTTATGATGACGTATCCATCGATACCCTTGGGAAGGAGAGTTATTATTTTCCCTTGCATGAAGAGGGGCAGTTGGAAGTAATCGATTCTCCTTTTAGGAGAGACCCAATCTTCGATACTAAGGAAATCGATAAGGCTCCCACCTATCCTCCTTATAATTCCATATGAAAATCACTTGAGCTTTTAGATCAGTATTTTGAAGAACACGTTGAATATAATGCTTTGCCCTCCCCTTTGCCTTATCCTCTTGTTCAACATCTTGAGTCTTCCTCAAGTGATTCCCTCACCCCTTGTCATGTGATCTCAAGTGACCATGAGCCTTTTTCCCCTTCTGAGTATAGTGTCAAGGAAGAGCCCCTCGTAGACTATTATTTGTCTCCTTGGACACACCCTCATGATTATGACCACTCCATAGCCTCCCCTCTCCAATGTGACCATCACAGTGAGCAACCTATTTGTTGCACTCCTTTCCCTCACCCTTCGTTCCCCTCTCATCACCACCTTGTGGCATCTGCAAAGCATAATATCATAAACAATGATTGTGATAGGGAGTTGCTAAGAGTGATCCTTCATTCCACCATTGTGTACTTAGAGGGGAAGCCCTACACTTCTAGATTGGCTTATTTTCTTTCTCCTACGGTTTCCTTTTACCTCGAATGGAGATCATACTTTCCTGCCTCCCACCCACTTCATCCTCCATGTGGTTGTGTCCACATTCAATTTAGGATTCTACATGAATAATCATACTGGCAGGCATATGTATATTGATATGGTGATATGTTGGTTGCACTGGCTTTATGATTACACTTAATATTAGCATTATTATATGCATGTTAGAGTAGGATGGATTGCATGCTGATTTTCTCATTAGAACTAACATCATATGATATTTCTCATGGTAGAGTAGTTGCATTTAGATAAAATTTGCATATTTAATATTTTGTTGATTTTACGGCCTCACACTGAGCATGGTTGATCATAAGACACCATAGAAACATATTACCCCGTGGGTTTAGTCTTTGATATGTGCAGGTAACAGGTCTACGGTGACCTAGATATTGTTGAAGTTCTCATGGCCTCTCGTTCAAGTAGCCTTGCCCACTTTTCCAAGAGATCATGTCCCAGTTGGACCCAGATGTTTCCCACCATTTTGTGGGTGATATCCCTAGGGGAAAAATTTTCTCCATGATGGTGCTCAGTCGGCAGCCACCAACTAGCTCGTTGTGCACCTGAGCCAGCCATGTGGTCCCTCACACATCTGCCATGATCGTATGTTTGAAGGCGGGCCTCAGGAACCTAAAGGTATGCCTTGTCATTTGGTAATTGAGTATTGTAGTTTGCTTATCATGGAAACTTCTGGGCATGGATTAATGGGGGATTCGACAGAAAGAATGGGCTAGGTTTGTGCTCTTGTCCTTAGACTTCCTCTAACTCGTACTTCCTTTAGCTTCCTTACACCCACTTCATCCTACTTCGCACTTCTCCAGCTTCTCTTGAGATATCGAACTTGCTTGAGATGATTTGCTCCAAATGACTTCGACTTGCTTCTATTTATAGCCTCCAAGCGAGGTTGAATTAGTGTCCTTAGGCCGAGTTGATCTCTTCTAGGTCGACTTGATGTGGAGGATACATAAATTATATTTGACTGAATAGTAAACCTTTTTACATGATTCAAAAGCCCAAGAAGGGTCTCCTAGAATATACAATGACTCTATAAACTCAATATTAATCCTAGGAGTCCACAATGGGGACTTTGACTAATATAATTATGATCCAAGCATGAAACCCATGCTTTAATAAGTCATTGTTACAATAATAAAAATTATTTTCTTTATTCTTTTAACAAGTACATTTCATGATGACTCAAATACATTAAATGAAGACCGAACCTAGTTACAATTTCCAACACTCCCTCTTAACTAGGGAGGTATTCATCATATACAAATACAATGGAAGATCTCAAACTATATGAACAATGAAGAACTTTAGGCACCACAATGCCATGGACTAGATTCCTGACCAGGGCAATTTATCCATTGGTCTCTCATCAATTTAGGCACCGCAATGCCATGGACTAGATTCCTGACCAGGGAAATCTATCCAAGTGGGAATAAGGTGGACTCAAGCTTTCAGCCCCTCTAGGTACCATCAGGCTTACTTGTTAACCACCAACCCAAGGACCTAGGTGCATATCCATGGTCAGAGCTCTACGACCCACGCCACCCTCCCTACTTTGGGACCTAGACATCAACACAAAGTGTCGGCCAAATGTCCTCCCAGGCAATGCTTCACTCGCAAAGCCTCAACAAATCTCTTCCATTTCCTTATCATCAATACAATCAACAATGTCTACCAAACCAAGCAGGTTCCTTAGATACTCAAACTTCTTATTAGGAAGAGCCTTTGTTAGTATGTCTGCCTTTGTTCATCTGTTGAGACATACTCCAACTTCACGATACCATCCTACACCAGGTTCCTAATAAAGTGGAACTTATTATTGATATGCTTCGTTCTAGAATGAAACACGGGATCTCCAGACATCTTGATACAACTTTGGTTGTCACAATTAATCATAGTAGGATCTAGAGACTTCTCGAACAAATCTATTAGAAACTTCCTTAACCAAACAGCCTCCTTTCCTACTTCACATGCAGCCACATATTCTACCTCGGCACTAATTAAAGCAACATGATCTTGCTTCCTACTCATCCATGAGATCATAGCGACTCCCAGACTAAAACATCCTTTGGCAATGCTCCTTACATCGATCTCACTGTCACCACAATCAGAGTTTGTGAAGCCAATTAGCTTGACTTCCTTACTATCATACTTTAGGTAGTGTTATATAGTGCCACGAAGAAACCTCAATATATGTTTGCCAGCTATCAAGTGATCACGACGGGGCTCCAACTGAAACTGACTAAGAATGTTTACTACAAAACATATATCTGGCCTGGTATTTACTAGATACATTAGGGAACCCACCAACTGTCGATAGGAGATAGGATCCACGAGACTAGAGTCAGAGTCCTCAACTTCTTGAGATTGGTGATCATAGGAGTAGTCATCAGCTTGGAATCCATCATCCTCAAGTTCTGCAACAACTTGATGATGTATTTTCTTTGCCCCAAATATATCTCCCCAAGTCTCTGCCATACTTCTAGACCCAGCTAATAGTGCATCAGTCCTAGATCCCTCATTTCAAATTCAGCTGCCAACATCTTACATTCTTGAATTCTTTGCTCCACACATGTGATGAATAGATCATCCACATTTAGTAGAATAATGATGGGCTCCTCATTCACGAACTTGATGTAGAGATTCGGATCAACGAAACTCTTCACAAACCCAATTCTAAGTAGATATGCATCCATCCTTGCATACCATGCCCTAGGTGCTTGCTTCAAACCATATAAGGCCTTCTTAAGTCTGCAAACATGAGAGTCCCTGCTATTAACTTTAAAGCCTTCAGGTTGTTTGATGTACACTTCCTCATCAATGGTCCCATTCAGAAATGCGGTCTTCACATCCATTTGATGGATATTCCACCCCATTGTAGCAGCCAATGAAACCAACGATCTAATGGTAGTGTACCTTGTTGTAGGTGCAAAGGTTTCTTCATAATCAATGCCTTCCTTTTGAGAGAAACCCCTTGCAATGAATCTTGCTTTGTACTTGTCTATACTTCCATCAACAGCATGTTTGATCTTATAGATCCATTTGGATGTGACAACCGATTTGTCACTAGGTCTAGGAACGATTTCCCAAACCCCATTCTTCATGATGGATTGATATTCTTCCTGCATTGCTTTCTTCCAAACCTCTTGATGCGCAACTTCCTTGAATGTAGATGGTTTGGCTTCAATCAATTTCGTCATATATGCAGCATAACTAGAATATCTCTTCAGTCTCTTTCTTTCCCTGAAGGTTCCTTTCGCAGCTTCATGTCCTTCAACATCTTCTAATGTAGCTTTTAACCAATTTGGCCTTTTCCTTGTGGTTGGGATGACCACCGATTGAATAGGCTCACTTGGTCCTTCTTCGAGATTTGTAGTAGGGTTTTCATGATGAACTTCTTCTTCTTCAAATATGGGAACTTCTTCGTCATCATAATCAATAGGAATATCTTCTGATTTCTTGTATGCTTTATTTTCATCTTAATGACATCCTTGATTACTTCAATATATCTTCCTTCCGTGATGTAGATTCTATATGCTTTTGAAGAAATACTATATCCAACGAATATTCCCTTGATACTTGTAGAATCCAACTTCTTTCGCTTGTCTTTCGGAACATGGATGTATGTTGGACTTCCAAAGATTCAGAGGTGATCCACACTCAGCTTCTTTCTTGTGAATACTTCTTCGGGTGTTGTATTATCAAGACTCTTATGAGGACTTCTATTTTCAATGTGCACGGTTATCATTGTTGCTTCTCCCCACAAGAATTTTGGTAGGTCTTGATCAAGGAGCATAGTTCGAATGCCTTCTTCAATTGACCTATTATTCCTTTCGGCCAATCCATTTTGTTCGGGATAATAGGGAACAATGAGCTCCCTCTTAATACCTGCTTCTTTACAATATGCAATCAATTCCTTAGAAGTGTATTCTCCACCATTGTCAGACCTTCGAGTTTTTATCTTTCTTTTGGTTAGGGTTTCCACTTTGGCCCTAAACTCCTTGAAATTATCAAACACTTCATCTATTGTCTTGAGCAGGTAGAGCCATGTCTTTCTAGAATGGTCATCAATGAATGTCACATAGTAGAGATGATCTCCAAGTGATTTGTCAGACATGGTCCCACACACATCGAAATGAATGAGGTCTAATATTTCTTTAGACCTAGTTTCACTATTATGAAATGGCCTTTTTGTATGTTTTCCCAAAGAGCATCCCTTGCACACAGCTTCATGATCTAACTTCATATTAGGAATACCATGAACCAATTGACTAAGAGTAGAGATGACCTTATAATGTAGATGACCATACCTCCTATGTCATAGCTCAATGGGACTTATTTCCATATGAAACAAAGCTTGAGGAGGTGGTGTAATGACTCTATAAAGGCTTCCTTTATGAACTCCAATAACCCTAGCTTTATCAATGCTAATGTCTTTTCCCCAAACCAATACTTTTCCATCAACAAAAACAACTCTTTCCCCTTTATCTTCTAAACAAGAAATAGAAAGAAAATTCTTTTTCAAACCTGGAACATATAGAATGTTGTTGAGGTGCAGCTTCGATCCATTATCCAGCTTCAACGATGTTGATCCCAAGCCTCTAACAACATAGCTTTTGTTGTCACCCAATTCCACTACATGAGAAGATGGCTCCTTTGATAGTGTATGAAGTTGTTTACTTTCTCCTGTCATGTGTCTCGATGCTCCACTATCAATGATCCATGCATTGTCATCATTAAGAGAACCTATAAGAGCAGCCAAGAATCCTTGACTTTTGACCTTGTTGAATAAGTAGTAGATGACCTTCTTGATCCAGCTTCCAACAGTGTTGATACCCATTCTTATGTAGTTCATCAAAGAGGGAGAATCCATGCCAACAAAGTGATCTTCGACTTTTCCTGACCTTAGCTCTGATACCATGTTGGAAAATCAAAGCAATTATATTAGGGTTTGATTCTCCTTTCTTGATAATTACTTGTGAGCTTTGAAACCGGATTCACTCTTAGAGGGCCACGATCCGAATCCGTCGAATCCGATACGATTCAACCTAAATCGTGTCTAAACTTTGTGACATGTCGTGTCCGATTGGGACACGATCGAATCCAGATCGTGTCCCGAAATTGGGACACAACTCTGACAAACTAGGACCCGCGTGACCATAAAAGGGCAGAAATGCCTCTTATTTGCATCATTTGCTGTCATTTCTTTTGCAATAGTTGAGCTGTGGGTTTGCTGTGAGGAGTTTGGAGCAAGGAGCCAAGGGTTTGGAGCGTTTTCAAGGAGATTCAAGCAACAAGTAAGTGCATTTCCTCTCTATTTTTTTGCATTTGTATTACAGCAGTTTGTATATATATTTCTTTTACAAATTTGTACATATTTTGTTTAGTTTTTTACAAAATTCATGGCTCAATCAAGGGCAGCAGGTAGGGGGGCAAAGGAAGGGGAAGAATGTCCCCATTGGAGATGCCCCTCCTCCTCCAATTTCATCAAAGTCTGCTGCAAGTAATGTTGAGGGAAGACTTCCTCCTAAAGGTAACATTGAGAAATATCCCTTGTGGAAATATGTCACAAGAGAGGATGGGCCAAGCAACAAGATGAAGGGAGGAGGCAATATGAATTGGAGATGTAACTTTTGCCACAGTACTTTCACAAGAACATATTTTCGTGTGAAAGGCCATTTGTTGGTTTTACTAGGTTATGGAACTGGAGCTTGTACACAAGTTTCTTTACAAAAGAGAAAAGAAATGGAAAAAGAGTTCACTGTTAGTATGGCAAATGTGGCTGCAAAATAAAAAAACCAAGAATGATGACCCCCTTCCATTTTTTAGGAAAGGCAGCAACAAATTTCCATTTGAGAGTTCTAGTGGGGGACAAACGGCAAAAAGAAAGGCAATTTCACTTGGTCCAAAGGGCAAGATTTTTCAAAAAGAGAAACGAAAAGAGCTTGATCTCACCATTGCCTTTTTTTCTATCAAAACTTCATATCCTTTAATGTTGCATGCTCACCTCTATTTATTGAGATGTGTCGAGCTCTAACTCACGGGGCTCCATCATGGTATGTGCTTCCTGGTTCAAAGAAGCTTAGAAGCACATTGTTGACGAAGGCAAAAAAAGAGGTGCAAAAAATGCTTGAGCCTATTAAAGCATCATGGCTAACATCTGGATTAGCATTGTTTCTGATGGCTAGATAGATCCAGCACGACACCCACTCATCAACTTCATGGTGTCTTCCTTGAATGGTCTAGATTTCTTGAAAGCAGTGGATACACTTGGAGAATACAAGAATGCACAATATATGGGTGAGTTGTTTACTAAAGTTATTGAAGATGTAGGTATTGATTCTTGTGTGTAAATCATTACATATAATGCCCCTATTTGCAAGCCTGCTGGCATGATTGTGGAAGCTAAATATCCACAAGTGTTTTGGACACCTTGCATTGTCCATTCATTGAACTTAGCACTGAAATCCATTGCTTCTGATGTGCTTTGGATTGGTAACATTATTGAGGATGCACAGCATATCCGTAACTTCGTATAAAAATCATACAAATGCCCTCACTATCTACAAGGAGTACAACAATCTATCATTGTTGAAGATTAGGATACATGGTTTGCCTCTTCATTCATCATGTTGAAGAGGTTGAGGGAAGTCAAGACCGCTCTTGGGGCCATGGTTATTTTAGAGTTTTGGTCTTTTTGGAGAAAGACAGATCAAGTAACCTCTAAAAGAGTGAAGGACACAGTGCTAGATGATGTTTGGTGGGAGAGGGTAGATCTAAATATTCAAATCATGGACCCTATCATTTCTTTGCTTCGATTTTCAGATATAGACAAACCCATCCTAGGAGAGGTTTATGAGGGATGGGATTCCATGATTGAGTCTGTGAAGAGCATTATTCTACAGAGTGAGTGCCCCGAGTATGAGACATGACCAAAGGCCTTAAGTGGTACTATATAGGATATTCTTGTCAACAGATGGGACAAGAATTGCTCACCTTTACATTGTTTGGCTCACTCATTGAACCCAAAATACTAAAGCCATGAGTGGATGAATGGTGGACCTTCCCGCAGATTCCCTCCTCACATGGATGGTGAAATCTCATAGGGGAGGAAAGATGCATTCAGGCGGGTTTTTCAGGATAGAGCATTGCTTGATGAGGTGGAGGATACCTTTGCAGAGTTTTCCACTGGCACAGGTCAATTTGCAGGATCTGATGTGATTAGAGACAAGGGGGCTAAGAAGCTCTATTCTTGGTGGGCAAATCATGGGGCAACAAACCCTCCTCTACAACAATTATCCATGAGGCTCCTCTCTCAGGTGACTTCATCCTCTTGTTACGAGAGGAATTGGAGCACATATGGGAATTTGTATAGTGTTAAGAAGAGCGGGCTTGAGCAGTCCAGGGCAGAGACAATGGTGTATGTGCACACCAACCTTCGTCTTATTTACAGGCAGAGGGAAGAGTGGTTGAAGGGAAAGACAAAGATGTGGGATGTCTTTCCTGATGATATGGGTTTGGACAACAGTGTTGAGTTGGCATTGGCCAACATGGATCTCAATGATCCAGTGCTAGAGCCTGTTAGATTTGATGATGGTGATACTGTAGAGGGGTCATCCTCCACACCAGCAGATGCAGAGACGACTTTGGATACAGGGGAGGAGGAGGATGCAGAGGAGAGCAGTGGTGACCATGATGATGAGGACAATGATGTTGATTTTGATGATGACTATGAGGATTGATGACTCATGAGTCATGAGCTACCTACTGCCTTGAGGCTTGTAAACCTGTAATTGTTTTGTATTTTCTATTTCTATTTTCCATTGGCATTGCACCACCTATGTAACACATTTTGATTTTGATGACTTAATGAGAAAACTACAGTTGTCAATGTCTTTATCTTACTATCTTGTCTTTCTCCTACTGGATCATTGATGAATTGAATATGTATTATGATTTATCATTTATGAATTTAGAATTTATGATTCATTGATTTATCATTTATGTGACATGTATTTGAATTTTGTATGTACTATGCATGTTATAATGTTACTAACTTAATTTGTAAACAATAAAACTTACATCTAGATGAAGATCTATGTTTGAAATCAATGAATTTGCATCATGAATGAGAATTTGTGTAAGAAATATTAAATTTTTAATATATATATATATATATATATATATATATTAATAAAATAATATATAACGTATCCAAACGTGTCTTGTTCCTGGGGGTCAATGTGTCTGAATCCGACACTCGAATCCCCGTATCTGATGAATCCCGAATCCACGTGTCAGGTTACTTAGCTTGTGAGTGTGTTGGCTTCTTTTACTTCTTTATTGTCTTATCTTTCATCAAGCAATTAACATATTATGTGTGTATGAAGATAACAAAAACAAGAGACATAAGATGTAGGCACTATGCCAGGGAAAAACCCCCCTCGAGGGGAAAACCCAGTCAAGAAAATTCTTCCTTTCAATAGTATTCTTTGAGACTCTTCACCCTAGACAAAGACCAAATCTTCCCTCCACACTAAGTCAACTTCCCAGATCTTTGACCTCCTTTCCAGCGACTTCGACTAGGCAGTATCTTCTCGCATCAGTGAAACTTGGAAGACTTTGATCTCCCAAACTAGGGCATGAAACAAATAGAGAGAGGCACCAAAAGTTCGATTTTCTTCTTCTCCTTGGACTTCCCCAAACTCGAACTTCCTTCAACTTCCTTAGACCCACTTTGTCCTACTTCACACTTCTCCAGCTTCTCTTGAGATATCGAACTTGCTTGAGATGAGTTGCTCCAAATGACTTCGACTTACTTCTATTTATAGGCTCCAAGTGAGGTCGAATTAGTGTCCTTAGGCCGACTTGGTGTGGAGGATACATAAATTATATTTGACTCAGTAGTAAACCTTTTTACATGATTCAAAAGCCCAAGAAGGGTCTCTTTGAAATTACAGTGATTCTATAAACTCAATATTAATCCTAGGATTCCACAATGGGGACTTTGACTAATATATGTTGAAGAAAATGTCACTAGGTTCGGTCTTCATAAATATTAAATGTACTTTTGATTCTTGTATTTTGTAAAAGAAAGAAAAATGATTATTATTATTATTGAGCTTGGGTTTCTTGCCCAAGAAATTTGTTTTATAGGTCAAGCACTAATTGAAAGTGCTTCTAGGGTTGTCCTAGGTCAAGAAGTCAAATAGGGACATTGTCATAATATGAAGACCCCATCGAGCATCTTGTAAATTGTAAAAAGAATTATTTTTGTATTTTACTGAGCCTTCCAAGACCAAGTCAGCCTACCAGCCTGTCAAGTCAACCTAGAAGCTAGAATTCGTACCCCTGGAAGACCTATATATAGGAGACAGTTCGACCTCATTTGGACACATTCATTCCTCTCTCTCTCATGCGAAGGAAGAAGTAGAAAAGGGCAGCGAAGAAGGCAGAAGAAGGAGAAGAAGTGTTTTGGGTTCCTCTCTCTCTTTCTCTCCACACGTGCGAAGAAGAGGGCTGAAATTCTGCAGCTTTTCGCTAGGGTTTCTGCTGCTTGGCTAGGGTTTCGTTGTGAGGGTTCGATCTAATGAAAAAGGGCTAAAGGAAGGGCCAACAAAGTCCCCTTCTAGATCCAGAAGACAAATTAGGTCAAGCGAGGCAGCTGGAGGCAAAGAAGAAGCAGTTCTAGTCCACACGTGCGAAGTAGCAACTGCTGCTGGGGGGGCGAAGTTGCAGATCTGCAGTTAGGGCCGAAAAATCTGTGGCTGAAAGTAAAAGAAGTGTTGTCGGAAGAGATTCTGCTGGGTTTGGAAAGCAGCAAAACAAGTACATTATTGAGACATTGATCTTGGTCTTGGAAGGGCTTCAGTGTTGGTCAAAGGTCTTGGTATTCGTTAATAAAGAATCTATAATAAGAGACTGAAGGGTTTTCCTCTGAAGAGGAGAGGTTTTTCCTTGCCTTGGAGCCTACATCTTGTGTACTTGTTTCTTGTTGATCTTCCTGTTTTGGTATTTGTTTGATAATTGAAGAACACACTATAATAATAAGAAAAAGAAGATAATCCTAATAAGTAAAAAGACATCACAAGCAGTTATCATAGTTAGAAGAATCATTAATGTCATCTTGCCCTAGATTCTTCAACATGGTATCAAAGTTATGGTTCGCACAGGGCATGAAGAAGGTCAACTCTATTATGAAGAGGCTTGAAAAGAAGTGTTCATCATTAGCAAGTCTCATCAAGCAAAGTTTCAAGGCAGTATGGAATAGTCTCTTCTCTTCCAAAGATCTCAAATCTTCAAAGAATGAAGGATTGTTCTCAACCCTCACCGGAACATTTCAAGATGAAAATATATGGGTGATAGATAGTGGAGCTTCAAGACACATGACTGGATATCACAAGAAACTCAAAACCCTATCCAAAGGAAAGTCCTCATACTTTGTGGAGCTTGGTGACAACAAGAGCTATCCGGTAAAAGGCATTGGATCTACATCAATTGAGCTGGAAGGAGGAGGTAACATTAATTTCAACAACATTTTATATGTTCCAGGTTTGTGCCAATTTTTTATTTCTATTTCATCATTAGAAGAAAAAGGAGATAGAGTTGCTTTTATAGATGGTAAAGTAGTGGTTTGGGCTAAATATTCTAGCATTGAAAAAGCTAGAACCATTGGAGTTCGAGAAGGAAGACTCTACAGACTCTCATCTCCTCTAAGTCAAGCACTTGTCCACATTGAGATAAGTCCGTGTGAACTTTGGCATAGAATATTGGGCCATCTTCATTACAAGATCTTGCCAACTCTAAACTCCATTGTAAATGGGATACCAAATCTCAAAGAAGACCATGAAGGAGTCTACAAAGGTTGTGCTTTGGGAAAGAATGCAAAGAAACCATTTGCACATAGTACATCTAAAGCTCGAGAGATTCTAGATCTCGTCCACTCTGATGTATGTGGTCCTATGTCTAAATCACTTGGAGGCCATCTATATTATGTTACTTTCATTAATGATCATTCAAGGAAAACTTGGGTTTATTTACTTAAATCCAAGGACAAAGTATTCATAAAATTTCAAGAATTCAAGGCAGAGGTAGAAAATCTTACAGAAAGAAAGATAAAGATTCTAAGGTCAGATAATGGAGGCGAGTATACTTCCAAAGAACTCATTGCTTTTTGTAAGGAGGTTGGGATTAAGAGGGAGCTTATAGTTCCATACAATCCCAAGCAGAATGGAGTAGCTGAATGAAAGAATAGAGCTATAGAAGAAAGTGTCAAGGCTATGCTCCATGATCAAGATCTACTGAAATTTCTATGGGGAGAAGCAACGAAGACTGCAATATACATCCAAAATAGAAGTCCTCACAGGTCACTTGGCAATATAACTCCAGAAGAAGTCTTCACTGGGAAGAAACCAAATATTGATCATCTCCGGATATTTGGGTGTCCTGTATATATTCACATTCCCAAGGACAAAAGAAAGAAGCTAGATCCCGCAAGAAAGAAAGGAATATTCGTTGGATATAACAACTCTTCCAAGGCTTACAAGATCTACATAAAGGAAGGACATCAAATAGAAGTAAGCAGAGATGTAATTTTTTATGAGAGCATTGCCTTCAAGAAATCCAAAGATCTCCCATCCGATTCTGATGAGGAGGATCTTCCTATGTTTGAGGAAGAAGTTAATAAGGAAGAAGAAGTCTCTCATCATGAAGAAGAAGGTCCCAGTGAACCAATCTCTCTCCCTGAAAGAAGAAAGAGACCTAATTGGTTAACTTCTACACTTCAAGAAGCAAAAGGTCACACCGCAAGAGGAAGATTCAGGGAGAGAAAGAAACCGAAAAGATACTCAGGATATGTAGCATACATGTCGAAACTCATTGAAGATGAACCTTCCACTTTCGAAGAAACAGCTAAACACCAAGAATGGAAAAATGCAATGAATGAGGAATACCAATCTATTATGAAGAATGGAGTCTAGAAAATTATCCCAAGACCGGAAAACAAACCAGTGGTAACCTCTAAGTGGTCCATCAGATCAAGCATGCTGCAGATGGAACCATAGATAAATTTAAGACTAGATTTGCGGCTCAAGGCCTCTCTCAGGAAGAAGGCATTGACTATGAAGAGACCTTTGCTCCCACAGCAAGGTATACCATGGTCTGATCTCTGGCAGCGTCTATGGGATGGAAGGTACATCAAATGGACGTCAAAACAGCATTCTTGAATGGTGCCATAGATGAAGAAGTCTACATAGAACAACCATTGGGATTCGAAGTAAAGGATAGAGAAACTCATGTTTGCAGATTGAAGAAGGCACTTTATGGCCTCAAGCAAGCTCCTAGGGCATGGTATGCTAGAATGGATGCATACTTGCAAAGGTTGGGTTTCAGGAAAAGCACAGCAGATCCCAATCTCTACATCAAAGTAGAGAATGATGAACCTGTCATCATTCTTCTATATGTAGATGATCTTCTAATAATTGGTGATGAAGAAAGAATTCAAGAATGTAAGAAATTGTTGGCAGCTGAATTCGATATGAAGGATCTAGGACTTATGCATTATTATCTGGGACTGGAAGTCTGGCAGGAACCAAATGAAATCTACCTGGGACAAGGAAAGTATGTGATCGAGCTATTGAAAAGGTTTGATATGATGGAATGCAAACCCATGACAACTCTGATGATCACAAACTTGAAAATGTTAAGGAATTCTGAATCCAATCCAGTGGATCCTACTAAGTACAAACAACTGATTGGCTCCCTGATGTATCTGGTGAATACTTGGCCAGACATATGTTTTGCAGTAAATGTTCTCAGTCAATTTCAAATGGAGCCTAGACATGATCATTGGATAGCTGCCAAGCATATACTGAGATATCTACAGGGAACTGTCCACTACTACCTGAAGTATGGAAAAGGAAAAGATGTTCATCTAGAAGAATTTATTGATTCTAATTGGGGAGGCAGCGAGAAGGATGGAAGAAGCACTACAGGAGTATGTTTTAGCTTGGGATCCTCCATGGTCTCTTGGATGAGAAGAAAGCAAGAGATAGTGGCTTTGAGTAGTGCTGAGGCCGAGTACATTGCATCCTCTGAAGTGAGTAGGGAAGCGGTCTAGTTAAGGAAGATGTTATCTTATTTGTTTGCAGGACCGTTGGACCCTACCATAATACATTGTGATAATACCAATTGTATAAGACTGTCTGAGGACCCGGTATTTCATGGAAAGACAAAGCACATAAACAACAAGTACCACTACATTCGAAAGTTGGTACAAGATGGTGTACTGAAGCTGGAGTATATCCCCACCAATGATCAAACTGTTGATATTTTGACAAAATATCTTCCCAATAAGAAGCTTGTGTATTTTAGAAACAAGCTTGGATTGGTTGACATATCTTCCCTAGTTGAGAGGGAGAGATAGACACATCATTCTTGTCTTCATTTTGGAAGAAAGAATGGAGGATTGAGTAATCATCTGGCATCTGATACTCTTTGAGGATGTGGTAGGGCATCCAAGATAAGAGTAGGCAAGAGGACCGATATTCTTTGAGGGCTGGGGACCCAAGATAAGAATAGTCCTAGAAGGTCATACTCGGTGAACACCCAGGTGGGTATGTACCTTGAGAGACAATGATGAAGGTGTCTATAATCATTGGTCTCGCCAACATTGTGCTCTAATCTATTGAGAGATAGAGTTGTTAGTCAAGGCCTTGCTATGTGACAATGTTGGTTATAATGATGCTATACAGATGGATTACTAGTCCGACTCTTCTTATGAGATCTCTTCAGTATTGAGAATAGCCATGTACCATTTATGAATACCTCCCTAGTTAAGAGGGAGTGTTGAAGAAAGTGTAACTAGGTTCGGTCTTCATAAATATGAAATGTACTTTTGATTCTTGTATTTTGTAAAAGAAAGAAAAATTATTATTATTATTATTGAGCTTGGGTTTCTTGCCCAAGAAATTTGTTTTATAGGTCAAGCACTAATTGAAAGTGCTTCTAGGGTTGTCCTAGGTCAAGAAGTCAAATAGGGACATTGTCATAATATGAAGACCCCATCGGGCATCTTGTAAATTGTAAAAAGAATTATTTTTGTATTTTACTGAGCCTTCCAAGACCAAGTCAGCCTGTCAAGTCGGCCTAGAAGCTGGAATTCGTACCCCTGGAAGACCTATATATAGGAGACAGTTCGACCTCATTTGGACACATTCATTCCTCTCTCTCTCATGCGAAGGAAGAAGCAAAAAAGGGCAGTGAAGAAGGCAGAAGAAGGAGAAGAAGTGTTTTGGAAACCTCTCTCTGTCTCTTTCTCTCCACACATGTGAAGAAGAGGGCTGAAATTATGCAGCTTTTCGCTAGGGTTTTTGCTGCTTGGCTAGGATTTCGTTGTGAGTATTTGATATGATGAAAAAGGGTTGAAGGAAGGGCCAACAAAGTCCCCTTCTAGATCCAAAAGACAAATTAGGTCAAGCGAGGCAGCTGGAGGCAAAGAAGAAGCAGTTCTATTCCACACGTGCGAAGTAGCAACTTTTGTCGGGGGGCTGAAGTTGTAGATTTGTAGTTAGGGCCGAAAAATCTGTGGCTGGAGGTCGAAGAAGTGTTGCCCGAAGAGATTCTGCTAGGTTTGGAAAGCAGTAAGGCAAGCACATTATTGAGAAGTTGATCTTGGTCTTGGAAGAGCTTCAGTGTTGGTCAAAGGTCTTGGTACTCTTCAATAAAGAATCTATAAGAAGAGATTGAAGGGTTTTCCTCTCAAGAGGAGAGGTTTTGCCCTGGCTTGGAGCCTACATCTTATGTACTTGTTTCTTGTTGATCTTCTTGTTTTGGTAGCTATTTGATGATTGAAAAACACACTATAATAATAAGAAAAAAAAGATAATCCTAATAAGTAAAAAGACATCACAAGCAGTTATCATAATTAAAAGAATCATTAATCTCGTCTTGCCCTAGATTCTTCAACAATATAATGATGACCCAAGCATGAAACCCATGCTTTAATAAGTCATTGTTACAATAATATAAATTATTTTCTTTATTCTTTTGACAACTACATTTCATGATAAGTCAAATACATTAAATGAAGACCGAACCTAGTTACAATTTCCAACACCCTCATCCACATATATTGCCCCCTTTCCATTCATTATAACCCTATTCATCATTTCTCCCACCTAGGTCCACATTCCTCCACTGGGTCCACATCGGCTTAGTTTTCCCCTTCCCCTTGCCCACACCTTGGGTCAGGCCTGGAATGATGTAACTGAAAAGAATAGCAAAAGCATAATTAACCATATTCAACAGGAAAATGTACCACAAAATGCAAAAGATGATCGGGACAAACACATTTAGCACGTGGGCAAAAGCCAATACATGAGCTCTACCCCATTATCATGGCCATCACCCCGGTTCCTATAGACTCTAGATGAGCCTCCTTTATCATCATGATTGTCCCAACCCCTAGTGGGAAATGGACCGCCCTACCTTAAAGGGGATATCCACTACGATACCTTACATATCATGCTCTTACCCCTTGAGCCCTGAATAGTTAATCAAAGAAAAATCATAAAAGGCAAAAGGCATATAAAGAAGGGTGGAAAAATCAAGGTCGGGGCACCTCATGCACCAAGATTGTTCCCTCCTATACATTACATACCCAAGAGTGGGCTTCCCTTTTACTAGCTACCCATGTACCCGAGCATGTGGCCCAGGGTTGCCCCTTTTCATTCCCTACTCGATTCATCTTTTTATCACATGCCACCACATTTTAAAGGATGTACCTTGGACATATTATCCCCTTTAGAAGTAGAAACCACCTAATGGGATACTTGGTTAACCCCATTTGGAGCTTGGAAACATTAGTACGTGCCAAAGCCCATTATGGAAGAGCATGCTATTATGAAGTCCCCACCTTTGTCCATGGTTTGTAAGCTCTTTTACTCGATTTCCTTGATGACTTGTTATACTGGAAAGCTAGGGGACACATTGGATCTTATGCAGGATTGCAGGTGGTCTCCATCTTGGTTTTGGTCTCCTATATGGGGTCCTAACCCTCCAGAGGGCTACATTGGCACATGTAGGGTGTGTGTTGAAAGCCATGGGCCTCCATAGCAGTAGACAACACTCCATGGATCCCCAAAGATGTTCAGAGATTGCTCAAGATTCACCTATTGGACGAGGAAGATGCACCTAGTTCACCTTTGCCCAACCCGCCCCATAGTTGTACCATGCACTTGGAAGATGACCCAGGAGTTGTATGCTAATGTGGCATCACTTACACCATCATTTGAGCCCTTACAGATGGTCTACAAGCATCTTCAACTTACTTGGAGACCCATGAGGTCACTTGTGTGCCCTCTTAGCTATTGGGAGCACCACAGGTTTATTACGTGGAGAACAAGAGGCCAACCCCTTGTCCATTTCTTTTGGAAGTCCAATTCATCATTTTGGCACTTATGGACTTCATCGGGCCTCTTAGAGATCCCAACGACATGCATTATTGATTATTCGACCTCTTAGGAGGCTTATTATGTTGTTTATGAGCTAGTTTGGTGGGCTTGTCACCAAAAGATAGTTATTTGCACATGATTTTAGTTGATGGGCTAATGTAGGCTCAAATTAGGTCATTCAAACTCATAATGAGTGTATAAATAGGAGAGACGTGAATTCATTTTGTATCATCACTTGGATTGGATCATATCTTCTTGTGACATTTTCGCTATCTTTTGAGGATGAAACTTTTCGGATGAATGGATGAATTTTTTTGATGTTTGGTTATTCTTCTTTGTCTTGGAGCTTCTATGATTGGCATATCTTGGTGATTGGATATATTCTTCTTACATGTAAGTACCATTTTAATGTTATTTTGATTCTTATGTTGTTGCGTTCATGATATTGGGATTTTCGCTATTTTTGGGTTAATTTGTTGTTTTTCTTGGAACGAAATTGTGCAAATTGAATCTCTAAATAGTGTTGTATCATGATTGGGCCATGTTTGATTGAATGAATGTTCCTAGAGACATCCTTGTCTTGAAAAGTCACCAAATATTGTTGAACAAAGTATAAATGACCTTGAAGTGACTTCCATTAAGCCCTAATCCACAACGAAGTTGTCTTTTAGGCCTCCTTGACAAGTGCAAATCAATCCAAACTCTAAATCGTCCATGACTCTATCTCTCCCAAAGGACAAAGCACTGGTCCTCCTCTGGTGATCACTTTAAAGCTAATTTCTTTCACCTTCCCCTCTTTTCTAGGCCTAGCCTACATAGGTCACCTAGGGCATCAATTATCTCACAATCTAGCCATCCAAATACTTCGATTTTTGGTCCACAACTGCGCTGATGTGTCCTCAAGAAGCCCTCCAAATTTCATGAGATTCCAACGCTGGAATCTTGAGATATTGCAAGCCCTAGCTCGAAGACCGATTCTTGCCCTTGGTTTCCCTTTGGCTAGTAGCCTCATTGGGATCCTTGCATTGCCTTTCATTGAAAATTCATTCTTTGATCCCTTTCTCCTCCCTAATTAGGTCAAGCATATCATTGGTTGCTAAATCCTATCCCCTTGACCTAACCTCGGGTCCACTTGGTCCTCTGTGGTCCCATACATTATTAAGGTTAATTCTTCAAAGATCACTTGGAACCCAAGTTTCCACAAGAATTTTAGGGCCTAGGGATCTCCTTATTAAAGAAACATACTCAAAACCTATCCCTTGAAATTCTCCTTAAGCCCTTCCTTGAGAGCCTTCCATCTTGCCTTCCAAGGCAAGCAAGCCACCATCTTGAGCCTCTCTTGTGAATAGGCTTCTAGGATCACCCCTCATCCTATCTTTGATCTATTCTTCTTCGTGATCCTTATTATACAGGGGCTCCTCCCATCAGGAAAGTCCGTAAATAGCAGCGTATGACTGATCCCTGAAGTATCTTCAGTACTGAACCTCTGCTAGGGCTTGCATTGCAAGTATCATACTGTATCAAATTGTCTGGGACTTTCAGGCATATGACAGTACTGATGTCTTAAGCAATCTTGGTTCTGGTTGAGCAGAGAACAATTGATGGTTTCACGTCGTGATACAAATGCTGATAGAACCTAAGTTAGTAATGAAGCAGAGATTTGACGTTACTGGATGTCATTGATACAGTATTATAGATTTGATTGTTGACCAGAGTTTGCATTATGTTGTGCTTGATCTAGGGCAAATTATGTATTTATTGTTCTAGGGCAAATTAGGGTTTATTTATCCTATATTTTCAACGTGTATTGACTTGGCCATTGGTTACATAGGGTTAGCAATTATCTTAAAAGCATTAGATAAGTGAAAATCATATTTTATGTGCAATTTCCAGCCATTAATTATGGCTGACATACAGGGTTTAATTGTTGTTATATGCCTTTTTAGCCATTGAGATTGATTGTACTTTATGTTCTTGTTTACTCGTAAATTTAGCCTTCATTTCACACTTTGTTATCATAGTTTCCGAGGCTAAACTTGCTGCCTATCATAAGTTGTTAAATCACTGCAATTGTTGATTTTCATCACTAGCTTATGATAATATTATGTAATTTCTTGTTTGCTGAGCCTCTATTAGTTATCCTAAGCCTCTAGATTGAGCCAAGTAGCCTTTGAACCCAAATCTGGAAGTTACTCCCTTATCCATCCTAGGGCCTGTTACCCACCAAAACTTCAAAACCTCGAAGAGAAAAATTTTCTCCCCATTGATCAGCCAGCCAACCGCTGCCCTATTATGATCCACGGATAGCTTTACTTCATAGCTTTCCACCTACGCTCTGGTCAGTGCTCTCTCCCATGTAGAATACTTCTTGAAGGAAGGTGGGTTATCTATCAGAAGCTACACTAACCATTTTTGTAATCATGTGCATCTTGTAGTGACTTGGAATCCTCTTCTGGCCTCATTTCTAGTCAGAGCAAAGGGTTTCTTCCACCACTAGGAATCTCCTAGATCTTCCTGTGTCATAGGATTTGGCCTTGCAGTTGCATTCATTTCCCATGATAACATAGATTTCTGTGCACAGGATACCGTTTTGGCATTTCTGTGTCTTTGGGTAATTGGCGTATGCTGCATTAAAGGCTATTGACTGTGGATGGTGGTATATGCTGGCTCAACTGATAATTTTGGTGACATGAATCAATTTGATGTGAAAAAAGGGTTCACCCTTGGGACTCTGCACTAATGGCTTTGGAACAGAGATGGTGTCTGAAGCTTTGGGACTTGTCCTAAAGTGGCAGAGGTAGACGACTGAAGCATTTTCAGAATTATTTTCTTCTCGTATGGCCGATTAGCCCATTGAGTAAGCACTGACATCTGTAGGAGATCTCCACTTTTGGGATGTTCAGAGGCTGATCTTTATATGTCATTCTTGTAATATTTTACTAATATAAAACAAAAAATGTTTTGTTTCATGTGTGGAAGAGAACGGAAGAAACCTAAGCAACGAAACATATCATTAGGATGTGCTTTTATCACTTATAACTTACAGAGTATTTCTGATGTATGACTGTTATTGCAGCAATAATGCTTCAAAAGAATAAGTGACTCCAGTTTAATTCAAAATAATGTAATGTTCTAAAAGCTTTAGGCCCAAATCCATTGCATACCTTTAATGGAGAATCACCCGATGCTGGCTTTATACCTGTGACTGAACACCCCATAATCAATCCATGCCTACGCACACCTCTGTACCACTTTGGCCCAATCCTTTTTAACTTGACATCTTTAAAACCTGCTTTTGTGAACCATTCAATATATTCCTCCTCCTTTGGAAATAACATCCACACATCTGCAAAGAAGCGAGATAGCCAGAATGTTGGGTACACAGGACCAATCAAACATGCTTTTGCACCCAGCTTCAAAACCCTGTAAGCTTCTTTAATTCCCCTCTGGGGATCTGGCCAGTACTCTATGCTGAAATGCAGCAAAAAACAATTTTATAAGTAAAATTCCCAAACACACAAAGAAGGGAAGAAAGGAAGTTTCTTCATTAAGAGAAGCATATAACTAAAATAAATCTGCACATTGTCAAGAGATACAAAATGGATATAAAAGTAGTTTCATTTACGTTGACAGAAGATAAAAGAATAGCAGTAAACTTCAAAAATTTTGTTAAGCGAGGCCAAAATGGTTCTCATATATAAGCTACTGTGGTACAAGAAAACAAGCTAACATGATAAGTTGTTCTATTTTTCAAGCTATGCGGAAGAGGAAAAGAATGAATTTCCTTCAGTCTGTAAAGCACATGAACAGAAAACATATTTCCATATTACTTAAAAGATGCAAAGATACATAAGAAAAGTAATTCTCTCATTGCTAAAAGAAAGAGTTTTGATTGTTTCCAATGTTGCAAAAACTTGTTCCATCAGCTGGGTGACCTGCTCCTGGATTTCCCATGTCCCAGGGAACTTCAGAACGAGTAGGCAATATTCCATTTTCGCAAGTACGAGGCTCGGGAAGGTTAAGAATGTTCCCAAAGTTTCCAGGCCATTCCTTGCCAAATACAGGAGTGTTACAGGAACATCCCCGAAGCTCCTGATTATTATGCGTGCAACTGGGAGCTCCAGTGGCCTGCTGAGCCCCAACAGGTGTCAAAACAGACCATAACAGGCCAACCCAGCCAAGAGTGGACCCTCATGGGGCCAACTTGACTACTAAACTCTACAAACAACAAAAACGCTTAAAAATACCTAAACCCTCAACCCACAAATACAAAAAGGCTTTTCTAGAGACCTGTAGTTGGTGTGATGAGCACGCCAACAAACGTGCAAGCAGTCTGCAACATATATTTGGTCTTTGCAGCATCCATAGCAGCTATTATTAAGATTTGAGATCAATGCACTGGAGATTCAAAGGTCTGCAGTGCAGATTTGAAGGAACAACCAATTTATTGAAAAAAATATTTACACCAAGTTGTTGTGCTACTTTGAACCATAAGTGTGACATTTTGGATATTTTTCCATTTTACGATGATAATGATTAACATCCCCACTAAGAGCGAATATGGTCTGTCAGACCTTAAGAAAGTAAGAGATAACTCGGAATTCTTTAGAATTTTATTTCTATGCTTAAAAAGCATTAAGGGAAGCATTCCAAGATCACCATAGTTTTGTTGAGTTAAAAGGTCTATAAAGTTGCTAGTGCAACAAAAATTTTGAAATTTATATCTAATCTAAGTATAATCTGGACAATCTTAGAAAAGGTGCTTTTCATTTTCAACCCTCTTATTGTCACAAAAGTGACAAACCCTTTCATCCCATGGCGTTTTGGGAATTGATCAATGTCCGGTTTCACTATGGATCTCAAGAAAATTGTTCTCTATTTTAGCAACATTCGTTTTCTTCTTTACAATAGTCAAAACAGAGAGATATTTTTGGCTTTCAAGACTTGGGCTCATCACATCCTCAGAATATTTTAGGCAATTTTCCTCTAATTCTTTCCTACCCCACAATTTCTCCTTAAATGTTGATGTAATAATATTTTTAATGTTATCCTTATTCTGCAAAATGATCTCCTCCTTTATCCCCCAATCTTCTAGCCAATACTGGGGCATCCTTATGCCATCTTCGCTTAAGCTGAAGGCAGTTTTGGCTAGAAATAGAAGCGATTTTAGGAAACCTCTTCTCTTTCATTGTGTTTAACATCTTCTTATACAATAGGTACATAATCATAGACATGCTTTCAGTGGGGGAAAATCTTGCTTCGATGAGGATAGGATAAATGTATTTCCTTTAATCTTGAGATTATAGGTTATAATCTATTTTTTGGATCTATTCTATCTTCCTCCACGACTCCCTGGAGAAACTGCATACCCAAACCCCACATCCATATAAAATAACAAGGATGACAAGAGTCTCAAGGAGGAATTTTCTTTTTATAATCCCATATAAAAAGATCCATTAACTTGCAAACGTTTTCAATTCCATAATAAGCTTCCAATTCTCCATTTATCATTTTCTCAATGCTATAATTCCAATTGAGCTTGTGATGGATATCGATTCCAAGATATTTGTATGAAGAAACTTCCTCCAAGTTGTTATTGTCATATATGAAAGTATCATATGTGATCTTTTTGAATTTAATTGTCATGACTTTCGCTTTGTCAGTATTAACAGTGATACTTGTTACCGCTCAAACTAGAAAGGGTCCTAAAAGGAGGTCCTTTAAGGGCTACTACTAGGCTAAGGGCAACAAATGGAGCAATAGCCCACTATCACCTCGGCTAAAGCTCTCTGCTCTTTACAGACTTTCACTGATGGGAGGAGACCTGTTATGATGAGGATCACCAAATGGATAGACCAATGATATGGTGAGGGGTGATCCTAGAAGCCTATTCACAAGAGAGGCTCAAATATGTGGCTTGCTTGCTTTGGAGGCAAGGTTTAAATCTCTCAAGGAAGGGCTTAAGGGGAATTTCAAGGTTTAGGTTTAGGGTATGTATCTTATAATGGACGTTCCTAGGCTTTAAAATTCTTGTGAAAGCTTGGATTCCCAGTGATCCTTGAAGAATTACCCTTAATAGTGTATGGGACCACACGGGACCAAGTGGACTCGAGGGTAGGTCAAGGGGGTAGGGTTTAGCAACCAATGATATGCTTGACCTATTCCGGAGGGGGAAAGGGACCAAAGAAAGAATTTTTAATGCAAGATAATGTGAGGGTCCCAATGAGGCTTCTAGCCTAAGGAAACCAAGGGCAAGATTCAATCTCGAGGCTAGGGCTTGGGATATCTCAAATCCCACCGTCGAAATTTCTTCAAAATTGGAGGGCACTTAGGAGACACACCAGCGCAGTAGGGGCCAAGAGATCGAACCCTTTTGATGGGTGGTTTGCAAGATAAATGATGCCCTAGGAGACCTAATGGGCTAGGCCTAGAAAAGGAGAGGGAGTTGGATGAGAAAGGTTTAAGATGATCACCTTTGGGTGGACCAGTGCCTAATCCTTTGGGGAGAAATGGAGTCAGGTAGAATTATGACTATGGACCTTTGAATTTTCTAGGTCAAGGAGGCCTCAAAGACTAATTCATTTGGCACTAGGGCAGCAGCAAAAGAAACTTCAAAGACTTTATACTTCGCTTTGCAAGAAAAATGGTTTATCAAGATGAATTTCATTAATGAAACATCCCTAGGAACATTGATTCATTATACATGGCCCATACATGAATCATTCACTATCCAGAAACACAATTTCCACAACTTCGCATAAGAGATGCAGCGAATAAACCCTAGTATAGAGAAATCTCAACAACAATGTATGTGACAAAATTAGAAAGAAAGAATAGCATTACAATATACTTACATGTATAAGAATATATCCAACCATCAAAAACTTGCCATCAAGAAGCTCCAGGACATATGAAAATTATCCAAACATCAAAATTCATTCCATACTCCAAAAATTCGTCCTCCAAGAAGGATAGCGAAATTCTCTAAAGAGATACAAGTTCCAAATACACTTCTAATGAGTTCGATTTAGCTACTTGGGCCTACATTAGTCCCTAAAATAAAATAATGTGCATTTTGGTGACAAGCCCACCAAACTAGCTCATAAACAAAAGAATAAGCCTCTTAGGAAGTCGAATGATCAATAATACATGTCGTCAAGCCTTTCAAGAAGCCTGTTGAAGTCCATAAGTGCCAAAATGATGAATAGGACTCCCAAAAATAGTAGATAAGGGGTTGGCCCCTTGTTCTCCAAATAATAAACCTGTGGTACTCCCAATCGATGTGAGGACACGTAGGTAACCTCATGGGTCTCCAAGTAGGTCGAAGATGTTTGTAGACCATCTGTAAGGGCTCAGATGATGGTGTAAGTGATGCCACATCAGCATACAAGTCCTAGGTCATCTGCCAAGTGCATGCTACAACTGTGGGGCCAACTGGGCATGGTGAACTAGGTGCATCTTCTTCGTCTAATAGGGGAATCTCAAGCAATCTCTAAACATCTCTGAGGATCCATGGAGTGCTTTATACTGTTGTAACTTGTGGAGGCCCATGGCTCTCTACACAGGCCCTACATGTGCGAATGTAGCACTCTACAGGGTTAGGACCCCATATATGGAGACCAAACCCCAAAATGGAGACCATCTGCAATCCTACATAAGATCCAATGCATCCCCTAGCATTCCAGTACAACAAGTCATCAAAGAAAATCGAGTTAAAGAGCTTAAACCATGGACAACAAGCGGGCAATTCATAATGGCATGCCCTTCCATAGTGGGCTCTGACATGTGCTAATGTCTCCAAGCTCCAAATGGGGTTATCCAAGTATCCTATTAGGTGGTTTCTACCTTTAATGGGAATAGCATGTCCAAGGTACATCCTTCAAAGGGTGGTGGCATGTGATAAAGAGATGAATGGAGTAGGGAATGAAAGGAGCAGCCATAGGCCACACATTGGGGTGCAAGGGTAGCTGGTAAAATGGAAGCCCACACTTGGGTATATAATGTATAGGAGGGAGAAATCGTGGTACATGAGGTGCCCCGGCCTTAATTTTTCCACCCTTCTTTATATGCCTTTTGCCTTTTATGACTTTTCTTTGATTAACAGTGCGGGGCTCAAGGGATAAGAGCATGATATGTAAGGTATAGCAATGGATACTCCCCTTAAGGTAGGGCAGTTCATTGCCCACCAAGGGTTGGGACAATCATGGGTTCCTGAAAGGATAAAGGAGGCTCATATAGGGCCTATAGGAACCAGGGTGATAGCCATGATAATGGGGTAGAGCTCATGTATTGGCTTTTGCCCACATGCTAAATGTGTTTGTCCCGGCCATCTTTTGCATTTTGTGGTACATTTTTCTGTTGAATGTGGCCAATTATGCTTTTACTTTTATTTTTAGTTGTATCAACCTTCGGGGCATCATTCCAGGCCCAACACAAGGTGTGGACAAGGGGAGGGGGAAGGCTAACCCTATGTGGACCCAGTGGAGGAATGTGGACCCAGGTGGGAGAAATCATGAATGGAGTTATAATAAGTGGAAGGGGGGTGATATATGTGGATGAGGGAGCGGGACCACGCAACCAAAATTAGCGTTTCCCATGCAGTACTTATCTGATTTAGAATATTAGATTGTTGTGCTAAGATCCTCCTCAAATTAGAAACAAAATGCTTTCATTGTGCTTAAGGATTCATAAATTTTTGCAAGTGAAATGATGAGTTTCTATGTTAATTTTATGAGCAATTAAACAGAAATAAGAAACTAAAAAACAGCATAAACATATACAGAACATCATCAAAAACACATTACAACAAAAACATGATAAAGGAGTTCACCCCTCCTGGGCTATGTCTTCTTGGTCCAACTTCCAATGGTTTGGGCCTCTCTATTATGCTCAAAAGTGTAAGGATTCATAAGTTTTTGCAGGTGAAATGATGAGTTTTTATGTTAATTTTATGAGCAATTAAACAGAAATAAGAGACTGAACAGCAGCATAAACATGTACAGAACATCATCAAAAACACATTACAACAGGAACATGATAAAGGAGTTCACCCCTTCTGGGCTATGTCTTCTTGGTCCAACTTCCAATGGCTTGCGCCTCTATATTATCCTCAAAAGTGTAAAAATATGTGTTTACAATGCTCAAATGCTTTTAAAATCTGCTCCAATGAGTCCAGAATGTTCAAAAATGGCTATCTAGCCTCTTTTTGCATCCAATTTGGTCGAAAACTGAAGAAGTTATTACCTCTCCTAGTTAGCCTACTATTCGCTCCACAAATTGCTCCAAATCTAGCATGATCCTCCAATTTTGCCCCAAAAAGCACTAACTGGACAAAGATTTCGCCGCGCAGCAGGAAAAATTGTAGGACGGCTAATTCCGCCCATAACCCCGCTGACTGTTATAATAAAATATCATGTCCTGCAAATAAGGTGGTCACATGGGTGTTTGGACTGGCAGTTGGCATGCGGTTACCATGGCGGCAACATAACTGTTGCGGGCTGCGAACAAGGTGTTCACATGGGAGGGTCGTCGGTGGTTATGCTGGCGGTCTCCCCCCAACCTAACGGTCAACATAATTTAAAATATAATCCGTGACCATAGTTTGTTAAGTCACACGCTACGAGCTCAACGGTAAACCTTGGCGTTGTTGTATGGGAGGTCACGGGTTCGACCTTGGCCTTCGACCTGTTGCCAACCAAATTTTTAGCTGACCATTAGGAGGACATGTGGCGGCCATAAACTATCAATTTCGATAGTTCCATCGCAAATCGCAATCAACCGAAGCAAGGGTGGTTCTCCATAACGGGCCGTTGTGTTGTGCGATATGCGATTGCGAGATCGCAATCGCAACCTGACTCTACCAGGGCTAATTCTATAACGCACTTGATCCATGCGATGTGCGATTGTGATTTATCGCGTCGCACTCTAGCTTCGCTCTAGGGCTAATTCTTTACTGCCGACCCGCCTCTGATCTGCGATTGCGATATTGCAAATTGCAACCCAGTAGTGCTGGGGGCCGATTTCCTTAACCGCGGACCTCTTCCTTCTGCGATCTACGAAATGCGGGGCCAAGGGAAGCCTGCCACTTGGCGCTTCCCCATTCGCTGAAGACTATGCCATGTCATTTCCTCTGCCTTTTTTTCTCCCTGTTTGACAAAGTGAACAAATCGCGTTTCTAGGAGCATACGATGTCCGTTTTGCGCAAAATGAGTTGCGTCGGATTCAAGATGACGAGCACTACGTGGTCGTTCAGGTTCCACACCATTCTGACAATTTTGATTTTTAAACATAATTTTGAGCACCTGATCACTCCTCCCCACTAGAAGCCTTTTGGACTCCAAAAGATCACTTTCAGTTGTCCAACATGTGAGGGTACAGTTCCCTCACCTTTCCAACCTCTACCCATTTGGCTTTGTCCATGTTACTATCAGTAGAAACATCCTTCTTACCAAGATGATACAATACATTACAATGCAAATAGTAATCAAATTCCTCTACTTGATTCCTTTGACTTGAGCTTGAATATACATCTTGAAAGTATGTATTTTGTTGAACATAACTTTCATGTAAAACAAAATTATGCTTGAGGATAGTTATTACACAAACTATAGGCCTAGAAAGTACATCAACAAACTTGTCACTTATACCTTTCTTATACCTTTTGACCAAGTGGAATAGTAGAAGAAAACCCATCCAATGAAAGTGCCTTTGTCACTGCAACTTAAACACTGCACCATTGAAAATTTCTGAATGAAATGAAATGGGCTTACCATATTGCATAAAGACTGCGCCCATGGCATAGTCACATACATCAACCTGAAACTCAAATGACTTTTTCAAGTTTAGAAGAACAAGTATAAAGGTTGAACTGATCTTTTGTCTTAAAGCATCAAATGCCTCTTGTTGTTTGCCTCCCCACTGGAAGACCTTTTGCACAACTGCCAAAGAATGCAAATGAGCTACAATAGAAGAAAAATTAACAAAATCTTTCCTCCAACATTAGGCTGCTCCCAAAAAATCTCTTATCCAAATGACTATCTTGAGCATTGACCAATCCATAATGGCATCAATCTTGGAGAAGTCTAACTTCAGCTCATCTTCTCCAATATCATGGCCCAAGTACATCAAATAAGTTTTATCCAACATATACTTTGACATCTTCAATAACAAATGTTCTTGACATAAGACATCAAGTATTTCTTTCTCATACATGACATGTTCATAATGAAATTTTCTGAAAATGAAAATGTCATCCAAGTAGACTATCATGTCTAGAAATGGTTGCAATACATCTTGCTTCATATGCATGAAAGTAGTAGGAGCATGGCAAAGACCAAAAAGCATAACAAGCCATTCAAACAAACCTTGCTTGGTTTTGAATGTCGTCTTCCATATGTCTCCTTCAACAACTCTACTTTGATGAAAACCACTTCTTGAATCCCATTCAATGAAATGCTTACCATTCTTCTTGGGCATCAAAACAAGGGGTGCACCACATGGTAAAGGAGAAGGTCAAATGATCCTTTTATTCAGCAATCCTTGGATTTGTTTTGTTATTTCTGCACTTTCCATTCTTAACATCCTGTGCATGTCAATGTTAGGAAGAAGACACTTTTGTTGCAATGGTATTTCATGTTGGATTCTCCTCTTGGAAGGAAATCCTTTTGCTTTCTAAAACACCTCATCATCATGGTTAACTACATCAACCAATTCAGATTTCAAATTTGAATTACAACCATCAAACGCTTCATAAGCAATATCAGCATTGGGTTTGATCATAAGAAGCACTAAATCCCTGCTTGAACTCACTAGTCTTTTCGTTTTCCTTGCATTAACTAATGAAAGATTTAGTTTCTTGCGATGAGCTCTCACAATAAATCTTTCTTGCGATGAGCTCTCACAATATACTCCACATCATCCTTGAACAAGTGGTACTTGTTTTCATGACAATAGAAGATTTCTTTTCTATCATAAAGGTAAGGACTACCCAAAACAATTCCTGATATATCAAGCAGTACAACATCTAATTCAACTTTGTCAATGAAGTTTGTTGTGATTGCAAACCAAAGAATACATTTTCTTGTAACCTGTAAGTTTGTGTCCTTGCATATCCAACCCAATGGATATGGCTTGGGATGTAAAATGGTTTCAAGATTAAGTTTTTGACTAAGTCATCAGAAATCAAATTAGCTTGAGACCCACTATCAAAAAGTGTGTCGATTTTTGTATGTTTGGAGATCACCCTCACATGAAATAATTCAATCCTTGTTTCTTCATTTGGAGTGCTAGTGTGACAATTTGATATACTAGTGTTAGCAATGGATTATTTTCCTTTTATACCCATGGCTGTAATTTTAGTTTCATCACCCGAATTGGATCCCAAATCCTCTTGAATGACGGCAGTTGTCTTTTCTTTTCCTTTGTTGTTGAATTTCTTTGGTTTCATTTCGAGATGAAGCTTCCAACAATGAGCTTCATCGTGACCCTCTCTAGAACAATGTTTACATATTGTTTTCTCTCCTTCCTTTTTAATGGATGCATTTTTCTTTCCCTTGAAACCCTTTTCTTTCTCTTTACCCTTAAATGGCTTTTTACTACCTTCTTCTGGAGTGTTTTTCCCTCTTGCCTCAAGATGGGTGGCTTGCACACACACATCATCTAGATTATTGGGATTAAACATTAAGATAGTATGCCTAAGGTAATTATGTAAACCCCCTATGTACTTCAGCAATGTGTCCCATGATTGCAAACAACCTTTTTTTGAATTCTTGGGTGTAATCTTGCACATTTTGACCTTTAAGCTGTCTAAAGTTCTGCCAATTCATGATGGCTTTCTGCACATATGCTAGAGGGTAGAATTGTCTTTTGATTACAGCAATGAAATCATTCCAAGAAATTGAGATCTTGCCATGTTTTTTAATCTCCTCTTGGGTCTTTGATTCCCACCATACTAGTATTGCAACCTCCATTCTCAAGGAAGCTAACTGAATGTTTATGTCATCCTCTTGAAAGTTTTGAATCCTACAATAGACCTCCAACTGACGAATCCAATTATCAAGCTTCTATGCATTCACTTCACCATTATACATGGGCAGCTCAAATTTAACATCAAGTTTTAAAAAAGGTGATTTACCAGTTCCTTTTGAAGTATGATGATGAGTATGAGTAAGGGTTGTGTTAGTGGAAGAGGGTGAAGATGCTTGTGAAGAAGAAGATGAAGAAGATGGTGGAGAGGGTGGAGGTTTGTCTCCATTTCCATTACCTCCTTTTCCATTACCTCCTCCTGAAGAGCCTTCTCCTTTGGGAGGTTTGGAACTTTCCCCTTGCAACCTGGTATTCCTCTCTTCATAGAGGACCTTCACCATCTCTGTCATATCAAAGAAAGCCTTTCTAAAGGTCTTCTCATCTTCTATCATGTTTGTAGGTTCTCCTTCATGAGACATGATCTTTGGAGTCTCAACTGCAACTCGAGGTTGAACTGGTGTTGGAGATTGTGGCAACCTTGCTCTCCCTTTCCTTGACCCAACTTCAGGGCTTCCAACCAACTTCCCTTCTCCTCTTTTGAGTTTTAACCTTGTAAGCATGACATAAACTTGCAAACAGTTAAATCCTTCTTTCACAAAGCAAACCTAGTGCTCTGATACCAAAATGATCTGATTTAGAATATTAGATTGTTGCGTTAAGATCCTCCTCAGATTAGAAACAAAATGCTTTCATTGTGCTTAAAGATTCATAAACTTTTGCAAGTGAAATGATGAGTTTTTATGTTAATTTTATGAGCAATTAAACATAAATAAGAGACTGAACAGCAGCATAAACATGTACAGAACATCATCAAAAACATATTACAACAGGAACATGATAAAGGAGTTCACCCCTCCTAGGCTACGTCTCCTTGGTCCAGCTTCCAATGGCTTGGGCCTCTCTATTATGCTCAAAAGTGTAAAAAGATGTGTTTACAATGCTCAAATGCTTCTGAAACCTGCTCCAATGAGTCCAGAATGTTCAAAAATGCCTATCTAGCCTCTTTTTGCATCCAATTTGGTCGAAAACTAAAGAAGTTATGACCTCTCTAAGTTAGCCCACTATTCGCTCCACAAATTGCTCCAAATCCGGCATGATCCTCCAATTTCGCCCCAAAAAGTGCTAATTGGGCAAAGATTTCGCTGCGCAGTGGGCGAAATTGTAGGACAGTTAATTCCGCCCATAACCCCGCCGCGCGACGGGCGAAATTGTAGGACGGCTTATTCGCCCATAACCCCTGTCACGGCCTGCAGATAAGGTGGTCACATGGGTGTTTGGACTGGCAATTGGCAGTGTGGTTACCGTGGCGGCAACATAACTGCTGCGGGCTGCGGATGAGGTGTTCACATAGGAGGGCCGCCAGTGATTATGCTGGCGGTCTCCCCACAACCTGACGGTCAACATAATTTAAAATATAATCCGCGACCATAATTTGTTAAGTCACACGCTGCAAGCTCAACGGTAAACCTTGGCATTGTTGTATGGGAGGTCATGGGTTCGACCCTGGCCTCCGACCTGTCTTGCCAACCAAATTTTTAGTCGACCATTACGACACTTGGCAGCTGTAAACTATAGTTCCATCGCTAATCACAATAGGTCGAAGCAAGGGTGATTCTCCATAACGCGTCGTCGTGCTATACAATATGTGATTGCGATATCGCAATCGCAACCTAACTCTGTCGGGGTCGATTCTGTAAACGCACTTGATCCATGCGATGTGTGATTGCGATTTATCGCGTCGCACTCCGACTTCGCTCTAGGGCCGATTCTTTACCGTCAACCCGCCTCCGATCTACGATTGCGATATCGCAAATCGCAACCCGGTAGTGCTGGGGGTCGATTTCCTTAACCGCGGACCTCTTCCTTCTATGATCTGCGAAATGCGGGGCCAAGGGCAGCCTGCCACTTGGCGCTTCCCCATTCGTTGAAGACTCTGCCATGTCATTTCCTTTGCCTTTTTTTTTACCTGTTTGACAAAGTGAACAAATTGCGTTTCTGGGAGCATACGGTGTCCGTTTCGCACGAAATGAGTTACACCAGATTCAGGATGACGAGCACTACGCGGTTGTTCAGGTCCTACACCATTCTGACAATTTTGAATTTTTGAACATAATTTTGAGCACCTGATCAAGTACCATCCCTAAAACCCAAAGGTCAGTAAAAGAGATCCCACAGGACTAGGTTCCAAGGTTAATATCCAAAAGAGGTCTAGAGACAAGAGCACAGACCTAGCCCACTCTTTCCACTGAATCCCCCCATTAATCCATGCCCAGAAGTATCCATGATAAGAAAACTACAATACTCAACTACCAAATGACAAGGCATACCTCTAGGTTCAAGAGGCCAACCTTCAAACATACAATCATGATAGATGGGTGAAGGACCACATGGCTGGCTCAGGTGGCGGATAAATGGCACAACGAGCTAGTTGATGGTTGCAAGGGGTTGTTGGCCGCCGGCTGAGGACATCTCGAAAAAAAAATCTCCTAGAGATATCACCCACAAAATGGTGGGTAACAATACCCATCTTGGAAAAACAATCTTGGAGGATTCTTAGTTGCTTGCCAAAATCATAAGGACTCACCAAAAGAACAATATCATCAATATAAAGAAGAAGAGTGATGAGTATACCAGTAAGAGTGGGACCAATACAATCTGCTTCTTCCAAACACCCTTCTAATTCATCAACGTATACGCCTTGTTACCACAAAATCTAGTAGGCCTTGGTTTGGGATAACGAATGACTAAGAGGGGGGTTGAATCAATAATTAGTGAGATTTTTCAACTTTAAGCTGAATTCTTTACTCTCATTCACACTTGTCAATTACTTAAGTGTGTTGATTTTGGGTAGCATCGAATGTGTTGTAGCCTTGAAAATTGGTGGAGAGGCTAAGGCACATGAGATCTCCAAGACCCAGAAATAGTTTGGAGAAATTCCAACTAGATGAGGAGTTATTAAAATAATGAATATTTTTAATGGGTTCCTAAGTCTAAACTTAGCAAAATAAAAATATTAATGTGTATTAATATAATATGTGTGAGAAAGTTCTAAATAACGAGGATCAAGCCAGATCTAATCTTAGCCGTTGATTAGAGACTTAATCTCGGTCGTTGAATCGTCAACAGGAAAAGTATAAGAGAAGGGTTGAGGGTCAGTTGGAGACACACCAAATTGATCAGTCAATTCGATTTTCTGGGGTAGGGTTTGCTGAGAAATCAAGTTAGTGATCTGTTGCAGCGAGGGGCAGTTCAGCAGAAGGCCGAGCATACATAGCGAAGAGGCAGAGAAAGTGTCGGAGAGAGCGCAAAGGCAGCCTGGGTTGACGCAGAGGCAGCTAGAGCTGACGCAGAGGCTTAGAGGGCCAGCGCAGAAGATGCAGGAGGCCAAGAAGTTGACGTAGGCAGACACAAAGGCTAGCAGAGCTGACGCTGGGATGAAGGAGTTGCGTTGTGGTGTTTCTGTGGGGCAGACTAAGAGCTGAGAGGAAAACGCAAAGTCGTAGAGGGTGACGCAATCCCTCGAGGGTGACGCAGTTCCAGAAGATAGCTTGGAGCAACTTTCATTGTCTAGCTAAGGAACAATCGAAGTTACTATGGGGCCAATCATTCGATCGCTGAATTATCCAGAATCTCTGTCTCCGGAGCAAGTACTTCTGCCAAGGAAAATCTCTGAAGGGTGAGCCATCTCTGGCACCCTAGTTGTATTCAGAAATCTGCATAATAATAAAACCCTCATATTTGCTACACCAGTTTTCCCGCATTGGGTTTTTCCAGGGACGATTGTCCAAAAATTACGATGTCCCTTGTGTTGTCTCAGTTTATTTCAGTTGTTGATCTGTATATTTGTGAAGGTTTCTATTGTGTTTATTTCCATGTTTATATGATTAAACAACTTGTTAATGTAAAAAACAAGTAGGAGATAATAAACCAGAAATAGCAGTAGGGATTTCTGATGTGTTAAATTCAGAAATTTTCACAATGTGAGGATTCTTGATACAATATACATACAGCAATGGAAACCATTCAAATGAGTACACAATCCATCAATTTGAGCAGCAAACACATATTGACACAGGGATTTTTTACGTGGAAACCCAAAGGGAGAAAACCACCAATGTGTTTGTTGTTATGATGTAACTTAAGCACCTACTTAATTACATCAAGTTGTTTGTGAGCACCTACTCAAAGGAGGCCCCAAGCCCTTAAGAAAGCAAGTCACTACTTGTTAAGAGGCACCAACCTCTTATGAATATAGGCCACTACCTGCTCTGGCCACTGTTCTGTTATTCATACAATTTTCAAACTGAAAACAAAGGCCTCAACAAATGCTCAGAATGTAAGTCTGTTCAACTGCTCTAGCTAGCACTTTCCCTTCTGCTCTGTTGCTCCTCTTCGCACTGCCCTCTTCACTGCTCAACCAACACTAGTCTCGACCCTCAGCTACTATGTATCACTATCAACTCTCGGCCCCAGTCAATCTTCAACTCACACACTCCCATACAACACCTCGCTCTTTTCACGCAGCGCTACACACTTCAACTCACAACAATGATGCTTTCCCCACATTGCACAACTGCAATCCATTGTTTTGTTCCTTTGTTGCACAAGGAACATTACTATCTCTGCCAGTCATCACTCTGCCATCCAAGTTGCCCGAGAGCGTACTCCATCATGGCTACCCATGCTGCGTAGGACACGTCTACCTATTTAATCTCTAAGAATGGGTTTCGTTCACTCAATATCGCACCTGCATTAAACATGAGGATGGGCACCTAATCATTTCTCCACGCTGGAAATTAATTCTTAGCTCAGACTTAGTACTGCAGCAAGGTTCTCCATCCTTCTTGATTTCCCACAGATATTAGAGTGTACTTGTAGACGTGGCTTCTGTTGAGAAATCAATGCAAGTAGATTAGAGTTTGATTCCTCTTACTTGATAATTACTTGTGAGTTATTTTGGTTTCTTTTACTTCTTTATTATCTTATCTTTCATCAAGCAATTACCATAACATGTGTGTATAAAGATCACAAAAATAGAAGACACAAGATATAAGCACTATTCCAGGGAAAAAATCCCCTTGAGGGGAAAACCCAGCCGAAAATTTTCTTCCTTGAATAGTATTCTTTGAGACTCTTCAACCTAGACATACACCAGACCTTCCCTCTTCCCTCCACACCAAGTCAGCCCTTCCAAATCTTCGACCCCTTTGCAGCAGCACCTCCACCCCAGGAATTTCGACTATGCAACAACTTACGGCATCAGGTAGCAACTGGCAGCGGCAACACTTGGAATACTTCGATCTTCCAAACTAGGGCATGAAACAGAGAGAGAGTAGCCCCAAAACTTTGATTTTATCATTCTCCTTAGACTTGACCCAACTCGCACTTCCTTTTCCTTCCTTGACCAACTTCACACTTTTCCCAGCTTCACAAGAGATATCGAACTAGCTTGAGATGAGATGCTCCAAATGAATTCAATCTCCTTGTGCTTATAGGCTCCAAGTGAGATCGAATTGTTGTCCTTAGGCCGACTTGGTGTGGAGGTTACATAAATTATATTTGACTCAATAATAAACCTTTTTACATTATTCAAAGGCCCAAGAAGGGTCTCCTTAAATGTACAATGACTCTATTGACTCAAAATTAATCCTAGGAGTCCACAATGGGGACTTTGACTAATATAATGATGACCCAAGCATGAAACCCATGCTTTAATAAGTCATTGCGGACTTTGACTAATATAATGATGACCCAAGCATGAAACCCATGCTTTAATAAGTCATTGCTATAATAATAAAAATTCTTTTCTTTATTCTTTTGATGAGTACATTACATTATGACTCAAATAAATTAATGAAGACCAAACCTAGTTGCATTTTCCAACACTCCCTCTTAACTAGGGAGGTATTCATAATATACAAATATAATGGAAGATCTCAAACTATATGAACCATGAAGAGTTTAGGCACCACAATGCCATGGACTAGATCCCTGACCAGGGCAATCTATCCAATGGTTTCTCAACAGTTTAGGCACCACAATGCCATGGACTAGATTCTTGACCAGGGCAATCTATCCAAGTGGGAATAAGGTGGACTCAAGTTTTCAGCCTCTCTAGGTACCATCAGGCTTACTTGTTAACCACCAACCCAGGGACCTAGGTGCGTATCCATGGTTAGAGATCTACAACCCATGCCACCCTCCCTTCTTTGGGATCTAGACATCAACACAAAGTGTTGGCCAAATGTCCTACAAGGCAATGCTTCACTCGCAAAGCCTCAACAAATCTCTTCCAATCTCTTATCATCAATACAATCAACAATATTTACAAAACCAAGCATGCTTCTTAAATATTCAAACTTCTTATTAGGAAGACACTTTGTTAGTATGCCTGCTTCCTGTTCATTTGTCGAGAAATACTCCAACTTCACGATCCCATCCTGTACCAAGTTCCTAAAAAAATGGAACTTATTTTTGATATGCTTCGTTCTAGCATGAAACACGGGATCTCCAGTCATCTTGATACAACTTTGATTGTCACAATTAATCACAGTAGGGCCCAAAAGTTTCCTTAACCAAACAACCTCCTTTCCTACTTCACATGCAGCCACATATTCTGCCTAAGCACTACTTAAAGCAACAGGATCTTGCTTCCTACTCATCCATGAGATCATAGCAACTCCTAGACTGAAACACCCTCTGGTAGTGCTCCTTCCATCGGTCTGACTACCACCCCAACCAAAATCTGTATAACCAATTAGCTTGACTTTCTTACTATCATACTTTAGGCAGTGATGTATAGTGCCATGAAGATACCTCAATATGTGTTTGCCAGCTATCCAGTGATCATGACGAGGCTCCAATTGAAATTGACTAAGAATGTTTACTGCAAAGCATATATCTTGTTTAGTATTTAATAAATACATTAGGGAGCCCACCATCTGACGATAGGAGGTAGGATCCACAAGACTAGAGTCAGAGCCCCTCAACTTCTTGAGATTAGTGAACATAGGAATAGTCATTGGCTTGGAATCCATCATCCCGAATTTCTGCAACAACTTGATGTACTTTCCTTGCCCCAATTATATCTCCCCAAGTCTCTGCCATACTTCTAGACCCAGGTAATAGTGCATCAGTCCTAGATCCTTCATTTCAAATTCAACTGCCAACATCTTCTTGCATTCTTGAATTCTTCGCTCCACACCTGTAATGAATAGATCATCCACATAGAGTAGAATAATGATAGGCTCATTATTCACGACCTTGATGTAGAGATTTGGATCAACAAAACTCTTTACGAACCCAATTCTAAGGAGATATGCATCCATTCTTGCATACCATGCCCTAGGTGCTTGCTTCAAACCATACAGGGCCTTCTTGAATCTACAAACATGAGAGTCCCAGCCATTAACTTCAAAGACTTCCGGTTGTTCAATATACACTTCCTCATCAATGGTCCCATTTAGAGATGCAGTCTTCACATCCATTTGATGGATATTCCAACCCATTGTAGCAACCAATGAAACCAAAGATCTAATGGTAGTGTACCTTGTTGTGGGTGCAAAGGTTTCTTCATAGTCAATGCCTTCCTTTTGGGAGAAACCCCTTGCAATGAATCTAGCTTTGTATTTGTCTATACTTCCATCAGCGTCATGTTTGATCTTATAGATCCATTTGGAGGTGACAACCAATTTGTCACTAGGTCTAGGAACGATTTCCCAAACCCCATTCTTCATAATGAATTGATATTCTTCCTACATCACTTGCTTCCAAACTTCTTGATGAGCAGCTTCCTTGAATGTAGATGGTTCAGCTTCAATTAACTTTGTCATATATGCAGCATAGCTAGAATATCACTTCGGTGTTTTACTTTCCTTGAATGTTCCTTTCGCAGCTTCATGTCCTTCAGCATCTTTGAATGTAGCTTTTAACCAATTTGGCCTTTTCCTTGTTAGAATAACCACAGATTGAATAGGCTCACTTGGTCCTTCTTTTTTATTTGTAGTAGGGTTTTCATGATGATCTTCTACTTCTTCAAATATTGGAACTTCTTCATCATTAGAATCAATAGGAATATCCTTTGATTTCTTGTAGGCTTGATTTTCATCGAATATGACATCCCTACTTACTTAAATATGTCTTCCTTCCTTAATGTAGATTCTATATGCTTTTGAGGAGAGACTATATCCAACAAATATTCCCTTGATATTTGTAAAATCCTACTTCTTTTGCTTATCTTTTGGAACATGGATGTATGTCGAACTTCCAAAGATTCGAAGGTGATCCACACTTGGTTTCTTTCCAGTGAATACTTCTTCGGGTGTTACATTATTAAGACTTCTATGAGGACTTTATTTTGAATGTACATGGTTGTCATTGCTGCTTCTTCCCATAAGAACTTTGGTAGGTCTTGATCAAGGAGCATTGTTTGAATGCCTTCTTCAATTGACCTATTCTTCCTTTTGGCCACTCCGTTTGTTCAGGATAATAGGGAACAATGAGCTCCCCCTTAATTCATGCTTCCTTGCAATATGCAATCAATTCCTTAGAAGTGTATTCCCCACCATTGTTGGACCTTAGATTTTTTATCTTTCTTTCGATTAGGTTTTCCACTTCGGACCTAAACTCCTTGAACTTTTCAAATACTTCATCTTTTGTTTTGAGAAGGTAGAGCCATGTCTTTCTAGAATGGTCATCAATGAATGTTACATAGTAGAGATGACCTCCAAGTGATTTGTCAGACATGGGCCAACACACATCAAAAAAAATGAGGTCTAATATCTCTTTAGACCTAGTTTCACTATTTGGAAATGGCTTTCTTGTATGCTTTCCCAAAGATCATCCCTTGAGTGTTTCATGATCTAACTTCACATTGTGGATGCCATGAACCAATTGACTAAGAGTAGGGATGACCTTATAACGTAGATGACCATAACTCATATGCCATAGCTCAATGGGATTGATCTCCATATGAATCAAAGCTTGAGGAGGTGGTGTAATAACTCTATAAAGGCTTCCTTCACAAACTCCAATAACCCTAGCATTATCAATGCTAGAGTCTTTTCCTCGAACCAATACTTTTCCATCAACAAAAGCAACTTTATCCCCTTCATATTCTAAACAAGAAATCGAAAGCAAATTATTTTCCAAACCTGGAACATATAGTATGATGTTGAGGTGCAGCTTCGATCCATTTTCTAGCTTCAACAATGTCGATCCCAAGCCTCTAACAGCATAGCTTTTGTTGTCACCCAATTCCACTAAATGAGAAGATGGCTCCTTTGATAGTGTATGAAATTGTTTACTTTCTCGTGTCATGTGCCTTGATGCTCTATCAATGATCCATGCATTGGCATCACTAAGAGAACTTGTAAGAGCAGCCAAGAACCCTTCACTTTTGACCTTGTTGAATAAGTAGTAGATGAACTTCTTGATCCAGCTTCCAGCAGTGTTGATACCCATTCTCATGTAGTTTATCAAAGAGGGGGAATCCATGCCAGCAAAGTGATCTTCAACTTTTCCTGACCTTTGCTCTGATACCATGTTGAGAAATCAATGCAAGTAGATTAGGGTTTGATTCCTCTAACTTGATAATTACTTGAGAGTTGTGTTGGCTTCTTTTACTTCATTATTATCTTATCTTTCATCAAACAACTACCGTAATATGTGTGTACAAAGATCACAAAAACAGAGGACACGAGATATAGGCACTATGCCAAGGAAAAACCCTTCTCGAGGGGAAAACCCAATCAAAAATTCTCTTCCTTCAAAAGTATTCTTTGAGACTCTTCAACCGAGACATAGACCAGACCTTCCCTCCACACCAAGTCAGCCCTTCCAGATCTTCAAACCTTTTGCAGTAGCACTTCCACCCGAGCAACTTCGACTATGCAACAACTTACGGCATCAGGCAACCACTAGCAGCAGCAACACTTGTAAGACTTCGATCTCCCAAACTAGGGCACAAAACAGAGAGAGAGTAGCACCAAAACTTCGATTTCTTCCTTCTCCTTCGACTTGACCCAACTCGCACTTCCTTTTCCTTCCTTGACCAACTTCGCACTTTTCCCAGCTTCACAAGAGATATCAAACTAGCTTGAGATGAGATGCTCCAAATGAATTTGATCTCCTTGTATTTATAGGCTCCAAGTGAGGTCGAATTGGTGTCCTTAAGCTGACTTGATTCAATAATAAACCTTTTTACATGATTCAAAAGCCCAAGAAGGGTCTCTTTAAATGTATAATGACTCTATTGACTCAATATTAATCCTAGGAGTCCACAATGGGGACTTTGACCAATATAATGATGACCCAAGCATGAAACCCATGCTTTAATAAGTCATTGATATAATAATATAAATACTTTTCTTTATTCTTTTAACAAGTATATTACATGATGACTCAAATACATTAATGAAGACCAAACCTAGTTACATTTTCCAACAGCTTCTCGTGCTCTGTCATTAGAGCTTCTACTCTTACCCATATTTCAATTAATTCTTCATTGCGTGTAAGGCAAATCAGAGGTGGCTTGTTTTGGTTCGAGACAAGCTCCATTGAATTCTTGCACAATCGTGATCCTTTCCATCTCTAGACAACACTATTCTGCAGCTACCATTAATCCAATGGCACCAACCCTACAAAGCGCATTTACACAGTTGTTGAATCATCCATGCTTTTAACTCCAGAGCCCTAGCTCACAGTGTTGTGTAAATAGCTTGGCATACAGCCATTGGTCAACAAACATGCAAAACTGTCGCTTTAAACATTCATTCGGCCCCTACTTTTATACATATGCAGCTACTGACTTGGAGGCCCGAATGCATTGGTGCCTAGGTCTTTTTAAATAACATTTCGTAAGACCTACGGGCTCGCAGCCTTTACCTGTTTTCCTCCACAGGACTAGGTGTTGTGACCTCTAGCTTAGGCCTCCAGGCGCTAAACTCCTTTGTTGGCCTGTGGGGGCTAAATTCCCTTTATAAATTTTCCATGCCCCTAGTTCTCTGTTGTATGTGCCTTCGCTCCAGCTCTATGCATTTAGCCCTCAAAACCTGCATAAAACACGAACCCGATGCTTAGACATTAACCAGGCCCGCTCATATACATATGCAACTACAGAGATGGAGCCCAGATGCCCGCATATATGTAACTTCTTATAATGTCGCTCCTTAATATCTTACGGGGTTCCAGTCTTGACCCACCTTGAACACTTCGCTCTAGCACGAGCCTACTTTCCACCTGTCAGCCTCACTACAATGCCACCTTGTTCTCTACCTGTCGGCCCCAATAATAAACCTTTTTACATGATTCAAAAGCCCAAGAAGGGTCTCTTTAAATGTACAATGACTCTATCTATTTTTGAGTCTAGTTATATCAATTTACTATTCCAGTGTTTAGATTTCAGTATCTATTATAGTTTATTTTGCTTAGTACTAATTAGATTCTAGAATGATGAATGATAAATTTCAATTTAGAATCTAGAATGATGAATGAAGAATTAATTTTTAAATCAATGTAGATTCTAGAATGGTGAATAATGAATGATGAATATGTATCAGAGTATTTCATTATTGAATCTCGTCGTCTATGGATGAATCATGTATGTATTAGTAAGGACGATGAGTATGGATCAATGTATTTCATGACTTAATTCAATTATGTATGTATCATTGTATTCATGCTTTCATTAATGAATATGAATTTGAAATATATATATAATATATATATATATATATACCTTGACGTCCCCCGTCCCCCCTAAATTTCCCTAAAATTTGAGGGTACTCCCACATGCCCCCCTGTGCATCTCCCCGCACCCGCGTCTCCCCTACTCGGAATCTTGGTGTAACATTGGCAAGATCTTCTCACTCTCCCAAGTGGCATCCTCATCCGGCAAATTCTTCCACCTCACCAAGAATTCCCGGACCGTCCTGCTCCGCAGCTGCCTCTCCCTAGTATCAATGATAGCCTCCAGCTACAATACCAAATGCCCCTCGTCATCCATGGGTGGTAGCTCATCTGTCACTGTCACCTGCTGCCCCAATGCCTTCTTTAGGCATGATACATGAAAAATGTTATGAATCTTGCTGCCTTGGGGCAGCTCCAACTCATATGCAACCTGTCCAATCCTGCGTATCACCCTGTATGGCCCATAAAAGCGGGGCTTGAGCTTCTCAGCCCCCTTCTGCTTCAGTGACGACTGTCTGTATGGCTGTAATCGTAGGTAGACCATGTCCCCTACCTCGAACTGCCTCTCCACCCGACCCCTGTCGACATACAGCTTCTGTTGGTTCTGTGTTGTAGCCATGTTATCCTTGAGAGCTCGGAGGATATCCTGACTCTCTTGGATCCAAATCTTGGCTCTAGGAGCCCTGCTATCACCAAACATCACGTCAACAAAAGATAAAGGATGATACCCATATAAGGCATAAAATGGTGACATACCAATGGACATGTGATGTGAAGTATTGTAGCAGTACTCCCCCAGATGCAACCACCTCAACCATGCTCGATGCTGCCCACTGACATAGTTATGCAAGTAGCCCTCTAGCCACTTGTTAACTATCTCTGTCTGTCTGTCCGTCTGTGGGTGATAACTGGTACTCGGTGTCAACTCCGTCCCCACCAACCGGAAAAGCTCCTGCCAAAACCCGCCCATGAAACGGTTGTCCCTATTACTGACGATGGTCTTAGGAAGACCATGTAGCTAGAAGATCTCTCTGAAGAACAACTCGGCCACCTGTGCTGTTGTATAGTGTGCGGATATGGCAAAAAAATGTGTGAACTTCGTCAGTCGATCAACGACGACAAAGATACAATCCTTGCCCTGTACCATGGGCAACCCTGTGATGAAGTCCATCGAAATACTCTCCCATTTCCCCTCCGGAATGGGAAGACGCTGCAATAATCCCGCAGGATGGCTCATCTCTCCCTTGTTTCTCTAGCAAACATCGCACTCCCGGATGTGCTGGAGTACGTCCTCCTTGAGGCCCTTCCATGAGAACCTCTCCCTAATGGCCCTGTAGGTTTTGGTAAACCCCTGATGTCCTGCCAATGGTGAATCATGAGATGCCTGGAGTATCTTTTTCTTGAGCTGAGACCCCTCAGTCAAGAAGATCCGGTCCCTGTAATAGATGATCTCATCGACCACCCTGTACCTATCATCTGCCACCTGCCCATCCAGAAACTCACATGCAAACCTGTCCTTGGAGTACTCTACTAAGAGTCGAGCCCTCCAGTCTGTATCCAAGCTCATAAGAGACAATGTGGTTGGTCTACATGAAAGGGCATCTGCTACCACGTTGTTCTTACCCTTGACATACTCAATGTCAAAGTCATATGCTTGGATCTTGCTGATCCACTTCTGTTGCCTCTCCTATAGCTGCTTCTGCTCCAAAAAGAACTTGAGGTTGTTGTGATCAGTCCTCACCCTGAACCTGTTACCCACCAAATATAATGCCGGTACTAGCCAATGCATGCATGATGGCCAGCATCTCCTTGTCGTATATGCAATACAAC